>WOXC01007906.1:407500-1007500 GCA_011680675.1 Gymnobelideus leadbeateri | reverse complement strand
CTTTTAATGTCAGTGATTAGCACACCACAATGCATGGTGTTTTGTTTTTTAAAGGATTTTTTTTTTTTAATACAGAAAGAGACTTACCTTATGTACAGGTGTGGTAGAAGGTAAAGGACTAATACTGATTCTCCTTTTCTCAGATACAGATGGTCCTTCAGGTGAGCTAGTGGAAGAGGGAGAACTCAGTGAGGAATGGCTAAGTACAGAGTCATCTTCAGGGCATAATTCTAGGACCTCACTCTCAGAGATAATGCTCTCATCCAAAGATGGCACTGGAAGTGATCTGACAGCCAGGATATCCTGTAAGACCACTACAGGCACCTTCCCTTTACAAAGGATACCCTCAACTTCATTCCAACTGTCCTGTTTATTTTCTGAGCACGTTTTTGGAAGATGTATCAACTCAGGGAAGGATTTTAATGAGCCTTTCTTTGAATCTTCATCCTTCAAGACTCCTGAGTCATCATTCTTATGTGTTGCAGAGGAATCTTCTGAACTGGCCTCCTTTGATATTGCTACCTTGTGATTCTGGGCATTTGAGGGCACCACCAAACCTTTGTCTTTTTCTCTTATTCCATTTATGGTCTCGCTGGATGAAAATGCTTCAGAATTTAATTTACTGTGGTCCATAAGATTGGCCAGTCTGTCATTAGAATCTTCTGTCAAATCAATTAAAACCAGTGGTTGGTCAATTTGGTTTTTCACCTTTCGTGTTAAAAAGTTATCTAATGGACCCTTCCCATTCACAAGTTTTGAAGTAAACTCCCCTCCAGAGTTCAAATGACAGTCAGTTTCCAAGTTGTCCAAAGATGTTTCTAAATCAGAGACTTTATTTTCAACAGAAACACTTTGAGAACCTGATCTCTTGTTATCTGAGTATCCATCAGTTTTCTCCTTTGGTACAGGAATCAATCTCTTGAAAGGCAATCGAGCTGAAATAGCAAAAAAACAAAACAAAACAAAACAAAACAAAAAAAAAACAGCCATTTAGTTAATAACACTTATATAGCCTTTTAAAATTTTCAAAGAAATATACATATGCGTGTATATATAAATAAATAATTTAATTTGATCCACACCACAGCTGTGAAATAGATGCTACTATCATCCCCTTTTTACAGATGAGAAATCTGAGGCTGAAAGAGGTTAAGTGGGGGCAGCTAGGTGGCACAATGAATAGAGTACCAGCCTGGAGTCAGGAAGACCTGAGTTCAAATCTGAACTCAGAAGCTTGACACACTTATTAGCCATGTGACTTTGGGCAAGTCACTTAACCCCAACTGCCTCCCAAAAAGAAAAAAAAAAAGAGGTTAAGGGATGCCCAGGCTCACACAGTTAGTCAATTTCTAGAGAAGGATTTAAACTCAGGTCTTCCTGACTCCACGTTCAACATTGTTATCTATATGCCATTTTGCTGTGTGTAAGGGCACAGATTTGGAATCAGAAGATCACAGTGCCCAGATTAGAGTTCTATCTAATTCCTAACAAATGAGCTATGGAAAATTTCTTCATTCTTCTAAGCCTCAATTTCGATAAAATAGTGATAATCCCTATTCTACTTACCTCACAAAGTTTTTGTGAGGAAAGCACTTTGTTCTAAAGTTTTATGAATTGTAAGGTCATGTTGAAGATGTGAAGAGTCAAAAAAGGCAAGACAACTCTCAAGCATCTACTGTGGCAAACATATTAAACATTCAGAATACAAAGACAAAAACAAAACAGTCCTTGTTTCTAAGGAGTTTATGTTCTGTTGGGAACATACAACTGAGAAACAAATGCAAGGCAATCTAAAGAAGAAGAGTACAAACAAAGGCTTCATTGCTACACCTAAACTGAGCCTTGAAGCTAAAAAGGCAGAAGTGAGGGAAGTAAGCATTCCAGGTCATATTGAGTAAACCATTTTGGAGATACAGTATACATGAAGGGTTATGACAGAATGTCTGGAAAGACAGGTAGCAGCTAGATGGTGAATGATTTAAAATGCCAGGCTGTTGGTAGTTTATTTAATGTCACTTATAGCCTTTAAAATGACTGACCTTATCAAGCTTAAGAAAGGGAAAGGGGAAAACGCAACACTTTTTTCTTCGTAGTTCACCATCAAAGTTTATCCTGAAAAAGAATGCTGACAACTCTTTAACAAGGTTATTGCAGAGTTCCAAAAAATTGAAGACATGTGTAAGAGTATTAATTTTCATACTCAACATTCATTTCCCACATAAATACTATTTACCTCCTTTAATGAGTCCCTGAACATAATCTAGCTGCTAGGAAAACTAAATTTAGCCTTGAAGGGTGAGGGCTAAGGGAGACAGTATTAGACTCAGAAGGCCAGGATCTAAGTCTGAAGCCTTGACACTTACTAGCTATAACTTCAGACAAGTCATTTAACCTGCTCAATTCTCAATTATCTCAAAGATAATACTTGTACAGTTTACCTCACAAGGTTATAAAGACTACACCTTAATGAAGAGGGTACCCACTAAGAGGGTTAGGGTTGCTCTGGAGACCCCAAAATACCAACACACTAGATCCTGTAGAATTCAACTCGAGTCTTCTCACCCAAAGAAAAGTAAAATTTATTAAAAGTTCACTTACATTAGACACAGAGTAAGTCTGTGCTAGAAAATTCTATGGCCCTCTCACTCTTCCATGGCACTCTCACAAACATGAAGATAGCATGGGGTCTTATATACAGAAGGTTGTGGGAGGAATCTAGGGATGGTCCAGGAGAGGAGTTTGGGAGTTTGGGAAGGGTCTTCAGGAGGAGTTAATGAGGTCAATGAAAGACTAAAGGTGGGAAGTCACTGGAGACTACAAAGGTGGACTAAGCCAGTTTAAGGGTGGATCCATATTTTGATAGGTGGGAAGTCTAGTAACAGAAGCTAGGACTCAGCCACAATGTAAAGCTTATAGCCTCATGCAAATGCCTTATCCAATGGGATGATTTAATCCAGAGCCTAACGGAGGTCCCCTCAAGGACTCAAGGGGAAGTCAAGGGGGCTCCCAGAGCCCATATCTCATCAATTTTCAAGTAAATTTCAAGTGCTATAAACATATGAACTATTTTTTATTTTATCTAGCATTCTCAAGTAATGAGGTTTTTTTGGATATATTTTCCAAACAACACAGACATCTTAATTTTTTTTATCTTAACCATCTTTATGGAATCATCCTCAAATGCACTACAGACTGAATGTCTCAATATGGTATATAATAACAATTTAACCTTGACAGCCCAGAATCTTCTAATGATAATCAATTATTGCATGTAAGTCAGTAAGAATTTATTCTGTACTTACTATGATCCTGGCAGTCTACTAAAACCTAGGAATATAAAAAAAAGCAAGTATACTCTCCCTACCCTCAAGGAACCCACATTCTAATGAGGGAGATAACATACAAATATACAGAGTAGACAAAAGGTTTTAGCAGTTGTTGGGTTAAGGCTAAGTTAAGGCTAAGAGACAGGTGAGGAGGAAAAGCATTCCAAGCATGAGTAAGAAGATGGGAGGTATGGGGGGAAGGGAGGCATCTAGGTGTCAAAGTGAATAGAGCACAGGTCCTGGAGTCAGGAGGACCTGAGTTCAAATCCGGCCTCAGACACCAAAAACTAGCCATGTGACCTTGGGCAAATCACTTAACCTCAATTACCCTCCAAAAAGCAAAAAAAAAAAAAGATGGAGGTATTATGAGCAAGAAGTTCTTCAGCTACTCTGGCCAACAGAATTCATGGAGAAGAATAAAGTGTATTGTTTACCCCTAAGGGACAAGATAACAGACTGAGCTTTTTTTGTTAGGGAGTACCTCTGTCTCCCTCAACAAAGAAAGATGTAACATCTCATTGAAGTCAGTGTGTTTCCTTCTAACAACAGTATCCTTTCAATGTACAATTATCCACTAATCTTTGTAAAACTAAAATTGTCAAGAGAAATCAGATAATAAAATCTGATAAAATCAGAAACATTAATTTTACATACAATACTAAACCTGGTGGTAAAGTGTGTATGGTCTTCTGTTAAAGAATAAAGTGCATACTGCTATGTGAACTTTTTTGCCATTTTTCAGGCAATTAAAGTTGTCTGAAATATGACTACTAGATAAGCAAACCATTTTTGTGTAAGACAAGAGATACTCTTTAACTTAATTTTGTGTTTGAAACATTAAGGACCCCATTAGATTGGAGGTCCAGTTTACCAGAGGAGTAATATATGCGTATTAAACAGTTAAACAATAGGTCACATTTACATTAAAAGATACTAATCAGGAAAAAGTTTCAAACTTGAGTCCTCATCCCATCCCAATAATTTACCTTGTACTAATTTCTTGGCCGGGAAAGCTGGTCTGTCTTTGCACTCCATGGCTGTGAATAAAGGCACCAAAAAATAAGTTACTAAACATTTAAATCAATCAGCAAATACTTATTAAGCATCTGATATATATGAGGTATGGTACAGGTTTAACCACAAGTGATATAAAGTATAAAACTCAATTCCTGCCCTCAAGGCAAAACATAAGTAGCAAATTAGTAGTATGGAAAACTTATGCTTCAAAAATTCAGGAGAGAATAAGATTACTGTGGAATGAATTCAGAAAAACTTCAAGAAGGGACTGGAACCTGAGTTCCATCCGCAAGAACAGGTAGCAATTAGACAACGAGATATGAATATACAAGTTTAGGATGACTTCTGTAATACTTTGATAATGTATTAAGTTAATACAATATACCTGGACTGGGAAAAAAAATATATCTTATAAAACCACTAATTTTTCTGAGGACAACAAAATTCCCCGAGCCTCAGTCTCAACCCCTCACATCTATAAAATAGGAAAGCATCCAATTTCACAGAATGTTAGGAGAATAACAATATATCTGTAATGTGCTAAGTTCCTAAGTATTAAGGAGGGAAACTGAATGTGAAAGAATACAGCACCTATAGGGGCGGCTAGGTGGCGCAGTGAATAGAGCATCTAGAGCGTCGGCCCTGGAGTCAGAAGGACCTGAGTTCGGATCCAGCCTCAGACACTTAAGGCACACACAAAAAAAACCTAGCCATGTGACCTTGGGCAAGTTACTTAACCCCAATTGCCCTCCAAAAAGCAAAAAAAAAGAATACAGCAACCTAAATATGAAAAACATATAGGAAAACATTCTCTCTCAAATTAATTCTAAATAAGTCATTCCAAACTGGACTGTCAACCTCCTCTGACAAAATCTTCAAAGTCTATTCTTTATTGTTTAAAAGCATGTAAGTATGTAGTTTCCTAAGAATTTCAGAATAAAATGTCAATGGACAACTAACATCGCCTTTCAGCCAAAAAAAGTAAAAATACATGTACTTTTGCTAAAACAAAACAGAGCCTTTTATGATATTCAGCAAGCACCAGCTGGCTATCCATGGAATCAAAACAAAGTGATAAAAAGGTACCCAGAAGCAACATCTTTCATCCCTCATCTTTCTAGTTATCCAAGGGGAATGAAGAAGGTATCAATGCATAATGAATGAGGCCTAATCTGGCATGATACTAATACCATCAAAACAAGAACAAAGTTTTCCCCTGCTTTTCTCTTCTCAACTCAGGGATATGAAATTTTCAGCCACCTCATCATTCAACTTGTCCTCCCTCACAACACTCACCACAGACAGAGAACTGCCAGCTGACTTCTGCAGGATATCAGTTGTTCCACCGAATATTAAAGATGGAATGACAAAAAGTGCTGGGCTCAATTAAGACTTCACCTAACCTGAGTCTATTTACTCATCTGTAAGATGGTAATATCTATAGTACTTCCCCCATTGGGTTGCTATGAGGCCCAAATGAGATAATTTATCCAAACTGCTATTTAAATGCTGACTTTCTCAGACACCAGTACTTAAAGTTAACTAAGGAGTTCAGACTGCTCGCTCTTCAGCATCACCTAGGCCCACCAACAACCCTGATGATTGCTGCTTATTAAAATTAATTTAATTGAAAGAAAGGCAGTGAATACTGGGCTAGATTTACAGTCAGGAAGATGGATTCAAGACATCTCTAACACAAATTAGTTGTGTGACCCTGGGCAAGTCACTTAACCTTTGAGTACTCCAAGACTGTAAGTTACAAAGGAAAGGCCACATACATGGGTGCTGGTGAAATTGCAGCCTCTCCCCACCCTTGCCCCATAGGCACTAGCAAGGAGGAAGTATAAGACCTTGTCCTCAAGGGGGTTTATAATCCAGTAGGGAGATATGACACAAGTTCTGGAAACCATGATACACTGAATCTGTCTTTTCAGTAAGACAGAGACTCCTAGACTAGATTGGCAGTTCTCAAAACTTATTGGTCTCAGGATCACTTTACACTCTTAAAAAAAAATCATTTATAGAGGCGGCTAGGTGGTGCAGTGAATAGAGCACCAGCCCTGGAGTCAGGAGGACCTAAGTTCAAATCTGGTCTCAGACACTTAACACAAAAACTAGCCGTATGACCTTGGGCAAGTCACTTAACCCCAACTGCCCTCCAAAAAGGAAAAAAAAACATTCATGACTGCCCATAGAGCTTTTATTTATGTGGGTTAAATCTACTGATATTTACCATGTCGTAAATTAAAATGATTATTAAGATGAAAAGTTTCACTTCCCAGACCCCCTGAAAGGGTACTGGGGATTCGGAACCCTCCAGGGAATACATGCTTGAGAACTGCTGGACAAAATGATCCTTAAGGATCTGTATTGTCTTCATCCTATATTTCACCTTATTGATTCAGTTTTTCCCCTCTGTCGAATTTAGAAATTGGACAAGTTTATTTCTCAAATTCCTTCCAGGCACCTTCCTCTAGGAACCTCGGCGTATGTCTTTGTAAACTGAGGGGCTTGGATTAAAGGGTCTTCCAGGTCTGACTTTCTAGGATCGGCGGGGCCCAAAGGAGAGATGCCGAGCCTGGAGTCAATAGACCCGGGCTGGAATCCCACCCTGGAAGCCCACTGGCTGGGAGGCCTCTGCCTCCTCTAAGCCTCAATAGTCACATCCCTAAAATGGAAATAACAATAGCCAAGGGTGTGGTTCCAAAGCCAAAGAGAGAATAAATATTGTGTGTAAACCTCGGAGCTCTAGATGTCAACTCCCATTATCAGCATCCGGTCTTTCCCGCTTCCACTCTCTGAGACTTAGTTTCCCCATCTGTAAGTCGAGAGTTGGTTCGGGAGCTCCCTAACGCCCCCCCCAAAGCTCGCCTCTTGGGGTGCTCGCGGGGAGCTTCGGCCCCCAGCGGCCTCGGGCGCCGGCCCCCTCCCCCAACGGCTCCGCGCAGCGCTCAGGCCCCGCGCCCCGCTCCCCCACCGCCCGCGCCCCGGGCCCGATAAGCGCCGCCGCCGCTCCCGTACCTGTCACCACCCCCCTCAGGCCGAGCGCCGGGCTCTCGGGTTCCTCCAGCATCGCCCCGGCGGCGGCGGCGCACGGGCGCGGGTTCCCCTCAGGCGGCGAAGGGAGTGAAGCGAGGCCCGCGCGGCGGCTGCTTCTCGCCCTCCCTCCCGCCCGCCCACCGGCGCCGCAGCTCCAGCCGCCGCGGCTCGTATTTGGCGGGAACCTCGGCGACCCCGCCATGCGACCCGCTGATAGGGCGACCATGCACGTAACCAAGAGGCCTGGTAAGGGCGAGAGGCCGCCACGTGACCCACACGAAGGCCCTGGGGAGGGAACAGGGAGGCGGGACGGGGAAGAGGTAACACTCGCGAGATCGAGTTCTTCCTCCGGCCTATTGACATTCCAGAAGGGAGGGCGGAGGGCTCTTTCTTTCTTCCACCGCTTGATAAATCATCCCACAGCTGGCTGGAAGCCCAGGAGAAGCTGTCCAGTGATTGGGTGACGGAGACGTCAACGTGAGAGCTGGATTTCGGGATTGGATAGCCTGGAGAAGGGGCGGGCGTTCGTCGAGTGACGTCACTGTGCCACTACCTCGAGGTGCGGCGGCCGCGGAGGCGGTGGTGCAGTGCCAGAGTTGTGCAAGTCAGGGGAGGCTTTTGACGCTCGCCCTTGCATTCTGTTGCCCTGTTGATTTTTTCAGTGGCACAGTTCTTGCAAAGACTGCCTGTGGATAATAATAACTAGCATTTATATAAGGCTTTAAGGTTTGCAAAACGCTGTACAGGGGCAGCTATAGGGCGCAGTGAGTGAGTCAGGAGGCCCTGAGTTCAGACACTTACTTACACTTACACAAATACACTTACTAGCTGTGTGACCTCGGGCAAGTCACTTAACCCCAATTGCCCCGACTTCTCCCCTCCAAAAAGACCCCCCCCAAAAAAAAACCGCTTTACCAATATTGTTTCATTTTGTCTTCACAGCAACCCTGGGAAATAGGTGCTACTGTTGTCCCCATTTTGTAGATGGGGAAACTGAGGCAAGCAAGGGTTAAAGTGACATTCCCAAACCCGGACGAGGTTGGATTTTGGATTTGAACGCAGGTCTAAGTGACTCTTTGGGCCCCTAGGTCTTGAAGTGGATAGTGCCCCAGGCCTGCAGTCAGGATGACTCATCTTCCTCTGTTCAAATGTCACAGACTAGCTGTGTGACCCTGGGCAAGTCATTTAACCCTGTCTACCTCAGTTTCCTCATTGGTCAAGTGAGATGGAGAAGGAGATGACAAACCACTCCAGGATCTTTGCTAAAGAAAACCCAAATGGAGTCAGGAAACATTGGACACAGCTTAACTTACTGACTAGGGGCCAGGCTTTACCGCTCTGCACCACCTCCCTACCTCAAGGCCAATTGCCCCTAAGATAAATAAAACCTCCCGAATATGCCATTTAAAATCCTATACTATTTCACATTCCTTCCTCTTCGGCAGTCTATTGTTCCAGTTGGGGGCATATCATTTCCCATCTCCATGCCTTAGCATAAGTAGTCTCTCAGGTGTAGATCACTGCTCCCTCAGCATTATCTGTAGGTTTATTATTTAACTGTTTATTTGTGTACAGCCATCCCACCCCACCCCTAACTCATCTGCTGCACCTAAACTCGAAAAGGGCCAGGACTTATCTCATTTGATCTATAATACAGGGGAGATTCCCTCTCAATTATTTACTATTAGCTGGCAAATAGCTTGCTTTATATATTTGTTTGTATGTGGTCTCTCGGTAGATTGTGAGCTCCCTGAGGGCAGACACTGTCTTATTTCTTTTTGTATCACCAGTATTTAGCACAATGTCTGGAACATTGTAGGAACCTAATAAATGACTATTGACTGACTATTTTACCTAATTTACGGTTGAGGAAACTAAGGCAGACAAAGTAGATTTGCCCAAGATCACAAAGCTAGTAAGTTTCTGAGACTGGATATGAACTCATGTCTTCCTGACTCCAGGCTTAATGTTCTGTTCACTGAACCACCCAGCTACCTCAAAGATACCTCCAATTATTAGGAAATTTTCCTTATAATCAAACAGAAATCTATTTCTCCACAACTTCCCACCTCTTGCTTCCAGTTCTGTACAGTGGTACCCTTCCCTAGGATGGCCTTTCAGACACCTGAAGACTAGACTTTACTTCTCTCCTGCTAAACACCCTTAGTTCTGTCAAACAATCCTGGGGGCACATTCTTGAGACCTTTCACCAACTTGGAATTCTCCCCTGAACATGCCAAAATTTTGACAATGCTCTGACAATGAATAGCACTGGCAAGAAAATACAGCGGCACATCTGCTGGGCTTCCAGTATCTGGCCTGCCCAAATGGAAAAGAGTGAGTGTGGGGAAATGCATCTGGGGCAGTTTGGACTGGGCTGGATGGACCCAGCTGTATGGGAGACAAAGCAGACTGATGAGGAGGCTTGGAAGAGGCCCTGAGAGCTCAAGCCACCTTAGCAGTGAAGAGGAGGGGTCTCAAGTAATGATACTGTGGAATTTGAATTTACAGAAATTAGCAACATGACAGACATCACTTATTCTCCTACTTTTCTTACCATCCCCTCTATTACAATGCAAAGCACTTGAGAACAGGACTGTCTTGCTTTTCTCTTTCAATCAATCAATAACATTTTTGTTATCCAGTCATTTTCCAGCCTTGTCCAACTCTTTAAAGCCCCATTTGGGTTTTGTTTTATTTTTGGAGTGGTTTGCAGTTTCCTTCTCCAGCTCATTTTACAGATGAGGAAATCGAGGCAAATAGAGTTAAGTGACTTGCCCAGGTTCACACAGTAAATATCTGAGGCCAGATTCAAACTCAGATGTTTTCCTGACCCCAGATCGAGCAATCTGTCCACTGTACCACCTAGCTGCTCCTTAATAAACATTTATTAAGTGCTTACTATGTGAAAAGTACTGTGTTAACTAAATGCCCAAGAATACTGGCACATATTGTACCATCAGTATTGATTTGATTTGATATTCATTTGATTCTTTTTTATACCACTACTATTTCTGAATACCACACCTCTCACAGTCAATCCAAACAAAATGACACATTAACTAGTCTGACCTCACATGCATCTACAGTATATTTCATCATCATTCCTAGGAGTTCAGATGGGTCAATGTTTTGGTCTGAGTTCTGATGTCTTTTAGCATTGTTTTCCTTCAAATTATTGTGGTCCTTTCACATGTCCTTCTCTTAATTCTACTTTGCCTCCTTTTCCCTTGCCCCTAGAGAAGAATTAATTGCAGAGATTAGGGACTAGGGATAAGAAATATTGCATATAACGTCAAAAATGGTTAAAGTATTGTTTAGTTTTGTTGAACTTTTTTTTCCTCTCTTTTTTAGTCTTTGTTACAAAGTGGGAGTTCTATTTTGAAATGAAGATGATATAAAAATAAAATATATTAATAAAAATAAGGTTAAAAGAGAAAAAGTCATTTTTGCTCCCACATTTATTACCACCTATTTCTTTATCACCTACTCACTTTTTACAAAAAAAAAATGTTTATTGGGGTTTTTTTGGAGGGGGCATTATATTACTTCCAAATGCCCCTCCCAGCCTTCCATTTTAATAAATAAATACAGTCAAGCAAAATTATTCATAACATTGGAAGTATCTGGAAATATATGCATCACTTTACACCTATAGCCTACCAACTCTGCTGAGACAGTGTCTGAGTGAGACACTGTGAAGTCACACTGGGTCATTGCATTGATCACAGTTCAGAAGGATTTCAATGTCATTTTTCTTTATGCTATTATGGTCATCATGTGAACTCTTGTGCTGGTTCTCCTTTCCTGATTTTATATCTGAATTTTTCATCTTTATCACTTCTTATGGTGCAATAATATTCCATTACATTTGGTACAAAAAGAGGTACCCTGGTGGAGCAATATGGAGATGGTCTTGGCCATCATTCTGGTGGGAGTTCTATTTTTAAATGAAGATGATATAAAAACAAAATATATTAATAAAAATAAGTGGTTCATATATGCTCTGGCCACTTGATGAAGGAACTGTGTTTTATAATGATGTGGCAATCCCTTATTAATACCTATGTTGGAGAAGATAGGTCACTGAGCCAGGAAGAGCCCAGGTTTAAGAGGAAGGGTCAAAATCTCTACCTGTGTCTGTCTTTTGAGCATATCTTTTGGGACTCTCCTAGTTTTCCCTTGGATTTCCCATCTAAGGCAGCCAAATGCACATGGCAAGAAGTGTATGTGCTTCCCTAGGTAAACCTCTAATTGTATCACAAGCCCCTGACTGCCTCTTCTGCTTTGGGTTTTTTTTTCCCCTGAGCACAGGACATGGTTCCTGAGGGTTGGATGTTTTAAGCTATGGTTGTTGCCTCTAGAGTTCAAGAAGTCTGGAGTCCTGGGAGTCCTTACATACTCCCTGATACTCTCTGCAAGTACCTTCTTTTCTGATAGCCACGTATGATTTCATGGACCTTGAGTTGCTCAGACAGTGCAAATCCCAGGGTGAAAGTGAAATGCCTGTTTAGTAGTCTCATAAAACACTTAATTATCAACCTCCTAGGAGAGTACAATAAGAATTTATGGGTTCAAGTTTTAAGTATTTGTCAATGAGTACTTATGAGCCTTGTGTGTTTTAAGGCATTTCTTTCATGGTGCAGGAAATATATAGCTGTCCTTAGCAGCTATCTACTTAGTACTTGGAGTACCTTTCTAGAGGAACTCCCCTTCTAGGGAAGACCTAAGGCTAAGTCATACTTAAGCTTTATTTAAGAGATTATCCCCAGGGACTCTGGGGTGGGGGCATAATGAGCCAAGAGAGTATAAGAGAAACCTGAATTCCCTTTGCCCCTTTTTGTGTCAGGTTCTCCTAGGAAGTATCCAGATCCTAGTTGAGCCCAAAGTCAGGGTCCCTCTGTGGAGAAAAAAGGCTCCTATCTCCCACCTCAGATCATGGCTCACACTATAATTTGTTCAACCATTTTCTAGTTGATGGGTATCTACTCTCTTTCCAGTTCTCTGCTACAATGAAAAAGGGTTGCTATAACTATCTTTGTATATTTGAGTCATTTCCCTTTGTCTCTGGCCTCCTTAAGGATAACTGTCTTGGAGCAAGATCACTGGATTAAAAGGTTCATTAAGTTTAGTCACTTTGGGGGGTATAATTCCAAACTGTTTTCCAGAATTATGGGGACTAATTCACAGCTCTCCCAATAGTACATTAGTATACCACCCACTTTACAACCCCCTGAAATCTAGCTTCCAATCCCAATCCATGACTGAAATTGCTCTCAAAAGTTACCAGTGATTTTGTCATAGTTCAATCCACTTGCCTTTTCTAAACCCTCTTTCTATTTGATCTCTGTAACATGAAAAACAATAGAAATTTTAGTTTTATTGTCATTAAAAAGTTTGTTGTTGAGCCGTTTTAGTCCTGTCTGACTCATTTCATGTCCCCATTTGGGGTTTTCTTGGCAAAGATATTGGAATAGTTTTCGATTTCCTTCTCCATCCCATTTTACAGATGAAGAAACTGAAGCAAACAGGGTTAAGTGACTTGCCTAGGTTCACATAGCTAGTAAGTGTCTGAGGTGAGATTTGATGAATCTTCCCTATTCCAGGCAACATACTCTATCCTTGTGCCACCTACCTGCCCTCCATTAACAAATAACAGGTATTTAAATATGGATGTTTTCATTGTCCCATATTTTTGACTGCTAATAGAACACCTATAACACTTGGGAAAACACACACACATCCATTACTTAAATAAATGAACAAGAGCATAAGGAAATAAAGTAAGACATTCAATCATGTAAGCTCAAACTCATGTTGTATTTGACTTCTGTGGCCCTCATTGAAGAGAGTCAACCACTCTCTCCTGTATTCTCTCTTTTTATTGCTCTAGTCTAAGTGACACTGCCCTCACTGGTCCTCTTCCTGCTCTTCTGACTGATCTTTGTCTCATCTGTCGAACCTTCATCTATCTCCTACTCCCCCCACGACCCGCATGGGTGTTTCCCAAGGGACCCAAAGACCTCTTTCTCTCTGTTTCCCCTCTCCTTTGGTGAGCCTATTTACTCTTACAGATTCCAGATCTCTCTCCAGGATTCCAGTCTGGCATCACCAGCTGAATGTCTCTATTTAAATGTCCTGTTACATACTCAGCATGTCCAAAACAAAAATTCTCATCTTTTCCCTTTAACCTGTGATTCCTCCAAACTTCCCTATTCTGTTGACATCTTCAAGTCACTTGAGGACTTGTTTTGGTGGAGTCATTCATGACTGCTCCACCTTCACAAACTCTAGACCAGCCCAGAAGATTGAAGCAGGTCTCATTAGCTCTTACCTGGTTTACCCAAGTTGCTTTTTGCATGATCACCTTGCTAACAGTCTTCCTTTCTCCAATTCAGCCACAGAGGTGCCAAAGTAATCTACCTTAGATACAGATCTGACCATGTCACTCTCCTACTCACAAATCTTCTAGGATAAAATATAAACTCATCAGTTTGACACATAAAACTTTCCATAATCTGCCTCCAATTTATTTGCCTGGACTTATTTCAAATTAATCCTCTTTATGTGTTCTACCTTCGAGCCAGTGGATGCCTAGCTCTTCCTTGAACTGAATCTGCCATCTCCCACCTCCAGACTTTTGCACAGACTGTCCCACATGTTTGGAACACCTTCCCTCCTAACCTCTGCCTCTTAGAATCCTTCCAACTCTGATACAATTTTCTACCTGAATTCCTTCTTTATCTTGGTTTCCCTCTAACACTGCCCCCCTTTTATATGGCCTTATCTATGCTTTTTGTGTTGCCTTTCCCTTACCTAGTGTCTTGTACAGAATGGGTGCGGAATAAATGTTTACTGCATTAAGTTAAATTCCTGCTTTATCATAAAGGCCACAACCACTCCTGACATCTTGAAAGGGTTGGTGGTATGCACAAATACCAGACCACACTATCTTCCCAAAAGTAGCATATTCAGAGAATGCAATGTGGTGGAAAGAATTGTACAAGGAGAAAGTTCTGCTTACCTGCGATGTGACCTTAGGCAAATCTCTTCCTCTGCCTTGGGTTCCTTGCCTATAAAGTGTTGGCAGAACAGCACTTGGCTGATGGAGCTCCATCCCCAGAGCACAGATAAAGAGACCGAGGAGCCAGCTTCCACATAGGCATGGTGACATGTAAAGAAAAGGGGCCCTATCCCCCAATTTGAAGCATCCACAAGCATTCTGTAACTGTTTTTGGTCTGTTCAGCTAGACACTTGGTGAAGAACTAGATGACTGATGGCTACCGAGCAACATAGGAGGAAGTTCAAAATTCAATAATTGGCCAACGGGAGGCTTGGTTTCTTCCACTTTCCTGCCTACCTTGTGTTCTAGTGAGGAGGTGAGGACTGGTGTAAGCCCTCGGTAACCTCAATGGGACCACTACCAAGTGGCACATGACCTGGTTGTTTCTCTCTCTTTTTGTCCATGTCTCCTTTTTCTAAGTGAAGGAATACTGGAAATGGCTTCCAAAGATCAGAATAGTGAGTGCCACAACCCCAGGAGCTGGAGTCGAGGTGAGGTAGAAACCAAGCACCTGAAGAATGACCTGCTTGATGCAGCCCAGCAGTAGCAGAGATGCAGACTTATCTATCCCTCAGATATATTGCATTTGGAAGTGAATTTTGCAGGCTTGAGTCTACCCTCTCTGGGGAACAAGGGCAGAGTATGTTCCTAGGCGTTGAAGAAAATGTTTGTACTTCTGGTTTTTTTTTCTCTGTCTTCTCTGTAAATATCCCTTTATAAAATCTAATTAATGTTGATTAGTTAAATGAACTAATCGCTGGTGATGGTTTGGGGCAGGCATGGGACCACATGTGACCTTCTTGGTCCTTGGGTACAGCCTTTTGACTGAGCCCAAGTTTTACAGAACAAATCCTTTTATTAAGGGGATTTGTTCTGTGAAGTTTGGATTCAGTTAAAGGGCCACACTTGAGGACCTAGAGGGCCACATGTGGCCTCAAGATCTCAGGTTCCCCACAACTATAAAATCTGAAGGAAAAAGATACTGGAATGGAGTTCAAGCCAATAGC
This sequence comes from Gymnobelideus leadbeateri, assembly GCA_011680675.1. Lineage (NCBI taxonomy): Eukaryota > Metazoa > Chordata > Mammalia > Diprotodontia > Petauridae > Gymnobelideus > Gymnobelideus leadbeateri. The sequence continues at coordinate 992,047 of WOXC01007906.1, read as the reverse complement.
ATTTGAGATAGACATTCCCAGCACCTCTGATGTATTCTAGAATCCTCAGGGGGACTAGTAACATTACTCTTTACTAGCAAACTTACTCATGAATCATCAGTGTGAGGCTGAGTTGGTATGATAAGAATCCTGAGTTTATAAAGGCTACATAGGATTTAGAGTATAGATGACCTCTCAGGTCCCTTCCAGCTCTAAATCGGTGACATAATAAGGGTTTGGATCTTTGGTTGGCATATTCTAGTTGTAGGAACCTGATTAAATGATTTTTCCTGTGATTCTCAGTTTCCTTCTATGTTAAATAAAAGTTTAATTGGATGAACCCTAAGATTTTTTTCTAGCTTTATGATTCTACAGACAGCCCAATAATAAATCAAGACTAGTGTCTAGCACCTTTCTAGAAGAACTCTTCTCTATGTTAACTACATTTAAGCTTTACTAAAGAGATTTTCCCTGGGACTCTGGTATGGGGACATAATGAACCAGTAAAGCAAATCTATAAATTGTCATTGAGAGAATGAGTTCCTCTACATTCATAAGCAATCCCATTCCATCTTATCTGTTCCAGGGGGTTGTCCCTCAATCATCCCTACTCTCTCTCTAATTTTCAACGTATTTCGTCTACTGGCTGCCTCCCTGCTGCATATGAACATATCCATATCTCCTCCATCCTCAAAAAGCCTTCATTTTATCCATCCATCCTTGCCAACTATCATTCTATGTCTCTTCTCCCTTTTGTGGCTAAATTGACTGAAAAAGCTGTCTGCAATGAATATTTCCACTTTCTTTCCTCTCATTCTCTCTCTCTCTCTCTCTCTCTCTCTCTCTCTCTCTCTCTCTCTCTCTTTTTTGCTTTTTGGAGGGGAGAAGGCAGGGCAATTGGGGTCAAGTGACTTGCCCAAGGTCACGAGGCTAGTAAGTTTTATGTGTCTAAGACCAAATTTGAACTCAGGTCCTCCTGACTCCAGGGCTGGTGCTCTATTCACTGCATCACCTAGCTACCCCCCTCTCATTCTCTTCTTAACTGTCTACAGTCTGGCTTCTGGCCTCCTCATTCGATTGAAACTGCTCTCCCCAAACTCACCAGAGATCTAATTGTCAAATTCAATGGCCTTTTCTCAATCCTCATCCTTTTTTGCCTCTCTGAAGTATTTGACATTATCAATAACTCTCTTTCTGAGACTGTTCTCTCTAAGTCTTCACAACACTGATCTCTCCTGCTTTTCCTCCTGCCTGTCCCATCATTCCTTCTCAGTCTCTTTTGCTGGTTCTTCATCCAAGTCAAGCCTGTAAAGCACAGGTTTTCCCCCAAATTTTGTCCTTCTCTCACAATACATTTCACTTGATCATCTCATAAGCTCCCATGAATTCAACTATCATCTCTATGCAAAAGATCCCAAATCTGTGGGGGGTGGGGAACCTGCAGTCTTTTTTTAAGGTGACTTGTTCAGTGAATTTCGGATTCAGTCAAAGAGCTTCACTTGAGGACCTAGAGGGCCATATGTGGCCTTGAGACCGCAGGTTCCCACCCTTAGAGCCCTAACCTCTCTCTTGATCTCTAGCTTCACACCTCTAACAAGATGTATTGAACATCTTGAATTGAATATCTAATAGACATCTTACACTCAACATGAACAAAACTGGACTCATTATCTTTCCCAAAAAAACGCTCTTCCTAACTACCCTTATTAGTGTTTAGGATACTACCATCCTCCCAGTCAGGCAGGTTTGTGACCTAGGTGTCAACTCCTCACTTTCTCTCACCATCTTATATCCAATCAGTTGCAAAGTCCTGTCATTTCTACCTTCATAACATTTCTTGTAAATTCTGTCCCCTTGGTCTTCTGACACTGCCACCATGTTGGTGCAGGGCCTCAATCACTTCACTGTGTGGGCTACAAGAACCTGTTTATTTGGTCTCCCCAATTTAAATCTCTCCCTACTCCTGTTCATCCTTGACTTACTTGTCAAATCAGTCTTCCTACAGCATAAAGATGACCATGTTACCCCTCATCCAATCAACTCCAGTGGTTCTAAATGACCTCCAGTATCAAATATAAAATCTGATGTTGAACTTTTAAGGTACTTTAGAGCTTCTTTCTAACCTTTCCAGTTTTATACCTTACTCTCTTCCATGTACTCTGTGACCTAGCGACACTGGTCTTTTTACAGCTCCTTACACAAAACACTTCTCCCCAATTCTGGGTATTTTATCTGGCTGTGCTCCATGCCTGAAGTTCTCTTCCTCCTCATCTTCATCTCCTGGTTTCCCTATGTTATGGTCAAAATATGGTAAACTTAGGCACAAAGTTTCTAGAATGATCAATTTATTAGTAAAGTGTGAATTTAGCAGTAAATAAAATCTTAGCTTCCTTGGCAAAGCTAACACCCTGAATGAGGGGGACAGCTGTCTTTTATAGTTTTGGGGGAGTGCAGAACAAAGAAAAGGACTTCATAGATGGGGAACAAAGTTATGATTGGTTGAACAAGTTTGACATCATGAATGGTGAAATCCATATGACTGGTTACAGAGCTGAGTCATGGGAGATGTATGATTGGTTGGAAATTGGGAATGAGGAGCTAGCAACAATCCCCTCCTTCCCTCCTGTAACTAAAAAAATGTTAATTGTTTAAGTCTACCTATGAAGGTCAGACACAGTGGACCAGACTTCTTTGGATAACAAACCAGACATCCTTGAAGGATAGCTTGGTGGTATAAAAATACTAGACCAGATACCGCATGCACCCTGTTGTCTATCTGCATCTTTCAAGGATACCAGATTTCCTTGAGGCAAGAATGATTAGCAGAACTGAATTTCTAAACTTAACTCATTACAGGCCAGTGGAATTTCTGAACTAAGTTCACAGACAAAGAAGCATGACTTAGCCAGTTACAGGACAACAGGGTCAGTTAAAAGATGATACAGAATCAACCTGACTATTTTGCCTGGCTTCCTTTGAGTCTCAGTTAAAAACTTACTTTCTACAAGAAAACTTTCCCAGTTCTCCATGATTTTAGTGCCTTCGCTCTGAGGATGAGATGAGATGATATAATATGATGTGATATGATGTGATACAATATGATACCTAACATAATATAATATAATCTTAGCTAGAGTTTGTCAGGCACTGTGCTAAGCTCTTTATAAATATTACCTTATTTGATATTCACAACAACCTTGGGAGGTTTGTACTATTCTTATCCCCATTCTAAAATTGAGGAAAACTGAGGCAGTTAAGAGTTTAAGTGACTTGGCCAAGACCACAGGGCTAATGTCTGACACCATATTTGAACTCAAGGCTTCCTGACTAGAGGCCCAGTGCTCTATCCACTTTGCCATCTAGCTGCCTCAACTTATCTCCAACTTACTATATATGTATATGTATACATAATATATATATAAACACATCACATTTATACATACATCTCACATCTATATGTAAATACACATATCTCACATGTGCATGTATATAAATACACACATGCACACATATTTCATGTATATACATACGTGTGTACACATACACATACATATGCATATACATCTATATATACCCCTGCATGTATATATATGCATGTATACACATATGTATATATGGAGAGAATATAATATATGTATGTGTGCATGTGTGTGCATATGGATCCACATATGTATGTGTATATACACATACACACATACACCCACATATATATGTACATATACACATACATATATACACATATATATACATATATATATATATGATAAATGACATTACAGTAGCAGCTAGGTGGTACAGTGGATAGAACACTGGGCCTGGAGTCAGGAAGAATCATCTTCCTGAGTTCAGATGCAGCCTCAGAATCTTACTAGCTGTGTGACTCTGGGCAAATCAACTTAACCCTGTTTGCCCCAGTTGTGTCATCTGCAAAATAAGTTGGAGAAGGAAATGGCAATCCACTCCAGTATCTTTGCCAGGAAAACCCCAAATGGGGTCATGAAGAGTCAGAAAGGAGTGAAATAACTCAACAACAAAAATGTATATACTATGCATGTGATATATATGTACACATGTACATAGGTATATGAATATATATAGATGTGTATGTATATTTATGCGTATTTATATGTGTGTCTATACATACACATATATACATACCTAGCCGTAGCCCCATGAATGCTTCAGCAGGAGAGTACAATAGTTGATATAAAGGGTATTTTAGAAAAATTGGTCTGAAATTGGTGTGTAGCTCAGAATGGAGGGGAGAGAGGCCAGAGAAACACCAACTAGGAGGCCATTTTGAAGTTTCAGTGTTTTCAGTGGGAAGAAAATGGAATTTGAAGTCAGAAGACCTGGGCTGGAATCCTATATCTGCTCCTGACATGAATTAGAAGGTGAAGTCATGTGGCTGGGCTTTGGGTTCCTCATCCCCAAAAAACTTAGGAGAGAATCTCTAAGGCCCTTACTTCTCCATTTTCTATTCCCACACAATTAATTTCATGTTGCTGTGTCTCCTATATCCCATAGTATTCACTGGTGTGAGATGATGGGGGCCTGGGCTTGAGTTCTAAAGGAAGAGGAGGGGTGCAAATCTGACAGATGAAAGGAAGAAACAATTAAGACCTGATGACAGATTGGCCATTCTGGGGTGAGCAAGAGGGCAGGGGTAAGGATGATGACAAAGTTTTAAGCCTGGGAAACAGTCAGAAAGAGAAGTTAGTTTGGAGAAGAGAGAATAAAGTAAGTTTTGGGCACATTGACTTTGACTTGAATACCGGAGTAGAGAGGGTATGGCATTTAATCAAGTTTCTTAAATGGGGGGGAAAGTGTCAGTATTAAGCACTAGTTATCAATATTGCTGAGGCTTTGAGTGGCCTTAGACATAGAAATGGTGTTTTGTCTGTTGAATTGATGCTCAGCAGAGTCTGCAGAAAAGTTTTGATGAAGAACCCTCTTTCCCCTCCTCCCCTTAGGGAGAATTGACCACACCTGTCTCCATTCACTTGGTCAAGCTCTGGGTGTGAATTCCTCTTAAAGTCCCTCTCCTTCTCCCTCACCACTCACCAACTCCTTCCTCTCTCCCTCCTTGTCCTCTGCCTCCCTCTCCTTCAGAAGTGGAGAAAAATCCAAGGGACCCTGGAGTAAAACTACCTGTCTACTTGGAGATAATGAGGTTAATTCTATGGACTTCTAAGATTAATACTTTTAAATGTGTAAAATACAAAAGATTACAAAGGAAACCAGACTGAGAAAAAAAAAAAGATGCCATTTATTTTCCCATCCAAGTCCACAGACCTTCTGAAATGCAACCAAGATTAAGAAACTCTGGTATAGGGCAAAGATCCCAGTTCCATGAAGTTTCCTTTCTCTGAAAAGCTAAAGAACTAAACATACCAATCTTTAGTAAAATTCACAAAATGCTTCAAGGCCCAACCACCACCTCCCTCCCCGCCAATCTTTTGATTTCCAAGCCAAGAGGGTGGTCCTCAGCCAGCTGAATTTGGCATAATCAATTATCCACAGGTCATTTCCATCACTCTATAGCAAAATGAAAACACAGGATACATTTAAAATCATCTTTACCTAACCATTTATTTATTTTAAAATGCAAATAACCAATAAACAAAACCTAAAATTAGCAAGGAAACAATAACAAACCATGCTGCTCTTTGGGAAAATCAAAGTGTTCACCATTGTTCCAGCAGTTTCTGTGAGTAGCCATAATTCAATCACCCCCCTGCAGGATTCTCTTAAGCCAAGCAGTGAACCAGGGAAAGGGAAAGGCTTTAGAATCAGTCTACTGGAAAGCATCCTCCATCTGCTGCTGCTAACTCTGGTGGTCCTGATTCTGCTTTCTCCAGCTCTCTTCCTTTATGTCCCACTCCAGAGAGTTTCAGAAATTATCACTGTAGAGGAAAAACTCCACCCTCTAGTTCTGGTCCCATGATAGCTTCCTCTCTTTTCCAGCCTGAAGGGAAAAAAATACAACTCTCAAAATCTTTACAACTTGGGCCCTTTCACAAGGCAGCTGGTCCAAACCTTGCCAGAAAAACCATATTTCCTCTTCCAAATTGAAAAAAGTAACCTTAGATACTGACTAAATGAAAAACTAATAATTCATGCATGATCCTGGAAAGCAGAGAATGAAACACACTTGTTTTGTCCCATCGGAGAGGCAGAGACTACCAGGGCAGAATGCTGTCTACATTATCTGATCTTTATTTTTATATTTTATCTTTATCTTTATTTTTTTGTTTTGCTTAATTGATATTCTTTGTTACAAAGGAGGATTCAATTTGCGGAGCATGGAAGCGTGGGCACTTCCAGAAATGACCATAATATAAAAACAAGAGGCATCAATAATACTTTTTTTTTTTATTTTTAAAAGAAGTATTACTGGGAAACTGAGGAGGGACAGCAGCATGCAATTATGTGAGAATACTAGGGAGAGAGATAAAGCTCCAGCTTTTCAGTCTGCTGAGATAAATACTGAGCAACTGGACAAAGTAGAATCAGAGAGGAGTAGAAGACAAGGAGACCAAGGAGAAATAATCAATAGCTGACTAAAGTAATGGAATATTAGATCTGGAAGGGCCCTTGGAGGTCATCTTATCCTGCCCTACTTTACAGATGAGGTAACTTTCAGATCTTAAAAATTTATAATTCTATTATTTCTATTATTGTCTTTAGGATGGAAATGGGGAGATAGGTTGAAAGGCTTTCATCTGAGGGCTCTTTTGATTTGATAAAATTCAACAAGTCAGTCAATAAATAGTTAAGAAGTTCCCACTTTGTGCCTGGGTACAAAAAAAGCAAAAGATGATCGCTTCCCTCCAGGACCTCACAGTCTAATGGAGGAGACAATGAGCAAACAACTATGTACAAACAAGATATATACACTAGGAACTGGAATGATCAACAGAGGGAGAGAACTTGAATTAAATGGGACTGGGAAAGGCTTTCTGAAGAAGGTAGGATTTTTGGTTGGGATTTAAAGGAAGCCAGGGAAGCCAGGTGACAGAGAAGAGGAGGGAGAACATGGGGGACAGTCAGAGAACAGGCCCAGAGTTGGGAGATGGAGTAGCTAGTTTGAGGAACAGAAAAGAGGCCAGTGTCACTGGACCACAAAGTGGGGTAAGGAGGTAAGGGGGTGTGATTTATAAGGTGTAAGAAGATTAGAAAAGAGGGGGGTGGGCAGCTTATAAAGGGCTCAATATCCAGTGTTCACTTCCTCTTGTCAACAAGGCCCTTACAGGGAGCAAAGCAAAGACCTGGGCCCTGAAGGAGACACAAAGAAAAAACATATGTTGTTCTGGTTCGTGTTTCCAGTGTTCTGCTAAGGTCCCAAGCAGGTTGAAACTTGTGTGATAGAAAGGGAACTGGGGCTTGGAGTCAGAAGACTGACATGCCATGTGAATTGTCCCACCATGCTTACATATTCCTACATGTGGGCCCTTTATGTATAGTTCCTATCCATTCTCACTGTCTCCACTAGGGGAGGGGATATTTGTGGGACGGTCTGTCCTATGTTTGTGGGGGGGAGGAGGATACATTTTTGCAGATCTTCTTATTATACTATTTTATTAAATGTCTTTGCTTTGAAATAAATAAATTATCATTTATTAGGTGCTTATTATGAGTCAAGTACCATGTTGAGTTCTGGGCTCCAGAAACTTGAACTTGGTAGATGAAACATCAGAAGCTTTCTATCTTTCATAGATAATCAATCTCTATATTGAAAACAGAGACCTCAAAGTACCCCGGAGAACTCAAACAAACTGTATTACAACTGTACCATTATCACAGAACAAACTATTGTCCACAATAACCGAGATGTGACATTGACCTATAAAATTTAAGAACAATTTTTTAAATAGATGTTACCACATCAAATACTTGTAATCTCCAAGCTATGTGGAATAAAAATCTTTCAAAAATATCTAGGGGTGGCTAGGTGGCCCTGGAGTCAGGGGGACCTGAGTTCAAATCCGACCTCAGATACTTGACACTAAAACTAGCTGTGTGACCTTGGGCAAGTCACTTAACCCCAATTGCCCTGCCCTCCGCCTTCCAAAAAAAACAACAAAAAACAGAGATCTAGCAGAAGAGATCAGGAAACAGGATGAAGTACATGTTATCCCTATTGTCCTGTCTGCTCCTGGAGTTGTACTGAGGGTGCTTTCAAAGAGCCTGCAGAGCATCATTTTATTCAGCTAAAAAAACCAAATTATTTTATCCACTTGTTCAATAATCCATAAAATATTAAATATTTTAAATGGCAGAATAAAAAAAAGAAAAAATGGCAGAATAGCAATTTATCCCAAGATTGTTTGTCTCAATTCCATAAAAAAGATGAAATTGAGATAACAGTAATAACCCTCTCAAAGCCTAACCCATTATCAATACCATGCTGGGAGAAAGATGGGTGAAGAACGCAAAGTAAAGAGATGTGATTTGTACAGCAAATTTACTTCATTTGCTCTGAAATTACCACAGTTGCTAAGAAGGATGGGTAGGAATCCTAAAACACTAACCTAACTAGGCTCTGGCAATATCACCTGGATGAGTTTGCGCCCCAGTCAGTGTGTTGCCTCTGAACCTAAGAGGGAAAGAAATAGATGAAGTAGCCCAGGCTTGTTGTTTAGTTGTTCAGTTGTGTCTGACTCTTTGAGACCAGATGGACCCTTTAATGCTGTCCATGAAGTTTTCTTGGCAAAGATACTGGAGTGATTTTCCATTTTCTTCTCCAGTGTATCCCCTTTTATCAGAACTCTCCTCTATGACCTGTCCATCTTGGGTAGTTTCACTAAGATACTCAAGCCCCTCTGCCACCAAAAGGCAGTGATCCAGGAGGTTAGCATCGCTAGCCCCACTTAGAACAATTATGATCATCAGCTTGGCATGGAGTATAGCAGAGAGAATGGAGTGCTTTCATATATCAGTTCTTCAAGAAAACAAGATATGTCAAAACAAATGAAAAATACTAATTCCCCTACCTACCTGAAATGCTTCCATTCAGATGACACCAACCCCTAATGGAGGTAAACTATGAATACACATGAAATGGGCTAAAGGTATGAATATTTTCAGTATGCACCAGTACTGTACAATGAAATTAAAAATAGATCTTAACAGTTATAGGCAAGAACTTCATTCTTTTTTTTTTTTTTAATCAACAACGTGCTTAGCTCAAAGGCAAACAACAACATATTGTAAACCAAGGCAGGGCAATCATTATGTAATGGAGGTCTGGCACATGTCCAGGTCATCTAGGACAGTGCCTCTCCCTGTGGAGATGTGCAAGGGACTGAAGCATTTGTGAACATTCTATAACTGGTTCTAGGTCATTCAGCTACCCACATGATGTAGAAGAGGCTCTCTGATTGGCTGTGGGGGCATTCAAAAAGGCCACTTCAGATTTAGCAACTCCTTTTTGGCCATTGTTTGCTTAATTTGTCTTTAGTAGCTTTTTAATGATATGATGGAGTCTGATAAGAGATGACACTTTAAAGGAAAGGACCTTGAGGACTGTATGGCCTCTGAAACAAGGAACCTTTGTTCTTTTTCTTCATTCTTTTGCTTTCTCAACTTAGGGAGTTGTAATGGGAATGGGAATTTGAAGATCTTCCCTGCCCCTTAATAGACCTAGGGGGGAGTTTGAAGACCTCCCCTGCTTTGAAAGTAAACTCTGCCCCCAATAGGCTGAATGTAATCACATGGAGCCTGTGATAGAGGGAATTTTCTGAAGGGAAGCAGAGCCCACAGGAAGCTTCCTTGCTGTGAAGATAAATTCTGCCCCCAATAAACTGAATGTAGTCACATGGAGCCTGAGATGACAAGAAGTTGGTCAGAGCCAGAGAGACAGTGGGAGAGAGAAGATGTTGAGGCAAAGAGATAGAAAGGTTTGTGAATAGATATTGATTTTGTATTGTTTTGTGGGAAGGCTTAAGGATGCTGTGGCTCTCAGTATTAATATGACTTCTTAATATCTTTGGTACTATGGTGAAATCAGGTTACCAAAAATGGTTTTGGGATTTGGTTTTCTGGTGTCTAAATAAATGTTTCAATTCTGTCCTCTACCTGGAGGATCTGGGCATATTTTGCATTCAAATGTCATGCGATATTTATAGTCACAGTCTTGATCGTGATTATGGGCACTTTAAATATTACATTGGCATTATAGGAATGGAGGCTCTGACCATGGGAGTTTCAAGGGACAGTAACACATACCAGTTTTACAGCTAGCACATTGGCACCCCCAAGGAGCAAAATTGTTTTGTCCCTAACGACTGATATGAGGGAACACAGCCTAGTGGAAATAAGGCCTCATCTGAACTTTAAGCATTTAAGACTGATTGTTTTTTTGCAAAGGGATAGTTACTTCAAAGATTTAGCTAGAACAAACATATTTATTATTATATATATTATATATTTATATTAATATATAATATTTATAAAATAACACAAAATATTAATACTATAGTATATTAATAATATATAATATTAGTTATAATTATATTATATGATTATTATAATTATTAATATTATTAATATATAATATTAATTATACATATAAATATATATTATATATTTAGCTAGAACAAACATTCCCCCTTAGCAGGTGTATGGAAAGGATAATCCTTCCTCCCACCACCCACTAGTTCTTCATCACTTGGGGAGATTAGGCTCAAAATTTATTTCAGTTCCTATATAATATTGATCCAAGAAAATTCACATTCAAAGACACTACTGGTTTCTGTTTCACTGGAATCCTGAAAGTCATTCCTGACTATTATTAATCAATGTGTGGTCTGGGGATGCCAGAGAGACCTTGAGATTCAAGGGATTTGTGAGGGTCAAAACTATTTTCAAATGTATTATTTTAATTTCTAATATGGTAAATAGTGCTATATATGACCCACATAAACAAAGTGAGGGTGAGTAATTATTTTTAAGAATGTAAAGGGTCCTGAGACCAAAAAGTTTGAGAATTGCTGCTTGAATGTAAACGTGGCCTGAATTCCTGCAATCCAAAATTCCTATGGTTTGAGATCATGGCCCCAGGACAGAGACTCCACTTTCTGTATAAAGGACAGAAAAAAAAAAAAGAAAAGAAAGAAAGGAAGGCCAAGGAAGTCTCATTTCTCCAGGGCCATATGGCCTTAGGGAGAGAATCAGCCAATCCATCAACTAGCATTTATTAAATGCCTATTATGAGACAAGCAGGCACTGAGCTAATAGAGATTCAAAGAAAGGCAAAAAACAACTATAGCTCTCAAGGAGCTCACAATCTAACAGTGGAGACAATATATAAACAACAATATATGAACAAGATATAAACAAGATAAATTGGAAGTAGTCTCACTGAGAAGGCAGTAAGATTTAGGACTGCTGGGAAAGGCTTCTGGTAGAAGGTGGAACTATAACTGAGGACATATTTCCAGGCATGGAGGAAAGACAGTAAAAACTTTTGGCATGGGGAGATGGAGTATTGTATGCAAGGAACAGTCCTATAGACCTTCCCTTTAAAATACTGATTCTTTTTTTCCTTTTTTTTTTTTTTGAGGGGAGAAGGTAGGGCAATTGGGGTTAAGTGACTTGCCCAAGGTCACATGGGAGCAAGTGTTAAGTGTCTGAGGCTGGAATTGAACTCAGGTCCTCCTGACGCCAGGGCTGGTGCTCTATTCACTGCACCACCTAGCTGCCACTAAAGTATTGATTCTAAACAGAAGTTAGGAGTAAAGGAGTCACTTCATTTACCCAAATATAAGGGCAACAGAGGACTAGAACTCAGACCCTTTAAAAATGTGGATAGTTCAAATTATGCAGCCAATGGAAAAAGTTTCCTCCCAACCACCTGGGAAGCTAGTCAGAACCAGTTACAGAATTGTCAACATTGGTACTTCTCTCACATAATCACGATTCTCTCCAAAGCAGCTTTTTAGTATGCCCCATGCTAGCAGATGGGGTCTGTATATGGAACAGACTAATTACACTCTATTAGTTTTGTATGTAACCAGTTTAGTGGGAGAAGGTTAAGATAGCTTAGAGTAAGCTAACTCTCATCTTTTTCTTGGGAGCAACCAGTAAAAGTGGCTTTTTTTCTAAACCTCCTAAAATAGCATATCTCCACTCTATGACTGGGCAGTTAGGTGTCACAGTGGTTAAAGTGCTAGGCTTAGAGTCAGGAAGACTTATCTTTATTTAGCAAATGCTTTATTAACTTCTAGTTTACATCATTCATTTCTGCAAGATTTTTGAGTTACAAATTTTCTACCCGTTTTTTCCCCTACCCACCACACCAGAATAGCTATCCCACTGGATATCCCCTTCTCCAATCTGTTCTCTCCCTTATCTTCCCCCATACCCACTCCAACTTTCCAGTAGGGCATGGTGGATCTCTACGCCCCAGTGCCTATATATCTTATTTCCCAGTTACATGTAAAATAATATTAATAATTATACATATATATATATATTTAGACATTTGTTTTTAAAACTTTGAATTCCAGATTCATTTCCTTCCTCCCTTGTCACCCACCCTTACTGGGAAGATAAGCCATTCAATATAGGTTGTACATGTGTAGCTATGCAAACCACTTCCATAGTGGATATATTGTGAAAGACTGACTATATTTCCCTCCATCCTATCCCAACCCCCATTTGTTCTATTCTCTACTTTGATCCTGTCCATTTTCAAAAGTGTGTGCTTCTAACTACCCTCCCCCCCAACCTGCCCTCCCCTCCATCATCTCGCCTCTTATCCCCTTCCTCCCTACTCTCCTGTAGGGTGAGATACCCTATTTAGTGTGTATGTCATTCCCTTCCTAAGCCAAATTCAATGAGAGTAAGGTTGACCCATTCCCTTTTGCCTTCCTGTTCTTCCCCTCCTTTGTAACAGTTTTCCCTTGCCTCTTCTATATGAGATAGTTTATCCCATTCTATCTCTCCCCATCTCCTCTCATATTCCTCTCTTACTTCTTAATTTTACCTTTTAAGTATCATCCTTTCCTATTAAGTTGGTCCTGTGCCCTCTATCTATGTATACCTGTACACATATATACACACACTCACATATGTATTCATAGGCCTATACACCCTCCTATATAGACATACATATGTATGTATATATATATATATATATATATATATATATATACACATTTCTATTTCCTTCAACTATTCTCATACTGAGAAAAGTTTCATAAATTACAATTATTGTTTTTCCATGTAGGAATGTAAATAGTTCAATTTTGATAAATTCCTTATGATTTCTTTTCCCGGTTTACCTTCTCATGCTTCTCTTGCTTCTTGTATCTATCTGAATGTCAAATTTTCTATTCAACTTTGTTTTTTTCATCAAGAATGTTTGAAAGTCCTCTATTCCATTGAATGACCACATTTTCCCCTGAAACATGATACTCAGTTTTGCTGGGTAGGTGATTCTTGGTTTTAATCCCAGCTCCTTGGCCCTCCAGAATATCATATTTCAAGCTCTTTGATCCCTCAGTATAGAAGCTGCCAATCCTGTGTTATCCTGATTGTGTTTCCACAGTATTCAAATTGTTTCTTCCTGGCTGTTTGTAATATTTTCTCCTTGATCTGGGAATTCCAGAACTTGGCTATAATATTACTAGGAGTTTTCTTTTTGGGATCTTTTTCAGGAAGTGATTGGTGGATTCTTTCAACCTCTTTTTTGCCCTCTGGTTCTAAAACATCAGGGAAATTTTCCTTGAGAATTTCTTGGAGGATGATTTCTAGGTTCTTTTTTTGATCATGCCTTTTAGGTAGTCCAATAATTTTTAAATTATCTCTCCTGGTTCTATTTTCCAGGTCAGTGGTTTTCCCAATGAGATATTTCACATTGCCTTCTATTTTTTCATTTGTTTGGATCTGTTTAATAGTATCTTGATTTCTCATAAAGTCACTAGCTTCCATTTGCTCCAATCTAACTCTGAAGGAATGAATCTCCTCAGTGAGCTTTGAGATTCTTTTCCATCTGGCAAATTCAGCTTTTTTTTTTTTTAAGCAATTGGGGTTAAGTAACTTGCTCAAGGTTACACGGCTAGTCATTATTTATGCGTGGGTGCTCATTTTCTGAGGCCGGATCTGATCTCGGGTCATCCCAACTCCGAGGCCGGCGCTCTTACTCACTGCGCCACCTAGCCGCCCCTTTAGGGCAATTGGGGTTAAGTAACTTGCCCAAGGTTACACGGCTAGGTTTTTGTTTGTGTGGATTAAGTGTCGGAGGCCGGCTCCAAACTCAGGTCCTTCTGACTCCAGGGCCGGCGCTCAAATTCAGCTTTTTAAAGCATTCTTCTCCTCATTGGCTTTTTGAGCCTCTTTTGCCATTTGAGTTAATCTATTTTTAAGGTGTTATTTTCTTCAGTCAGGTTGTTGACTCTCATTTTATAATTTTCTTGCATCATTCTCATTTCTCTTCCCATTTTTTCCTCCATTTCTCTTATTTGGTTTTCAAAATCCTTCTTAAGGTCATCTATGGCCTGTAACCAGCTTGTAATTTTCTTGGAAGCTTTTGGTGCAGGAGTTCTGACTTCCCTGTCTTCCTCCTGTTCCATTCTTTGATCCTTTTGTCCCCAAAATAGGGGTGTAAAGTTGGATTGCTCTGCTTGCTTTGCGTCCTTTGCCTGCTCATGTTGCCACTCAGTTACTTGACTTTTGAGCTTTTTGCCACAGTAGAACTCTGCTTCCAGACAGGGGAGCTTTGTTCCAATTGCTGGGGTTTTCTCAGCTGATGGAGTTATTAGTTGGGTGCCCTCTCTGAAGCCTCCACATCCTCTGGCAAGCTGGTCACATATTCCAGGACCTCCACCCTAGACCGTGATCTAGATCCAAGCAGGTTAAAGTAAGAGTGATTACCCCTCAGACTGGTTGCTTGGTCCCCCTACAATCTGCAAGGCAGGAGCTGAAGCTGCCATGTGGAGGCAGCTGCATGGCCGAGGCGCCTCAGCAGCTTCTCCCTCCAGGGGAGAAAGGCCAGACCACACTCCCAAACTACCAGATCCCAAAGTCCACATTGCACTGACCTCTCACTTTGTCCTTAGCATCTATGTGTTGATAATTCTGGAAACCACCTCAGCTGCTGGTGATCAGAAGTCCCTCCAGTCAGGGGCTGGTCAGGCCACCCTGAGGCTCCAACCACAGGCCTGTGTGGGACTGGGCTTGGCCGCTTCCTGTCAGCCTGCTGGGCTGTCCTCAGTGGGCAGTTAGCTTCTCTGTATCATTTTGTGGGTTCTGTAGCTTCAAAGTTTGTTCAGAGTCACCTTTTACATGAATTGGAGGAGGTGGAAGCCAGAGCCACATAGAAGTCCTGTTTCTACTCTGCCATCTTGACTCTGGCCCCCAAGACTTATCTTTCTGAATTCAAACCTAACCTCAGATAATTACTAGCTGTGTGACCCTGGGCAAGTCACTTAACCCTGTTTGCTGCAGCTTTCTCATCTGTAAAGTAAATTGGAGAAGGAAACTGCAAACCACTCTAAAAAAACTCTAGGTGGGGTCAGGAAGAGTCAGATATCACTGAATGAACATCATCATTCTACAACTATTTGAATTGTATTAGATAGATATAATTCTAGCCTCTTGAAGATAAGAGAGTAAAGGAGTGATCATTCATTCTTTGCTGTATTATGTTCTGACTATCCTTCCCTGCTAGGCTGCTGTGGGTACAGTTAAAGACTTCCTCCTACTCTCCACAATGGTAACAATCAGCTTCCTTAGGAGACTTGGAGGGCCAGAACCCAGATCATATTAAAAAAAATCCATGCCAAACATGGGCAACCTATATTTATATTAGACAATCTACCCAGCTATTTTACAGAACCAATAGGTGAAGGTAACATATAGAAATATACTAGTCTCTTCCAGGCAAGGTATATCAAACATAAAGCTATGGAAGAGAAAATTGTGGCTATGGATGTTGAACAAAAGACTTACCAGAATTCTGAAATCAATACCTGATAAGAGAAACACACAGAAGGCAATCCACACCTATATAATACTATTTTTAACACATTGTGTCCTATAGCATGGATAAAAACAGATTTGGAAAATATTTTAACAAGAATATTGATATTAAGGAAACACAGGGTGTATCACCATAAGGCAATTATGAAATGATTTATAATTTTTCATCAAAAAGAAGGGCTATGGGGTGGCTAGGTGGCACAGTCAATAGAGTACCAACCCTGGAGTCAAGAGGACCTGAGTTCAATTCCAGCCTCAGACACTTAACACTTGCTCCTGTGTGACCTTGGTCAAGTCACTTAACCCCAATTACCCTGCCTTCCCCCCTCCAAAAAAGCAAAAAAAATAAAATGAAAAGAAGGGCTATGACTGGTACATGTTTGTAGAGTATGATAAAACAGTTCAAAAGCTTAGAGAAATATTCTTGGAATAAACACATATCTCTTCACTGAGCAATAATGATGGCTAACAATAAGCAAAGATCACTGGATTTGTTGAATGTAATCAAAGTTGGTTTTCCTCCAGATGGACCCTGTGAAATGGCCAAGACCCAAGAGTGGAATCAATAGGCCCTCCATGGGTGACTTACATATAAACTCAGCCAACAATATGTGGACAAAGACTCATTGAACAACTGATTTGAGTGATGTGAATTTGTTTATGGAAATGGAGTAGTTTATGATAGCAATTCAGGACCAAGTCATTGACAACAGAAATTACAGAAAGGTTTTCCTTAAAGAGCCTAGAGTTACTGATCAATGCAGATTATGCCAAAAAAATAAGTTAGAAACTGTGTAACATTACTACAAGTTGAAAAAATTTAACATCTACCAAACACCTAACAAGACACAACTTAGTGTCTAGAATTATACATCACAGTTTGCTATCTTTCAAAAATCAATATATGCTTAATAGTAATAATAACTAACATTCATATAGTGCTTTAAACAGAGGTGAACCGGAACCAGTTTGTTTAGGAGTGTTGATTGTTAAATTTCTGACGAGTATACATATGTATACATACATATGTATGTCTATATAGGACATTGCCATTTGAGTTAATCTATTTTTAAGGTGTTATTTTCTTCAGTCAGGTTGTTGACTCTCACTTTATAATTTTCTTGCATCATTCTCATTTCTCTTCCCATTTTTTCCTCCATTTCTCTTATTTGGTTTTCAAAATCCTTCTTAAGGTCATCTATGGCCTGTAACCAGCTTGTAATTTTGGAAACATGCAAACATTACAAATCAGGGCTTGATTTATTGTCTTGATGTTTGTCTAGATTTAAGAAAGTGATGCAGGAAATGTTAATAATAATGCAAATTAAACTTAAAATTGTGTTGTGAAGGTTATTTTTCCCTTCACAAAGCTGTTTATTAAAACATTTACCAACACACCATTATTAGCTTTAAAATTTGCAAGGTGCCTTATTATATTATTTATTATATTGTCTAATTTGATATCCACAACAACACTGTGAGGTAGGTGTTATTATTGTACGTATTTTACTGATGTGGAAACTGAGACACTCAGGGAAGTTGTTTGATTTGTCCAGGGTATCACCATGGATACCAGTATCTGAGCCAGTACTCAAACCCAGATTTTTCTGACTCCAAGTTCAGTACTTTGTCCATTGTATCATAGTACCTCAAAGTATACTTTAGAATTTGATGGATAAGTTGTACTGGAACCACAGCACCATCCCTGACAAAACTGTTGCTCACAATTGCCTAGACATAACATTGATCCACAAAAAGTTAAGAATATTATTAATATATTTACCAAAAACAATCATAATATTCAAACTATATGAAATGAAAAGCTTTAAGAATAGATGTAGTTGAAATTAAAATCATGTAGGAACAGGATGAGAGACATATAATCCTCTTTGTCCTGTATACTACTAGAGTCAGTAAAACCTGAGTTCAAATCTGTCCTCAGACACTTACTAACTGTGTAATTTTGAGCAGTTACCTCAACTATAAAATAGCAATAATAATAGCACCTACCTTCCAGGGTTGTTGTATCCCATTAAGATAATATCTGTAAAATACTTAGTAAAGTGCCTGGTGTAATAGTAGAAACTTATTCCATATGTTTTCAATGAGCCAACCAAAAATGAGCTTATATTCCTGTAATGTTGGAAGAATAACATTCCTATAATGTTATTTAATTAGAAAAATGTTTTTACCCATCCATGCAATAGTCTGCACAAAACTAAATATAAAAGAATAATAGGATGATGATTTGTTCTAGGACCATTTTGGTTTTAACTCTACCAAAAAATGTGAGAACAAAGTGGAGAATAATAATTATACCAGTCAACAAACATTTATTAAGAGCCTACTATGTACAATACATAGTGATTAGTTCTGGAGATACAAAGGCAAAAGAAAAGAAAAGAAAAGAAATGGAGAAAGAAAAGAAACAGGATTTTGGTATGACCTTACATATAGCCTTGATAGGTTGGGTGGACTGTGCACTAAGCTAGTTGACAACCACAGCAACCCTTATTCTTCTCTGATTCCTATTATCTCATTTCCTTATTAAGTTTCTACCAAGGTTCTAAGTCAATCAAAGGATATAGTCTAATATTTCCTTATAAATTAATAGAATTGCATAGTCTCACCAATTAATCAATTAGCTTTGAGCCCCCATGCCCAGTTTACAAATAAACCAAGAAAACCATTTTTTCCCCAAAAACTCTCATTCATTTCTCTCTCTTAATAGGAAACCTAGGTTTCATAGGCTTAGACAAACACGGATGTTACTGACTATGCAATTTATTAACGTTTTAAAATCCAATTCAAGGATATATTTAAATATTTGAGCAACGTATCAATCATGAGAAAGATCACATTCCTAGTCATTTTTAACCGTTGATTTGCAACTGCTGATTTCTCAATGGACATTGGAACTACTTTTTCACAGTTCCATTCTCTCAGCATGGCAGATGAAATATCTTCTCAGGATGTATCCTCCATAGAACAAAAGTTAAATTAAGTTCTTTTAATGTCTTTTCAGTTTTTTTTCTCTGCAATAGCTAATCCACTGAGTCGCTCAGAAAGATGTTTTCCTAGTTCCTTTGCTCTTTGCCTCACATAGTATTTCTCTAAGCCATGTCAATTAATTCATTCCAGATGACAGTTATATCATTTCCCACTAAGATTCTAGTCCCTCTTAAAGACACAGGAAAAGTATCCAGTCTCTGTGGGATGTCTATTAAAGCTGATGTTACAACAAAAATATTTTTTCTTGTTTTCTTATTTTAATAATATTTTTCCCTAATTACATGTAAAGACAATTTTTAACATTCATTTAAAAAAATATTTGAGTTCCAAATTCTCTCCTGCCCTTTCTCCCTTCTGCCTTTCCTGAGACAGTAAGCAATCTGATATAGGTTATACATGTGCAATCATGCAAATAATATTTTTTAAAAAGATGAACACATCTTTTTTTGACTGGACCTGTGATTTCATTGGTGTGGGGAAATTTCAGGGAGGAAATTCCCTCCAATATAGATCAGAAACTGTTGTTCTATATCAATAACTACAGCTTATAGTCTTAGAGAATTGGCTGGGGTACTGAAAAGAGAGGTGATTTGTCCAGGGTAACATCCAGCTAGCATGTCACAGAACCAGGGCTTGAATTCAGGTCTTCCTGACTTAGAGGCTGTGCTGCTTCTCCAGTAATAATAAGCTGCCATTTACCTGGTTTGTTAGGGTTTGCAAAATCTATGAATTCAATATGATGTAAGTATAACATGGTGCCTGAAAAAGTTTATGTTATCTTAGAAGCATATGTGATCTTGGGAAGCATGATGCCTAGACCAAGAAAGGTGAAGGCTTCACTGCAACTTGCCCTGACCAGACTATGGCATTTGTGGTATTCAATTCAGCTTGGAGCTCTACCTTTTAAGCATGACATTTAACAAATTGAAAACATTTCAGAGGAGGATGCTTGTATAGTAAAAGGACCTGGGTACCGTGACCTTCAAGGACTCGTTGAAAGAAGTGGGAATGTTTAATCTGGAGAGAACTTTCTGAGGGGAGCATGATAACTGAAAGGTTGTCAGAGGGGGAGAAGGGTCAGACTTATTGTGTTTGACCCTAGAGAGCAGAACTGAAGGCAAAACTAGAATCAATGTGTGGAAGATTCAGAGGCAAGCTAGCCCCCACATGAGGGGGGAAATCTTAACACTGAGAGCCAAAAGTGCAATAAAATGTCTTCTTATTTAATGTGCTTGCCTTTACTGGAGGTCTTCAAGAAGTGGATGGATGACCATTTGTCAGGGGGTCTTGTAGAGGGGTCTCTTGCTCAGGTACAGGTTGAACTAGAGTGTCAGAGTGGATAAAGATCTTGTCTCTGACATTTATCATCTGTGTGACTAAGGGCAAGTCGTTAAATCTCTTTGGGCCTCAGTTCTTTGGCCTGGGGCTAATCTACTTCCCAGGGTTTCAGTGAGGTTCAAATGAAATCAGGTCTGTCAAGCACTTGGAAATCTTTAGCGTGCTATATTTTTGTTAGCTGTTGGTTATCAAAGGATTTCTGAAGTCCCTTGCAACCCTGAGATCTCGTGATGCTGTGATGCTACCTGACCCCATTCCAGCTCCCTACAATATTTAACTCCTTTGGTTTATAAAGTGCAGTTACTCAATGGACTTGGCGATGTGTTGGGGAGGAGGCGAGGGGAAGGGAGAAGAGCGGGGGTGGTCTTGTTACGTTTCACCTGCAGGGGGCACTGTCAGATTAAGGCTCCGCTCTAGGCCGCCTTCGCCATTTTCTATGGTGGGGTCGGGTGTCTGTCGGACTTTCTCCCCCCACTTCCCCCCCATCCCCTCCTCCTCTGGGATCGGTGCTGCCTTCGCCCACCCCCGCCAGCAGGGGGAGCGCAAGGGCTTCGAGGGTCCAGTCCACTTTTGCTCTCGGTTGTTGAAAATTCCTCCCCTGGTCTGAGGAGGGGAGAGCTCCGGGGAGGGAAGAGGAAGAGGAAGAAGGGAGGGGGAGGGGAGGAGGAGGAGTCGGGGGCGCGAGCAGGGGCCGGGACCGGAAGTGTGCGGTTGCCATGTAATATCCTGAGAGCGAGCGCGAGCCAGCGGGAGAGCGAGTGAGCAGGCGGGCGGGCGCTGAGGCGGTGCCGAGGACGGGCAGAGGCGGTTGAGGCGGGGGCAGCGGCGGGCGGGCCCGGCCGGTGTCAGCGTCTGGAGCTGTCTGGCTGCCAGTCTGTTTGTCTGTCGCTAGCTGGGTCGGGGCCGGCCGGGAGGTCTGGCTGCGGGAGGCAGCATGTCGGTGGCCGGGCTCAAGAAGCAGTTCTACAAGGCGAGCCAGGTGAGCGGCGCGGGGGGCGGAGGGACCACCAGCCGACTGAACGGACCGGACCGACGGATCGGCTGACGCTGGCACGTTCCAGGAGGAGCTCCAGGCCCGCGGTGCCTGGCCCCTGCCCCTGGAGCGGGGAGCCGGCGCGCTGGGCTGGGGAGAGGCCGGAGCCCTCTGTCTGGAGTGGATGGAGCCCCCGGGGGTGGGAGTGACATCCGAGGTTGTGCGGAGAGGCCAGCTCCGGCCCCCACCCCGAGAGGATGGATGGAGCTTCCAGGGGGAGGGGGAGGGGGGAGAGGAGAGTGACATCACTCCAGATGTTGTGGGGGAGGCCACCTCTGTTCTCTGCCGTGGGAAGATGGGTAGACTCTATAGGGGGAAGTGACACTGGTACAGAGATTGTCCAGAAAGGCCAGTCCTGATGTGGGATCGTAGGATCAGGATGGGTAGAGCCTGTGGTAAGAGGTAACTTTGGTCTAGAGGTTGCCCCGGGAGGTCAGCACTGACCTCTGCCTTTAGAGGATGGATGGAGCTCTTGGGGGGAAGTGACATTAATCCGAAAGTTGTCTATGGAGGCATGGGTAGAACCTCTGGAATAAAATGAAATTGGGTCATAGATTGTTCAGGGAGGTTCTTGGGAGGATGGATAGAACATATGAGGAGAAATGACATTGGTCTAGAGATTGTCCAGAGAGAGGCCAGCACTATTCTTTCCCTTGGGAGGTTGGATAGAATCTGTGCAGTGGAGGAAAAATGGGTCAGTGACTATCCATTGGCACACAGACATTGCCCACTGCCCCAGAAGGATTAGTAAAGCCTGTGGAAGGAAAGAGAAATGAGGTCTAATAGGTTATCCAGATATATTGGCACATGGTAATGTTCCCTGGAAGATTGGGTAGAACTTGTGGGGGAAAGAGAAATCAGTTTAGAGGCTGTTCTGGGGTGATGACTCCTAGGCAATGCCTCTTGCTTTGGGAGGATGGAGGGCCCCTGTGGGGTCACAGTGGCCAAGAGGCATCTGTTCAAGAAGGGATAGGTAGACTTATGCTTTATATTTCTTACATATTCTGGAATGCCAACAAGAGGCATAGGGATAGTCTATTCTTTTACAGATGGAAAAGCGAACAATAGGTTTTTGGGGAAGGGACATAATAGCTTTCAGAGTTAAGGTTTCTACACAAGGTGCCTTTTCCAAGAGACTCTTGGGGTCCCTCAGGTTAGCAGACAAGACGTTTTATTTTAAAGGAGTCTACATTCACAATTCCAGCCTTGAAAGAACTATGAAGCCCAACTGGATTGTTTAGAATCCAGTATCCATAGACTTTATGTGATGTACTTTCAAACATTGACCTAAAAATTTACTTATGTTTATGCATAAACCTGTCACTTCTATTATTTTTGGAGTCTACTACTATATTTCCTTGATAACTTGTTTGTGTTATTTGTGTGTTTTTCTCATTCAATTAGGATTATTAACACCTTTCTTATCTCCCTCCACACTCCCAGAGGAGAGGAACTATTTCCCAGGAGAGACTTCTTCCTGTGTACTTTTGAAGCAGAATTTTAAACTTGGAGACTTATTTAAATATTTCTTTTTTTTTTGCCTTTTTTTTTTTTGGAGAGCAATTGGGGTTAAGTAACTTGCCCAAAGTCACACGTGCGTAAAGTGTCTGAGGCCGGATCGGAACTCAGGTCCTTCTGATTCCAGGGCTGACACTCTACTCACTGCGCCACCTAGCCGCCCCCTTATTTAAATATTTCTAAATTGGAAAAAGAGATACTGAGTGAATTTAGGAGAGTTTAAAATTGCACATTAAAAAAAAACTTGGTTGGGGAACTAAGGCTTTGATTTAGTTAAAAGCTTCCATTGGTTATGCTGCTAATCAACTCAAGAAAATTCTACTCCTTTTTATGTATTCAGACCTTTTGGTTATGTTAAAAATATATTTAAACTTTGAATATGTTTGTCCTTACTGGAGAGTTTATAAGGAGTTTGAGCTTTCTATAATGTAAACTGTCTTTCTCCTGGAATGCCATTACAAGCTAAAGGAATGAAACTTCTTAAGAGTACTCTGAGATGAAAAAGAGAGGACAGAGAGGAAAAACAGTAAAACAGCTAGCCATCTGTCTGATCACCACCCATTTTGCTCCCCTCTGTTCAACCTAACACCTACCCACCCTTTTTGCTCCCCTTGCCATCTGTCTGACCTCTTGTATTGGTAGCACCTCTAGAATTGAAAGGAGGTCTTTATTTGTGTATTCTGAGAGCAAGGGGGAACAGAGAATCCTCCACTGGTGAGATACTAAAATGTAATTTTGATACTGAATATAGGTATATGTTCTTATGAAGTTATTCCCAGGCAAGTCTAAGTTGCTTGCTGATTAGTCTTGTGGTTTTTACCATGACAGAGATTTGAGTTAGTACCCAAGGCTCTAACTGGCCATCCATTGGAGTGCAGTGCCAACCTTTATTGCTTGAAAGGAGGGAGAGAATGTTCAAAGTGGAAGGTTTGTTCAGTCTGAGAAAGGAGAAGTCACTCTTCCATGATCTCTGGCTTTGAAACTTCTCTGTTTTGGATCATAGATAGTCTGGAAGGAATCCTTTAGGGAGGACTGAGGAGAAAGGAAGGAGGTACTACAAGGTACTGAGGGATATTTTATACCTAACCTATTAGATGTCAGAAATGGTATGGGATAGGTCTTCTAAAATGCCAGTCTTGTTCCAAGAGTGGAACACTGTGCTAAGGCTCATTACCTCAGCCTTACTTGTTTGGTTTGTTTTTTAAACCCAGTTTTGTGGATAAAGTTTTGGATATCCTATTGAAATATTGGGTTTTATAAATGAGGAACCATCTGACCATCTTAAAACATACTTTAGGCATCAGAGCATTTGTTTTGACCTAGCACCAGTGGAATTTTAGGACCAGTGCTTTAGAAATACAAAATGATACAAAAGACCAGGAGCATAGCCTAGAGCAGGGGTTCTTAAGTTTTTTTGTGTCATCAAGTCATTTGGTTGTCTAGTGAACTTTTCTCAGAATAATGTTTAAATGCATAAAATAGTATATGTAGAATTACAAAGGAAATAAATTCTATTGAAATAGTTATCAATATATTTTAAAACAAGGTCACGGCACCCCAGGTTGATAAAGACTCCTAGGCTTTGGAGAGTGTCTCTGCTTATAGGGATTTAAGGGCATGGCATCAGAGGGGTGTCTTGTCTTTTAGTATGAAACAGGAGATTTCCTCTTCCTTTAAAGTGGGTAGCATTGGAAGTTAGGAAGGATTTTGCAACTGAGATATCTAAGTAGGATGGGATTAATTCAGGGTTAATGCTGTATGTGTGTGCCATACAGGAAACTGTGATGCCTGGATTCTGACAAACTAGCAAGTTTACTGACAGTTGTACTGTAAGTACTTGTCCTAGCAGTAACTTTAGGTTCAGATGTTCATGTTGGGAACTGAGTGAGTACTGAGCAATCAGAAACTAATAGTTCCAATAAGTATTTTGTCATTAATTTCAATATGCTTTAATTAGCCAATAGGTTTGTATTTTAGGCACCTACCATGTTCTTACCATTGCTTAGTTCCCAAAGGACTACGAAAGCAAGGTTTAGTCCCTGCCTGCTCTCAAGAAGCTTAGAGTCAAATTGAGTCACTCAGCTACTCTGCCTCTTTGACCTCTTGGTAAAATGAGGTTAACTTAACTTCCTTCACAAGGCTATTAGCAGTAACAGATATAAATGGATATGACACTTTATTAATATGAAGTGCTTTGCAATATATTGTTATAATTAAGGATTTTTGTGTCATGATCTTCTATTTCAAATGACATTGACTTTAAATGTTGCTTTGTAAATAAGGTAAAAATTGAAAGTTCATTTCTGACTCAGAGCCTATGTATTTATAAAGACTTTAGGTTGCACTGTCTTATCTAATCACTGTTCTTAGCTTTGGTTATTTTTTTAACCCTAAAGATACCAAAACACTTTTTTTAAAAAGGCTTATAACTTCCTTTAAGTTCAGTGTTATTCCATGGCAGCCCTTTTTTTCAATTTGAGAAACTGAGTTACAAAATGTTTTTGAGGGACCTATGTACCTTTGTCATACTCTATGAATTAGCCACTTTGTCTTCCTAACAGTAGTTCTGCCCCTTCTGTGTATTCTAATATTAATCCATGCTGCAAAAATGTATGTTTTCTTCTCCCACCAGAAAAATTACATAAATTCAACCTTATATTTGCCTCTCTTCAATTTGACTGTTTAGGTTTTGTATGATTTAGAGACATAAGGATACAATGTGCCCTAAGTCACATCTTGGCCCTTCTCTTATTCTGGTTCCTGCCAACATTTTGAAACTGATCTAATCTGGAGAAACTTCATTTTAATTCAAGGCGTGTGGCCAACTTGCATGATATGATTTCAGAAACAAGTTGCACATTTTTGCATTGTAGGGTAGTTGGGGGAATGGGAAGGTGGTAGTAAAATTGTCTCCTGTATTTCTTATTTTAAAGATGTGTGTAATTGTTTCTTTGCTTTAGTGGTGTTTTATTGTTAATAATTGAGGGCATTCAAGGGAAAATTATCAAAACAGTCTGGTATTGGCTAAGAAATAGAGTGGTGGATCAGTAGAATAGATTAGGTTCAAATTACATTATAGTAAATGACCATAGTAATCTAGTAATATGATAAACCTGGAGATCTAAGCTTTTGGAACAAAAACTGCAGAGAAAACTAGAAAACAGTGTTAGAAACTAGGTATAGATCAACATCTCACACCATATACCAAGATACAATCAAAATGGGTACGTGATTTACACATAAAGGATGATACCATAAGCAAGTCAGTAGAGCATGGAATAGTTTATCTGTCAGATTTATGGATAAGGAAAGAATTTAGGACCAAACAAGATACAGAGAACATTAAAAAATGTAAAATAGATCATTTTGATTATATAAAATTAAAAAGTTTTTGTACACACAAAACCAATGCAACCAAAATTATAAGGAAAGCAAAAATTGGGGGAAAAGCTTTGCAACAAGTATCTCTGATTTAGGCCTCATTTCTCAAATATATAGAGAACAGAGTCAAGTTTATAAAAATACAAGTCATTCCCCAATTGATAAATTGTCAAAGCATTTGAACAGGCAATTTTCAGATGAAATCAGAGCTATCAATGGTCATATGAAAAAAATGCTCTAAATCACTATTGATTAGAGAAATGCAAATTAAAACAACTCTGAGGTACCACCTCATACCTATCAGAGTGGCTAATATGACAAAAAAGGAAAATGTTGGATATTGGAGGGCGTGTGGGAAAACTGGGCTGCTGATGCATCATTGATGGAGTTGTGAACTGATCCAAGCATTCTGGAGGGCAATTTGTAACTATGCCCAAAGGGCTTTGATCCAGCCAGCAATACTACTGCTAGGTCTACATACCAAAGATATCCAAAAAAAGAGGAAAAGGACCTCTTTGTACAAAAATATTTATAGCAGCTCTTTTTGTGGTGGCCAAGAATTGGAACTCAGAAGGATGCTCGTCAATTGGGGAATGGCTAAACAAGCTGTCGTTTATGATTGTAATGGAATATTATTGTGCTATAAGAAACAACATGCAGGATGATTTCAGAAAAACCTGGAAAGACTTACATGAACTGATGCTGAGTGAAATAAACAAAACTAGGAGAACTGTAACTGTAACAGCAATATTGTCTGATGAAGAATTGTGAATGAGTAGCTATTCTCAGCAATACACTGATCCCAGGACAAAGTACTAATGATGAAACATACTATCTACCTCCAGGGAAAGAACTGATAGTGATTGGATACATGCTGAAACATGCTATTTTTCACTTTCATTTTTTCCTCTTTTATTCAAGTCTTATATAAAATGACTAAGATGGAAATTTACATAATTGCATATGTGTAATCTATATTTGTAATCTATATTTGATTGCTTACCCTCTGGGAAGGAGGATGGGAAGAGAGGGGAGGGATAGAATCTGGAACTAAGAACTTTAAATACTTATGTTAAAAATTTTTTTTAAAATAATAAAGCCTGAAGAAACAAACAAGGGCTGATTCAGGCCTTTCTATTTGAGGTCAGGAGTCCAGCAGGCCCATTGAGACTGTCCTCCACCCTAAACACCCACATACTCTAAAGCTTATTTAATGTTCACTAGTAAAATACTCGGGCCTGTTCTTTCCATTATTTTGCAGAGCTGTCCCTGAAATGGGGGGGGGGGGCGGTATGTCAGACTGTCTACAGCTGGTTCCTTTCTATCTCCTGGGTCTTTCATGTTCATGAATTTGGCAAACACTTTTCCTGAGCTGTGCAATTTGGTTACATTTTTGCTCATTTCCTGTTGAGCTGGGAATCTGTGTTTGGAGAACTTTGGCTTCCAGGGGGATTTCTTGATCTTCCTTTTCTGTTCTGCTCCTGCCTGCTGCCTGGAATTTAAGAGTGGGTCTATGACAAAGCTTCTCCAATTCTAGCAGAAAAATATGGGGAAAATTTCCTGGAAATAATCTTACTCAACATGATCCCACTTCAAAGTTTGGAGGAAGCACATTCATTTCAAGTATTTATTTAACATTTACAATTTGCATTACACTATAATAAGTGTTTGGAGTGATACAAAAGAAATGTTATACACAGTTTCTGCTCTCAAGGAACTCACCATTTTAGGAAGACAAATTCACCCATACAAGATGGTAAGTGCCAAATGAGGGGTACAAATATTAATACTGTGGGAGTTTTAAAGAGCAAAAGAATACTTTGGGCTAGAGTTGTTAGAAGGACTCTAAGGTATATAGAGACCTGACCTCAAAACTAGAAGGATCTGGGTTCAAGATCTGGCTAGCCTCTCTAGCATTGTCTATCTTCTCTCACACACCCCTCAATCAGCCCCCCACTCCCACCCCCAAGAAATTGGAATACTCCTTCCTCTTCACTGTCATTTCTAGATCATCCCTTTACTTCTTCCCTTTTTGTTTTTTTCTTTTTTTTAAGCACTCTTTCTCTTTTGAAATCCACTTAATCAAAATTTTTGACCAAATTATGGTGTTGGTAGTATTCAGACCCCCTCCCCCCCAGTAATTTTCTCTTCTTTTTTAAGGAGTACCCGCTTACTATCTCCTCCCCAAATCTTACCCTTACACTAGGAAACTTTAATATCCACAGATCTGCTCCCTCAAGTTTCATAATCTCCCAATTCTTTAGCCTTCTTTAGCCTCCTACTCTTTCATTCTGCCATAGTCAACATAGGGATGGTTACATACTAAATCTCTCTCTTACCTACAGTTGTCCAATCTCCATAATTTTAAACACCAGCATTACCCTATCTGATACTAATCTATCATTTTCCTTCCCTTAAGCCTTACTCTTCCTAAACCTATTCTTTGCCCTAATTCCTCTTTTCCACCATCTCTCAAGGTCATCACCTCTTGCTCTGACTTCATTTTCCTGTTTCTAATCTCAACTCAGAAATAGGCCATTTTCAACTTTATACTACCCTTTGTCCTTGAACTCCATGACCCTTGTTCTTTGGCCACTCATCTCTTGACAGAGCTCATTTCCTGATCACTCCCCACTCTCTACCTCCTCCAGTCCTAATCATTAGCCATTGAAAACATCCTACTGGCTGAATTCATTACAAATACATGTTATCCAACCTAAACTGAACTCTAACTGCAACAAGACAATCTTTTTTTGGTCTTTACTTGTCTTTACTCCCTGAAGAAACTGTTCCACATCTTCCTTCTAAGCCTTCCACACCTCTGTTTCTCTTCACTGAGGACCTTTACTGAGAAAACTGAGGGTTTGTTTTGTTTTTTTTTTTTTTTTTTTTTGACACGAGCCCCTTCTCCTGTTCTCTTCATCTCAAAACTCCTGGACATCATTCCCTACTTTCTCTTTCTTCAGTCTCTTACTTCTTCAGTCCCTTCCTCCCAAGGCTAACCCTCTCTTCAGGTACTTGTGGTCTCCTGTCTTCTCTAGTAGATTTTCTTTATAGTCAACTCCCCCACCTATCTTATCTTCTCATCAACTAATCCTTATCTTTTGGGTGCTTCTCTTCTACCTTAAATAAACCCAAGTCTCTTCCACCCTTAAAATACCTTTGATAGACCCCCACCTTCCTCTCAAACTATCCTTCTGTGCCTTTACTCCCTTCTCAACCAAACTCCTTTATAAATCTGTACTTGTTCCTTCTATTTTTCTTTCCAGTCACTCCTTAACCCTTTACTATTTGACTTCCAACCTCATTAATTAACTGAAACTCCAATGATCTATTTTCCTCAATCTTCATCCCTCTTGACCTCTCTGTAACATTTAACACTGTCGATTTCCTGTTCCTTCTGGATTTTCTATCTTTCTTGGTTCACCACCTATTAGTCTGGCTGTTCCTTATTCTCCTTTGCTGGCTCATCATCCATTCCATTTCCCCTTATTGTGGGTATTTTCTAAGATCTCTTCCTAAAGATGCAAGCTCACATCACCAGTTGCCTACTGGACATTTTAAACTGGATGTCCAAGACCATGTTTAAAGTTTAATCCATTATCTTTTCCCCTAATCTTTCCTTTCTCCAAACTTCCCTATTTATGTTGAAGATACCGCCATTCTTCCATTTTCCCAAAGCTCAAAGTCTCAGTATTATCCTAGATTCTCACTAGCCCTCAGCTATACATATTTAACCCACTTGCCAAATCTTCATAACATTTCTTGCAGTCCTTCAGTCATACAGCTGCCACCTTTGTTCACCTCCCCCTTAGATTATTACATTGACCTCTAAATTGGTTTCCTTGTCTCAAGTCTCTTTACCACTAATGTCTATCCTCCACAGTGCTGCTAAGTAATTTTCCTTAATTGTATCTCTGGCCATGTGACTGCTCTCTGCAACCAACTTGAATGGTTTCCTATTGTGTCTAGGTTCAAATATAATCAGTCAGTCAATAAACATTTATTAAGCATGTGCTCTGCCAGTGCTAAACTCCACTCCTGCTTAGAAGCTCTAAATAACCTAGCCCCAACCTCTTTCCAGCCTCATTAGACATTATTTCCTCACCCACACTCTGGTAAGGCAGTCAAACAGACCTTATTTCTGTTCCTCACACATGATACTCCATCTCCTGTCTCATTGTCTTTGCACTGACAGTCCCCAAGCCTGGAATTCACTTCTTCTTACCCTCTGCCTCTCTTCTTTAAGATATGGCTTAAGCACCATCATCTTCATGAAGTCTTTCTGGTCCCTCAAATGCTAGTGCCCTTATTCCTAACCTAAGTAATATTTAACTACTTTGGATATGTTTCTGTTTATTCACTTTATAAATATAAATAGTAAATATATCTGTCTTCCCCATTGAAATATAAACTTTCTGAATAAGGATTGTTTTATCCTTTGAATTTATATCCCCAGTGTTTAGCACAATGCTTGGGATTCAGAGGGGGATTAATAATAATTGTGTATCTCTCACCTACTTGACTTTGTGACCCTGGGCAAATCACTTAACCCTTTGGTGCCCTAAGTGCTCTGGGCAATGTTATAGGTACCAACCTGCCTTGGTAGATGGAGTCTTCTTTCCCAGGAATTCCCTATGCTAATGAAACCACAGGCCCATTCCCTATCCCTGTACCATTAGAGATATTTAAGTAAAGACTCAACATCTCCTTGGCAAGTATGTTATAATAGGGATTCTTTTGGGGGGCCTAAGTTGGATGGAATACTGCTGAGGACCTCTCCTCACTGCAGTGCTTCATAGAGGATGTGGGATTTGACTTGGATCTTTTCATGATCTAGAAGAGACAAGTTTGTTGAAATCTGGAGGGGTACCATATCCATAACGTAGACACAGGGGAGGCACCTATGCTTCAGGGGAAAAAAAGTGTTTGACTGGAAATCAAAAGGTCTGGATTCAGGTTCTTGCTCTGACACTTAACTGTCTGATTTTTGGAAAGTCATTTAACCCTTCTTAGTCTTAATTTCTTCATCTTTACATCTCTACAGACCTCAGGGTTATTGTATAGAAAAATTTATTTGAGAATTAATATGGAATACTTTGTAAACATTGAAGCAATTCAGTTGTGATGTTGAAAAAGTTAGACATGATTCCTGGGTAATTAGTCATTTTATCAGTAATGCTAGCATTTTAATAAAAGAGGTTGGTGACACTCTTGGAACACCAAAGACCCCCTCATGATGGTAGGCTCACAGTTTATATGCCCTTGGAAAAGTCAGTGTTCCTGAGGATGGCCACCAACTCTGATTGGTTAACAAGTAATGAGAGAATGAAAGTTACAGTGAGAGGTAGACCCACTCTAATGAGGGGCTGAGACAGTGACTTGTCAGATTTGGAAAAAGAGCTGTGCATATATGAATCTCAGTACCTAGACACCCACCCCCATCCCCTTTTGGGCAATCTAATTAAATAATTTAACCCTACCCAAACCTAAATTGAACACAGCGGACTTCTCCAAATTAGATTAAATTCCATGTAAAGTTGGATGGGGTCTGACCAAGATTTCAGAGAGTTAATTCAATCTCATTATCAGTAATATCCTTGAAAAGACTGAACTTTGAAATGAGGACTTTAGAAAAAGAGGAAAACACAGGATCTCCCCAAATCATTGGTTATTAATAATAATTTCTTTCACAATTAAACATTTGTTAAGTGTATATTATATACGTAATACTTGACCAACTGTTGGAAATATAATGACAAAAAAAGAAACCTTTGACCTCCAGGAGTTTCTTTTCTACTTTGGGGAAAGGGATACAACATATATACAGATAAAGAAATAGAAAATGTACGTAAAGGAACACAAAGTTCTTTCTGGAGGGAGTCAGTACTGGCAACAGTAAAGCGGAAAATTTCGGGGCGGCTGGGTGGCGCAGTGAATAGAGCACCAGTCCTGGAGTCAGGAGGACCTAAGTTCACATCTGGCCTCTGATACTTAACACTTACTAGCCATGTGACCTTGGGCAAGTCACTTAACCCCAGATGCCTGCCCTTCCCCTTCCAAAAAAAAATTAAAAATAATTCTGGGGGCGGCTGGATGGCGCAGTGAATAGAGTACTGGTCTTGGAGTCAGGAGGTCCTGAATTCAAATGTGACCTCAGACACTTGACACAATTACCTAGTATTTATTTTGTAGCTGTGCATATATGAAAATAACTTTTCCTTCCCTAAGCTCCCTGAGGACAGAGACTGTTTCAGTTGTATCACTAGTGCTTTGCATGGTTCCTGTGGGAATTTAATATTAAGTCCCCTTGGACTTAATAAATACCCATTGATAGATATGGTCAGATATGTATTTTAAGAATTTCAATTTGGCAGGTGTGTTGAGGGAGGAAAGTCTGAAAGCAGTGAGATCATTTAGGAGATTATTGAAACAGTTTAGATAAACTGATGATGAGTGCCTTTGAACTAGAATAGACATTATTGCAGTGGATATAAGGAGATAAAATGAATAAAACTTGGGAAGTGATCGAATATTGTAGGTGAGATAGAGGAAAGAGTCAAGCATGACTTGTTTGTGAACC
The DNA here is from genome assembly GCA_011680675.1 of Gymnobelideus leadbeateri. NCBI lineage: Eukaryota > Metazoa > Chordata > Mammalia > Diprotodontia > Petauridae > Gymnobelideus > Gymnobelideus leadbeateri. The sequence goes on along the minus strand of WOXC01007906.1, from coordinate 959,216 downwards.
TGAGTGATTAGAAGAATGGGGGTACTCTTTATGTTAGGTAGTATTATTATGAAGGTGGGAAGGTAAAGGTGAATGACAAGACACTGCAAGAGGAAGTGGTGGGATCTTTCCACAGAAGGAATGGTGGAAAAGATAGAAATTGGAACCCTAGGAGCAAAGAGACTCTGCACTTCCTCTATCATGCCTTAGCTCTTCATCTTGAAACCTTATTCTACCTCGGGGATTCACATATTGGAAGTATAGTTGGCCCCTCCATCCTTACCCTCTGATTGGATGGCTCCTCTGAGAACCTCCATTTAAGAAGGGTTCCTAGTACAGCTATGTCTTTTCCAGGCTGTATTCTAGACTAACTACCTCACCCCCAGCCGCACCCCCTTCAGCCTGCCTTAAGAGTTATCTTCCTCCATTAGAATGTAAGGTCTTCTGTTTGTATATGTTCTCAGTGCTCGGCATTTTGTAAACATAAAATATGCTAGTTGAGTGAGTCTATGCCCTGGAATCTCTATGTCTCTCTATTACTCTGAAGGTCAAACTTTTTGATCCCAGGACCACTTTACACTTAAAAAATTATTGTAGACCCCTCAAAGAACTTTTGTTTATGTGGGTTAATGTCAGTATTCAATGTGTTAGAAATTAAAATCTATTAGTATTATTAAGAAAACAGAGAACCTTGTGGATTCTCTGAAAGGATCTCAGGTCTCCCAGGGATCACTGGACCATACTTTGAGAATAGCTGCTGTAGAACAAAAGGAAAAGGACACTCTCCCTTTGCAAAGGATAATTGAGACAATTTGGCACATTCCCTATGTAGGGCTACTGATTGATATGTAGATACCTAGGTGTAGGTGCCGCCCGCAATGATGCTGCAATTGTACCTAATTATACTGTAGTACACATTAAAAATGACCTGTGTAAAATAATATGTAAGCTAGACCTTAGTTCTTTCCTTGAACTCTACCTCATCTCTACCTGCCTTTCCTTCAAGGTTCTGCATAAACCCCTGCCTCTTCCCTAGGGAATCCATCCTTAGACACTTTGGCCAGAAACAACTTTCTCCTCCTGGGGACTCCTAGGCTAGTGGTGTCAAACTTAAAATAAAAAGGTGGACCTTTAAACCATAAAGGATCCTTGTGGGTCACATATTTAAATAGTTTTTAAAATGTAATGTTATTTATTTTGGTAATTATTTCCCAGTTGTGTTAATCTGGTTCTAGCAATTCTCAGGATTGTTGGCCAGTGGGGCCACCTGTTTGATACCTCTGCTCTAGCCAATGACACTGTTTGTACATTTCTGTGACATTTATTTTCTGCAGAGTTATTTGTGTATGTCTTCTTTCTCCATTTAGATCACAAGTTCTTCAAAGGCTGGTACTGTATTTTCAACTTTTTTTGCATGTATGTAAAACCAAAAAGGCACTCAGCTCTTTGCCTGAATAATAAAAATGAGTAATGCATCTTTCTATTTAGTATTTTAAGATAGAAGTGGCCAACTCACTTGGCTGCATATGGGGCAGTGTTGTTGGCTTTCCGAAGGGAATATAGCCAAAGGCCTAGTCATCTTTGAGAAGGGGAGCTTGTGTCAAAATATCTTAAGGCAATACAGTTCATAAGACCTTTGGAGATCTGCATTTGGAATAGGTCCTATTGTCTTAAAAGTTAAATTTTTTTTTTGTATAAGCATAAAAACGTTTTCTTTTGACTTTTTTTTTTGGAGGAGGGAGGGTAGGGCAGTTGGGGTCAAGTGACTTGCCCAAGATCACATGGCTAGTTTTTTTGTAAGTGTGTCAAGGAGGCCGGATCCGAACCCAGGTTCTCCTGACTCCAGGGCTGGTGCTCTACTCACTGCCCCACCTAGCTACCCCTTCTTTTGGCTTCTAATGTTCCTTTCACAATATTAGTTGCTGCCTACAGAAAATGTATGGCCCTTAGTCATTACTTTACTTGGAACCTTAAGGAGATGATTCTTGATTTAGGACACAGACTTTAGCTGAAACAAACAGTGCAGTAGTCAGTGCCAGCCAGGCCCTGGTGGTACAGAGACACAAAACAGTTCCTGCTTTAAAGGAGTTTATATTCTTTTTCTTTCATGGAATTCTTTTTGTCTTTTTACCCCTTATCTTCTCAGAAAATTATCCCAGTCACAGTACCCTATTTTCTGTTACATAGACCCACTGAGGAGAGTCCTTTGGATAAAGGTAGATTCAGCAACAGATGTGACTCTGATTCTTCTGGGATTATTTTGGAGACTTTACATCTGTATAAGCTTCATTTTGACCAGTAATTTGCATTTATTCTGCCAGCAAACATTATTTACCTTTTGAAATGCAGATTTGACAAGTGTGTTTCTTCATCTTTTCCTTTTAAACCTCAAGAGGAAGTAGTATAAGCAATAATAGTACCTGCCTCCCAAGTTTGTTGTGATGATAAAATTAGATAATATTTGCAGAGTGCTTTGCAAGCCTTAAAGTGCTATAGAAATGCTAGCTAGTAATAAAAAAGGAAATACTAAGGCCTTGGATAATCATAGTATCATAGTTAAAGTGGGATGCAACCAGAGAGGTTATTTAGCTCTAACCCCTCATTTTAAAGATGTGGGAAACTGATGTGTAAAGAGAGGCTAAGTGACTTGCCCAAGGTCATTCACCCAGCAATTAAATAGCAGAGCAGGGATTTGAAGCCATGACTTCTGGCTTCATATCCAGCATTCTCCGTCCCCCCACCCCCCAACCCTACTACAGCTGGATTTATACTTCATCCTTTCCCCTCCAGCAGAATGCAGGAGCAGACTTCAGGCCTGGGCTGACTCGGCCTTACACGAAGTTGTGAGTGCTCTCTGTCACAGGGCTGCATGAATACAATGTTTTTCCCTTGTTAGTTAACAAACTGTTTAATAGAGAACTGCTTTTTAATAACTAATTTCATGAGAGCAGTATAATATTTAGGTTCTTTGCGAGCCAGAGGAGTTCTGCATCTTCTATTCCCTGACACTCCTCTCCTCCAAGGGTTCAGTCTCACACCAGTGACCATGTGTGCATCTATTAACTTGACAGCAGCAGCTCCTCAAAGTGCTGATTGTTTCAGAGACAGATGAGCTCCCATCCTTCCAGGCCAGCCATTGTGGTTTAGAGAAGATAGAATTTCTCCCCCTCCCTGATTCTAACCTGACCCTCTCACTGCAACCTTTCCTCCTCAATTCTGACCTGAGATTTTTGTCCATGGCCTCTCCTTTCAGCCTGAGATTTTGTTAGCTTGCGTTTCCTGTGATGTTCAAATGCCATTTTCCTTCACTTTGGTAAATATAGGATGAATTAGTGCCTTGCCTTGTTTGTAGCTCTTTCTCCAACAACTTTCAGTTTAAAAGTCAGTGCAGCGTCAGTGTGCATTGTGTGATTTGCTGAAGGAAACCAAATGTGGGTATTCATGGCATGAAGCTTGATGGCCTAGTACCTGGACCTCATGAAAATGACTGAAGAAAAGGAGGGTGTAGCTTGTGGCAGTGATGGTGATGGTGATGATTGGAGATGATGATAATAATAGAGATTGTTTCTGTAATGGATAGAGAGCTGTTCAAGATCTGTCTCTGTTACCTAATGACTGAGAGTGATCATGGGCGGGACATGGGACCTTTCTAAAGTCCCAGGCAACATTTTTGCATTGTTAGAGGGAGTTTTCTCACCTGAGACTTAACCAGAGAAATCACAGGTACCATCACTGTCCTTAACCTTTTAAAATTTGCAAATTGCCTTCATAGCAGCTCTTCACAGTAGTATAAGTATTAATCTCATTAATCTCAACTGAGACTCAGTTGAAATGATCAACTCAGAATCAAACAGCTACAACTTGTCACAAGTAGGACTTGAATCTCCAGGTCTTCTAACTTTAAAGGTAGTTTAAATCTTTAGTTAAGCAGTAACTGAAGTTACAGTAACTAGAAGTTACTAGAAAAGTGGACCTGGAAATTTAAAGGAATACTATTTTGTGAGTTCTTTTGGATGGTGAAGGACCATATTCTAATTTATCTGTTTTGCAAATTCATATTCTCAGTTTCACAATAAATATTTGTTAGTTGTCTTAAAATGAGTTTGTGTAAAGCAAAGAGTACCCATACATGATAAAACTTAAAAACCAATTGGATATTTTCTTTAAATTGCATATTTTTCTCATTTTTATTTCACCCTTCAAAAGACTTATGCATATTTTTCCAGAATTAGGAAATTTAGGAATTTCTAAACATTATTCCCATTTCCTTAGCAAGAATTCATCTCCAGTCAAGCCTTCTCTCTATCAGATCAAATTTCTTTTGATGATAATTAATGCTTAACTCTGAAAAAAATGCCTTTAACATAGGCATTAGTAAGCCCTATCTTCCCTCTCCCTAGTACCATTTCTAACTCTTTTCCCACCTCTGGCCATTTATTTGTTCATGGAATTTCTAGAGATGGAAGGAAATTTGTAAATCATCTTGTTTAATTTCCGTCCCTCATTTGACAGAGAAACTGAGACTCTACTCTTTCCTGAAGAAGCTATGACCTTCCCTCCTTCATTTTGCAGTGGAGATAGCAGCTTTAGTTGGAGACAGAAACTACAAGGTGTTGGAGAAAGATTAGCTCTTATGCTAGGGAAAAAACCCTCAATTAATAAAAAGAAGATAGAGAATTAAAAAGTGAGAGACTTTGGGCAGAATCTTTGCTGGAAGGGATCTCAGCTTATCTACCCAACTAGCAGTTTTTTCTAAAGGAAAATATTGTTGTGGTGGTTTTTTTTTTTATCATAAATGGAGATTTCCTTTCTATAGGGTCATAGGGACCACTGATTCAAAGTTAAAACTTAGAGACCATCTAGTCCAATCCCTTCATTTTACAGATGAGGAAACTGAGGCCGAGAGAGTCAGTCAACTAGCATTTATTAAGCACCTGTGCTAAACTGCTGAGAGGACATCATAGTAATCCAGAACTGGGACTTGAATCTGACCCATAGGCCCTCTTTCCAAAGCTCCATGATACCTCTCTGTAATAACATTAAAAATATTTTATCACCTTTTCTCTCAAAAATTTAAACCATTTTTAATATATTGTTTTATTTCTGAAAATCCGTCTTATTTAGAAAAGGGAGGAAACAGTATTATCAACTCTTTTACTGGTAGGGAAACATAAACTGAGAGAGGTTTCTGTGATCCCTGAGGGGTCACAGAAGAATTCATAAGCTGACCCAAAAGCTAGAATCAAATTTTCAGTATAGTGAGCGATTCAGAATTCAATAAAAATGTATTAATGTATTACCTACTATGTGGAAAACAGATTTTTTTTTAAAGTAAAAGGTGAATTGTACGTTGGAGAATGGTGATTGAATAAGTGCTGGTAATTGACCTCAGATCAGCTAGCCTTGTGCCTAATGGAAATCTCATTTGCTCCTAGCCTTATTTATTTGAAACTATTCCTAATAATTCCTACTTTTGCTCTGTTAAGGCTGTTGGTCAGAGATTATTTTTTAGCATTTGATGGTGTGTTGAACTAAAACCCTTTGCTTATTTTAATCTTACACAAGGAAAATGGTCTTCAGGCTCTCAAAAGAGAGACCAGATTTAATGACAAGTAGACATTTCTAAGGGTATTCTTTCATTCATTCCACCAATATTTACTGAGCAGCTGCTATGACCACATCAATGTGCTTGGTTCTTTGGGATTACAGTCCGACTTGTCTCAGAGTTATTGTGGTCATAAATAAGGGCCCCATATTAACTTGTGGGGGTATCTTATAGTTCCTTTGACCCATATCTCCATTTTAGAAACCTTTACAAATACATTCTACTGGTCAGCATGGTGGTTCCTCGGAATTTGCAAGTAAAAGTAGAATCTCAAATCAGACTGGGGCTACTTGTTACCATGTGATCTAGTACTGCTCCTAACTGTTGTGTGCCACCCTCACATAGTCACTTTACCACTACAGCTTGATAGGCTCGAGGACTTGCTGCTCCAGTTACCATTTCTTTTATCACCTCATTAGAAATGAGCCCTATCACACTCAGTACTGAGGCCCACTGGGAGCTGGCTTCTGGTATCACTTCCAAGAGTGACACACCCATCTGCTCTAGATCTCCCTTTAGTCTTATTTTCTTTGACCTATCTAGAGTTACTTATGCCCTGTCATTCTAATACAAAGGATCCTTCTTGGAGCGCCTACTGTGTACTAGGCTTTGTGTGTGTGGCAGGGGAGTAGAGAGAGCCCTGGACTTGGAATCAGGAAGGAGTGGGGTTTGAATTCAGCCTCTGCTGCTTCCCTGCTCTGTGACTTGGAGCTTGTCACTCACTGGCTGTCAGCCTCTGTTTCCTCATTTGTAAAATAGGAATAATAATTGTACTTCCTTGAAGTGTTGTTGAGAGGTTCAGATGTGAAGTTCTTGTCACTATGTAAATGTTATTGTGAAGTACTTAAGAGAAGTATTCCCTAATGAATGTTGTGATGGAGGGTGGAAGGTTACTGATTCACCTTAAGCATCCTAGAGTAAACTCACATGATGCAACAAAGATCTTCCAACAGCCACAATAGGATATGTGGAAAGGTATGATATTTGACATGTACTTATGGAATGGTAACTAATAGTGTAAGAGATGAAAAACTCAGTTTTATATGTACAGCTTGATATAAACATCAGTGACTACTACAATGTTATTATTCTAGTAGCAGTCAAATCCTTCTTCTGGCAGTAGCTTTGTAACCATAGGCAAGTTGCCTTAACCTCTCTCAGTTTCATTTACAACTGTGAAGTGGGTTTAATAATATTTGTGATGTCCACTTTATAGAGTTGCTGTGTAGCTCAGATTGGCTAACATAGATAAATTATAAAACACTATAGAAATAGTTATCAAGGACAAGAATTGTGTGTTATCGGGTCCCTTAAGAAAGAGACTTAGGCTCGTTGGATCATCTGAATTCAGTGCCCCAGTTTCAAAGATGAGGAAGCAGAGGTCCAAGGCAATGAGATCAATTTGCCCAAAGTCACAGAGCAAGTGAGCAGCAGAACTAAAACTGGAGGCATTTCTCCTGAGCCCCTCCCTGCTAATGCTTCTGGCCTGTGACACAATTAGGGCATATTTGTTGAATGACAGATTAGTTCCAGTCGAGCAGACCAGTGTGAGCAAAGGTAGAGAAAGAAGCAAGTGTGAGGATGGTATGTTGGGCTTTAGTAAAAAGATGACTGGCTGGAGTGAGGAACATTGATGGCTCTGTTTAGGAAGTATAGCTTTTCTTCCAGAATCCTCTCCTACAGAAACACATTCTCATGGCTATCTTGGTTGCCAATATCAATTTGTCTGCAATTTGCATTGCAGACATCCTAAACATGGTCATATTCGTGTCAAAAATATATGTTGACAGCATGTTAATGTACATGATATACCTGGAAAAGCAGGAAAGCCACGCTGGATGTCAATAAGGGATTGAGGATTAAAAATGGCTTCTGCCTAAAGAAGAGGAAGATTCTTTTTCTTCCAGTTTTTGGCTGTCATTTTGGAGTCCAGAAGCCTTGAGAGTGTCAGAGAAGCCTAGAGGAAAGTTGACATTCTTCCCAGAATGAATCCCTACTTAACTAGGTTAGAATATGTTTCCTAGATCTACAAGCTGTTTAATGCCAGTTGTAAGTATGTAGTGTTCATATCTTAATTTTTTTTAAACACACATGATGAAACAAAGATCTTCCAACAGCCACAATAAGATATTTTGTTTCTTTGTAGGAATACCTTATTTTAAGTAAATATACAGAATGCAAAATTATGAGTTCTGAAAAAAGGATTTAATACATTTCAGTTCAGTAAACATTAAGAACCTTTTACATGGCACTGCTAAGCCCTGGAGATTATTAAAGAATACAAACTTCTGTGCCCAAGGAGTTTCTAATCTCGCAGGACACTCATTATTAAATGCCTACTGTGTGCTAAGTACTTTTGTTACAAAAATAGCTGTGGCAATAGGTCATGCTCTCAAGGAGCTTAAAATCTCATGGGGGCGAAAGACAAATATAGAAGTAGCTTTGGTACAAAGGGAGAGTGGGGACCAAAGATTGGTCCAAGGTTTGTGAGAAATTAAACAAGAGAGACCACTTTGGAGTAATAAGACATTTTATAACTGCAAAATGTTAGAAAATAATTAAATGCATAGCAAAGATTAAACAGAGTCTGGAGAATTGTAAGGAAGGAGGGGTCTCTAAGGTGTCATGGAATGTGTGGCACTCGTGCTGAGCCTTGGAGGAAGGAATAGTGGTACAGTGGAGAGAGCCTTGGGCCTGGAGTCAGGAACACCTGAGTTCAGATTTGTCCTCAGACACTTAATAGCTGTGTGACCCTGAGCAAGTCAGTTTCCTCAACTAGAAAATAGGGATAATAATAGCACCTGCTTCTCAGGGTTGTTGTGAAAGCTAAATGAAATAATATTTATAAAACTGCGTAGCCCAGTACCTGGCACCTCATAGATGCTATCTAAATGCTTATTCTCTCCCATACCTAATAATGGAAGTAGTTGAGAAGGGAGGTGTGGGGGACAATGTGCAGAATGGGAGAATAAGGTCAGGAAATCAGTGAGTTATCTAGTTTGGCTGGAATATTTGTAGGGGAATATCATTGAATAATTTGGAATCAATCAATGAGCATTTATCAAGCATCTATTAAATGGTAAGCATTGTGCTACTTAGCATTGGGGATACAAAGATAAATCAAATAGTTCCTACCCCAAAGGAGCTTACATTTTTCTGTGATAAACAAACTTAGCTATTTTCTGGGCGGGGTGGCAGGCACTGACACTTGAGAGGAAGCAGGAAATGCCTCTTATGGGAGGTAGCAGAGCTTTGAAGAAATTGAGGCATTTTGAGAAGTGGAGGTGAGGAGGAAGTGCATTTTGGTCATGCAAAGGTTTGTTGATGAGAAATGGAATGTTGTGTGTGAAGATGCCTAATATAGTGCCTGGCACACAGTTGCTTAATAAATGTTTGTTGATTGATTGAGGAAGTGTAAGAGGGCCAGTTTGACTAGACTGAAGAGTACATGAAGGAATGTGTCATATAATAAGCCTGGAGAATGGTGAATTAGAGCCAGGTAATGAAGGACTTTAAATACCAAGGAAAGTTTGTATTTGATTCTAGAAGTAATAGGCACTCATTAGAGTTTTTTGAAAAGGGGAGTGACATAGGTTTGTACTTCAAGAATATCACTTTGGCAGGTGTGGAGGATGGAGTGGTGAGGTGAGAGACTTGAGATAGGGAAGACCAATTAGGGTTATTGGAATAAACTAGGCAAGAGTTAATGAGGGCTTGAGCTAGGGAAGTATCTGTGATTTGAGAGGTGGGAGTGAATGCAATAGATGTGGAGGCAGAATTAAGAAGAATTGACAACTTGTTGGATATATGGGGTGAGGGAGGGTAAGGAATTGAAGATGACCCCAAGATTGCAAACCTGAATGGTTGGAAGGATTGTGGTGTCTTTAATAGAAAGAGGAAAGTCTAGAAAAGGAGTGGTTTTGGAGGAAAAGATATTGAGTTATGTTTTGACCATGTTGAGTTTGAAAAGCCTGTTGGAAGTGTCTAGTAGGCGGTTAGTTGGTGATGCTGGAGAGAGAGAATAGAGCTGGGATATTATGGATGGATCTGGGAGGTGTCTGCTTGGCAGCATTATCTGATTTGAGCCTCATAATAGCCCTATTGGGTAGATACTGTATAGGTCTAATTATCCCCATTTTATAGATTAGGAAACCAAAACTCAGAGAGGTTCAGCACAGCTAGTCAGATTGTTGAGAGTCTTGACTGACAGAGTAAGGTGTTTGTATTTTATTTGATGACGGAAAACCATTGAATGATTTAGGGCAGGAGAATGATCCAGTCAGATCCTTGCACTAAGAAGATTATTTTGGCAGAGGTGTGTGGGGAGCCAAAGAGGCCTGAATCAGGACTCGAATATTAATCCTAATAGTGGACTTTAATATAAGAGCTCTTTGAGAAGTGGCTTTTTTGTTAAGCTAGCTCCTGAGTTCTTTGTTATGGGTTACACTTATAAAGATGTTACTTGAGTTCTGAGATCAATACGCTCTACCCCAAGATTTTAGTTATTAAGAACCAAAATATTTGATTCAGCACTTGGATATCTTTGGGTGGTCAGCTCTAAACGTGATGTCTTTTGATGATTGCAGCTTTGGCTTTGAAGTCTGCTCTCAATTGTATCTGTTTATGACTGTGGCTGCATTAGGAGATACATGAGGAATAGATCAAAGGTTTTACCCTAAAACTTTAGTCACCTAGATAACAAATACATATCAAATTATCTATTCTGTGCTACTTCCAGGATACAACAGACTAAGGTAATGATAAGAAAACTTGAGTCCACTTCCTTTGTCTCTTTTGCTTTATAAAAACCTTGTCCTAAGAATCAATAAATGGAGTTTATAGTTCTTCCTTGAACTACCCACATGGTCTGGTGATTTCTTATTCATGTCTGTTGGAAAGGATAGATTGAAGGAGAGAAATGTAGATAGGGAGATCAATTAGGAATTTATTAAAATAGACCATTCTGGAAGCAATAGTGATTTTTAGCTGCAGTAGCATAAGTGGAAAAGAAGGATAATAATTGTGGAAGCTAAATTGATAGGGCTTAGAAATTAATTGGATATGGAGAGGTAGCTTGGCTTAGTGAATAAAGATCCATCTGGGAAGCCAGGAAGACATGGGTTCTCACCTGACCACATATAATGACTGTGTGACCCTGCATATGTGACCTAATTGCCCATGCTCTATGCAACTCTCTAAGATATAATCTGCAGAAGAAGTTCTGCTTTGCATTAATATGAGAGAATTCCCTGTAATGATGAAATTACAGATACCTGGGTCCCTATTCCTGTTCTATAGGGAATGATGGATGAAATTTTAAACAGGTACTGTGGAGAATATGATAGAGAATAGGGTCATAGATTGAGAGCTAGAATGGATTTTAGAGGCCATCTGGTCTAAATCCTCTAATTTTACAGATGAAGAAATTGAGGAAGTGACAGCTACTTGAAAAGTACATATGACAGCACAGTTCCATTTAGATAGTCTAAGTATCTAGATGAATTGAGCAGAGTTTGGGGAAGATGGGTATAGAATCAGATCTTACCATGGGCAAAATTCTTTTTGGCTAACTAGATAGAGGTGATCCATAGTGTGCTGTCCATTACTGCTACAAATGATAATAGCTAACATTGATGTACTATTTTATAACTTAGCAAGCATTTTTTCTTTAAAATTTTGTTTAAAAATTAAATCAAATTAAACAAACAACAAAAAAGAGCAATTCCATATACAAAGTAGAACAGAAAATGAATCTATCACATTAAGCCTAATTTTTTTTTTTTTTTTTTTTTTTTGCTTTTTGAAAGAGGGGAGGGCAGGGCAATTGGGATTAAGTGATTTGGCCAAGGTCACATGGCTAAGTGTTAAGTGTCTGAGGCTGGATTTGAACTCAGGTCTTCCTGACTCGAGGGCCAGCCAGTGCTCTATTCACTTCTACACATAGCGCCCCATTTTTTTTTTCAGCCTGAATTTTTAAAAGCACACAACACATAAAGAACCCTTTTGGGGGTGGGGAGGTGGCACTGTGAATAGAGCACTGGCCCTGGAGTCAGGAGGACCTGAGTTCAAATCCAGCCTCAGATACTTAACACAAAGGCTAACCGTGTGACCTTGGGCAAGTCACTTTAACCCCAATTGCCCTCCAAAAAAGCAAAAAAAAAAAAAAAAAGAACCCTTTTATACAAATAAGCTTAGTCAAAGAAAATGGCCACATCCAGGAAAAGTCTACTCTCTTCTGTACAGTGAGTCCATCAGCTTTTTGTCAGGAGATAGGTGAAATATGGCTTAGGAGATGTGGTTAATTGGCCATTGTTTTGATCAGTTCAAAGTTGTTTTTATTTACAGTGTTCTTATTATAGAAATTGTGGTATTCTTTTATTTCCCTAGTTGTCATCTCTTTTTTCCAGTTATGCTACTGCAGTTAAAAATCATTATCCCTTCCAGAATGGTCTATTTTAACAAATTCCTAATTGATCTCCCTGTTTACATTTCCCCCCTTCTCCAGGCTATGTTTTCCAACTCTCATTCCCCTGCCCCAAACCATTTAATTTTTTTGTCATTTTCTACAGCATGATAATTGATTAATTTATGTTCCATAGTTTATTCAGCCATTCCCCATTTGACAGGCAGCTCCTCACTACTGTATCTTTTTTTCTTTCTTTTTATTCCCTCTCTTCAGGATCGGTAAGATTGTTTTGCTTGTGACTATTCCCTATCTGGTATTTGATACCTGTTCCCTACCCCTCTTTCTTCATGTTTGTATACTTTTATTCTCATGCAACCCAATTATGAGAAATACTAAATTCCATCCCCTTCTTTTTTTCTATGCTAGTGTATTCTTTTTGCCCTTGCTCTTAGAATCCTCAGAAGAGAATCAATCTACCCCCAAGAGTTCAATTTTTTAAAATTTAAATTCCAGAATACCCTTTAAAAACATAAGATTCTGAAGGGACATTTGTTTTTTCTCCCACAATTAGAGTCAACACTGCACCTTCCAATTTTTCAAATAATGTTGTCACCATTTAGGTTTCTCTAGGCTCTTGTGTTTGTGTTTCAGGACTGTATTTCTGGTTTTTTTGTCAGGAATGCCTGGAAGTCCTTTGTTACCGTAAATATTCATTTTTTCCCTTGTAGAATTATACTGAGCTTTGCAAGGTAAGTTATTGGTTTTAAATCTATATCTTTTGTCTTTTGGAATGTTTTATTCCAAGATCTTCTCTCTTTTGGGTCTTTTGTGGTCCTGACTGTGAACCTTTGGTACTTGTATGCTTTGTTTCTGGTGGCTTGTTTTTCTTTGTTGAGGATGTTCTGAATTTTTGCTATGATAATCCTAAAACTTTTATAGTTTCTTTTCAGGAAGTCATCAGTGAGTTTTTTCTGTTTTTACTTACTCCACTGGTTCTAATGGCTCTAGTAAATTTTCATTTATATTTCTTGAAATATAGGGTCCACACTTTTATTAAAATCATGGTTTTCAGAGAAGCCAGTGATTCCTAATTATTTCTTCTTGACCTGTTTTCCAGGTCAGTTGTTTTTGATAATCAGCTATCTTATATTTTCTTTTAATTTTCAGTCTTTTGATTTTATTTTAATATTTCTCGCTACCTCATGGTGTTATTGATTTCTGTTTGGCCTATTCCTTTTTTCATGGAGTCTGTTACTATTTTAAACTATTTATATTCCTTCTATTTCTTTTCTTCAGATCATTTATTTCATTTTTTTATCTCTTGCTTCAATGATAGAACACTGGATTTAGAGTCAGGAAGACTGGATTAGAATCCTGCCTCCCTATCTTTCTAATCCTGGGCAAGTCACTTCACCTCTCTCAACCTTAATTTCCTTATCTAAAAAATGGGAATAATAATAGCACCTAAATTACAAGGTTGTCATGAGGACCAAATAAGATAATGTCTGATATGCTACTTACTTAACCAACTTTAAAGTGTCATAGCACTTATCATTATTTTTAGGTTGTGTTCCTGTCCCTGTGGAAAATCCATTTTTTCCCTTTGAGCCTTTGTTTATAGTTGTTAGGGAGTTACTTGCCCCTTCCAGGTTAGATTTGGAGGTATCTTTGGATATTTTTTTAATATACATTTGAAACATTTAATTTTAAAACTTCGAATTTCAGATCCATTCCCTTCCTCCCTTGTCACCCACTCCCTCTGGGAAGATAAGCAATTCAGTATGTGTTGTACATGTATAGCTATGCATAATATTACCATAGTAGCTATATTGTAAAAGATTGCTTATATTTCCCTCCCACCCATCCCACCCCCCACCTGGTCTATTCCCTACTTTGATCCTGTCCCTCTTCTAAAGAGGGTACTTCCAACCTCCCCTCCCCACAGTGGATATTTTTTTATAGAAGTCTGTATCATCTTGTGTTTATTCATCTCCCTAGCCTTCGTTCCTAAGTTGTGGCTTTGTGCCTGGGCCAGGCTCAGCCTCCTGCTGCACTCTTGAGTGAGATGGTTGGCCCTGCTTGACCTTGCCCAGGGTTCCTGCGCTTTCCTCTGTATCTTCAGGTCAGTTGTCTCTAGATCTTTGAGGCTCCGAGCACTGCTCATTCATTAGGGCCCTCTGTTCTCTCAGGTCAGGGTGCTAGGAGCTAATCTGTAGGCCTGACCACTCCTGTGAGTTCAGGCTTACCTCACTAAAGCCACTCCCAGGAGATTCCAAGGTCCCTGATTGGTTTTTTGACCACCCTGGGTCTCAAGGGAGCCTTTTATTCTTGCTGCCCTGGGATACCTAACCTCACACTGGCCACTCTGTTTTGGTTGATTGGGAGGCTTCTGGCTTTTTTGCCTACTCTGATGCCGGCTTTGCTGGCATGGACCCCTCTCATTACCAGTGGGCTTTTGGCTGACTTCATACAGTTCTGAAGTACAAGAAGTCACTTGGATTTTTAAATCAGTATTCCATCTAGTGCTTTTTTTTGACTGGAGGAGGGGTATGGGATCTGGGTTGCCTCTTTTTAGGCAACCATCTTGGCCAGCAGTCCATTTTATAGTGAGCCTTTTCACATATACTGTTTCATTGAAGTCTTACAAATCACTATGCAACAGAAGCAGCATGAATATTATTATCCCCCTTTTATGGTTGGAGAGACTCATAAGAGTCTCTGAAGTAACTTGGCCATGGCCAACCCTGCTGACGATCATGTTGTTCTTTACTGAAAATAAAAGGCTTTTGCAAAATAATTAACAGGATAGTCAATGCTACAAGTAATAGGCCCTTTTATTTGATGTGTTAAAGGGAAGGTCATGAGTCATATATAATTGGAGACACTCAGGGGAGTGGGCAGAAGGATCAAGGGTAGGTTATGATGGCAGCCGAATGAACCTCTTATCACTGTGGCCAGAATTGACTTTAAAACTAGGGTAGCCCAATGTCTTCTTTACTCTGGAACTAAATTGATACCTTCGAATTAGAGTAACCCACTGACTACCTTTCCAATCTCTCCCACTTCCCTTTCCTCCCCTCCCCCCCCCCAAAGGTAATGGCTGAGAAGGGAGAGGAAAGGGATGAAACCAGAGGTGTTAGGCATGGTGGACACAGCAGTTTTCAGGCCATCCTACAAAGTAGCAGTCCATAGTGGTCTAGGATTCCATAGTCCATGCCTCAGGGCAAATCAGGCAGTTCCAGAATCAGAGCAGCTAGCCCCTAGGATCATGGTCACTGATCATGGCCACTTCTAGGTAAGAGCTGTTCAGACTGGGTTTTTGTTTTTTTTTTTGGTGGGCAATTGGGGTTAAGTAACTTGCCCAAGGTCACACGGCTAGGTTTTCATTTGTGTGTGCTTTAAGTGTCTGAGGTCGGATCCGAACTCAGGTCCTTCTGACTCCAGGGCCGACGCTCTACTCACTGCGCCACCTAGCCACCCCTAAAAACAGGTTTTTCTAGACTTCATCAGTGACAGCCAGGGCTTGAAGCCATTTGAAGGATTTCACCTCCATGCCCAATGCTTTTTCTGTTACATAAACGATTTGTCCCCTCAAAAGCACAGGCGGTATTTGCTTATAAATAAGTTTTAGAAAGGGAAGTATGTTCACCTGATGTTGATGCCCTGGGAAACCTTGAACTGGTTCCATCAGATGCAAAATAGGCAAGAGTAATGAGCAGAATTGAGCTGTGGTTAAGTGATAGAAATAGGAAAGCAGGAGAGGAAATGAAGAGTTCTTCAGGGTAACAAGAGGATATCCTGTCCTCATTGCTTTCCTCTATTCAGACTCCCAACCAGACAGGTGCCAATAGATTCGCAGGTTGGCAAAGTGTTCATTGGATCCTTGCCAGCCCCCTATCATTTCCTTACCCAAAGCACAAGAGCCAAGATGCTTTCTTGCTGTGTGGTTAGTGCCAGCGTATTTGAGAAGTGCCTATATATGATGCCAAAGGGCAGAGTGTAGAGCAAGAAGACCTTGGAGATCTCATTATAATTGTCAACCGGGTATAGAGGTTTAAATATTCCAACAATTTCCAACCTGGGAAGAAGTGATACCAAATTATTGAGTGCAAAATGACTCCCTCCTGGGGGCGGGGGAGGGAGAAAGAAGAAGAAAAGGCCAAGAATAGGACACAGTGGATGGGGAAGTCTCATTTTCTACCCTCAAAAGAGGCAGCATGATGAAGGTATTGGTATTTAACACTTGGAAGTAATTTTACTGAAGAGCAAAGATTTTCTGCCTCCTATGTTCTATTGTATCCTGTCAGTCATCCTGTTTTTTCCAGCCTTATTCTGAATTACTTCACTTCATATACCCTTTGGTTCATTCAGTGGCCTTCTTACTATTCCTCATACATGACATTCCATTTCCCATTTTTGTGTCTTTGCATTGGCGTTATGCCATGCCTGGAAAGCACTGCCTCCTTATCTCCACCCAGTTTCCTTCAAGGTTCAGCTCAATTCTAAATTTACATATAAGACTTTCCTCATCTCCTTCCCCTACCAGCCTTCCCCCTCAGTTACTGTATCTATTTTGTGTATACCTCTGCAGTCAAGTGACACTGGCTTCCTTGCTGTTCCCCCACAAGACTTTTTATCTCCCAATGTCCAGAGCTGTCTCTTGGGCCTAGAACTTTCTGTCCTCATTTCTGCCACCTTAAAATCTGAGCTACAGTTCTGCCTTCTACAAGAAACCTTCTTCTCCTCCCTTACCTTAAGGTCTTCTCTCTGAGATTATCTCCAATTTATCCTGTAGATATCTGTCTTGTTTGTATATAATTGTTTGTCTGTTGTCTCCCCATTAGACTGAGCTTCTTTAGCAGGCACGGGTTTTTGTTTTTGCTTTGGGCTTTCTTTGTATCCTTAGTGCTTAGCACAGCACCTGGCACAAAGTAGGTGCTTAATAAATGCTTATTGACTTGATGTCCCTGTTGTTTCTTCCATAGAATATAAGCTGCTAGAAAGCCCAAACTGTATCATTTTCCCAATATAATGAAGCACAATCACATTACTCTCAATTTAAAAGTAGTATTATGCTAACATTTTTAGTGCAAATTAAATATTTAACATTTATCTTGTGACAATTTTTACCTTGGTTTGTGTTATATGATCATAAGATAAGTTGGTACAATTGTATGTGTTTGTAATTCATAAATATATATTAGAAGGTGCTGAAAGCTTGTTATTGATAAGGATGTGCAATCAAAAAATCTAGAGACCACTATCTTATATAGTAACAATTATACCATGATTGTTCATATGGAAAGAACTGGTCAAGACAGTACTCTACAAAAAATCTACCTTGCCAGATTTGTCTCATATTACTCCTCTCCTCATAGGAGACACAGTGGATAGAGTACTGGACCAGGAGTTGAAGACTCATTTTCCTGAGTTCATATCCAAGCTCAGACTTGCTAGTTATATGACCCACACAAATTATTTAACCCTGTTTGCCTCAATTCTCTCATTTGCAAAATGAGCAGGAGAAGGAAACGGCAAACCTCTCCAGCATCTTTGCCAAGAAAGCCCCAGATGGAGTCACAAAGACTTGGGCACAACTGATATGATTTAACAACAGCAAAATAAATACTACTACTACTAATGATAATATACTATTTTACATTTCTATAGAGCTAAACAGTTTTCAAAATACTTTTGCATAAATTATCTCATTTGATACTTGTAACAATCCTGCAAGGTCAACTAGGTAGGTATACCCATTTTATAGGTAGGGAAGTGACTTGCCCCAAATCATATAACTCTTAAGTGGCAAAGTAAGAACTAGAAATTGCTTTTTTCTGATTACTTTCCCAATGTTCTTTCAAATAGAACATTTTAAATATCTGCTTTGTAACATTTCTTATTGTTAGTAATTTTCAATTTTTATATATCTTTTCTACTAACCATAAACTCCTGGAGGGTAAGGAATTTGTAGTATAATTCTTTGTAGCTCCCCTGCACCTAATACACCTTGTCCTTAATAGTGAATGAATGAATGGATGAATGAATGAATGAATGTGATTATCTGCATCTTCTTAAAGCAGAAATAACCATTCTAGGGGTTGAGGGTAGCTGAAATTAAAGCTGATAAAAGAACCACCTGATGGAAGGCTTAGAAATAGCATCACTTCTAAAATCTGTGGTTTTATTTTCTTAGATAAGTATTTCAGAACATTTAATAAACTGAGAAAGTTCAGCCATTTGGAAAGGCTGGGCCATGTGTTAACACTACTGTGTAGTAGGAGTCACAAGCATCCTCCATGTGTGATGAGGAGTTCCAAGCCCACGTATTCCCTAGCAGTGATTAATATACCATCACTTAGGGTAGAGTTGTCAGGAGTATAGAAGCTAAGGACACGTGTTACCTTTGTTCCCATTCCAACCTATGCCTCCTCCCCAGTTATTACCTGCTTAGCTGCATTTTTATTAACCACATCAGAGGAATCTGGTCCTGATTACCATGTATCATGTTTTTCAGCTGTTGGCGGTGAGTCAACCTAACAAAGTGTATTTTCATAGGCATCATGTGATAGATAAGAGATAGTAAGATTTGGGGGAAAGGCACATTTCCAAGCTAGTGTTCCCTGTTTTTTCCCCTTGAAGTTGTTTTATAGAAATAGCTCTTCTTGAGCAGAATCAGGAGAAATTTGTACATGATTACAGATACAAAGTATGTGTGACAACCAACTTGGATAGACTTGACTCTTCTCAGCAATGCAAGGTTATGAGACAACTCTAAAAGACTCATGATGGAGAGAGATGTCTACATTCAGAGAAAGAACTAGAAAGAACAGAGTTTGAATGTAGATTGAAGCAAATCACCTGCTGTCTTTCTTTTTCTTGTTTGGTTTTGTTTCCTCTTTTCCATTGTACATTTCATTGGTTACAAACCTTTTTTTATAACTAATATCTAATGTGAAAGTATTTGCAGATCCTATACTTGATTGCATGCCACCATGGGGGAGAGGGGGAGGAGAGGGAGGGAGAGAAAATTTGAAACTGAAGGGATTGTGGAACTGAATCTTGTAAACTAAAAGTAAACAAACAAATTAATAAAGACAAAAAAAAAAAAAAGAAAGAGAAATGGCTCTTCTCCCCATCTTCTCTTTTGCCCCAACCTCTCTGCTTCTCATCTCTAGATCAGACATCTCAAACTGGATGTCAGTAGACATTTTAAACTTTATATTCAAAACAGAAGTCATTATTTTTCTCCCTAAACCCTCCCCTCCCCTTCCCTATTTGTTGAGGGCAACACCATCTTCCTAGTCCCCCAGGCTCACAACCTAGATGTCATCTTCAACTCCTCACTCTTCCTCAGCCCTCCATATACAATCTTTTGACAAGATCTGTTGATTTCACCTTTGCAACATTTCTTGAATATGCCTCCTTCTCTCATATGATAACTGCTGCCACTCTACTGTAGGTCCTCTTATCTCAGCTGCGCTGGTGGGTCTGCCTCCTCAAGTCTCTCCCCATTCCAATCTATTCTCTATTCAGCCACCAAAGTGATTTTCCTAAAGTGCAAGTCTGACCATGTCGTTCCTCTTCCTAGTAAACTCCAGTAGTTCCCTATTGCCTTCAGGAGCAAATACAAAATGCTCTGTTTGCTAGCCCTCTTCTACCTTTCTAGTGTTTTTTCACCTTATTCCTCAACCATGACCCTTAATTTTTGGTGTCTTCCCTCTCCTATACTTATCCCATATATAGCTTGTTTGTATATATTTGTTGTCTCTCCAGTTAAATTGTGAACCCCCTTGAGGGCAGGGACTGTCTTTTCCCTCTTTATATCCCCTTTGCTTAGCACAATGCCTGGCACATAGTAGGAACTTAATAAATGTTTATTGACAGATTGACTCTTGTCCCCATCCCAGAACATTTCTAAGTCATTCAAACCCTATTTGCTTTCCTTTGTACTGCCCTACTAAACTGTAGAACCATTGTTTTCATAGGGAATTCTTATTGACGAGAAACCATCAAACTGAGGAAATAGAGAAGAAACAGCTTCTCTTAGATTGATTTTCATTAAATAATTTTGTTTTGGTTGAGTTTCCAGGGATCCACATTTCTTTGTCAGAGAAATTAATAATAATAATGCTTGCTGACATTTGTATAACCCATTGCTCAGAATTTCACCTGTGTTTACAGAGTTGAATTTTGAGTTTTCAAGACCTGCCACTGCAGCTCCATTGTATCTGACTTGTCTTATCTCCCAGCTTGGCCCAGGAACGCCTTGTCTTCGAGTCTTTAGAGTCATGTGTTTTTTTCTCCTGGTGCCTTGTGAATCCTTGGAATAAACATAGTTGTTTCTCTCCAGGAAACTAGAGTCTTTATGTATGCTTCTGATTTTTCTCTGCCTGTTTCAGCTCTGTTCTTCTAATTGCCCCCCTTTTAAAGTATAGTCCAAAGACTTAGCTCAGGTTCTCCGAAACTGAATCAGTCATCCTTAATGTGGTGTCCTTGAACAAAGGGAGTTCAGAAGCCATCTAGGGATATCATCAATGCCAGAACAGATTTTCAAATGAGGTGTGGATGGAGATGTTTACACCTTTGATAGGGAGACAGCTTCCTCCCACTACAACTACACTCAACAAATATCTTAAGTTCCTACTATATTAAAAGTGTCATGGGGTCTTGCCCTAAAAAATTTTGCTCTCTATCAAAGGAGATGACATATATAATAGATCATTAATAGGTGGTGTTGAAGGCAATGAATGTCCTAAGAGAGGGACAAAAGTACAATAGAGATTCAGAGGGAGGAAAAGTATTGTTGCTGAGGGGAATTAGGAAAGGGAAAAGGCTATGTAAGAAGTAGAAATTGAGCAGAGTCAATAAGTCAGTTAATAATTTAAATGCCTGCTATGTCAGGCACTGAACTAAGCTCTGGGGATTAAAAAAAAAAAAAGGCGAAAAACAAAAACAAAACCAGTCTTTGCTCTCAGGGAACTCACAGTCTAATGGAGGAGACAAAATGCAAACAACTATGTACAGACAAAATATACACAGGATAAATTGGAGCAAATCTTAGAAGGAAAGCATTAGCATTCAGTGGAACTTGTGAAAGGTTTTTTGCAGAAGATAGAATTTTAGCTGAGACCTGAATAAAACCAGGGAAACCAGGAGGCAGAAATAAGTAGGGAGAAAATTCAAGGCATGGGGAACAGCTAGTGAAAATGCCTAGAGGTGGGAGGAGTGTTATATGAGAAGAACAGCAAAGAGAGGCCAGTGTTAGTGGATCTTGGAGTACATAGAAGGAAATAAGATATAAGATTAGAAAGATGGGGGAAAGCCAGGTTATAAAGGGTTCTATAAGTTAAACAGATTATTTTATATTGATCTTAGATGTAATACTGTGCCAATGGAGTTGATTGTGTAACTTAGACCTGTGCTTTAGTAAAATCACTTTAACAGCTAATTGGAGGATGGACTGGAGGGAGGAAAGACTTGAGGTACGAAGACCAGCCAGCAGACTGTTGGAATAATACAGAGATGAAGTAATAAGAACTTGCACCAAGGTGGTGACAGTGTCAGAGGAGAGAAGGGGCTGGAGATATGCAAGAGATGATATGAAGTTAGAATAGATAGGACTTGACAACAGATTATATATGGTGAGTGAGAAAGAAATAGTGGCAAGGACTCTTGCAACTGAGGTTAAAAATTAGAAGGATAGGTAGGATTTTAAAGTGCTTTACATATATTACTTCATTTGATTCCCACAACTTCCTCTAAGATGAGTATTATAGATACTCTTTCCAGTCTCCAGATGAAGAAGAGGTTAAGTAACTTGTTGAGGGTTACAAAGTTAGTGTCAAAGATGGGATTCAGACCTAACTTTTTTTTTACTCCAAGTCTAGTGCTCTTCCTATATGAGGTAAAGGCATGTAGATTGCAAAGTATGCTTGGTATGTTTAAGGAACAGGGAGTATCAGGGAAGAGGGAGTGCTGGCCCCGTGAACATGTGAAGGAACTTGACAAAATCTTCCAAACTAAGTCAACCCATACTTTGATATTTTCTGATTTAATTATGAAAGGGGACACAAAGAAGGATGATGAAAATTATATTAGAAAATTTGGTTTGATATCAAGAAATGAGATATCAAAGCCTTATAAACTACGCAGAACCCTTTACACCCATATACTATGGATACTTTTTTCAAGAAGAGAACCAAAAGGCACTAATCAGCAGGGAGAAAATACCTGACTTCAGATATTGCCATTTCAAAATCAGCATTGTCTGGAACAAAAGGCTAAATAGGGGGAAAAAGTACAAAAATGAGAATATACTACATGTAGTTATATTTCTATTTGGATTTGTTCAAATAAGCTGCTGACATTCCAAAAAAGGGGAAATGAACCATATGACATCTACGATATTACCATTTGCCAGAAAAGTTTAAACTATACAAAATAACTGTTAAAGTGAGGTGACCCAAAGCCTAGAAGTCATGTCCAAAGTAGCCAGCAAATAGTTAATTTCTTCCTGTTATGTGTAGAGGCATAGGAGTCAAAGAAAAGGTCTGTTTAGATAACAAGCTCAAGAACAAGTGTTTATAAGCCACTCCGGAAGAGGCCGAGGAAAGCTCCAAACAGAATCATCTCACAAGACAGCAAAAGGCAGCTGATAGAATGGGCTTATAGAGAGCTTGGTATAAGATTAGTAGAGCCATGTCATAGCCATGTCATAGCAAGATTAAACCAAAGGGCAGACAGCAAGCAAATATGAAAGGGAATGGACCTCTTAGCGTTCTTTTAGTGATTTTTTTCCTCATCAGTAATAGTGGAATCAGTACTTTGTACTTTACCATCACTGTACCTTATCCACCATAAGAAGTGGTGATGGCACTTAGGATGAAATCAGGAAGAGTGGCTGAACTCAACCAACTAGAAATCGAAAAAGTCTGTGCTAGGAAGTGGCAGTTTCAGAAGCACTTAGGGATCCGTTTTCAAGTTATTTCAAAGAGGAGAAAATTCCAAAAAAATGTAGAAAATAAAAGGTAGAATTTTCACTAAAATAAGGCAACCAATAATACATTAGAAACTATTGACCTATGTTTGTTTTTCTTTGGGTCATTGGAAGGATGGTGGTTGTCCTTAATAGGAAAGTTAGGAAAAGGAGTGGGCTGTGGGGATGGGGAAGAGGAAAAGGTGATAAGGATAGGGAAGGGTAATAGGTTCTGCCAGGGATCCTGATCATTATCAGTGACCAGAAACCCTGCAATTCAGTCTGGAAGGAATTCACCATGCTCAAGCAAACTTTGAAGCTGAGATTGTAAAGTTTATTGTTACACTGCACAGCACAGCAGGCAAGGATTCTTAGGGAACCTGCAAACTTAAAGAAAACACAGGCATAGGTTTAAGGAGTCAAGATAGTAAATCAGGTGTCAATTATGCTAACTAGGTGGGATCAGGGAGGAGTTAAGGAGTGGTCAGTGCTTAAAGGACCATGCACTTTTAATATCAACTGTGCAGGCGTATTACCCATGATTCACTGGGAAATAGCCCAAGGGGGGGCTACCTGGAGGTGTAGTTTTAGGCCTGACACTGTCACTAAAGTCAGCCCTTGGTCACGGCCACTAAGGAGTGCCCAGTCTGCCACCCTTCAATGTCAGGCTTGACAAGATAGATGTTGGGAACCAAGGCCATCAGGGACACAGTGTGGGTATAATTGGCTAAGGAGTTACCCTATAGATAGGGTACTGAAGAATTCATGGTGCAGCTGGCCACTCTAACTAAGGGAGATAACATTTTCCTAAGCTAAAAATGTTTATAGATAGTTTAGTGAAGGATTCATAAGTAGCTTATTGTTTCAAGCAGAGATAAACAGTTCATGAGTTGTTGCTGGGCAAATGTGGTAGGGATGTTGTTGCTGGCAGGGGGAAGTGGCAGAGTTAATGTTTTGAGACTGGGGAGCAGGAAGTGTGATTTTACAGACTGCTTTTACAAATTGATTTTACAGACATAGATCCCAAAGCACCCCATTTACAAACTGATGTTACAGATTGATATTACAGACTGATGTTACAAACATAGATTGATGTTACAAATATATATACATCCCAAGTACCCCATCAGGGGGAGATATATTGAGTTTGAGATACTAGGGGACATTTAGGTAGGGAGGACCTATAGGCAGTTGGTGACATAGCACTGGAGCTCAGGAGCAAGAAAGAAGGCTGGATATGTAGATTTGGGAATTATCTGTGTAGAAATAATAAAATCCATGGGAGATGATGAGAGCATAAAGAGAAAGTATAGAGAAAGCAGACATAAGTCAGACTTCTCTGGGATACATATACCTATGCATATGGGACACGGGAGAGAATATAGGTGATAACCCTGCAGAGTAGGTTGAGTAGCAGTTGGATGGGAAGAGAATAGAAGGGTAGTGTTGTGGAGAAGAGGGTATCCAGAAGTTAGGGAAGGAAGTCAATAATAATATCAAATATTACAGAGATCTTAGAAGGGGTGAGAACTAAGAGAGTGTTAGGGGGGAGGTGATAATTAATAGTGTCATACTGTGCAGAAAAGTCAGCAATGATTTAAGACTTAGAAAAGACCATTGAATTCAGATCACTGGTAACTGATTGGAGAGACCCACCCAGTTCAGTCTAGTGGTAGTGTTAGAAGTGGATATAAAGGGTTTAAGAAGTGAGTGGGAACACACAAATTTCAAACAATGTGAAAGGGAGCTCCGAACAACTTCTGGAGCCACAGCACCCACAGAACGGCACAGAGAAGCTAACCTCCTGCTGAGGACAGCCCAGCAGCCCTGCAGGGAGCGGCCAGCCCAGCGCTCTGAGAGCAGGCAGCACAGCACGCTGGGAACCGACAGCACAGCCCGCAGAGCCCAGCCCAGGTCCGCAGTTTTAGCCCCAGGGCAGCCGGGCCTTCAGCCGGCTGGTGGAACCCCAGAACCCCAGCAATTGTGGCGATTCCAGAATTATCAGCACAGATATGCCTAGGACAAAGTGAGAGGTTAGTGCCCTATGGACTTTGGGACCAGTATTTGGGGAACACGTGGCTTCCTCCCCTGGGGGCAAAAAGCTGCTGAAGAAACAGCTGCACAGAAGCCATTTTGCAGCATCAGCAGTGGCTCTAGCTCCTGGTCTGCGAACTGTAGGAAGATCCAGCAATCAGTCTGGGGGTTAATTGCTTTTGCTTTAAACTGCCTGGATCTGGATTGTGGTCTGGGGGGGAAGTTTGGGGTGGGTATCCAACTTGCCAGAGTGGGTGGAGGCTTTACAGAGGCCACCCAACTGGCGGAAGTTGTGAAGACCCCACGTTTGGGCGGAAGCTCCCCTGTCTGGTGGCAGAGTCCTACTGTGGCAACAAGCCCAAAAATCAAGTAATTAAGTGGCAACATGCCTAGGCAAATGAAACAAAATAAACAGAAAAGTTCAACATTGGACTCCTATTTTAGGGCAAAGAGGCTCAAAGCATGGAGGAGGACTGTGAGGTCAGAACTCCTGCACCAAAAGCCCCAAATGAAAATACAAGCTGGCTACAGGCCATAGAGGACCTTAAGAAGCAGATAAGAGAAGTGGGGGAAAATTTGGGAAGAGAAATGAAAAAGAAGCAAGAAAGGGATGAAATGACAGTCAACAGCCTGACTGAGGAAAATAATACCTTAAAAAATAGACTAACTCAAATGGCAAAAGAGGCTCAGAAAGTCAATGAGGAGAAGAATGCCTTAAAATGTCAAATTTGCCAGATGGAAAAAGAATCTCAAAAGCTCACTGAGGAGAATCATTCCTTCAGAGTTAGACTGGAGCAAATGGAAGCTAGTGACTTTATGAGAAATCAAGATACTATTAAACAAATCCAAATAAATCAAAGAATAGAAGGCAATGTGAAATATCTCATGGGAAAAACCACTGACCTGGAAAATAGATCCAGGAGAAATAATTTAAAAATTATTGGACTACCTGAAAGCCATGATCAAAGAAAGAACCTAGAAATCATCCTTCAAGAAATTCTCAAGGAAAATTGCCCTGATGTATTAGACCCAGAGGGCAAAATAGAGGTTGAAAGAATCCACAGATCACCTCCTGAAAAAGATCCCCAAAAGAAAACTCCCAGGAATATTATAGCCAGGTTCCAGAATCCCTAGATCAAGGAGAAAATACTACAAGCAGCCAGGAAGAAACAATTTCAATATTGTGGAAACACAATCAGAATAGCACAGGACCTGGCAGCTTCTACATTGAGGGACAGGAGGGCATGGAATATGATATTCCAGAGGGCAAAAGAGCTGGGAATGAACCCAAGGGTCACTTACCCAGCAAAACTGAGTATCTTGTTTCAGGGGAAAATATGGTCATTCAGTGGAATAGAGGACTTTCAAGCATTCTTGAGGAAAAAACCAGAATTGAATAGAAAATTTGACATTCATACATAAGAAGCAAGAGATGCTTGAGAAGGTAATCAAGGAAAAGAAATCAAAAGGAACTTATCAAAGTTGGACTATTTACAGTCCTACATGGAAAAACAATAACTGTGTTTGATGAAACCTTTCTCATTATGAAAATAATTGAAGAAGGGTACATGGCATATGTTCACAGGTATACATGGATAGAGGGCACAGGTTGAATTTGATGAGAAG
Organism: Gymnobelideus leadbeateri; assembly: GCA_011680675.1. Taxonomy (NCBI): domain Eukaryota; kingdom Metazoa; phylum Chordata; class Mammalia; order Diprotodontia; family Petauridae; genus Gymnobelideus; species Gymnobelideus leadbeateri. Next base: position 932,588 of record WOXC01007906.1, on the reverse strand, counting down.
GGATGATTTTTTTTTTGGAGGGCAATTGGGGTTGGGTGACTTGCCCGGGTTCACATGGCTGGGTTTTTGTTTGTGTGTTGGGTGTCTGGGGCCGGATCCGAGCTCGGGTCCTTCTGGCTCCAGGGCTGGCTCTCTGCTCGCTGCGCCACCTAGCCGCCCCAAGGAAGGGATGATTCTTAAGGGGTGAAGTCAAGAGGTGAGAGAGGAAAGTGGCAAGAGGAGATGGAGAGAGACAGGGTAGGGCAAACTATCTCATGTAGAAGAGGCAAGGGGAAGTAGTTGCAGGGGAGGGGAAGAACAGGAAGGCAAAAAGGCAAAAGCATATCCTCATTGAAGTTGGCTCAAGGAGAGAATCACATACATACTAAATGGAATATCTTACCCTCACTCACTCTCCTGAATAGGGGAAAGGGGGATGAGAGGGGGAATGATGGAGGGGAGGGCATTCTGGGGAGAGGGGAGGTTAGAAGTACCCACTATCAAAGAGGGACAGGATCAAAGTAGGGAATGGACCAGGTGGGAGGTGAGACAGGTGGGAGGGAAATATAAGCAGTCTTTTACAATATATCTACTATGGTAATGTTTTTCATAGATATACATGTACAACACATACTGAATCGCTTATCTTCTCAGAGGGAGTGGGTGACAAGGGAGAAAGGGAATGGATCTGAAAATCGAAGTTTTAAAATTAAATGTTTCATAAGGTGTCCAGGCAGTGGGGCTCAGAGATTCACCTTTCCCTAATGGCAAAGTTGAAGGGGGTATGGGAGAAGTTATGGGAGAGAGCAGATTGGATGAGGGGATATCTAGTGGGACTGCTATTCTGGGGTGGTGGGTAGGGAAAAAATGGGGGGAAAATGTAACTCATAATCTGGTGGAAATGAATGATGTAAACCAGAAGTTAATAAAGCATTTGTTTAATTAAAAAAAAAAAGTGGGAGGTAGGGCAGTAGATACATAGTATTGCCTTTTTCTAGGAGTTTGGTTTTGAAAAGCAAGAGAGAGGAAGATAGACTTGAGAGAATGGAAGGTCAAATGAATGTTTTCTCAAGGATGGGGTAGATTTGAGTCTTTAGTCTTTAAGCAGTAAGGAAAAAGATAATGTTTACAAAGGAATCAAAAATTAGAGAGAGGTGGTAATTGGAAAAGCAAGCTCTCAGACAAGATGAGGTAGGATAAAGGGCACAAATAGAGGGCTTGGCCTTACCAAGGAAGGACCACCTCCTTGATTTGAGCAAATGTGGTAGGGATGATAGATGATGTTAAGGAATTTTGAGAGGCATAATTGGGGGGAAAGAGGTTGCTTATAATGGATAATCTTTATTGCAGTGAATTATATAGCAAAGCCTTTTGTTTAGAGAGAGAAATGGGGACTATAAGACTTGAAAGAGGGCTTAGAATTGATATTGATTTTGGATAGTGTTGGAGGGTCAGTCAAGAAGGGTCTAGTTAAGATTAGATAATGTAAATTTGTAGTGGATTTTCTCCATTGGTTTTTAGCAACATGTGAGTGGGAGTGGAGAATGTAGATGGTGAGGGGAATCTAGAATTTGTGTTTAGAAAGGGATGAGTAGCTTTAGAACAAAGGGACACTGAGAATTGAGGGTAGAAGACAGTAAAAGGCTGAACCAATTACAAAAAGCATTAAAGTTTTAAATGAAAGAAAGTGAAGATAAGGAAGGGGGTTATGGACTGAAGTTTATGGTGAAGATGAAGGATAGGTTTAGGACAGGTATGGCACAGAGAGAAATGGGAAGACAAGTGATTATGGTTTAAAAAATTCCAGAGTTTGTTTGTGGAGATAGAGCACTTGTAGGTCAGTCTGAAATAAAGAGTATTATAATCCCTGTGTGAAAGTCATCTTTGATTCTTCTTCCATCATTCACTGTATCCAATCATTTGGCAAGTCTTATTTTACAACAGCTCTTGTAACTTCCCCCATCTCGCTACTCACATGGCTCCATCCTAGTTAATCAATCCACATCAACCTCTTACCTGGACTATTATGATGAGCTCCTATTGGCCATCCTGCCTTAAGTCTTTCTTCATTCTAATCCATCTCAAACATAGCTGACAAATTGATAGTCCTAAAACATAGATCTGACCATGACATCATCTTGTCATGGTATAGTATAATAATGGTAATAGTGCTAGAGTCAGAGGATCTGTGTTAAGATCCTACTTTTGACACTTAATACGTGTTTGGCCTTCAGCAAGCCACTTAATTTCCCTTAGTTTCTTCAAGTTTAAAGTGAGTAGGTTGGATTTGATGGCCTCTGAAGTCCTTGCTAATTCAAAGCTATCATCCTAACATCACTATCCTGCTTAAAAGTTTTAGTGCCTTCCCAATGCCTCTATGATAGAATACAACAGGCCTTTAAAGCCCTTTATTGTTTGGTCCCTTTCTATCCCGATTAGTTTCTTGTCACTCTGCCTCATTGTCTCTTCAGTTCAACAACACGGGAGACTGTCCTCCAACCCTAAGATGCCTTCCCTTCTCACTGTCACCAACTCCTAGCTTCAGTTCTAGTACCACTTTCTACCTGAGGCTTTTCTTGCTTTTCACTCCTTTCTCCCAGCCAAAATGAATTTGAATTTCTTGTCTCTGTAACTTATCTCTATACATGTTAACATTTTCTTATCACACAACTGAATGGAAGGTACATAAAATAAAAATTTGTTTTGTTTCTTGTTTATTGATTTTGAGAAAACAGTTGATGATATAAATCAAAATGTAGCCTTAACTAAGTAAATAGTCTCCCCAGAATATATCAAAGTCATAAAAAAAGAATAGATGCAAATACAGATAAAACATTTATTAAGCATTTTCTGTGTGTCACACATAATGCTTAAGCTGTGAGAATTTTGTTCAGTGATCTGCTTAGTGTTAATATGAAGTAAATTATTAAAATGGGAAATATATTCATCACAGGTGTTTGCTAGGGTCACAGAAGACAGCCTTTTGTGACCTCTGTGAAGGAAGTGCTATTGATGGTGAGGTTTGATGACATGTAATTGCATCCAGGCCCAGGTGCACTACAAAGCCCCCTTAGTGAAATCTATAGCAGTGTAGAAAAAAAAAAATTCTAACTAAATATCTAATTATTTACCAGAGAGGATGAAAATGAGTATTTATGACATGTAACTAGAAGATTGCATTCTGTGTATCTTAGATAGACAGTGCAAATATGTGGTGAACTAGGACCAGAACTGGGTAGGCGGGGAGATTGGGCTGATTTGAATTGGGGGAATTGTACAATGCAATGATTCCAAAATGTGCATTGCTTTGGATTTCCTAGTGGTTCTATATGGTTGCAAATCATGAAATACCATGGTCTTCAAAGAATTAAGAATATACAATCAACACCAAAGAAAATGAAAAGATATATGGTGAACATAAACAACATGTAACCAGTGATGACTCGTGTCAAAATAGGTATAAAACACATTATTGAAGACACAAGACTGGAAAAGAAAAATAGGCCACTGATGTACCAAGAAAGACAAAAAATAGACAGCCTGGATAGTATATCAACTCCCTTAAGATATATGCTGAAAGAACCAGAGGAAGGCTGCCAGTGTCTTGATTTAATTTTCTGTGAAGGAATCTTTAAAGAAGGGGGGGAAATCCTCTGAAGATGAGATGGACCTACAGGGGTTCCAGTCATCATCAGTGGAGCAAGTACCTTGTTATGGAAATCAAAGTTCTACCAAATACAAGAGCAATTGCAGCTTACCCTGAAATTGTTGTACCTGTGGTTAGTTATGCTGAGCTGAGATGGTATTTCCCTTTTGATCAGACTCTGGGGATTTATTAACTCATTTGTTTGTGGGTTGGGATTTTTCTTCTGAAATTCATCTTAACAGTTGTCAGCTGACATAGACTACCTCCTCTCCCCTGAAAAGAAAACAGATTTAAAATCTGATATGACTTGTGATTTGTAGCTTCCACCATCACTGACAGTTTTTTTAAAAAATAGTATTTTAATTTTTCCAATTATATATACAGATAATTTTTAGCTTTCATTTTTTATAAGATTTTGAGTTCCAAATTTTTCTTTCTCCCTCTTTCCTAAGATGGTAAGCAATTTGATATAGGTTATATATGTGTAATCATGTAAAACATATTTCCATATTAGTCATTGTGAAAGAAGAAAAAGAACATAAGGAAAAACCTACAAAAAAAAAGTAAAAATAATGTGCTTCAATCTGTAGTCATACTCCATCACGTCCTTCTTTGGATGTGGATACAATCACTAGGATGTGTCTTTCCATCACTAGGCTTTTGGAATTGTTGTAGGTCATTGTATTGCTGAGAAGTGCTAAGTCAATCATAGTTGATCATTACATAATGTTGTTGTTACTGTGCCATGTTAGTTTTTTTCGATTTATTTCTAGTTTTCAACATTCATTTTTCTCCCCATCTTTCAACTACCCCCACCCCAAAATAGCAAGCCTACTGAATATCCCTTCCCCCAATCTGTTCTCTTTTATGTCCTTCCTCTTCCCCCCCCGCCAACTTTCTAGTAGGGCAAGACGGGTTTCTATACCCTAGTGCTGTATATCTTATTTCCCCAGTTGCATGTAAAAAGCAATTTTCTTTTTAAACATTTGTTTTTAAAACTTTGAGTTCCAGAATTTTTCCCTGCTACACTCCTCACCCATCTCCACTGGGAAGATAAGCAGTTCAATATAGGTTGTACATGTGTAGTTATGCAAAATACTTCCATAGTAGTTATATTGTGAAAGACTGTATTTCCCTCCATTCTATTCTGTCCCCCTACTTATTCTAATTTTCTCCTTTGACCCTGTCCCATTTCAAAAGTGTTTACTTCTAACTACCCTCACCCCCATTCTTCCCTCCCTTTTATCATTCCCCCCTCTTATCCGCTTTTCCCATATTTTCCTACAGGGTAAAAGTGTATATGTTATTCCCTCCTTGAACCAAATTCAATGAGAGTAAAGTTGGTCCATTCCCTTTCACCTTCCTGCTCTTCCCCTCTATTGTAACTCTTTTCTCTTGCCTCTTTTATGAAGTAATTTACCCTAATTTATCTCTCCCTTTCTTCTCCCAATATCTTGCTCTCTCACCTCTTCATTTTATTTTATTTTTTTTGTATATCATCCCTTTATAATCAACTCATCCTGTGCCCTCTATGTTTATGTGTATATACATATGCACACACTCACATATATTTATATATATATATGTGAATATATATATATATTCATATATATTCCCTTCAACTATCCTCATACTGAGGAAAGTCTTATGAGCTACAATTATCATTTTTCCATGTAGGAATGTAAATAGTTCAACTTTAATAAGTTCCTTATGATTTCCTTTTCTTGTTTACCTTCTCATGCTTCTCTTGCTTCTTATAGTTGAAAGTCAGATTTTCTGTTTAGCTCTGGTTTTTTCATCAAGAATGATTGAAAATCCTCTATTTCATTGAATGACCATATTCTTCCCTGAAGCATTATACTCAGTTTTGCTGGGTAGGTGAGTCTTGGTTTTAATCCTAGCTCCTTTGACCTCCAGAATATCATATTCCAAGCCCTTTGATCCCTTAATGTAGAAGCTGCTAGGTCTTATGTTATCCTGATTGTGTTTGTACAGTGCTCCAATTGTTTCTTCCTGACTGCTTACAGTATTTTCTCCTTGACCTGGGAACTCTGGAATTTGGCTATAATATTCCTAGGAGTTTTCTTTTTGGGATCTTTTTCAAGAGGTGATTGGTGAATTCTTACAATTTCCATTTTGCCCTCTGGTTCTAGAATGTCAGGGCAATTTTCCTTGAGAATTTCTTGAAGGATGATTTCTTGGTTCTTTTTTTTATCATGGCTTTCAGGTAGTCCAATAATTTTTGAATTATTTCTCCTGGATCTATTTTCCAGGTCAGTGGTTTTTCCAAGGAGATATTTCACATTGCCTTCTATTTTTTTTAAAGTATGTGTTTTAAAGTATCTTGATTTCTCATAAAGTCATTAGCTTCCATTTGCTCCAATCTATTTTTTGAAGGAATTATTCTCTTCAGTGAGTTTTTGAAATTCCTTTTCCATCTGGCAAATTTGGCTTTTTAAGGCATTCTTTTCTTCATTGGATTTTTGGGTCTCTTTTGCCATTTGGGTTAGTCTATTTTTTAAGGTTATTTTCCTCAGTATTTTTTTAGGTCTCTTTTAGCAGGCTGTTGACTTGCTTTTCATGATTTTCTCTGCATCATTCTCATTTCTCTTCCCAATTTTTCCTCCACTTCTCTTACTTGATTTTCAAAATCCTTCTTGAGCTCCTCCATGGCCTGTAATCAGTTCATATTTTTCTTGGAAGCTTTTGATGTAGGAGTTCTGACTTTGTTGTCTTCCTCCCATTCCATGCTTTGACCTTTTTTTTCCCCAAAAAAGGATTCTGTGGTCTGTTTGTGCTTCCTCTCCTTGCTCATCTTACCAACCAATTACTTAACTTTTGAGCTCTTTGCCATGGTAGAACTCTGCTTCCAGATTGCAGAGAGCTATGTCTCAAATTGCTAGGGGTTTTGCAGCTGCTGGAGCTATTAGGATGGTGCCCTCTAAGCAGCCCCCACAAGCTCTGGCACACTGGCCACACACCCCAGGACCACCACCCAAAACTGTGAACCAGATCTAAGCAGGTGAAAGCAAGAGCAATTACCCTCTGAATGGTTGCTTGGTCCACCTACAATCTGCAGACCAGGAGCTCTGGAAGCAGCCACAAGGCAGCAAATGCAGCCTCTGTGCCTCTGCCACTTCTTGCCCCAAGGGTAGGGGTGAGACTGTGTTTTTCTCCACCCAGTTCCAGCAGAGTTCCCCAATGACCTTTCCCTTTGTCTTTGGCGTTTATGGGTCGAGAAGTCTGGAAACCACCACAGCTGCTGGTGATTCAGTATCCTGAGGTCTGCTTTTGTCACAGCTGGTTGGGGCCACCCTGGGGACAGAACCATGGAGCTCCTGGGGGACTGAGCTTGGCTCCCAGCCTGGTGCAATAGACCCTTCCTGTCAGCCTGCCGGGTTGCCTTCAGTGGGAGATTTGTTTCTCTCTGTCACTTTGTTGGGTTCTGTAGCTCTAAAATTTGTTAAGTCACTTTTTTACATATATTGGAGATGGTGAGAGCTGGAGCTGCGCAGAAGTCCTGTTTTTACACCGCCATCTTGGGCTTCACCTGCAAGGAGGTCATGTTAGTTTTTAGTAAAACTTTTCTGTCTTGTTTTTCCAAGGCCATTGAGAAGGAACTTTTCCTGCTTTTTATCAGATATTTGTGTCATTGCTCCTGTGGGAGAGCAGGAAAATTACTGTATAAGTGTTCTCATCTTCCAAGTGGAAAAGCAGTAGAATCGCTTCCATTGGTGGAATGTAGTATTTGTTTCCAGTCCAAATGCCCAGACTTCTTCAATTTTTTGCTGCTTTTTTGCAAGTTCTTCTGATTTAGCCAGTGTAGGCCACCTTACCCTTTATCAGTCTGAATTCCCAGTAGGGAGCCCTAACCACTTGGGGTGCCTGAAAAGTGGTATGAATTATTTCATTTCTTATAGGTCTATGTCATGTTGTGAATCCTGGAATCATGTGACAGAAAGGGATCTTACAAATGGAATTTAATGCCCTCATCTCAAAGAAAAGGAAATAGGCCGGAGATATGAACTGACTTGCCTAAGGTCACATAGTAGTAGTTGTAGTCATGGTAGCAGCAGCAGTAGTAACAACAAGAGCAGCAAACTTTTTGTGTTGCTTTAAGTGCTTTATATATATATTATATATGTATGATAATATATCACACATATAAAAGATCCATGATCACTGTTCAGCTCCCAGTAGTCCTACTTCCTATAGTAATGTTCATAGCTTATTATTTGTTAACTGTAAAAAAGCATTTGAAATAGAGTGAAATTCTTTGGTAAATATGCTCTCCTCCAGTAAGGTATCTTGCGCTCATATGTCAGAATCATACAAAATTTTTTGGAAGGTATAGCAAAACAGATAACATTGGTCGACCCTATGATTACATATCGAGTAAAGCATAGACATATTCAGTTACCATCACAAAGGATGTTCAGTATAAAAGCCATATGAAAGGAAGGAGGGATTCTCTATAGGTGATCAGGCCCTCCATATACATATACACTTTGTGTATGATATTGCTGATTGTATCAAGCCCTGGAACATTTTACAACCTGGTCAGTAAGATTTATAATCATGCAAGAGTTTGACCTAACCATCCACACGGGAAGAATCAAATAGATGAAGAATATCTGTTGTTCAGTGATGTGTGGTTACTTGAGTTTTCCATAAAGCTGATCTATAAGTACACATATCTTGGATGTACACTGTGGATGGATAATGAATTGATCCCACAATTGAATAGGAGGCAAATAGGCTAGATTATGTTGGGGAAGTGATATGTTAGGAATAGGGACTAGACTTGTCATTTCATTTATAATCTTGGGTAAGAAAACTCCCTTTACCAATGCATTGTTGTTCAGTCAACAAGAATTTATTAAGTGCTTACTTTGTGTTAATCACTGTGCTAAGCATTGGGGATCTAAAGAAAGATAAAAAAGTGGCCCCTGATTTCAGTGAGTTTAATATGAGGGACAGCATGTAAATAGCTAGGTATGTACAATACGGATACAGAGAAGACAAAATATAATCTCTGCAGTTTGAAGTCTTAGTTGCCAAAAACACTGAAAGCTTAAGTGACTTGACCAGGGTCACATAGCCAGTATGTACCAGATGGAATTAGACAGTGTTTTCTCCAATCTCCCCTCTTCCTGCTCGCCCCCCCATTAAAAACTTTCTTGTAATATTTTGTTTTTAGATTATTTTCATTTTCAAATATTTCCTCCTTATTTCCACACCCAGAGAGCCATCCCTTATAACAAAGAATAAAAATTAAAGGAAAAATAGTTAAGCAAAACTGACCCTATCAATTGAATCTGACAGTATATTCAAAATTAATCTCCCACTTTTGCATGGAAGGGAAGAAGGTACCTTTTTAAAATGTCTTCATGGGGCGGCTAGGTGGTGCAGTGAATAGAGTGCCGGCCCTGGAATCAGAAGGACCTGAGTTCGGAGCCGGCCTCCGACACTTAATCCACACAAACAAAAACCTAGCCGTGTAACCTTGGGCAAGTTACTTAACCCCAATTGCCCTAAAGGGGCGACTAGGTGGAGCAGTGAGTAAGAGCGCCGGCCTCGGAGTTTGGATGACCTGAGATCAGATCCGGCCTCAGAAAATGAGCACCCACGCATAAATAATGACTAGCCGTGTAACCTTGAGCAAGTTACTTAACCCCAATTGCTTAAAAAAAAAAAATGTCTTCCTAATGGCCAAATTTGAGCATTATAATTACATGGTGTTTAGGGATTTTGTTGTTGTTGGTTTCCATTTACAATACGATAGGTATCATATATATTGATTTCCTGTTTCTCCTTACCTTGTTTTTTATAAACCTCATTTACACTTTGCTATTCTGTAGATTCTTCTGGTTGATCACTTTTTTATTGCCATTTCCCAATTGATGGACATTTACTTTGTTTTCAGTTCTTTACCTACTACAAAAAGTGCTGCTAGAAATACTGGCTGTATGGGAGACCTTTCTTTTATCTTTTTTTTTTTAAACAGCATCCTTTGGGTAAATGCCTAGCATTGAGACCTATAGGTCGAAGAGCATGGGCATTTTAGTAAGGTTTTATTTAGAATAATTCTCAGTTGCTTTCCAGTATAGATAGGTCAAGTCACAGCCCCACCAACAGTATATTAGTGTGCTTGCCTTTCTACAACCCTTCCAATATTGACTCTTCACACCAAATATAAAATATTATGTTTCATTTTTAAAGCCTTTCATAATCTAGCTCCTTCTCATCTTTACAGCCTAATTATGTCTTGTTCTACCCTTTTTCCTCCAAGTATAATAAGTTATACTTGTTCTCTTTGGTTTCAGAAGGCAGAACTAAAAGCAATGTTTGGGATTCACAAAGAAGCCAATTTGGGAAAACCTTCCTAACAATTAAGAGATTTCCACAAATGAAATGGACTGCCTTGGGAGGTAGTGGTTTTCATATCACTGGACATCTTCAAGCAGAAGCTTGAAGCAAATGACCACCTGTCATTGAGCTTTTATAGAGGTAGTCATTTCTGAGATATGGATTAGACTAGATGGTCAAGGAAGTCTCTTCCAGCTGTGAAGTTCTGTGATCCTATAAATGATAGCTCATGTACAGTGCTTTACAGTTTGCAAATTGTTGCTTTTCTTTTATATTATATAATTTGAGCCACAGATCAACCCTGTGAAGTATATCCTACAGGTCTTCTTATTCCCATTTCACAGATAAGAAAACTGAGTTTTAGAGAGGTCAAGTGACTGAACCTTAGTCACATAGCTAGTAATGAAGATTTAATTTAAATCCAAGTCTTTGGCAAATCACTTTACCTCTGGTTTTAGTTTTCCAATCTGTAAAATGAGGGAATTGTTCTTAAATGACTAAATATCCTCTAAGGTAAAATTTCTAAATTTTGAGTTCCATGTTGGGGGACAAGGGAGAACAGGATGGTTGCAGTTAAAAAAGTAGTGGGTTTGAATCTTGGCTTTGTCACTTACTTCCTGTGTCACCTTAGGTAAGTAACTGTCTCTTCAGACTTCAGCTGCTTAATCTTTAAAATGGAGTTGGATTAGATGAACTCTGAGATGCCTTCAACCTCTGAATACCTGATGTTATAATAAAGATTATAGATAGTAAGTATTAGAAATTGAGGAATTAGAAATTGGCTTTGTGGAGGAAGGGAGAGTGCCAAACTAGTTCTAGAAGCATGGTAGGAAGAAGTTGTTCAGGGCTGTGTTGTGGTTCCTAGTTATACTCCTTCCCCTTTTTTTTCACTCTAAGTTTGTTCCTAAGTTGCTCCGGTACTACTAGAGCACCTTGAAATTCTTTGGAGCACCTGCACAGATCATTTGCTGTCAGGCATGTGATTCTTCTCTGGGGCTTTAAAGAACTAGAAAGGTAAAAAACAAATGTGGGAAGGACTTTAATCTATTTTAGCAGCTACTCACATTGTTTTCTGACTTAAGATACTCATGTGAGAGAGAACAGGTAGGTACAAGTGCAGATTAAAGCATCTTTTTTTTTTAAACTTTATTTTCTTGTGTTTTGTGTGTGTGTGTGTGTGTGTGTGTGTGTGTGTTCTTTTCTGCAACATGGCTAATATAGAAATACGTTTTGCATGATTTCACATGTATAATTGGTAATTTATTGCTTTCCTTCTTAAGGGGTGGGGTGCATGAGAAGGAGAAAATTTGGAACTCAAAATTTTTAAAAATGAATGTTAAAATTTTTTATATGTAATTAGGAAATAAGGAAATAAAATTATATATTTTTCTTTTTTTCCCCAGAATTTATTTATTTTTAGTTTTCAACGTTCATTTCCACAAGATTTTCAGTTCCAAATTTTCTTTCCATCTCTCTGCTGCCCCCCACCCCAAGATGGCAAGCATGTTGAATACCTCTTCTCCCAATCTGCCCTTTTTTCTATCCCCCTCATTCTCCCCTTCCGCCTTATTTTCTTGTAGGGCAAGATGGATTTCTATGCCCCGTTGCCTGCATCTTGTTTCCTAGTTGCATGTAAAAACAGTTTTCTAACATTTGTTTTTAAAACTTTGAGTTCTACATTCTCTCCCTTCTTCCCTCCTCATCCTCCCCCCCTGCTCCATTGAGAAGACAAGCAATTCAGTATAGGTTATACATGTATAGTTATGCAAAACATTTCCATAGTAGTCATATTGTGAAAGACTAATTATATTTCCCTCCATCCTGTCCTACTCCCTATTTATTCTATTTTCTCCTTTGACCCTGTCCCTTTTCAAAAGTGTTTGCTTCTGACTATCCACTCCCCCAATCTGCCCTCCCTTCTATCATTCTCCCCCCTTCCCACCTATTTTCCTGTAGGGTAAGATACCCAGTTGAGTGTGTATGTTATTCTCTCCTTAAGTAAATCCAATGGGAGTTAAAGTTGACTCATTTCTCTTTCACCTCCCTGGTTTTCCCCTCCATTGTAACCGCTTTTCTTTCCTCTTTTATGTGAGATAATTTACCCTATCCTATCTCTTCCTTTCTCCTTCTTCCAATATATTCCTCTCTCACCTCTTAATTTTATTTTTTAGATATGATCCCTTCATATTCAACTTACCCTGTGCCCCCTATCCATATATACATATGTATATGTATGTGTATTTGCATATATATGTATGTACACACACACTTATATACACACATTCCCTTCAACTATCCTGATACTGAGAAAAGTCTCATGAGTTACAAATATCATCTTTCCATGTAGGAATATAAACAGTTCAACTTTAATAAGTTCCTTATGCTTTCTCTTTCCTGTTAACCTTTTCATGCTTCTCTTGATTTTTGAAAGTCAAATTTTCTATTCATCTTGAAAGCCCTCTATTTAATTGAATGTGCATATTATTTTCCCCTGAAGTATTAGTTTTGCTGGGTAGGTGATTCTTGGTTTTAATCCTAGCTCCTTTGATCTCCAGAATATTATAGTTTAAGCCCTTCGATCCCTTAATGTAGAAGCTGATGGATCTTGTGTTATACTGATTGTGTTTCACAATACTCAAATTGTTTCTTCCTGACTACTTGTAATATTTTCTCCTTTACCTGAGAACTCTGGAATTTGGCTGTAATATTCCTAGTTTTCTTTTTGGGATCTTTTTTAAGAGATGATTGGTGGATTCTTTCAATTTCTATTTTACTCTCTTGTTCTAGAGTACCTTGACAGTGTCTTGAAAGATGATGTCTAGTGTCTTTTTTTGGATCATTTGGTAGTCAAATAATTTTAAAATTATCTCTCCTGGATCTATTTTCCTGGTGAGTTGTTTTTCCAATGAGATATTTCTTTTTTTTTTTATTTTAACAAATGCTTTATTAATTTCTGGTTTACATCATTCATTTCCACCAGATTTTGAGTTACAATTTTTCCCCATTTTCCCCCTACCTACCTCCCCAGAATAGCAGTCCCACAGGATATCCCCTCATCCAATCTGCTCTCTCCCATATCTTCTCCCATACCCCCTTCAACTTTACCATTAGAGCAAGGTGAATCTCTGGGCCCCAATGCCTGCACATCTTATCTCCCAATTACATGCAAAATAGTATTGATAATAGTATTTATATATATTTGAGACATTTAATTTTAAAACTTTGAAGATACTTATGTGAGAGCACAGATATAAGTTGCTTTATGGTACTGTGGTTAAGTCCTCACTGGTGGTTTTTGAATACTCTAGATTGTTTCTGTTGGCGTCCATACTGGGGCAAACATTTTTCAGGCCAGTTGAGTGTGATAGGAGAGGTAGTAAATTAGGTTGATCTACATTTGCCTTTAATTTCAAGCTCTTTGTTTCCAGAGTGCTTTACAGTCATTAATCAGTTAGCAAATCCACTGGGCGTGCTGATGAGGCAGCTGCCTTGGACGTATTGCCATATAGTGTATCACTGTCCCCTTTTCTCACCCCTGAGGTAGCATCCCTTGAACTGAGCCTTTTAGGACCATCACCTTCAGATCCCTTCCCCAACCTTGGAAGTATTGATCCACTCAGCTTTGTTGTTTTTTTTTTGTTTTGTTTTGTTTTTGTTTTTTGTTTTGTTTTTGGAGGGCTATTGGGGTTAAGTAACTTGCCCAAGTTACTCACATGGCTAGGTTTTTGTTTGTGTGTGCATTAAGTGTCTGAGGTCGGATCCAAATTCAGGTCCTTCTGACTCCAGGGCCGACGCTCTACCCACTGCGCCACCTAGCCGCCCTGATCTACTCAGCTTTGGAACTCTGCCCTGGGACTGAGCTGTCCTTTTTGGTGAATAAGTAAATGCAGACTCACCTATGCCTAAGACAGTACTTCTCTTCCATCTGCCCCTAGAGATCTTGCCTCTGCTATACCTGCTCCAGCCCCCATCAGAAATCAAATGAATTCCTCTTGGAAAGCCTGTGACAGTCAACAGCCTTTTGGTTATATTCCTTTATATCCCTTTGATTCTGCAGTCCAAAAGTCTCTTTCCTGGCTACCATTCCCCTCCCTCTATGTGTTGTTTCCCCTTACTGGAATATACGGTCCTTGAGGACAAGGACTACCTCATTTTTGTATTTGTATCTCCAGCACCTTCAGTGTTTGGTGTATAGCAGAAACTTAATAAATGGTTTTTCATTCATTTAATCATTCATGACCCAATAGAGCACTGTTCTTAGAACCCAGAGCCAGGTTGGGCCGCATTAAATCGTGTGCTGACATTTAATGCATTAACCTTGGCAACTCTCTTTGAGCTTTAGTTTTCTTATCTATAAAATGAAGGTGATATTTTTACCACCTTCCTCACAGAGCTATTTTAAGAAAAACATTTTGTAAACCCTAACATGTTGCAGATACTTATTGATAACAGTAATAGTAGTATGTGACCCTCAGTTTACAAATGAGGAAACAGACTTAGTGAAACAGAACCTGCACAAAGCTGAGTAGGGCTGTGTTTATAAATAGGACTAATTTGAGGTGCACTGAGAAGAGCCTTCCTTCTAAAAAGTACCTCTTCAACTATATGTCAGAGTTCCTAAAATTCCATTAGACAGGTTGTCGGCATATAGTGGAAAGAATGTTAAACTAGGAAATAGAAGGCCTGAGTATATTATTCTCCCTTCCATAGCTCACTCTTTGTCAACTCTAAAGTGCTATGGAGGGGTGGCTAGGTGGCGCAGTGAATAGAGCACCAGTCCTAGAGTCAGGAGGACCTGATTTCAAATATGACCTCAACACTTAACACAAAAATTAGCCATGTGACCTTGGGCAAGTCACTTAACCCTAATTGCCCTAACTTCCCCCCTCCAAACAGAAAAAAAAAGTGCTATGGAAATGTCAGCTTGTTAATAGTATGGACATCATTGTTGTTATTCTCGTTTGATATGATATATGTTTCATATAGATAAAGTACTGGGGAAACTCATAATCTTGGGGGTTTTTTATGTTTAATACATGGCAGACTACTGGCAGACATAAGATGAAATAATTGCTTGTTGTTTAGACTAAGCCATGAGTATGGAACTGTGTCAAAAGTTTTGCAGTAATAATGAATAAAGTTGGTTTAAACTTTAAAGCATATTCGCATGGCTTGTTCAGTAATCACCAATTCAATAATGAGTTACTCTTTATACCCCTGGGATTTTATGATAAACCCTTTTTGCTCCTTAGCCAGTACATATTTTTTTTGTTATTTATGTTTCTGAACTGTAAATCATATTATAAAAGCTGTAAGTGCTTTGTCTAAAACATATAAACAAGTCTTGCATACTTGGTCAGCAGTTGAGGGTGTCATAAATTTCTTATCTTTTGATAGACAAGTCAACAATCACGTATTAAGTGCTTACTATGTGCTAATCATAGGAGATGCAAAAAAAGAACCCAAAATGGCCCAAAACAACCCTTGCTCTCAAGGAGTCTTCATTCTAATGGGGGGGACATGTAAATATCTAGGAAATTACAAGTTATATAAAGAGTAGATGGGGAAAGTGTTAACAACTGAGGGAACTGAAAAAGGCCTCCTACAGAAGGTAGGATTTAAGCTGAGTCAGTCTTGAAAGAAACCAGGGAAGTTAAAAGATAGTATTGAGGGGGCAGAGTTTTCCAGGCATGGTGGGCAGTCAGAATAAACTGGTTTGTCCACCATGGAAACAGGAAATGGATATCATGATTTAGGAACTTCAAGTTGACTAGTGTAACTAGAGTTGATAGAGGGGAATAAGGTATAAGAAGGCTGGAAAGGTAGGAGATGCCAAGGTTATGAAGAACTTTAAATGCCAAACAGAGGGAGAGAGGGAGAGAAAGAAAAAGAGAAAGAGAGGATTTGTAACATAATCAAATATCAACTTTAGAAAAAATTCTTAGGGGCGGCTAGGTGGCGCAGTGAGTAGAGCGCCGGCCCTGGAGTCAGAAGGACCTGAGTTCGGATCCGGCCTCAGACACTTAACCCACACAAACAAAAACCTAGCCATGTGACCTTGGGCAAGTTACTTAACCCCAATTGCCCTAAAAAAGGGGCAGCTAGGCGGCGCAGTGAGTAAGAGCGCCAGCCTCGGAGTTGGGATGACCCAAGATCAAATCCAGCCTCAGAAAATGAGCACCCACACATAAATAATGACTAGCCGTGTAACCTTGAGCAAGTTACTTAACCCCAATTGCTTAAAAAAAAAAAATTCTTAGAAACTGAGTGGAGAATAGATTGGAGCAGGGATAGATGAGGCACAGAGACCGGTTAGAAGGCTATTTCAGTACTTGAGGCAAGAGATGATGAGGCCTGAACTAGGGTGGTGGGTGTGTGAATGGGGTGGGGGAGATAGATATATGTGTATGTACGTGTGTGTATGTGTGTGTATGAATGATGTTATAAAGGAAAAACAACAAGATTTGGCAATGGATTAGATATGTGGGATGAGTGAGAGTGAAGAATTGAGGATGACAGCAAGGTTGTAGGCCTGGTGGAAAGAATGGTGGTCCATCGTAATAGGATCTTTGGAAGGTGTGCAGTTTTAGGGGATAAGACAATGATTTCTCTTCTGGACATGTTGAGTTTGCGATATCTATGGAACATCCCAAGAGGAGATGTAAAAGTAGTTCCCCTGGCGGGCTAGGGTTGTAGGGTCTGGTAATCATCAGCATGGAGATAATAATTGAACCCATGGCAACTAAGATGGAATTACCATATGGTATGTAATATAGACAAAAGAAGGGGATCTAGGATAGAGCCTTAGGCAATACTCATGGTTAGTGACCATGTCATGGATGAAGATCCAGCAAAGGAAATAGAAGAATGAAGGAGAAATGAGAGTGCAGTGTCATGAAAACCTTGAGAGAAGAAAATATGCAGAGGGAGGTAATGGTTTCAGATCCTGCTGAGAAGTCAAGGAGGATCAGAATTAAGAATAGGACATTAAGTTTATCAGTTAAGAAATCATTGCTAACTTTGGTGAGGGCTGTTTTAGGTGAATGATGAAGCTGGAAGCAGAGCTTTGCATTATGCTTAAGTTGTTAACTAATACAGCAATTGTTTTCAAAAGAAGCATTATTTCAGGACTGATGACGTTTTTTTCTGTGTACCTCTCTTGTGGTCCTTACCACAAGATTTAGTATGCAAGCCCTGAAATGTTGTACACTCTGCCAGATTGTGTGAGAAGGTACCTTGAACACAAACAAGATACTCCCTCTCTTAGTTCCAGGCATTTTCCCTGGCTGTCCACTGTGCCTAGAATGCTCTCCCTCCTCCACTCTGGCCACTGCCCTCCCTGCCCTCCTTTAAATCCCCGCTAAAACCCCACTGTCTGTAGGAAGCCTGCCTCAGCTCCTCTTAATCCCAGTGCTTTACCTCTTCTAATTATTCCCTATTTATCCTTTATGTAATTTACTTTGTATGTATTGGTTTGTATGTTGTCTTCCCTATTAGATTATAAGCTCCTTGAGGGAGCAGTGTATTGACTGATACAGTAACTTTTTTGAATGACTATTTGTCTTTTAGATGGGTTGATGTACCACCAAAATTAAAAAAAAAATAAAGATTTTTAAAAATTCCACTCTAAGTACTCTGTCTCTTGTTCAAAATCATTTGAGACTTTGGCGTTATTTTTGGCATTGGAGTTTTATTGGAGTTTGCCATTTGAAGTTTTAAACATAGTCTTTAAATGCCTTTGGAATCTTTAGCTTTCCCTCTTCAAATTTGAAAAACTCATTAATTTTTGCTTTTATTTAATATAATCTAGGATTTAGGAATGAAGTTATTTCTTGCCCTTGCCCTGCATTTATCTGCAGTATGTTGCTGTGTAACTTGGAGTTAAATCTATTATTGACAAAAACCAGCCTGAAGCCCTGGCCTGTGCCTTGTAAGGTTGGCTTCCAATTTAGTTATGATGTAGTGCTGGCAGATAATAAAAGTATTCATATCTCCCGTCCTTTTCATGTGTACTCTTGGTTTGCTTACTTCAGAGGGCAGCAGTATTTTCAAAGACCATGGTTAGCTAAGCGTGGTATTTCTGATTGGTTCCAGTGTGTCTTGCCTTCCTTGTGGTACTAAAACACAAAGGAATGACACTTGCTTCACTATCTTCCATGTTAAACTAATTATAAAAATAATTCTGGGTGTGGCTAGGTGGCGCAGTGAGTAGAGCCCGGGCCCTGGAGTCAGAAGGACCTGAGTTCCAATCCAGCCTCAGACACTTAACACACACACAAACAAAAAAACCTAGCTGTATGACCTTGGGCAAATTACTTAACCCCAATTGCCCTCCAAAAAGCAAAATAATAATTCCAAGTCATCGTACAACCGTAGTCCTTCCTGGCCATTTTTTAAGTTTGTATTTGTAGAAGCAGTTCCATCACACTAGCCAGGGTGTTAATCCAGTCATTTGGTATCACTAGAACCCAAATGGCCCCCATAACTACTGTAGCAGTTTCAAGGCAGATGAAATCTTGTTATTCTTTGCTGCCATTCCCTTCTTTATCGTTCTGTCCCCATTCTCACCCCTTCATCACATGGACAATAGTTTGGGCTTTGAGGAAGTTGTTTTTTGCTATTATTATCTTCATCAATAAATAAGTATTTAAGCTCCTACTATGTTCCAGTAATTGTGCTAGGCTCTGGTAATACAAAGACAAAAATGAAAGGCTTTGCTCTCAATGCAATTGCATTTTATTGGGAAAAACTACATGTACATATATAATTATATATTGAAGAAATACAAGGTGGCACAAGGAGGGGCTAGCATTAGCTCTTGGGAAGATCAGGAAAGGCTTCATCAGGTAGTGCTTGGGTTGAGTCTTGAGAGAAGTAAAGGAGTATGCTAGGTAGAGGTGAGGAGAGAGCTAATTCACAGAGCTGGGGTCTGGCCAATATAAAGGTCTGGAGACAGGAAATGGAGTGTGCTGTGTGAGGAATAGCCAGTCCATAATACTATAAATATTAGTCATCATTATAATAATTATTATTAGTAACCTTGGTAAGTCAATAGTTGTAAGTAGTAGTAGTAAAATTACATAATAGTGGTAAAGTCCAAGATAATTTACCCAGTTCTCCATGATTTTACCTAATCTATCTTTCCAGCCAAGTTATCTTCTGATTCTCAATTTTACACATTCCATGGCTTACCAGACTGAACTTTTCTAAACGTGTCTTGGGTTTCCCAGCTTCTGTGTCTTTGGACCCCTTTACAAAAGAATGCTTTAGGGGCGGCTAGGTGGTACAGTGAATAGAGCACTGGCCCTGGAGTCAGGAGGACCTGTGTTAAAACCTGACCTCAGACACTTAACACTTACTAGCTGTGTGGCTGTGGGCAAGTTACTTAACCCCAATTGCCCCCCATAAAGCAAAAAAAGTGCTTTAAAATGTATGAAATGAAGTGCAGAGGATTACAAAGGAAACCAATTATATTGAAATAGTTATCAAAATATTTTTGAACAGAGAGTTCACAGACCTCACTTTTAAGAATCAATGATCCAGAGTAATCTTCTTCTACCATAACCCCCTTCCAAGTTCTGCCTACCCACCTCCCTTCCTTAATGACCAGTGTCAAATGCCATTTCTTGCATGAAGCATTTCGTTTTCCTCTCAGCCAGAAATAATCTGTCTCTATTTAGAACGCCTCTAGCACTTTTCTTGTACCTCTCTTCATATATTTTCACTTCTACTTTATGTTGTTCATGTACATATATTATCTTTCCTGTTCTCCTGTAACCCTGTAAAGGCAGGGACCTTAAATATTTGTTGAATAAATGAATGGATAAGTGGATCTCATAGGTTAAGAACTGATTCCTGCTGTCAACTTGTACAACCGTAGCACACATTAAAAATTGTGTTGTTAAGCCCCACACCTGGAAGCTTCAACATTTGACCTGCCCTTTGCCCTTCCACTGCCATCACACAAACTATGTGTATTACATGAGTTCCTTGTCATCACTTTCCTTGAAGAATGCTGACCCAGGAGCTGAGAAAAGCACTTCCTCTTCCACAGAAGTGATTCAGGCAAGGCCCCTCCCAGCCCTTCCCCAAGTCAGGTTCATGGTTGGTGACGAGGTGACAAGAAGGAAAAGATAATAAGTCACCCAAACCTTCAGGAAGTGACCTTTTCTGGTTTATCCAGGCCACACTCATCCCTTTTCCCTAAGAGTTTTTTTCCCCTTCCTCTTTAGCTGAAGAGGTTCCTTTTTTCCCCACCCCCACACTCCCAATATGGTATCCTTGTCCTGTCCCTGCTAAATCACAGGTGCCAGTGTCTTGGTTCATCTCTGCTCTGGGAGAAGAGGAAAAAGATAATCTAGGTAGAGATAGCATTTGGTCTGGGTGGAGGTCTGTTTATTTTTATTTATTTTTTTTGGAGGTCTGTTTATTAAACAGTTTCAAAACTGTTGTAGAGGATCCACTAGGGTTTAAGGGCAAGAGAATTATAGAGTATTGAAGTTTTATTTAACAGATGAGGAAACTGAGGCACCCAAAGGGGAAGTCAGTTACCCATGGTTAGACATAGAGCAAGTGGATAAGCTGGGACTTGAACCAGGTCTTTTGATTTCAACTCCATTGCACTCTCTTCTTTGCTATGTTTCTTCTTTCAGACAAGCACAATAGATGTCTGTAGAAAGGAGTGTGGAGGGAGATATACACAGCATCTTTACAGTGTTAGATGATGAGATGGTAAAAAGAAATAAATATTCTATCTGATTTTAACATTTTCTTTTTAGCCAACTGGCAACATATTGAAGTACTTTTAAAAATTATCCTTAATGATGGGATTTCTGCCCCCCATGAGTTAATACTCTGAATTTTAAGGCAAAGCCTGTGCCTCCCTTTGTTTTTAATTTGAGTGCAATAAATCTTTCTAGTTCTTCAATCTGCTTACTAAGCAATCTTTTCAATTTATCATCTCTGGTTTTTCTCTAAAGTAATTTCTTTCTGATGGTCCATTTCCACCTTGATTCCATTTCTCCTGCTGTGTCAGTCTGGAAGCATTTGGATTCATCTGGACAAGTGATTATTTGGAAAGCATTAGGTGAAGAGTTTTTTAATGCACATTTGAAGAGTAGCCAAGGTAGAGGAGTGACAGCTGTGATTTCACATGACATTTATTCAGCTCAGCGCCTTCCAGACACCAAATGACATCTTCTTATGCCAACCCAGGAATTCTCTCTTCAGGATAAAAGTGCTAGGAGCCCAGAAGTCCTGAAATGATTTGTGTATAAAGCCAGGAATCTTGCAGTAACCTGAGAAGTAACACAAATGGTTGGCACTGCAGGTGTTCAGAGACTTGTATAATCACACTTTGGGTTTCTCTGCAGTTGGAATGTAGATCAGATTTGTTACCAGAGTCTAACTCTACTCTAGTGGTCCCCTGATTCATCTTCCATCCATGTCTTCCCAATATATTTCAGGTTTAAAATTTTTCTTTGGTTCCTGCAGTCCCTCTACCTTGAAGGAGCTATAACATTCTGAAAGGCTGAATTGCCCTTACTGGTATCAAAACCAATAATCCTAATGATCACTTCTCTATTTAAAACAGAATATTTCTCTCTCACTGTATCTATCCCCATGGCAGTGAAAATGAGACTCTCCTGATGAGAAACCATTTTAGCATTTTTAATCCAGTTGTTCTGCCAGTAACTGAATCAGATTTCTGAACAAACTGCAAGGAATATTTCTTGCCCCTCATATTTCTCTTAGAAATCATCTAAAGTTTCATTTTTTTGCTTCAAGATTTGTAAAAGCTCTTTCTGATTTATTATTTTCCTTTGCATTAAGTATTTCTGATAAAATTTGAGAATGAAAACTTATTGACAAAGCTATAAAATTAAGATCCAATCCTAATAAGTGAATAAATTATATTAATACTTCAGAAGAAAATACATAGATTTTTAAGAAATAAAAAATTGTTAAAAATCAGTAATTCTCATTTCACAAGCATATTAAGTGCTTACTCTATGCACTTATTCTATGAGGCACAGGTGATCCAAAGACAAATGTTGAATAATCCCTGCCCCGAAGGAGATAGGTGGTACCCTGGTTAGAGTGCTGTACTTGAAGACAGCAAGACCTGGCTTCAAATCCTGCTGTAGAGGCTAATTATCTGTGTGATCTTGGCCAAGTCATTTTACCTTTCCCAGACTCAATTTCCACATCTGTAAAATCTGACAGTAACAGTACCTACTTCACAAGGCTGTTGTGAGGATCAAATGAGTTAAAGTACTTTACTTCATGTAAAGTACTTTACAAACCTTGCAATCCTATTAAATGCTGGCTGTTATTATTTTCATTATTGTTGTTGTGGAGAGAAATAGCACATATGTGTACACAGAAAGCTAAATATATAAAGTGATCCAAGAGAGGGCAATTGGAAGAATCAGATTAGACTTCCTATAAGAAGTAGCTAATCTTTGAGGGAAATTAAAGGAAAATCAAATGAATGGTTCTCACATATCCAAATTCATAGGACTTTTAAAAGAGGCGATAAGGGTACCTTTGATAATAAGAAAAGGGAAGGGAGTATGTTCGTGTTTATTATCTCAGATAAGTAAGAGTACTTGCAGGGAAAAGATCCAGCTTTTCCCAGAATTATCAAGGATATGCACAAAATTTGCTTCACTGTGATTCATAGTCAAAAGAGTACTTGCTCTAGTGTTAGAGAATCTGGCTTTAGATCCTGCCTCTTAAGGCTTAATTACTACCTGTGTGATCTCAAGCAGGTCACTTAACCTTCCTGTGCCTCAGTTTTCTCATCTGTAAAATTGCAGCTGGACTAGATGGTATCAAAGATCCTATTTAGCTGTAAATCTGTGGTCTATGATTTTAAAATGTGTGATGACATTTCATTCAGCCAACACTGTTGATATGTATTGAAGCATAAAAGTCTCTCTTCTATTGATTGACGTTGCCTTTAGTCAGCAGGTTAAACTAGTCTTCTAAGATTAAGGAAGTTAATTTCATTCCTTCTGATTTCATCAGGGTTTGAAAGTTCAATAGTCATTTGATTTACAGATCTTTTTTATAGAAATATACTTCCAATACTGGTGGTGTTGGTGACTGAAGTAGACAGTACAGGACTGTCTCCCCACCTTAATTGCCTACTAGGCCTTTTTTCCTCTCCTTAAAAATCTCTTAATCCATCAAAGCATTTTGTCAGCTCAGGTCATTTAGCCTGCAGATTGGCCCCTCTATTTTCTGTGTTATGTTGTTTAGGTTTCTTGTTGAGATGATTAAATTACATGCTCTTCTGTTCTGAAGGCATTTCATTCTGTAGATTAAGGGATTGTTTTGTTTCACCTGTACAATGGCTCACATTAACAGCTGTGCTCATCATCTCCCAGGCATTCTGTCTGTCGACTCTTATCCTATCAGTCCAAAAACTCTGTGGGAAAAATGTTTTGCCTTTTTTTCCCCTCCTTTTCTTTCTCTAAAGAATCTGTGGACAGTGAGTAGAGCGCCGGCCCTGGAGTCAGAAGGACCTGAGTTCGGATCCGGCCTCAGACACTTAACCCACACAAACAAAAACAACCTAGCCGTGTGACCTTGGGCAAGTTACTTAACCCCAATTGCCCTAAAAGGGGCGGCTAGGCGGCACAGTGAGTAAGAGCGCCAGCCTCGGAGTTGGGATGACCCGAGATCAAATCCGGCCTCAGAAAATGAGCACCCACACATAAATAATGACTAGCCGTGTAACCTTGAGCAAGTTACTTAACCCCAATTGCTTTAAAAAAAAAAAAGAATCTGTGGAATAAGGGAGATAGGAGTACACAAAATGAGAAGGCATAGATGAATTGTGATCTGTGCTGTTGATGAGATCACAAGTCATGGAAGTATTTCAGTGGGATACAGCCCTGAGAGCTTTGACCACATAATACGAAAATGGTCTAAGAACCAATGAATGAATTAATGGAGTGAAAAAGCATTATTAAGGCAGACTGTGTCAAGTACTATTCTTAGGTGCTTAAAGTACAGCTACAACTCCTTCTGATGAGAGGGCTCCTCCCAGAACCTCCAGTTGAGGAGAGTGCCCAGGATAGCCATCACTTCTTATCTGACTAGGCTGAAATCCTGGACTTGTCCGTCATGTCTGTCTCCCCCACCCCCCACCTCCCAGTTCCTTTCTGTATGTTGTCTTCCTCATTAGAATGCAAGCTCTTTGAGGGCAGACACTGTTTCTTTTTGTTTGTATTTGTATTCCTAAAGTTTAATACAATGACTGGCACATAGTAAGCACTTAATAAATGATTTTTAAATTTTTTTATATTTTTTTGCTTTTTGGAAGGGGGAAGTAGGGCAGCTGGGGTTAAGTGATTGCCCAAGGTCACATGGCTAGTAAGTGTTAAGTGTCTGAGGCCGGATTTGAGCTCAGGACCTCCTGACTCCAAGGCTGCCACCTAGCTGCCCCTTAATAAATGATTGTTGACTAACAACAAAAGCAAAGAAAAGTGTCATGACCAGTCATGCCTATGGAAGATTAATGATGAACCATCTTATTACCTCTGGGGAGAGAGGTTATCCACTTGAGGTAAAGAAGAAACAAATTTTTAGATATGATCAGTGGGTGAATTTCTTTGTTTGACTCTCCTTATTTGTTACTAAGGAGAGCTTTTTTGGGAAGAGGGGTGGATCAGTGGGAGGTGGGGCAGATGGGAGGGAAGACAGATAAAACTGTGGAAAGGTGAAGTGATTAAAAAAAAGCTTTTCAATGAAAAATTAAAATTACACACAAAAGAACAGAAAGAAGTTTAAAAGGTGACAGACAAGCAGGGTGATATTGAGTCTGTCTTCTTAAATATAATTTTTAAGTCTTTAGGAAAATGTTAATGTTAAGGCAGTGTGGCCTAGTAGATAGAGAGCTAGTCTGAAAGCCAAGAAAGTCACATGATAACTTCTGCCACATACTGTGTGATTCTGGGTGTCAAACTCAAATAGAAACACAAATTAACATTATCTATGTCATATTGTATTCTTACTTATATATTGCCTAATTACATTTTAATGTACTTCCTCAGCACATCTCCAGAGTTTTACAGACCTCAGTGAGTTTGACACTTCTGCTTAAGGCAATTTTCTGAGACCATCAGTTGCAGAAAAGGTGCCAGTTTGCACTGGTAAAGGGAGTTTTCTCCCCTGAGAGTTCCCTATGCTAGTAATGGCAGGTCCAATTATCATCCCTTAAAAAAAAAATCCAAGGGGTGGCTAGGTGGCGCAGTGAATCCAGCCCTGGAGACATGAGGACCTGAGTTCAAATCCAGCCTCAGATACTTGACACACTTACTAGGGACTTTGGGCAAGTCACTAAACCCCAATTGCCCTCCAAAAAAATAATCCAAGTTGTATATGAAACTGATTTTCTCTTTTTCCTTTTCTTTGTATTTGGAAATATTCACAATCGTTCATTTCCTGATAGGCATAGGGATTAAGTTCATTATTTATTTATTTATTTATTTTTAAAGGAGAAAATGACAAGGATGCCCTGGAATATTGTCAGGGTGTGTGTGTGTGTGTGTGTGTGTGTGTGTGTGTGTGTTTGTTTTTAAAAAGAGTCCTGTACTCTTTAAGTCAGAGGTCCTGTTATGACCTATCTGGATGACCTCAGAGAGTGTTGGATTAGGGATAGAGTTCCACTAATGATTCCAATATTTGTTAGCTGTGTGACATCGTGGGAGGTGCTTCGCTTCTCTGGGCCTCAATTTCTTAATCTGTAAAGTAGGGGGCTTAGCTTAGATAGCTTAGATAACTATGCTTCCTCCCACCTTCAAATCTGTAATGCTATGATCATCCCAAGAGTCTTTTACAAGTCTTTTGAATTTTACATTTGGAAAAAATAATTCCTTTTTCTGTTGCATGCAGAATGGAAATGTAACTCTTACCTTATCAATGTACTTATTATGAAGTAAAAGACAATGAGATTTGGTACCTGGTTAATTAGAAATGGAAGAAAAGAAAAGCCCTTTGCAAGCCTTAAAGCACTATATAAATGTAAGCTATTATTGCAAAAAGTAACACCATATAGGATGTAATGGCCAAGTATAGAATGATAGGGTAACCTAGAATGACTGATGACAAGGATTCATGGCTGGATGTGGACCTTGGTCAAGCGGTATTAAATGAACACTAACCCCTCAACCCAAGTGCAAATCAAGGTCAATAGGCTCTTAGATCACAATATCGTAGGATCGTTTTTTAAACAATAATAAAACCTACCCACTGGAAGAAAAGCTTGTGTGCCTTTTTTTAATTACATTTTAAAAATATAATTTATTTTTAGTTTTCAGCATTCACTTCCATAAGATTTTGAGTTTTTCATTTTCTCCCCCACTGTCCTCTTCCCTCCCCAAGACAGCATGCGGTCTGCTATAGGCTCTACTTGTACATTCAATTAAACATATTTTCACATCAGTCATGATGTAAAGAAGAATTAGAACTAATGGGAGGAACCACAAGAAAGGAGAAACAAAAGAAAACGAGAGCAAATAGTCTACTTCCATCTGCATTCAGACTCCGAGCTTCTTTCTGTGGATGTGGAGAGCATTTTCCACCATGAGTCTTTTGTGCTTCTCTTAGATCCTTGCATTGCTGAGCAGAGCCAAGTCTTTCAAGGTCAGTCATTGCACATTGGGCTCTTACCAAGTACAGTGTTTTCCTGGTTCTGCTCTCCTCCCTCAGCGTCAGTTCATATAAGTCTTGTTTTTCTGAAGTCTGCCTGCTCCTCATTTCTTATAGCACAATAGTATTCCATTACATTCATATACCACATCTTGTTCAGCCATTCCTCAATTAATGGATATCCCCTCAATTTCCAGTTCTTTGCCATCACAAAAAGTGCTGCTGTAAATATTTTTGTACATGTGGATTCTTTTCCCATTTGTATTCCCATGATGTCTTTGGGATACAGACCTAGAAGTGGTATTCCTGGGTCAAAGGGTATGCAGAATTTTATAGCCCTTTGGGCATAGTTCCAAATCACTCTCTAAAATAGTTCGATCAGTTCACAGCCCCACCAACAATGCACTTGCGTTCCAATTCAATTCAATTTTTATTTTATTTTCCTGAAGATATGCCTTCATTCCCTCCCATCTTCACTTAATAAAGTTAAGAAAGTAAGCAACTTTCCTCACTGACCATGTCCAGAAATATATGTAATGATCTTTACACTGAATCCACAGCTTCTCTATTAGGATGTGGGTAGCATATTTCATCATGAGTCCTTTGGAATTGTGGTTGCTTATTATGTTGATCAGAGTTCCTAAGTTTATCATAGTTATTTGTCTTTACAACATTGTCATGATTGTGTAAATTATCTCTGGTTCTTCCTCCTTCACTCTGCATCATTCATTCAGATCTTCCCAAGTTTCTCTGAAACCGTCCCCTTCATCATTTCTTACAGCATCCTACAGCATCTTACATCATCACACTCATATACTATAACTTGTTCAGCCATTCCCCAGTTGATGGACATTTTCTCAGTTTTCCAATTCTCTAGCATGCTTTATAAAGAGACAGGACATAGGCTTCTGACAAATTCATATCATGATTTAAGTGAATTCTGAGTGTTTCCTATCAGTTCTTTCCTCTAAAATGATTCTTGCATCCCCTCCTTATATACTACCATTCTAGTTCAGGCTCATCAAAATATGTGAAAAGAAGGGAAATGGTTGTGTGTCGTATTATGAAGTAAAAGACAATGAGATTTGGTACCTGGTTAATTAGAAATAGAAATTCAGCCAAAGAAGCAACAGTCTAAGGTGAGGGGTCCAGAGGTCCCCATTCTGTGACAGACATGTTTTGCTTTCTTTGTGTTTTAAATGACAAGGAACCTGTCTAGTCTAAGCATCATAATCATCTTCTTTTTCATCTTCATAATCAGTAAATGTGTATTGGGCAGTAAGGCATAATTGAAGACCCTAGACTTTCCAGCTTTAACATTCTGAGTCGTATTTTAAGTTCATGGATTTGGAGCTAGAAGAGACCCTAAATATTGTGTAATTTAGTCCCCTTTTTTTTACAGAGGGGGAAATTGTTGTTGAATGAAGTTAAGTGACTTGTCCAAGATCACTTTGGTAGAGCCCTAATTTGAACACAGGTCCTCTGCCTCCATTGCATTATCAGGTCCCTTTTAGCTCTGGTATTCTATGTTCAGTGCTGTAAAGGTCCCTCCAGCCCTGACATTCTAGGATTTTAAGTTCAGGGCATTGGCTGACAAGCACAACTTCCTCCTTAACCCTCCCCACCTCCTTCCTTCCCTATAAAGGACAAAACTATCTTCCCAGGCCTTCATGTTATATCCTTCACAGTCACATTATCCTTATAATCTCTCAGACTGCCCTCCTCCTCCATATCCATTCTGTTCCTAAGACCAATTGATTACACTTTTGTAACATCTCTTGAATAGCCAGCCCCCTCTTCTCTGATACTGCCACTACTTTGGTCCAGAATCTTACCATCTCATGCCTACATCACTGCAGTAACCTGCTTCAAGCAATTCTGTCTATTCCAATTCAGTTACTAAGTAATTTTCCTAGCGCACAGGTCCATCCATGTCACCCTTCTACACAATAAATTCTATTAGTTCCCTGTTGCCTCTAGGATCAAATACAAAATCCTCTGTTTGGCATTCAGAGTTCTTTGTAAGCTAGCACCCCATCCTTCATCCCCTTTTCAATTTTCTTACACCTTACTCTGTGCCACATACTCTTTGATCCAGTGACACTGGCTTCCTTGCTGTTCTATGAATAAGACATTCCATCTCTTGGCTCTGCACATTTTCTCTGGTTGCCCCATGTGCCAGGAATGCTCTCCCTCTGCATCTCTACCTCCTGGTTTTCCTGGTTTCCTTCAAGTCCCAACTAAAATACCATCTTCTATAGGAAGCTTTTTCCAGCCCCTCTTAATTCTGGCGCCTTCCCTTTCTTATTTCCTATTTATCTCAATATAGCTTGTTTGTACATACTTGTTTCCTTACCATCTCCTCTATTAGATTATGAGCTCCTTGAGGCACTGTCTTTAACCTCTTTTTGTATCCCCAGCACTTAGTACAGTGCCTGGCACATAGTGGATGCTAAATTAATGTTTATTGGTTGATTGATAGTTAACTGGCATTTCGTTTTGACTTCCCAGCCTCACATGTAGTTCTTTTCCAGGAGTATGTCAGAATTTTCCTGAAGTATCTGGGATCTAAAAAGCATTTGCTTTTGCCCACCTGTCCTGCATATTTGCCTCCTTGGCACAATTGGAAAGCCCCAGTAAGCTGTTAGTGCCACCACATAGCGCTCCTTCTTTTCCTTGACAAGCCTGAGTCACTTTAGTATCAGTGCTCATTTACTTGCCCTGCCTTCATGCCTCCAAGGAGGAAGGTCCCATCCACCTTGTGCCTTCTAGCCTTTCCTCAGAAGAACTGAAATGAAAACTTGTTTGAGCCAAGAGAGGGAAATCTTTGGTCCTGTTGACATTCTGAGTTCTATTAACTAACAAATCTTTACTGAGCAACAACACGGTAGGCAAAGTTTTGGGTTTTACATCTTACAGAAGGTTATTATATAAAAACCTTACTTAGGATCTGGTAGAGGAGATAGACTATATGTATGAAAAATTTATAATACAAAGGAATGTAGATTAGTTTTTAATTATGTGCTACTGCAGAGAACATGTGTTATGGGAATTTAATTCATTATTTATTAAGCATCTACTATTTACAATGGGACACTGGAGGAAACAAAGTTTGGAATATCATCCTTACTCATAAAGCTCACAGTCTAGTTGGGTGATAAAGTGTGTGTACGCACCTTACTATAATTACTGACATTTTTAGAATGCATAAAAATCTGCAAAGTGCTTTACTTATCCCTTGTCTTATTAGAACTTTAAGCCAGCCCTATATGGTAGGTGCTACGAGGATTATTAAC
This sequence comes from Gymnobelideus leadbeateri, assembly GCA_011680675.1. NCBI lineage: Eukaryota > Metazoa > Chordata > Mammalia > Diprotodontia > Petauridae > Gymnobelideus > Gymnobelideus leadbeateri. The sequence goes on along the minus strand of WOXC01007906.1, from coordinate 902,636 downwards.
CCAAGTCTTCCTGCCTCTGAAAACCAGTCATCTGTCCATCACTATGCCTTAATGTATGCAGTACATTCATACAGTGGATTAAAATTAATAAAACTTATTAAACACTTATGTTTCCTCAATTTTTCTTACTTTCCTCAACTATGAAATAAGGATCACAACAGCACCTACCTCAAAGATTTGTTGTGAGGATCCAGTGAGAAAATACATGTAAAGTGCTTAGCACGGGGCCTGACAGGGAACAAGCACTTAGCAAACTGTGCTTGGCTTAGAGTTCGTAAGGAAGAGACATGGTCAAGCCTGTATTTAGGAATATAACTTTGGTAACTGTGTGGAGGATGGATTGGTTAGGGAAGGACTTTTTGAGGAAAGGAGACACATTAGGAGGTTTTTTCCAGTAGTCCAGTCAAGAGGTGATGAGAACCTGAATCAGGGTGGTAGTTATGTAAACAGAGAGAAGGGGATGGATGAGAGAGATGTTGTAGAAGAGATGACAAGATTTGGCAACTGATTAGATGTATCAAGTGAGGGAGAGTGAGGAGTAAGAGTTAACAGTATGGTCATAAACCTGGGTGACTGGAAGGATAGCTGTGACGGAGAAAGAAAAGTTCCAAAGAGGGATGGATTTTTGAAGGAAAAATGTGTTCTTTTCTCATCCAATCAGTTACTGACCCCTGTTAGTTATAGTTCTGTAATACTTCATACATCTGCTCCCTTCATCTGTATTCCCACTGATAAGGATGCTTCATTTATCTTCCTTTAAGTAAACTCTTATCTACCTTGCCATTTTGGTCGGCTTCTTGTTATGGTAGGTATTAATATAGGGAACTGTCAGACTGAACTTCCATTTCCCGCCAATCTTCTGATTTGCTCTATCCTTCCCCATCTCCTTGCAGAACAGGGATTATTACTTCTCCTGGCAGAAGTTAGGCTGTTGGTCTGAAGTCAACTCATAACATCTTACCACAGGTTAAGCTACTGTTTTTGCCTTGGTGTCTTACCTCAACTACATTCTTGTACTTTATCTAAAGCAGCTTGTAGCTTCATAAGAGGTAAAATTAGCATTTCTCTGAGAACAAAGCCGTTTCTTGTTGTATTTTTTTTTCTTCCTCCCCCTTTCCTTTCTCTTACATCATCCCATGCCTACAGCAAGAGTTCCTCTTTATTTTGAACCCCTTCTTAAGACAAAGGCATGACATTTTTGAAAGATCTGGACTTTTTCCTCTTGAACCTCTCTCTGTCTCTGAAGACAGTCTGAATAAAATTAAAAATTATAAATCTGTTATGTGAGGTTCTTTAATTTTCTGTAGTCCAGGAGCCCTTTTAGGGTTCCTTAATAATATTCTGGGATAAGAGATTCTATTTAAACCTTTCTATTTAAATGTTATTCACATCTTTGCCTGATATATTAGATCTAGGCCAGTGGTTTATTGACTGACAGGAAACTTACAGAGGGGGATTCCTGTTCCTTTCTTGATATGGGTCGTACAGTTCTGTGGCTTGAGGTCCTTCCCAGATGTGATTTTCTATGGTTCTTTGAACTTTATGGTTCTCTATTAGAGAATATCTAACTCAGTGCTTTGCACATAGGTGTTTAATACATTATTTAATTCAAGTGTTTATTGAATTAGATTAGAGAAGATATTATGTTCTATCCATTGGCAATTAATGGGATCTTTCATCCAGGGCCATAATGATCAAAATCCAGTTCAACAAACATGCAAGCACTTACTATGTGCATGTTGTCATTCAGTCGTGTCTGACTCTTAATGACCTATTTGGGGTTTTCTTGTCAAAGACACTGGTGGTTTGCCATTTCCTTTTCCAGTGTGTTCCCCTTTTACAGATGAGGAAACTGAGACAAACAGGGTTAATTGACTTGCCCACAGCTGGTCCACACAGTTAGTAAGTATCTGGGGCCAGATTTGGACTCTGGTCTTCCTGACTCCAGGCCAGGTAGTTAGGGAGTGAGCCTCCTGCCAGTTGGGAAGATCAGGAAAGGCTTCATGTAGAAGGTGGAGCTTGAATTGTTTCTTGAAGGAAAGGAGGGGTTCTGAGGTTCGAGTGAGGAAAGAGTACATTCTAAGCATGGGAGACAGCCTGGCTGGAGATGAGAGATGGAGCATGGTGTTTCACACACACATACACTCACTCTCAAATGCAAAGTGCTCACAAGGTAATTTTATGGGGGTGGAAGTAGAGGGAAGCAGTTTGAAATGTCCAGTAAGCAATTGGTGGTGTGAGATAATAGGGCTGGATATATAAATCTGGAAGTCACACAGATAGAGTCAATCATTGTATCCATGGGAGTTTATGAAGTTACAGGAGAAAGGGGCAGGGGGAGGAGGAGGGAAAGAAGGGGGAAAGAAAAAGAGAGGGAGAAAAGGGGGAGAGAAATAGGGAGGGGGGGAAAGAGGGGAAGGAGAGAGCGAATGAGAATATATCCTTAGTTAGGAGTGTGATGTGGGTAATGAACCAGCAAAGGAGGTTGACTAGTGGTCAGAAAGGAGAGAGAATACAGAGAGAGGCAATATGATGAAAACCCAGAGAGGAACAGTGTTGTGTTGTCAGATGCTTTGGAGAGGTCAAGAAGGATGAAGATTGAGAAAAGTCCATTAGATTTGACAATTTGATCAAATTTGACAAAGATCATAGGTAATTTTGAAGAGAGTAGTTTCAGTTAAATGAGGAAGTCAGAAGCCAGACTTGCAGAGGTTTTAGTTCTTTCTCTGGATGGGGATAGCATTTTCCATCAAGAATCTTTTGGAATTGTCTTGGAGCATTGTATTGCTGAGAAGAGCTAAGTCGATCATAGTTGATAATCGTGCAGTATTGCTGTTACTGTGTATAATATTCTCTTGGTTCTGCTCATTTCACTCAAAATCAGGTCATGTAAGTCTTTCCAGGTTTTTCTGAAATCTGCCTGCTCATCGTTTCTTATTGCACAATAGTATTCCATTACATTCATATACCGCAGCTTGTTCAGCCATTGCCCAGTTGATGGGCATCCTTTCAATTTCCAGTTCTTTGCCACAAAAAGAGCTGCTATAAATATGATTTTCCTTTTCTGTCATATTAGTTAACTTGATAGGTGTGAGGTGATACTTCAGAATTGTTGGAGTGAGGATATTTTAATGATGGAGACTTTAGATGTGTTTGCAGGCAACCAAGAAGTAGAAAAGGACTTTGAAAATTAGGAAACTGGGATAATGATAGGTATAGTTTGCTGGAGGAAGCTAAAAGGTGTGGGATCAAAAACACATGTACAGGGTTTGACCTTGGCAAGAAGTAGCACCATGAGAAACTGGAATAAAGGAAGAGTTGGTGAGAAGTGATGTCACTGGGTTTTAAGATGAAAAGAAAGAATGACCTCAGTTTTCTCAGTAAAGTATGAGTCAAGGTCCCCAGCTGAGAAGGTTAGGCATTGTGGAAGATTTGAGAAAAGAAGAGAATCTTTAGAACAGTCTGGTGATGTGGAGGGATGATTTAGGAAGTAGCTTTGTTGAGATAACTCAGTAAAGATTAGATAATATAAATTTGTAGTAGACCCAGTCATCACTGGTCATAGGGGATGAGGAAAAGTAAGGAGTCCGAGGCTGTATTAGCTTTGAGGTTGCAAAGTGGGATGACTTGGAAGGATGATAGTGTCCTTAGGAGAAATAGTGAAATTATGATGGGTAGTTTTGGAAAGAAAGATGAGTTCTGTTTCAGATGTGTTGAGATTAAGATGCCTATTTTTTAAATGACCAATAGGCAACTAGAAATGCATGCTTATAGTTAAATAAAGAGACTCGGGCTAGATGCAGATAAAAGTGGTTTAGGAAAATTTGAGAATAATTTCTAGGAGGAGATGAAGTAGAAGCTTTCTGCAGTAGCATTTTAGTGTCCCCACATACTGTCCCCAGACTTAGATCTGAGATCAAGGAAGGATAGGCATGTGCAATGGCATCTGAACTGAGCCTTGAAGAAAAAAGAATTCTGTTTAATGTATGGAGGAAGATGGCTTTCAGGAATCGGTGGTGGCAGGAGATTACATATTTGGGCAATAGCAAATAGTGCCATTAGACAATAATGGAGACGGTAGGAAGAGGAATATTATGAAATGATACTGAAGCCAGATTGTGACAGGCCTTCAGTGCTAATGACTTGTACCTTAATAGGCAACGAGGCACCCCAAAGTGTTTTTTTTTTTGCCAAAGAATAAGTTATAACAGCAGTTTGGGGATATCAGGCCTCATTTCCCTTACCTGTAAGATTAAATTATTGAATAATGTGATTTCTAGGAACCATTCAATAAGTCTGCATATTTTAGGATTCTTAAATAATGACTCTATCCTTCAAGGAATTACCACTTAAGAATTTGCTTCAGTGTTTATTCCTGGGGTGGGGAGAGGTGGGTGGCTGTATTTATTCAGATGTATTTACATTTCAGTTCATTTCACAATGGCTGCCATTATTCTGCCTACTGATGACTCATGTGGAGCTGGGCTCCACACAAGGCCTACAGCTGTGTTCTTCTGCCTTAGTTGGATTTGGGGGCATGAAAGAATGTTTTTCTAGCTTGGTACTTGTCACGGGTCTGCAGGATAATAGGTTTGTAGTTACTCATCTGATTTACCTTTATTCTGGATGAGTCTTGACTGAGGTTATTATTACTTCCTCATGTGATTTGATGTATGGGTTGAATTAAGTGGTGATAAGAATTGTATAAGGAAGTGTGGAACAGGAGGAGGACTGTGAGGTCAGAAATCCTGCTCCAAAAGCCCCAAATGAAAATATGAGCAGGTTATAGGCCATAGAGGACCTTAAGAAGGATTTTAAAAATCAAATAAGAGGAGTGGAGGAAAAATTGGGAAGAGAAATGAGAAGGATGCAGGAAAAGTATGAAATGAGAGTCAACAGCCTGAGGAAAATAATACCTTAAAAAATAGACTAACTCAAATGGCAAAGGAGGCTCAAAATGGCAATGAGGAGAAGAATGCCTTAAAAACCCGAATTTGCAAGATGGAAAAAGAATCTCAAAAGCTCACTGAGGAGATTCATTCCTTCAGAGTTAGACTGGAGCAAATGGAAACTTGTGACTTTATGAGAAATCAAGATGCTGTTAAACAGATCCAAACAAATGAAAGAATAGAAGGCAATGTGAAATATCTCATGGGAAAAACCACTGACCTGGAAAATAGATCCAGGAGAGATAATTTAAAAATTATTGGACTACCTGAAAGCCATGATCAAAGAAAGAACCTAGAAATCATCCTTCAGAAATTCTCAAGGAAAATTGCCCTGATGTTTTAGACCCAGAGGGAAATAGAGGTTGAAAGAATCCACAGATCACCTCCTGAAAAAGATCCCAAAAAGAAAACTCCCAGGAATATTATAGCCAGGTTCCAGAATTCCCAGATCAAGGAGAAAATATTACAAGCAGCCAGGAAGAAACAATTTCAATATTATGGAAACACAATCAGAATAGCACAGGACCTGGCAGCTTCTATCTCATGTAGAAGAGGCAAGGGCAAGTGGATGCAGGGGAGGGGAAGAACAGGAAGGCAAAAAGGCAAAACCATATTCTCATTGAATTTGGCTCAGGGAGAGAATGACATACATACCAAATGGGATATCTCACCCTGCAGGAGAGTAGGGGGAAGGGGGATGAGAGGGGGGATGATGGAGGGGAGGGCATTCCGGGGGGGAGGGGAGGTTGGAAGTACCCACTTTCGAAGAGGGATAGGATCAAAGTAGGGATTGGACCAGGTGGGGGGGGTGGGATGGGTGGGAGGGAAATATAAGTAGTCTTTTATAATATACCTACTATGGTAAGGTTTTGCATAGCTATACATATACAACACATACTGAATTGCTTATCTTCCCAGAGAGTGTGGGTGACAAGGGAGGAAGGGAATGGATCTGAAATTCGAGGTTTTAAAATTAAATGTTTCAAATATATATAAATACTATTATTAATACTATTTTGTATGTAATTGGGAGATAAGATGTGTAGGCATTGGGGCACAGAGATTCACCTTGCCCTAATGGTAAAGTTGAAGGGGGTATGGGAGAAGATATGGGAGAGAGCAGATTGGATGAGGGGATATCTTGTGGAACTGCTATTCTGGGGAGGTAGGTAGGGGGAAAATGGGGAAAAAATTGTAACTCAATCTGGCGGAAATGAATGATGTAAACCAGAAGTTAATAAAACATTTGTTTAATTTAAAAAATTATATTAAGATTCATTCAGCAAAGAAAAATTCTTGTTACTTTGTTAATAATGAGAGCTGTAGTCTGGCTCAATGGCTTGGATAAGTCTGATGACCCTTAAGAAATATGTTAACAGAAATACAGAATACACTTCATAAGATTCTGGAGGGACTGTTGCCATTATTTAGGGAAGCCCTCATTTTTTAAGAGGAGAAAACTGTATCCCAGAGCTGGTAAGTGATTTGCCTAAGCTCAGGCAGAGTTGGCATCCAGATGTCAGATGTCAGACTTCAGATTCCAAATTCAGTACTTTCCTTTATACCTAAATTTAGCAGATACAGCAGAAAAAGATATAAAAGAGTGGCTCTTTAAGAGCATACCTACCACAAATGTGAAGCCTGCAGAAAGGGAGGTGACCCCTTCCTGTCAGCCCTTGGTTTACCAGCTACTGCTTGGACAAGGGTTAGAAAGACAGGGCTTTTTGAGAACTCTCCATTTCAGTCTTCCTCCCAGAGTGTCAAAGCTTGCTACTGCCTTTCAGGTGCTTAAATGACTCTCAACTAGTCCACATGGAATTCCTGTTTCACCATAGCCAGAAGAAGTGAAACTACAGAATTAAGTCAAAGGGTAATTCCAGTCTGCCTAGGTTCTCTACAAAGAGAATCCTCCTAAGTTCATTTGATTATTTGACAGTAATTTTTAAAAGGATCACTTCCCTCTTCTCTCTGTCTCTTGGCCCTGTTTCATTGAGGTTTGTATGAAGCTGGTGTAGCTTCATTTCTTCACTGGGGCTAATGTTTTTGCTGGGAGGGTACTTAGAGTCTGACTGCTAGTAGACATTCTTTAAGGAGCAATCTCAGTGGAGAAAGAAAGCATCTTGGAGTCCATTAGCTTTGTTATCTGGGTAGGTAGATCACTTCACCTCTGAGCTTTGGTATTCTCCTCTGTAAAGTGAAGGTAATGGTTTATGCAGCTCAATTAGATAAAGGTTAAGGACACACCCTGTATTAGGCAAAGTTGTTGCTACTGTCCAGGCATAGTCTCTTGATTCTCAGGGGCCTGATGTGAAATTCTGGATAATTGGGTAGCCCTAAGGTTTCCTTCTGTCGTTCCTGCTTCTCCGTTTTTGCTCTTCACCTCCCCTCCTTTCTGAAGGATTGTTTCCCATCCTTTAAGAGAATGCTCACCTGACCTTTGGAGAAGCATTCTCTGCCCTCCTTAGCATAATGTGACTTCACTCTCCTCCACATTCCTATAACATTTATCAAGTTTCCTTCACTGAAAGATATATTTGCCTTTCATTGAGTCAGGAAGACCTTAGTTCAGATTCTTCCTGGGATGCTCATTAGCTGTGTGAGCCTAAACAAGTCACCACTACCTCCTTTCAGCCTCTATTACCTTATCTGTAAAATGAAGCTATTAAGAGCTCCTACCTCCGAGAGCTATTATTAGGATCCAATGAGAGAATATCCATAAAGGGGTTTGCAAAAAACATTATGTAAATGGTAGCTAGTATTATTATACCATGCTTTAGCTAGTTTATAAACAGTGGGAACCAGGACTCTCTTTTTACCTCTGACCCTCTCTGTTTCCTAGCACAGAACCAGGATAAATAATAGCTCTCTCTATAGGGCAATAAGGTTTATAAGTTCCCTCACAACTCTGGGAAGGGCTGACTAGCTAATCATTGGAGGTATGACATATAGGCAGAATCTTGACTCCACTACTAGACCACCCGGAGACATAGTTAATTGGTAGGTAAAGAGGGACACCTCTTTATCCTTTATTTTAGGGCATCTCACCCTAACCCCCCCAAAATTAAGCAGTCTGCAAGGATCCCTTCACACTTTCCAAGCAATTGTTCCCACAAGTCATTGTGAGTCTATATGCCCCAGACTTGGGATCATCTGTTCTTGCAAAAGCTCCTTCCTCATATCACAAAAGAGTAGATAATAATGATATCTTTGCTTAAAACATAAATCTGTTCCTTCCCTGACTTTCTCCTTAGAATTGGAAAATGTTTTATTTGTGTTTTTTTTTTAAAATACATATTTGTATTTAAGAGGAAATTAAGTGGTTGATTTTGAATAGCGCACAGAGTAGGTTAGGAGTGGCTCTGGGGCTGTTGTTTTTCACTAGTTAGCCACCTGGTTGTAATTCAATAAAAGCTTAGTACTCCTTAAAATGATAAGTAGTATAACCAGGAGCAAGCATTATCTATAATGGGGAAAGAAGCCTTCCAAATATAATCAGGGGTGAAGCATGGATGCCCATTATCACCACTATTATTCAATATTGTACTAGAAATGTTAGCTATGGCAATAAGAGAAGAAAAAGAAATTGAACTAATTAGACTAGGAAGTGAGGAAACAAAACCATCACTCTTTGCAGATAATATGATGTTATACTTGGACACCCCTAGAGAGTCAACTAAACTACTTGAAATATTTAACAACTTTAGCAAAGTTTCAAGATATAAAATAAACCCACACAAATCACCAGCATTTCTGTTATATTTCCAGCAAAGCCCAGGAGCAAGAGATAGAGAAATTCCATTTAAAATAACTGTAAGAAATATAAAATACTTGGGAGTATGCCTGCCAAGACAAACCCAAGGACTATATGGACATGATTACAAAACACTTTTCACACAAATAAAGTCAGATCTAAACAATATCAGAAAAAATATCTGTTACTCATTGGTAGACTAAGCCAATATAGGGGAGTAATGACCTGGGAGGGTATTTTGATTGTAAGGATAGTGAGTGGAGTCATTGGCACACACTGAACATTAGCAATAGAAGTATTGGTTTGATTATGGTTACAAAATAGAAAGTGGGGGTGTTGGGAGGAATATTTGTCATCTTGTTATCAAGGTTGCTGCAGAATGAAATGAAGCTTGCCTGGAACTCTTCTAAATATAGTAGGCTACATGAGATACTTAATGTTGGGGAAAAGAGGGGACTTCAAAGGCAAGAGTTCTAGAGCTGAAAAGGACTAGAACAGGCAGAGAAGTTGTTATAAAGGGGGTCTTAGGTCAGGACTAGACGTCTTTTAAGGTCCCTTCCCTTCTTAAATTCTTTGATGTTAAAAAAAGCATCCAAAACCTAACCTATTCCATGTAAAAAAAAAATACCTGCAGATGGGGCAAGTAGGTGGTACAGTGAATAGAGCACTGGCCCTAGAGTCAGGAGGACCTGAGTTCAAATCTGGCCTCACTTAACAGAAAAAAAAAACAATACCTGCAGAGCTCAGTTTGCAGAACTGTAACTACAGGAACTCCATATGTAGAGTCATGTGGTTTTTGTAGGTAAAGTGTTCTTAAAAATCATCCCGTTCAACTCCCTCGTTTTCAGATGGGAAAACTGGGGCCAAGCTTGTAGCGCTGCCTAGTATTGGACTGTGTTCGAGCTGGATCTAGAGCCAAGGTTTCCTGTTTTCCCTTTAAGGATAGAAATGATTATGATCTTTTCAGTTAAGTTTTTTTCCCCCTGAATTCTTTTCTCTTTGGTCTCCAAATTATATCCATACTGCCCCCCACTTCCTCCCAGCCCTAGGAGTGTTTATTAAGTGTGAATGCAGATTTACTCAGACATGGCTATAGATATTTTGAAAAATATTCTTTGATTCAAAAAATATTGAAAACGTCTAGTATTCTTAGTAGTTAGAAATGTTCTTTAATCCTGTACTATTTAACTCTACCTCTGTCTCATGAGCTTTTTAATGTTGTCCCCAGTGGACTTAAGACTCATACAGAAGCCTGACCTCACAGGCCACTACTGGTTTCACCTTTGCTTTGAGTGATATTTTATTCTTTCCTTGATTTCTGTGGCAGTGCCCTACTTTAACAAGTGCAACAGGATCCCATTGTCCTTGATCTCCTTCACGTGGTCAACCACACAAAGCCAAACTGCATTATGTGTGGTTTCAGTGTCAGGAAAAAGTAGTCACCCTCCAAGATCTCATTGTCTTTTGCTTTACCTTACCATCTCTCATTATCTGTTCTGTTTCTACAAGGTACAGTTGGATTCACTTTATGTCTTATCCAAAGTCACTTACCCCCTTTTCTTTCACATAAAACTGAGCTGCCTTTAAGGCTGTAGATGGGAATATATGAGGCTGCACCACTTTATGCATCTGATTTTTTCCTACATTTTCTTCAAGCTATTCCTGATTCTAATTGCTGACTCCATTCTTTTTCATTCCCTCTCTCCAGCTGGTCAGTGAAAAGGTTGGAGGAGCTGAAGGGACCAAGCTTGATGATGACTTCAAAGAAATGGAGAAGGTAAAGGAAACAGTGGGAAGAACTATGACTGGGAGATTACTGGGAAATGATTTGTGATGGAGGCAGATTTGAAGCACTCATGTTTTTATTCTCTTTATAGAAAGTGGATGTTACCAGCAAGGCTGTGGCAGAGGTGTTGGCCAGAACCATTGAGTACCTTCAGCCCAACCCAGGTATAAGATCCTAGTTATTCATGAAAGAATCTGGCATGGATTTCTTTAGCTCCCAGATCCTATATTTGTTTTATGGTACTAAGATATAGGCTTTTCCAGCTTCTACTAGAAGCAGATGAAAGTTTGCAAGTGGGAAGTTGTTTAAAACCCTCATTTTAAATTCTAAGATCACACTTTGGCCTATTCCCCAGTAAAGTTTTCCCCAATCTGATGATTGTTCCCAAATACTCTCTTTACTCTTTTAGCAGAAAGAAAGCAGAAAAGAAAGACATCAGGGTGGTTAAGTGGCGCAGTGAGTAGAGCGTCGGCCCTGGAGTCAGAAGGACCTGAGTTCGGATCCGGACTCAGACACTTAATGCACACACAAACAAACAAAAAAAAAAAACCTAGCTGTGTAACCTTGGGCAAGTTACTTAACCCCAATTGCCCTCCAAAAAGCCAAAAAAGAAAAGAAAGACATCTATGACTGCCTTTCTTTTGAATTCTCATTCTGAGAGTTCCCAGGAGGTACTGAGATAGTCTGAGAAGTTGTGTGACATGGCTACTAGAATAGATCGGTAATTCATTCTTGGAGACCAAATACTTTTCCTGTCTGCCACTCCATATTGAGTTGCTTGCTTTATGGGCAATAGAGACAATGTCTGGAATAGGGTAAGAAAACATCTCATTTGGGCCTTTCTATCTAAGTTAGATTGAGTGCCATTCAGATCCTTTTATAGCCAGTGCAATTTGCAAACAAATCAAGTAGTAGATTTCCTTAACTGTGAGAGACTGTTAAAATAAATTGTATGTAAGGAAGTGAGGGCCACTAGGTGGCATGGTAGATAGAGTGCCCTGCCTGGAGTCAGGAAGGCTTATCTTCCTAAATTCAAATCTTGTCTCAGGCACTTCATAGCTGGGTGACCCTGGGCAAGTCACTTAACCCTGTTTGCCTTAGTTCTCTTGTCTGTAAAATGAACTGGAGAAGGAAATGGCAAACCATTCTAATGCCAAGAAAACTCCAAATGGGGTCACAAAGGATTGAATATAACTGAAAAGGGGGGAGGAAAGTAGGGAGATGCTGGCAGCTCCCTACCCTCACTCCCAGAGAGGCCAACTCAGGTGTCCATGTGACTGAATTTTCCCTTTGCAGCCTCTCGAGCCAAGCTGACAATGCTCAACACTGTGTCGAAGATTAGAGGGCAGGTGAAGAATCCTGGCTATCCACAGTCAGAAGGGCTCTTAGGCGAATGCATGATTCGCTATGGAAAGGAGCTAGGAGATGAGTCCAACTTTGGTGAGTAGAGTACCTTTGGGTGCCAGCCATTGTCTTAAAAGGCTAGCATGACATTATTTTCTTCGTTGCAGAATTAGGGAACTATGGATGTGAAATATTGCATATGTGGTCAGGCAGGGTTGATGTATTGGTTAGTTTTATTTAATTGCTTTTTCCCCCCCGCTCTTTTTAATCTTTTTTACAAGGAGTGGTTTCAGTGAATAGGGGATAGGAGAGAATTATATTCAGAAACCATAATATAAAAACAAATCACATAAAATAAAACTTTCCAAAAGGGGATTCAGGGGTTTCAGTCAATCAAGTATGTGTTGAGTGCTATTAGAATTTAGAATCCTAGAACCTTAGAGCTTAAAGGTTAGGCCAAATTCCTTTTTATTTTTTTTTTTTTGCAGATAAGGGAATTGAGGCCTAGGGAAGGGAAATAACTTCCCCAAAGTCACACAGGTTAATAGCAGAGCCAGAGAGAGAGGAACATAGGTTTCTCTCTAAGTCCCCTGACTCCTCCACCTGAGCTGTGTGCTCCAAATTGTGCTGAATATTAAGAGGGCTTCCCAGGTAATATAATAGAAGCTCCCTGCCCTCAAGGTGGCAGTGTAGTTGGGAAAGTGAGATTAACCTAGATGAAGTAACTACAGAAGAGTTATGTATTAAATTGGATGGTAATGCTGGCAGACGTTACCGGAGATCAGAAAAGGGAAAAATGAATGAATAGTCAGAATGCTCCATAGAAGATAGTGGGACTTAGGCTTTAAATAGGTGGAGCTGGAGAAAGAGAATAACCTAGACTCTGGAAACATTATGAACAAGGGGCATGAGAATGAGCTGGTGAATGCAGAAGACCAAGAAGAGATGAGGCTTCCTGCCTTTGGGAGCAGTGAGGAGGAAGGGTCAGAGATCCCCGGAAGCTGGACAGCTATGTTAATACTGCTACCTAAACCAAGAACCATGAGGATTAACCATTGTCCAGTGAAGAATCTTCCTTAGCATGCTCTGACTTGTACTTTCTCACTAGGAAATTGTGATCCACTAAAATAATTATAATTCAGAAGGATACAGTGTATTCTAACAGTTCATATGTCATCTCAAAGAATTGTAGACTTTTAGACTTGCAAGGGATGTTAGAAATTACCCTGTTTTAGCCTCATTGTATTATAAAATTGGAAGGAAACTTAAGAGCTCATCTCATCCAACCCTCTCATTTATCAAATGAGAAGATTGAGGCCTGGAAAGATCTCAGTAACTTAACCAATGTCACCCAGGTAGTTGATGGCAGAGCCAGTACTTGAACGATCTTTTTCTGATTCCCTTGGACCACAAAATCCACCAACCTCCACATTTTACAGATTAGGAAACAGAAATCTAAAAAAGGAAAGCAGCTTCCGCAAGGTAACACAGTAAGTTGCAGATTCTGTGTTCAGACCACAAATCTTGTTTTCTTTTACTGCCATAGGACCACATTATTCATTTTTGGAAGCAGCCCAAGCACTTGCCTGGCTAAGTAGACCCACAGCTCAGGAATCTAGACCCTTAGGCCACCATTCTTTCTGGTACTCAGTGCTACGGGCTTCTCTTCTCATATAAAGTCACTCCTCTCTCTGCTGATTTTGGACCCCGAGAGTCATCCAGCAGGGGCCACAGGTGAAAGTACTTCCTTTAGTTGGAGCTTACAGCCAATTTGTAATTTGTGGAGGTGGAAACAGAGGAAGTAGAGAGAGTTCACAAGGCTTCCTTCTACACCCAGCACCATCTGCATTGTGAGCTGAGTGCACCCCATCCAAAGAGGTTTGTAGAGGAGATGATTTCACCTTCCTGGGAACAATTTCAAAGGGCTTGTAGCTAAATATAATTAAGAGATATCTTCTGCATGGTAATTTCCAAGAAAGACCTCTTCTTGGTTTTGGAAGAAAATGTCTGCCTAGGACCCAGGGGTACAGGGGTTGAAGGCATAGGGAGTCTTTGTGATGACACAGATATTAGGGTAGCTAGGTGGCATAGTGGATAGAGCACTGATCCTGGAGGCAGGAGAACTTGAGTTCATATCTGACCTCAGACTCTTGACACTTACTGGCTGTGTGACCCTGGTCAAATCACTTAACCCTGATTGCCTTGCCAAAAGAAATATTGAACTTCCTTAAATGGTGTCTCCTTCTAGCCTAAACTGTGCCTGTTTTAGCTGCTAAATCATTTCACAGGGTAGGTCAGAGGAACCTGCAGTGGCTTCTCCACATTAACTTCTTCAGCTAGTACATCAAGCTTTCTTGAACCCATCTCCATTCCCACTCCCCATACAGTCCACCAAGAGGTAGGTCTTATCTAGGCTGGTCATCTTCACATTCAGAGGTACTGAATTCTGAAGCTAGCTTATTTTCTAGAAACCTTAAACTCATTTGTGACTTGCCTCTAGAAAAACCGTTGTTCATTTAGAGTCTATCTACTAAAGTAAAAGTTCAACAATACAGAACTCTACCTCATTTGCTGTGAATATCATGTAGCCATTAGCTACACAAAGTCATCCTTCTCTCCAGACCACAAATCCTTTGGCAGATACATCCATATGTCAGAGAGGGGAATGAGGCCAACATCACCTTCCTCGCTTTCTTATTCTCAGCTAGAAGCCTTTAAAATTCCAATTCAAAAGCATTTTTTAAAGTACCTACTCTGTGCTGAAGTCAGATTTAGGTGTCAGGCATACAAAGGCAAAACAAAACTAATAAGTGCTTATATTCTGTTGGGAGGAGATACAGAAGCTTGTTAAGACTATGTGTGATCATTTGAAGAGAGAGTGAGTGTTATTATCTAGGGGGATCCACAGAGGCTTTCCATAGAAGGGTACTGAGGAACTGAGCCTTAAAGGAGGGCAGAGACCAGGAGAGAATGCGCTGCAGGCATTGAGTGCCTGCACAAAAGCCCAAAGGTGGAAGTGCTATGAGAAGAGCCCTGGATTTGGAGTCAGAGAATATGAATTCAAAGCCCAATGCTGCCAGACTACCCAATGTGTGTGTGACATGGATGGGTCACATCCTGCCCTCAGCCTCAGTCCCTTCTCTGTGAAATGAGGGAGTGTGACCTTGATGGCCCGTCTCTGAGGTCCTGTACAGCTCTAAATCGATAATCCGTATGTTCACTGAAATTTGGAGTGGGGAAGAAGGTTCATTACTTATTGAAGATATCAGGGAAGACTGAAACATAGAGTGCAAAAAAGGGAACTGTTTGAAACAAGCTTGGAAAAGTGTGTGGAAGCCAGGTGTCAGTTGGCTTTAGACTCTGAACTGAGGAAACGTAGTTTATTGTACATACAGTTGGAGCTCACTGGGTTCTTGAGTAGGGGTATGGCCTGGCCAGGCATGAACTTTAAGAAGGTGATTCTGGCAAAGGCCTTGAAAAAGGTTTTCACCAGTCCAGCCCTCCCAACACCCCTTTCTCTCTGAAGGTGATGCCCTTTTGGATGCTGGTGAATCAATGAAGCGGTTAGCAGAAGTGAAAGATTCTCTGGACATAGAAGTCAAACAGAATTTTGTTGACCCCCTACAGAACCTCTGTGATAAAGACCTAAAGGAGATCCAGGTACCTGCCTTAGCTAGCATTCCTCTGCCCCAGCATTTGTTGGGTGTGCTTGTGTAGTTGTGTTGTTCAGAGAGGCACATGTGGCTCTCAAGGGGTGGGGAGGAGGACCAAAAGCAGACCCAATTAGTGACCATTTATAGAGATACGTAATAGAACTTGGTGTTGACCTTACAGTTTCACAGTCCAGCATTTCTTCTCATTAGCCATTTAGCCATCAGAGAATACCTCTTATACCTTTGGCAGGAGATGGATAGTGGCATGAGGCCCCCTTCCCCTCCACCAGATCAATTGGGATAATATAATAATAAGGTTTACAAAAGGCTCTCCTACATTGGGTACCTAGTACCCTGCAGCATTTTGTCCTCCATATAAAACTGCTGGAGCCATTGTTTAAAGGACTTCCTAGAGGGTCCCAGTGATGTGTTGGCACAGAGTCCTCATTGTTCAGGGAGGCTTTTTCTCTCTCCACCCTGCCCCCCCTCCCTTGCCTCACCCAGCATCATCTGAAAAAGCTGGAGGGCAGACGTCTGGATTTCGACTACAAGAAGAAACGTCAGGGAAAGATACCAGATGAGGAGCTTCGTCAGGCGATGGAGAAATTTGAGGAGTCCAAGGAAGTGGCAGAGACCAGTATGCACAACCTCCTGGAGACTGATGTAAGCACTTCCTCCTTAGGAGCTTGTTCAGTTGCTTTGGTATCATGAGAAGCAGTGGGTAAATAGTGTAGCCGTTTGTCTGTTCTGTTCCACATTAAAAAATGAGTAGGCAGCCTGGTGTTGTAGAAAAAGTACTGGATTTGAAATCAGAGAACTGGTTCCTCACCATACCTTTGTGACCTTGGGTGAGTCACTAAACTTAGCCTCAGTTTCCCCTTCTGCAGCATGAGGGAATTGAACTAGGTGATCTCCAAGGTCCCACCTAGCCATTAATCTTATAAAACCCAAGTCCTGTTCAGCTCCCTCTCCCACTTGGACTTGTGTGGTAAATGTTCTTTAGGAGTTGTGGCCTTAACATGATTCCTGTGGTTTCACCTAGAATGCTGCTGATATCAGTCCTCTGCTGAAATTCTACTGTATTTTCTTATAAATCTGAGCTTCTGTTCAGCGTGGGTTGGAGTAGTAAGGAAGTGGAAGCCTGATTTCAAGGCATGATAGTAACGATCTCACATTTCTGTAGGGTTTTATGCCCACCCACCTTGTGAAGTAATATAGGAACCTTTATCCCATTTTCCAAGTGAGGAGACTGAGGCCCAGGGTTACATAGTTGAATGGGCAGCTAGGTGGCTCAGTGGATAAATTGCCAGCCCTGGAGTCAGAAAGACCCATCTTTATGGGTTCAAATATGACCTGAGGTACTTACTAGCTGGATGACTGGGTAAGTCACTTAACCCTGTTTGCCTTAGTTTCCTTTTCTGTAAAGTGAACTGGTGAAGGTAATGGCAAACCACTCCAGTATCTCTTCCAAGAAAACCCCAAATGGAGTCACGAAGTCAGACACTGCTGAAAATGACCAAACAGCAGCACAGTTTAATAAGTGTTGGAGCTGGAGTCCAAACTTAGGTCTTCTGACCATGCCAGTTCTTCCTATTCCATCAGACTGTCTAAATAAGATTTGGCAGAGAGGTGGGAAGACACTTCAGTACATGACAACAGAATTTCATGAGAGGAGGTGTTTGGTTGTTGAGGGAAAAGTTGAGCAGTCAGTTCCATGGCTCCTGGCCATCAACTCGACTCAAGCAGTCTCCACAGGAGAAATGCCAGCCTGAAGCTACTGTGTTTCTTGCAGATTGAGCAGGTGAGCCAGCTCTCAGCCCTGGTGGATGCCCAGCTGGATTACCACAGGCAAGCAGTACAGATCCTGGATGAGCTGGCAGACAAGCTGAAGCGCAGGTAAGCTTTCCCAGGAGGTAGACAGAGAGAGAGATTGGCCTCTGGCCCCTTCTTCCTCTGCCTTGTCTTTCTCTGTAATGTCCCCAAGCACACAGCAGGAGACAGGCTGCCAGAGAGCTCATTCTGAAGGATCAATCAGGATATGGGCTCTACCCCCTGCAGGTACAACTCCTAGATTGGGTTTGGCTCTCTAGATCCTCTCAGGGAAATGGATTTTTTTCTCCTGAAAGCACAGCCCTGTTCTTTTCCTCAGTCTTGGAAGAGCCTGGTTTTCACAATTGCCTAGGAAGCCTAGAGCCTACACAAAAAGAACATTCTTCACTGACTAATTTAAGAGGCTCTGTTTTTTCCATATGATCAGCCTAGCTCTGAAGGGAGATGGGGAAGGCATTTATTGTTGCAGTCTGAGCCACAGCAATAGTGACCTCTGCTGTTGGGAAAATAAAAGTGCACTTTATCCCATCAGATCCAGAGGCCTGGCTAGAATTAACTTTAAATATAAAAACAGCAGCACAAGGTTTATAAAATCATTTTGCCACATTTAGTTCAATTCAACCAATTACAAAGATCAGGAAAGGTTGAGTTGTGGTGAAGGAAGTGAAGGATTCTAATAATCATAGATCTAAATCTATGATGTTTGATTTAGAGCTGGGAGGGACCTTAGTGGGCCCTGGGTCCCACCTGTTCATGTACAGGTGCCAGAGTGTGCCACAGAAAGTGGAAGAGACAGGCATGAATCTTGCTTTATAGAATGTATAGGATTCTATAAAATATCTGGGCTCTGAGGGCCTTAGAGATGATCTCCAGTCTGCTCCTTTTACAGATGGAGAAACTGAAACCAAGAAAATACAGGTGTCTTATCTGAAGTCTTATGCCTTAGTAAAGGTCAGTCAATATAGAAGCCCAGGGCTCCTGCCTCAGGTCCAGTGACCCTTCTGTAACATTGTGCTGTTCCTCAAGAAAATAATGACTTCCCCACCACTAATATCTGTGGCATCTACTTTGAGGACTGTGGTAGACACTGGGGGATCAATACAAGGGTGAACTACAACGTGGTCCCCACCCTCAGGGGCTCACAGTCTAGTAGGGAAATAAGATATGGACACAGATGATTAGAATGTAAATCTGTGGTGATATGTGGGAAGTAGGAGAGAAGGCATATGGAATGGTAGAGGCAGAGGCATGGAGCTGCCAGAGTCTGGCCTGCACGTGGGAGGCACAGCAAGGAGCCAATCTGGATGGGGCAGAGTGTATAGACAAGGTAGTCATGGGAGATGTGCCTAGGAAAAGTAGAGCAGAGCCTTTTTTACAGCACTAAGGAGTTTTACTTTGCAGGTGACTGGTTGTTGTTGAAAGGTGATGAGTATAGAGGTGTCTTGATCAGATCTGTGTATGTTGTACCTGATTGCGTGAAGGATAAATTGCCAGGGACAGAGTAGCTGTTGGAATAGTGTAGACAGGTGAGGCCTCTTCCTGTGTTGGTAGCAATAGAAAGAGAGACAAGGGGATGGATGTGAGGAATGTCATGGAGCTAGAATTCATAGGACTTGGTTACTGACTTGATATAGCTGAAACTGACAGGATAATGAAGTTGGCACAGTGGTTAGAGCACTGGGCCTGAAGTGAGGAAGACCTGAGCTCAAATTTAGCTTTAGGCACTCAGTAGCTGTGTGACCCTGGGCAAATCACTTCATATTGTTTGCCTCAGTTTTCTTAACTGTAAAATGAGGATAACAGCATCACTTACCTTAAGGTTGTTATAAGGATATTTGTAAGTCACTTTGCAAAGCTTAAAAGCACTATACAGATGCTTACTGTTATTATATGAGAGGTGAGAAAGGAAAGCTAAGTCAGATTACACTGAGGTTACTTATGTCAAGTAGACAGTAAGTATGATTAGCAGAAATGCTAAGGTCAGAAAAAAAAAGCAGACATAGAGGAAAAGGTAAGTTTTATCTCTGTTGAGTTTGAGGGATAATATCTTATCAGGATAAGATACTCAGATAGAGATGTCCTGTAGGCCCTGGGAGATAATAATTCTGGAACCAGAGAGAGAGAAAGAGGTCAGAGCTGGAATAAAGCTTTATAAGTCATTTTTGAGATAGATGACTTAACTTTCCTGAGCGCCTCAGTTTCTTCATCTGGAAAATGAGATGGTTGGATTAGATGGCTTCTGAGGTCTCTTCCAGGCTAAGCTCTAGAATCTGGAAGTTCTTGAGATTTTCAAGGAAAAGATTATAAAAATAAGAGAAGTCCAAGGACTTTGGGGACTATCTCTCTAAGAGATGTAAGATGTATGTGGACAAGGAGCTAGCAAAGAAGATAGAAGATTGATTTCCCAAACTCAGCATTCCTTTTTTTTTTTTTTTGCCTTCAGGCCTTTATGCAGGCTGTCTACACCTCTCTGCACCACTCTTAGAACATAGCCCTTCCTTTCCTTTGCCTCTTAAAATCCATAATTTTCTTCAAAGTTAACTCTAATTCAGCTCCTACAGGAAGATATTCCTGATCCTGCTAGTTGTTAGTGTTCCTCAAATTATAGTTATATATTTAAGTGTTGTATCTTCTTAGTAGAATGTAAACTCTGAGCTCATAAGAGTTTGGACTAGTCTCTGTTACCTTGAGTTATCCAAATTCTTTTTTTATGTGTAGTGGGCCTTTATTATGGCTTCTACAGTAGGAAGTAAGCAAGACACTAGCTAGGGCTTGTGAATCTTTCAGATTGTTAGCCCTTTAAAAAGATTTGATCTGAATAACTTTTCCTGGCTATGTTCAGTGTACCCAACAGGAAGGAGCTTTCCTCTCTAGTGCTGACTCAGCGCCAGTCCTCTTCTTAATCCCCGACAAAATGCTAAATGTCCCAGATAGGGACTTCTCCAAAATACTGGCCCCATGGAGGCATAGCCAGTGAGGAACTTCTTGGTCATGAAGTGCTGAAAGGATGAGGGTTTTCACCAGGTCCTCAGATCAGGGGTAGTTCTCAATAGGAAACGGTACCAGGAGCAGATAAGCAAGTCTCTGAGTTGGACTTCTTGTCCTGTTCACAGGATTGAGAACTGGAGGGGCCTTAGAGAACTAGTACAAAACCCTCATTTTACACTTGAGGAGACCAAGGCCCAGAGATGGCAAGAACTTTCCCAAGTCATATAGTAAGTCACTGGCAAAGCCAGTATTTAGAACAAAGTCCTGTGACTCCAAATGCATTGGAACCTCACTTCCTGAGGATGGAAGGCAGATGGTATGTGGGAAAGAATATTGGATTCAGAATCACAAGACTGGGCTCAGTTCCTGCCTCTGAAATTTAACTTGACATAGTATTGTAGGCAAATTCCTTACTCTCTGAGAGCCATGGGTCCCTCCTCTATAAATTGAGGGTGAAACTTAAGTGTGTTTACTTCACAGGGTTGTTGTGAGGGTCACATGAAATACAGATATAGAGTGCTTTGTGAACTTTAAGGCCATATGGACATGTCACTTATCCATTTGTGTCTCTTCATTCATCCTTTTGAGGACGTGCTGTGAGGAAAACAGTTTATCAAAGGACACTTAAGACAGCTTTGCTCTGGAGTTATCACTTAGGATAGGATTGATCAGAAGAAGCAAGAGACTTTGAATAGGGAGACCCATTTTCCTTTATTAAAGGTCAAGGTTTTCCTTTACTTCTTCTTTTGACTTACCATGGTATGAAAGTGACCCGGTGCTTTCAAGTTTATCAAAGCAAAAGCTGGAGAGGCTTTGAATACAGAGCTGCCAACATACATTGGGCTAGACTGGGCCTTGGGTGATGGAGATTCATCAGCAAATTGACTAACAGTAACAGATGGCAATTTCCTTTTTAAAAAAATCATAGAAGCCATGAAATTTAAATCTACTAAAGTATTAAGTCAGAGTTGTACCTGGTAACCTAGGAAGTACAGAGGTGTACAGTGATATTCAGGATAATCTAGGAAGAGCCACTTACTTTCTGAATTTCTTCTTTCCTGATTTCAAAGGTTAAATGATTTACATAATTTTGAAATAATCATAAAAAGGAGTTTTCTGATTTGTAAAGACTAGGAATCCCAAAGTCACATCTCAGGGATTACCAATCTTTGGAAAAACAGTATGGAATGGTCATGACAATTTGGAGGGAGGAGAAGGAGGGAGGGAGGGAGGGAGAGAGAGAGAAAGAGAGAGAGAGAGAGAGAGAGAGAGAGAGAGAGAGAGAGAGAGAGAGAGAGAAGAGGTTGTGGTGACTTTACTTGTTAGACTATTAGTAATAATAAGGATGCCACCCCAAAGTGCCTAGCATCTGTGCTTGAGTTACTAGCCTGTATAATTCTTGGCACACTAAGTGCACCGCCTACTCTGCTGGTCACAGATTATTTTTCGTGTACATAGGATGCGGGAAGCCTCTTCCCGTCCGAAGCGGGAATACAAGCCAAAGCCTAGAGATTCCTATGACTTTGGAGAGACTGACCAGTCCAATGGAGGTTTCCCTTGTGCCCCAGCCCCCAAGATCACAGGTAATTATCAACCCAGGCAACAGAGAAGGTCGGGGAGGTTCCGAGATAGGGCAACTTTGGGGCAAGGAGGAGAATCATGGGCCTGTGTTCTAGCAAGCATGCTCTCCTGAGGATGGCTTTATCTTTCACACTCTAAGACCGAGTCGTCCTTCTCCAAGAGGTTCTTGGATGCCACCTCAGATCCTTACCACTGCCCCTATTCTTATCTTCCCTAACCTTCCTGCTCCCCTGTGGGAAGAAAACATGTCACCTTCCCTGGTCCTTATTCCCAAAAGCCTCTGATCACAAGAGGCAAGGTCCTATCGGGATCTGGAATTACAGTCACATTTAGCCTGGTTGTAAGCTTATCTTTTTGTTTGATTTGGAAGCAGCTTCTTCCTCTTTCCGATCCTCCGACAAGCCCATCCGGACCCCCATCAGGAGTATGCGTGAGTGTACCCTCAGCTGCATGCATCCTGTCACCTCTGGCTAATGGATTCTTTCTTTTCCATCTTCCTCTCTTCTTCCTGTTCTGTTTCTCTTACTTGTGCTTGCTTTCTGTTTACTAATGCCCTTGCTTTCCTTCCTGTAGTTCTGGGTGGAACACTAATACATTGTCCCCAAGAGGACTCTCTTTCCATAGCAGTTAATGTTTTGGGGGTTCTTTAATCTCATGATCTAGCTGCATATGAGCGCTAGTTGACCTGAAATCATGATATTGTTTCTTCATCATGTTAGGATCAGACTGCAAATGGAAATGAATGAGGAATGATAAGCCTTAAAAAGTGATAAAAGACATTGTGTTTAATATGCAAGCCTCTGGGGACAGTATAGAATGCAGTGAAAACTTGATTCCTGCCTTCGTGGAACTCACAGTCTGATTGGTGAATAAGCTACAAACCAGAGACTTACAATGTTATGATCTTGTGCATGATCTGTTATGACCAAGGCATAGAATAATATGCTGCTACCTTAGGGGGCTGGGGCTGGGGCTGGGGCAGCACTTGAGTAGGATTTTAGCAAATAGGGTGAGAATACATTTAAGGCATCAGGAACAAGGTAAGGAGGGGCAGCTAGGTGGTGCAGTGAATAGAGCACCAGCCCTGGAGTAAGGAGGACCTGAGTTCAAATCTGGCTTCAGACACTCAACACACTTATTAGCTGTGTGACCTTGGGCAAGTCACTTAACCCCAATTGCCTTGTCTTCCTCCCTCCAAAAAAAAAATTTGAGGAACAGTGTAAGCAAAGACACAGAGGTGGGAGCTTCAATTTCATTCATTTCAGCATGTATTTATTAAATGTCCCCTGTATTCTAGCTCTGTGCCAGGAAAGTACAGTATAAGTTCTGGGATCAGAGTTGCCCATTTTGGATAGATGTGCAAGGGGTATGTGTGACATAAAGCTGCCAAGGGTCCTGGCTCTTTAGAGTCAGGAATCTTCAGGGCTGTAGCTGAGAGCACCAGGAGTAACACTGGAAAATTATAGGTTCCCTAAGTCAGAGCTCTCAGTGGGGGATTTTTTAAACCCAGCTACACCCAGTCTGGGAAGGCTATGTCATTTCCTGGGGCACCTGTTGGAGGCTTTGAGATCCAGCATATGGAGGATATCCCTGTCAGCACTATCTTGGGCTAGCTTAGAGGGGAATGAGAGTGCTGTTTGGGTCTGACCTCTGCAACTGGCTCCCAGAACACCTCTAGTAGCACCTCACCGTGTCTCCTTTCATGTGCAGGACTAAAAATGGACAAAAAGATGTTTCAGGAAGTGCTTCATCCCATCTAACTGAGGATAGGCAGTGGGGTAGAGAGTGTAGACATCTGTCTGGGAGGTGGCACCATCTTGTGACTGAGGCCTTTAACTGCCCTGAGGATCAGTTTCCTTCTTCATCTCTCACCCAGCATTAATCAGGGTTAATAACACCTGCAGTACTCACCTTGTAGGACTGTGATGAGTCAAATGAGATAAAAGGGTAGGCTGGTACTTTGTCAACTTTAAAATCCCATAGAAATGTTTGATGCTGTTGTTACCATCTTTGTAAATGAGCAGTTAGCCAAATGACGGTACAGTAGGACTTTGTGACTTTGCAGTGGGATTTAGCTCAATCCAACAGACATTAAGCATCAGCTATATGTCCAGGCTGCTGCTTGGTGCTTGGCATACAAAGACAAGAAATAGTCTCGACCCTAAAGGTTTATCTTTTTTTGGGAAAAGTGACATGGACACATATGAATAAATACAAAGTATGGACAAACATGAAGTCACTGATCGGGATGGGTCACAGCACTGCCCTAAAGGTATGACTAGGGTGTAGATCCATTGCCAAAAACTAAGGGCCAGATGGTGAAGGACTTGACTGAACCCAGGTAATTAACGTAGCTAATGAGCTCAAACTAATCTTCTGCCTCCATGTCTAGTGTGCATTCTGCTATAGTGTGATGCCTCTCTTGTTCTCAGGGACATTGCAGCAGCCATACCCAGTTTTCCCTCTCAGTTCCCTGCTCTAACTAGTCTCCTCTTGGTGGCTTTTGCCTCTTCCAAGGAAGTCAACATCACTCTCCAAAATGAGAGCACTGGCCATAGGCCTAATTAGGCTGGTGTATGAGAGACTTTTTTGTTTTGTTTTGTTGCTTTTTGGAGGGTAATTGGGGTTAAGTGACTTGCCCAAGGTCACACGGCTAGTTTTTATGTTAAGTGTCTGAGGTCAAATTTGAACTCAGGTCCTCCTGACTCCAGGGCTAGTGCTTTATTCACTGCACCACCTAACCACCCTTAATGAGAGACTTTCTTAAAGGAATTGGGAGTTGACTGATGGGTGCCCCAAGGATTGGAAGGGTAAGAGAACAAGATGACTGCCCAGAAGCTGGATCAAAGTGAATTATGCTCTGTTTTCTGTCTTCCTGCCTGTCTCCAGCGGACCTATAGCAAAGGAAAAAAACCACAGGGGCATCTGATCTGCTCTAAGGCTTGTTGCAACTATCCCCAAAGAGCAGGCTTTTCCTTGCCCTGTTGCCATAGAAAAGGAAAATGCAGTAGCCATTCCCTGGAGGAGGGACCTGAAGTAAATTTGGTGCTGTCATACAGTATAGACATGGAAGCCCTACTGGGAATGAGAGCTGAATCACAGAGGACTGTGAGACTTTTTTTATAGCAAGGAATCAGGGCAAGATGAGTCTGGTGGTGAGGACGCCCTGTTGCCCCGTGTAGCACCATTCCAAGACTTGTTTTTCTGGGTACTGTGACAAAGTTGGGCTGAAAGCACTCAGCCAGTGCTCCTGAAGGGCCTACTTCCAGTACCAGAGGAGAGGTGGCTTCTATTACAGAGTTAGCATAAGCCATTAGAGAAGAGTTAAATGCCAAGAGATGTGGTACTGATAGTTTGCATTTAGAACAGAGATTGGTATGGACTGGGGTGAAGAGGAAAAGACTCTTAGAGGAGTTTGAACTTGACTTGGCCCTCTAAGGATGGATAGGATTTAGTTATGTAGACAACAGGTGGGAAGTGAAGGAGAAGACATTCTAGGCCAGAGGGATGGCACAAGCAAATACTTACTTAAGGAGTAGAATGAGCTGAGGACAGACTGCCTGCCTGGAAGAGTGTGTGTTTTGGGGAGTAGCAAGAAATAGTTTAGGGCAAATGGATGTAAAAGGGTAGCTAGGTGGCACAGTGAATGGAGTGCCCAGCCTGGAGTTAGGAATACTCATCTTCCTGAGTTCAAATCTGGCCTCAGATGCTAGCTGGGTGACCCTGGGCAAGTCATCTAACCCTGTTTGCCTCAGTTTCCTCATCTATAAAATGAACTAGAAAAGGAAATGGTGAACCACTCCAGTATCTTTGCCAAGAAAACCCCAAATGGGGTCACAAAGAGTCGGACACAACTGAACTGAACAACAAAAAGGCAGATTTTAATGGGTTTCTGCTGGATTCTTCCTCCGGTGCTTCATTATGGTATGGTGGGTATTCAGAAGCAGGAACTCCTAAGCTGGGAGGATTTAAGTAAAAAAAGTCTAATGACTGTCTGCTTTGTAAAGACAAGCTTGTCCAGGAGAGAGAGACTCATCACCAGAACCTCCATTTCTGTCAGTAAAGGGAACAGTCCCACAGAAAAAATCATTATTGGGAACCAGGGGAGTGGGAGAGAAATGGGGAGTGAAAGCTGACAGGCTGAAGGGTCTTGAAAACCAGAGAAGTTTCATAGGGTAGGAGGATACTTGGTTCTGAAGCAAAGACAGTGACAGAATCAGGCTCTTTATGGACTTGGAAGGAATCTCTAGGCTTGTATAGTTATGAATGACACATTGATTAGGAAATAAGGCAGTAACCCAGGTGGGTTAGCAACTGCCAGTCATCATCTGTGCTGATCCATGCCCCAGGGAGGCCTCTGGTCACTCACTTCTGCCCTGTATGTCTCTTTCCTAGCACCCCTGGACCAGCCCAGCTGCAAGGCGCTATATGACTTTGAGCCCGAGAATGATGGGGAACTGGGCTTCCGGGAGGGTGACATCATCACATTGACCAACCAGATTGACGAAAACTGGTACGAAGGCATGATCAACGGCCAGTCGGGCTTCTTCCCCCTCAACTACGTGGAGGTGCTGGTCCCACTACCTCAGTGAAATGACTGCTCTCCACACCACCCTCCCTGCCCTCCCTTCCTCCTCCTTTCTCCTGTTCCTCCCCCAATGAGGAAGGCCAGGCCTGATCTCCTGCATTCCATTTTGTTCCTGGTGACACCAGTCTCTCACTGGAAGACAAATGGGATAGTATTAACCCTGCCCATGCCAGAAGGGTGTCAGATTATCTGGACTGTTCCCTCAACTCCATCCTTCCCAAGGATTTGGTACTTCCTGAGAGACCTCAAGGAGCTTGCTGCTTCCTCTCTCCCCTCACCCCCCAGTCCCTTTGGAACAGGTTCAGGCAGCAAAACCCCTAAGTCCTGACACCTGTGGTCAGGCTCAGCCTTCCTTGGGAAGACTAAGCAGTGGATGCTACCTAGTTGAGTTACAAGTTGAGTATAGGCAAAGAAGGATGAGCCAGTAAGTTTTAATCAGTGTAGGGGGGGTCTTGTGGTGTTTATGGTGATGGAAATGAGAAACACAGTTTGTTTAAATCACCTAGGTTTACATAAGACACTAGTGACCACCCAAGCTTTTTTGGTGGGGAGGGGAGCATCCTCCCTCCTTCCCCCTTTTACCCCCATCTTCCAGCTCTAGACTTTGTCCCTTCTTCATTCCCCCTCCACTTGCTGCTTCTGAGGGGCCTGGGTGGACAGGATTCATTTACTCAACTGACTCCACTAGCCACACTCCCCCTCTCAGCCAGTCCCTCGACTCTCCTGGGACTGGACTTGGCTGTGAGGCTCCCATACACAGGGGTAACACTAAGGTGCTCTTTGAAACACTAAGCTTCCTCTCTAAATGCTTCCATGCCTGAGCAGCCATCGCTACCCTTCTCTGGCCCCCTACCAAGGAATGTTCAGAGGATGTCCCTCTGTCTTTTGAGGGTGGCCTGGTTCCCTGGTCCACAGCCATAGAAATTTTCAACCTCTGACCCTACCCCAGGCTCTAACTATCACTTTTTTCCACTCCTTGAGATCCTTAAGTTGACTTGGAAGATTCTGCCCCCTTCTCTGAACCAGACTGGGAAAAGACCTGCAATGCTAATAAAGCAGTACCAAGTGCATGACCTGGGGCCACGACCAAGAGTCTCCTAAGAAATGTTCTGTGTGGTCTTTAGGGAATTGAGGGATCCTATGGAAATAGCTCCATCTGCTCTATTCTTCCCCTGCTGTTCTGATTGCTCTCTTTGCTGGCTATGGCCAAAGGTTGGCAGCTGAGTCATTGGGCCACAGGAGCAAAGCACAGGAAAGCCCACCTCCTTACCCTGTGGAGCTGTCCCTAGCGTGCCTTGTTTGCTTACAGCCTCCTTCTTGGAGGCTGGAGGTTAGGACTTGAGCTGGGGTTGGGGGACTTCCTGCAGGCATCAGCCAAGTCCCTATGGAGGTCATGGCCCTCTTGCCTCAGGCTCTACTGCCTTAACTGGCTGAAATAAGAAATTTGGTATTCTCTCTCTCTCTCTCTCTCTCTCTCTCTCTCTCTCTCTCTCTCTCTTTCTCTTTCTCTCTCTCTCTCTGTCTTTCTCCCTCCCTCCCTCCCTCTCCTTCCCTACCTCCCTCTCCTTCCCTTTTCCTTTGCTTTCTCCTACTCCCCCCTCCTATTTCTCTTTATTCTTGGCAGGAGCTAATGTTAGGTGTAGCAGTGTGGGCCAGGCTTTGGAGACTTTTCTGTAGTATGGTGATTTTGAGGTGGAAATAAGAGGCAATTTGTTCCATGGTCTGGCTTTTAAATTCTCCTCAGCTTTGTATCCTTCTGATTCCAGGAGCCCTAGGCTCAGCCCCAGCCCATTGCAGGCAATGGGTCCCAGATCCCTTTAGCGTTGTCCTCTTGTGGCTTCTCTGACCAAAAAGCTCAAGTTTTGCGTAGACCACACCTTCTTGAGAGCCTGCAGATCAGCCAGGGCACAGCAGACTCCCCTGCCGCCCCTAGGCCGAGGGGAAGAGGGGGAATAGCATGGCAGTTGGGGGCACAGCCCCCACACAGAGCAGAGCCCCTCTCTGTGCCTCCAGCCCCAGCACCCCGCTCCAGCAGCACTTCTGCCCTATGTTGTCACCTCTGCTTCACTCTTCTAAACACAAGAGTTATTGCCTCCTTTGCAGACACTGCCCCCTCTGTGCCCCTCTCACCTGGCAGTGTGACAGATACAGAAAGCAATGTATCCTTTTAACTGAGCATGTTGGTGTATGTTTGTTACTCATTTGGCAGCTGCTGTTACATTGGCACTGCCAGGGTCCTCCTTCCCCACAAAACATGGGACCACGGGGGCCAGCAGAGGCTCCTGCCTCTCTGGGTTGCCAAGCCCCAACAAGTCAACCTCCTCCTTTGAAGGGTTAAGCACAGAGTTTGATGAACTGAACCCTCCCTGAAAAACCTACCCAAATTCATTGTAGCACCTCTTCCCTCTCTTCTCTCCTTTATGGTTTGTCTCTTGTCACCTCCTGCTCCCTGATGCCTCTCCCTCTTCCCTGTGTCAGTGTCTCCTGTCCCCACCCCCATCACCTGGTGCTGAGCTGTGTCAGCTTCTGCCCATCAGATATTTCCCCTCCTCCACCCATCTCAGTGGTCCTGTACCAATTAGGGTCCTGAAGCCTCCTGGGCCAGCCCCAGGAGCAGCAATATGAAATAGCTTCATAGGACCCAGTAATGCTAGAATCCTTATCGTCCCAGCCTGGAGTCTACAAGGCCTCCACAAGGTGGAGTCCACCCAGGCCTCCACAAACCTTTGGACTTCTATCCACTCAGTTCTAGACTTGAGTATGAAAAGGAGAGGATGGAGGTATAGATTAGCCATATCATTGTCATTCCCATAGGCCACCAGGAGCCACCATTGCATTCAGTTGGGGGGAGGTACGGGAGCAGGGTGTCTTCAGATGATCAATATAACTTTTGTTACAGTTTCTCCTTTGTCTAGGGCAAATTGAATTGTAATCTTGATTTAAAAAAAAGTATTAAATGTTTTCTCTTTCTAAGAGCCTCTCCTTTACCTTTCATTGTCTCTTGGGCAGGAAATTTTTCAGTTTTTTCCCTAAGCAAGCTATTCTGGGAACCCTTTGCCAGAGAAGGAGCAAAATCAGTTAGCTGGAAGCTTGTGAGTTTGTCATAGGATTTTATAAGTAAAACAACTTCATTCTATAGATGCCTGAGGCCCAGAAAGATTAAAATGTCTGCCCCAGGTCACACAGTTGGGATTTGGAGCCAATGCTCCTGCTACATCACACTGTTAAACACCAACACTGTGTGCTAGGCATAAGCTGAGGATATCAAGATGAAATTCCTACTCTCAAGGAACTCACAGTCTGATGGGGGAGACAGCATGGAAATAACTGCACAAACAAGCTGTAAACAGGAAGTAATCAACAGAGGGAAAGCCCTAGAATTAAGAAGGTTTGGGAAAGACTTCTTGTAGCAGGTGGGATTTTAGCTGAGACGTAAGGGAAACCAGCAGATGGGAAGCATTCTAGGCGTGGAGGACAGGCAGTAAAAGTGCTTGGAGCAAAGAGCTAAGATAGCTTGTTAACAGAACAGTCAGGAGGCAGCATCGCTGGACTGAAGAGGCTACAGGGGACTTGAGCTAGAAGAAAACTGGAAGGAAGTTATATTTGATCTTGGAGGTGACTGATAGGGAGCCAGTGGAGCTTACTGAGTAGGGAGGTGACAAGGTCAGACCTGCTCTTCTGGAAGATTTTTTTTTTTGCAGGGCAGAAGACAGGGCAGTTGGGGTTAAGTGACTTGCCCAAGGTCACACAGCTAGTAAGTGTTAAGTGTCTGAGGCTGGGTTTGATCTCAGGTCCTCCTGACTCTGGGGCCTGTGCTCTATTTACTGTGCCACCTAGCTGCCCCTGGAAGATCATTTTGACAACTAAATGGAAGATAGGAATGAGAGACAAGGTTGGCAGACCCTGCCTCCCCCTCCTCCCCCCAGGCTACTGGCATAATCCAGGCGTAAGATGAACACCAAAATACTAGGGTGATGGCAGAATCAGAGGAGAGAAGGGGGTACACCTGCGATGTTGTGAGGGTGAAATTGACAGGTCCAGGCCATAGGTTGGATGGGGAAGGTGGTGAGAGGAATTGAGGAGTCAAGGATGATGCCTGGCTTTTGGGTCTGGGAAGATGTGGTGGTACCCTTAGCAGCAAATAGGAAAGTTTAGAAGTAGGGAGGGTTTGGTGGGATGTAATGAGTTAAGTTTTGGACATGCTGAGCTTAAAATGTCTACAGGACATGTCTAGTTTGAGACGTCCAATTAGCAGATAAATTTGAAGATCCCTGGCAGAGGGATTATAATTTGATCTAGGAGCTGATGAGATCACCAAATGATGGAGAAGAGAGCCCAGGACAGGTCCCTGTGGGACCCCCTCAGTCAGTGGGCATTAGCTGGATGAAGAGTCAACAAGGGAGCAGTCAGGAGGACCAGGAGAGAGTTGCTGCAGAAACACAGAAAAAGATAATTGAGATGGAGAGGATGATCGGCAGTGCTAAAGACTGAAGAGGTAAAGCAGGAAGAGGATTGAGAGGCCATCAGATGGGGGGAGAGTCAGAAGCCAATCATAGGGAGCTGTGAGTGGGAGGAGGAGGGGCACCTCCTGTGGAGAGCCTTCTCGAGTTTAGTCACAAAAGGCAGCAAAGAGGGACAGTAGGAGTATCTGTAGGCAGTAGAGGAGCAGCCAGAGTGGGAGACACTGAAGAGAGAGTGGAGATGACTGAGGGGGGCAAACTCCTGATGGATGAAATGTGATGTGATTGCTTGTGCAGGGGAGGGCTACCTCATCATGTAAGATGGGGTGGCAGGAGGCATCTGGCTGAGTCATAGGAGCTGAGCAGGGAAGGGGGAACTCAGCCGAGAGCCACAGTTTATTTTTGTAGGGGCAATTTGGGGTTAAATGACTTGCCCACACGGCTAGTAAGTGTAAAGTACCTGAGGCCAGATTTGAACTCAGGAACTCCTGACTCCAAGGCCAGCGCTCTGTTCACTGCACCACCACGGCCAGCACTGATGTTTCACGTTCCTGGGCTCAGCCCAGCATGGCGCAGCCCACTTTATGACACTGCCTTGGTTGTGGCACTGTGCTTTGCCCTTTGGAGAGCCCTCAATTCATTCATCATTTCATTTTAGCCTCACACCATCACCACCTACAAAGCAGACATGTAGGGCCATTTTAGAGTCATAGGCACTGAGACTCAGAAGGGAGAAAGTGGTACTAATAACTGGCATTTCCAGGGGAGATGCCTCATCCTGTTTATCAACCACAGCTGGTAAACATCTGGCAGCATGATGTAATGGCCAGAGCACTGGGCTCGGAGCCAGGACAGCCGGTCTCAGGCAGTTGCTAGCTATGGAACCCTCACCAAGTCACTTCACCTCCCAGCTTCAGTTTCCTGACCTGTAAAATAGGGGTAAGAGCAGCTGTTTCTCTAGAGTTGTGGGGGATAAAATGAGATAATGTATGTAAAGCATTTGTAGAATTTAAAGGAGTAGAAGGAGGTGACAACAGGATTCAAACCCACATCTTCTGACTGGAAATGCAGTCCTCTTTCCACTTTGCTCTGGCCGTCAAGGGCTAACTGTGGTTCTGCAGTGGCCTTCGCTGGCATACTTGTCATACGTGCACTGCTGTGTCCAGCCAGACATTCATCTTGAGGAGGCCCAGCCGCTTTGCTGAAGTTTGCCCACTGAGGGCAAAAGGATGTGAAATGGGTTGAGTCCTTCTAAGTACTCAATATTTACCTACTTCCTAGGCTCTGTTGTAATCAAACCATAGGAGCTACAAGGAGACCCCTAAGTCCTGGGCCTGGTTCCCCTCCTGAGAGTCAGAAATATTGGTGAAGAACATGATGTGAATATTTTTCCTTTTTCCACTTTATTGTCCGAATACTACCATTGCACAAATAAGTTACACCTGAATGACCTGGCACAGCAGCAACTGTGCCCCACCCCCCAAACCAGCTATATCCTACAGCTCAGGGCCAATAGGGCAGAGGGAACAGAGACACGACATGCAACACAGCAAAGAACTGGAGAAACAGAGAAGCCTGGTCTGGCTGCTCTAGATGTGGCATCCCCCCAACCCCCCATCCTTAGGGCCAGACACTTAGTAGCCCCCTTCCCATCATGAAGGCAATGGTCAGTAGTAGCATCAGCTCCTGCCTCATAAGTTCACATGGTACAGGGATGGTGCCAGATCTGCCAGGGGCTGGCTGCTTTGAGCTGTGGGGCTTCAGCTCTCCCCTGCCACCCTTTAGTACAGCAGAATCCAGAAACTGTCAGGCCTCAGCTGCTGTTCTTAAGAAGACAGTAGACCTGTTCCAAGACATGGCACAGACCTTGGTCCTTCGGTGTCCTGCTCGCCAAGGAGACCTGAAATGAAAGCCTAGTAGTTAGGGCATCAGGCCCCAAAAAACTCCACAAAAGGCTTTCTGGCCTATTCCCACCTCAGACTTTATACAGAAACATCCCCAAGCTTGAGTGAGAAGTGCAAGATAAATACATCTTTAACAACTCAGAAAATAGGCTCAAGAAAGTTGTGACTTGCCTATGGTCACACAGAGCTACCCTAACTCTCAGCAAAATCATGAAATTGGTCTAACAATAGAGTCCCTGACACATGGTGACAACTTTATAAAATATTTTCATTCATCAACATCTGTCCCGGGAGCTGATCATCTCATTCCTACTAAGATATATAAGCAAGGGCTCAGAGCACTATCCCTACCAGGAGTGCTCACAGTCTAGAAGGAGACTGCAGGAAAAGTGCAATCAGTTGTAGGGAAGGGATCTACTGGATCCAGGAAAGCATCGTCCTTAATGGCCCCTCCCTGATAAGAAGAGTATTTATATGACAACTGAAATTTAACAGTGTTTTCCATATATTATATCATTTGGGCCCTGCAACAACCCTGTAACGTAGGTGCTGGTATTATCCCAGGTTTATGGAAGAGAAAATGGAAGCTGAATGAGGTCAAGGGACTTGCCTAGGGTTACACAGCTAGTAAATATCTGAGGCTAGATTTAGACCTGGATTTTCCTGACTCCAGGTCCAGCACCAGCCAGCTGTCCCAGTTTCCAGAGTAATGGAAAAACAACTTGCAAATGCATGCCCTGGGTTTTGGTATAAACCCCAAGTTATATATTTATTAAGAGTTTAGCTCCCTACTGTGAAGAGAAATACTTTAATTCAAATATACCTAGGTCACAATCAAGTCCTCACATAAATATGCAGTTATCCTGGGAAAAAGACTAGCCACTGGAACACTGGCCTCCAAATCAAATCAGCAAATAGCATGTGCAAGACACCAGACTGGAGGCTGAGGGAGCGCCATAATGGGAGAGGTGCATGCTGTGCATGACGGGTTTGGGGTTCCTTCTCACCTTCAACTTGTCTAGATAGGTCTGCTCTTGGTTCCACAGGTCTTGAAACTTGACCACATCTGGGGCTCCTTTGTAAAAGTCCACCAGTAACATCTACATCAGGCAGTGGGGATGGTAGGGTCAGAGTGAGGCAGGAAAATGACCCCACATCAGCAGCAGTCAGCTCCAGGCCTGGGAAGGGCCCAGCCTTCCCAGGAACCATGAGCTCCAATGCCAGACTAGGATTCTGGGACCTAGTGAACTCTTCCCATTCACAACCTCCTCCCATTCCTCCCCTCTCCCATACATCAGAACCCAGGTTTCCAGGCTTGCCTTTCACCTGATCTCCCCAGAGACTGCGCTCTCACCATTTCATGGAGGATGTCATTGGTCAGGAACCCATCCTGGACATATGTCATCTCTACCTCCATGGGGATCCCATAGTCATTGGGCCTTTGCTGTAGAAAAGGGTAGCCTTGGGTCATCCCCGCCCCCCATCCTCCTCTACTCAGACCTCTTTCTGAAGCCCAGTAGAAGGCTAGATAGTAAAACAGAGCAAGGGAGTTAGAATCAGATCTGGGTTTGAATCTCAGCCCTACTCCCTATTTATAAATACATATTGTATGTCCCATTAGACTGTAAGCTCCTCCAGGGCAGGAACAAACCTTTTTTTCTTTGTATTCCCAGAGTTTGGTACATAGTAGGCTCTCAATAAACACTTAGTCCACACTTTCATTTTCTAAATAAACCAACTGAAGTCTGTAGGTGAAAAATTACTTGCCTCAAGTTCTACAGCTAGGAAGGAGCAGGGCCAGAATTAAAATCCAAGTCTGCTGTAAACCCAGTACCCTCATTGGCCATGTGACATGTTGGGCAAGTCACCTTTCCTTTTTGGAGGGGGAAAGGCGGGGCAATTTGGAGTTAAGTGACTTGCCCAAGGTCACATGGCTAGTTAAGTGTCTGAGGTCAGATTTGAACTCAGGTCCTCCTGATTCCAGGGCTGGTGCTCTATTCACTGTGCCACCCAAATGCCCCACACTCAAAAATCTAATGGAAGTGAATGTTGAAAACTAAAAATAAATACATATTTTTTTAGATTTCAGAAAGATGGGGTCACCAGTGTAGGTAGATGCTGCAGGCCCAGGAGAGAGATGGCACCATTAGCACAGTGAGCAAAGTACTGGTTCTAGCATCAGAGGATGTGGGTTTGAATCCTGGCTCTCCTTTCTTTGACCTATGTGGCTTTAGAGAGAACTTACAACCTTTCTCCAACCCTCAGACTCCTACTCTGTGAAATGAGGGCACTGGACCAGATGGCCTCAAAGGCCTTCACCCTGAGCACTGTATAATCTTATCAATGCTCCCATTCCTCTAGGGATGTGCCTTCCTCACAACAACGCTACTCAAGCCATGCCAGAAGTATTTACTGTCCCCATTAAAGAGATTTGTAAAGAGAAGGGTCAAAGGAGGTAGAGGGTCAAGCCCAGCTCTCCTGACTCCCATGCCAGTGATCCTGGGATCAAGGATGTCCTGAAACCAAGAGAACTAGGCTCAAATCCTTGTTCCAACACCTGTATCTGAGCCTCCATGTCGTTATCTGTAAAGTGTCCATCCTCTTTCACTGACAGGAGGCTTCGAGGACAGCATTCTGGGAGCCTCTGAGTGCACTGCAGAACTGTACGGAGTTGTAACACCAGCATTCTGGTCAGCTAAGGCACACCACACATAGCACAGAGGGATCATCACGTTTCAAACTATTCTTACTTAATAGAATGGAATGTGCTTTGGAGAATTCAGAAGGCCCTTGATGATTCTTCTTTTGCCCACTGTTCACCCCCAGCCCCACCCCCCATGTAAGATCTCCATCTTCTGCTCTAGATTGGCAACCATTACCTACCTCTGGTGGTGGCATCACCCAAAATGGAGAAATCTTGGACTCAGGCCCCTGGTTTCCAGAGTAATAAGGGGCTGAGAAAAGAAGGGAAAGTGCCAAAGTCAGGAAGAAACTGGGAAGGAGATGGGCTTGGCAATCACTCCCTTCTCTGCTACCTGGGTTGCTGATTTTCCCATGCCAAGCTCAATTATTAAACCAGGCCTGGTGGTGTCCTGGTCTGTGTTAGTCTCTCTAGAACCCATGAAGCCTCTCTCTTTCCTCCCTCCTCCCTAGCCAGGGCCTCCTGGCATAAGCCTTAAGCTGAGCTCACCGCAAACCAGGGCAAGGCAGGGCTGGAAGCTGTTGCTGCTGCCCTGCAGCTTGAGCTGATAGTCCATCTGGGCATCAATGTCCTGCAGGGAGGGCAGGGCTGGGCTGTAGGGGTGACTGTGGTACCAGCCCACCAGAGATAGGCCACGAAGGAACAGGCTCTGGCAGATCTGAGGAGGGGAAGGGGACAAAGAGGGAGACAGATAAGATACACATGTACACCCTGCCCAACAGGGGCACATGGCTCCCCATGGGCACAGACACACTCACAAACCCTACCCAAGAGGGACACATGGAGATAAACACACCCCACACAGTGTAATGAAAAGAACTTCACTTGAGAGTCAGGAGACCTGGGTTTAAATCCCGGTGCCATGGGTGAATCATTTAACCTCTGCTAGCCTTTGTACCTTCATGACTAAAATGGAAATCATGATACTGGGACTACCTATCTCACAGAGGGAGTATAAGGAACATGCATTAGGAAATAGCCTGATGGAAGCATTGGAATCAGGAGAGACCTGGTTTGAATTCAGGATCTGCCATTTTCTATGTGACTTGGGGCAAGTCACCTCTACTCTGAGTCTTGGTTTGCTGATGTCTCTGGCAAAAATAATGCTTATAATGCCTTCCTCACAGAACTATTTTGATAAAAATGCTTTATAAGCCTTAAAATTCTATATAACTATGAGTTGTCATTGCCATCAACACATGCACATATACTCAATGCCCCCATCATCCCCTCTTCTAACCGTCACCAAAGGCCATCAATGATGTCAAAGGAGTTGAAGACAAACTAAGCACCTTCCCCCACCCCTGGTCCTACATCAGGCCCACCTCCTCCTCAATGGCAGCTGCTGTGTCGGCATCACCCAGACGGCTCCTGCAGGGGAAGGCTCTCAGCACTGTCAGCACTGTCCAAGGTGTGACAAGAATGGGTATCAGAGTAGGTATCAAGGCCTGCTGGTCTACCCCAAGCCTCCCTGCCCTCCCCAACCCTTCCCCTGGCTTAACAGGTACCTACACTGGCTGTTGGTGTCCCAGCGACCTCCAAGATAGCCCACGACCTCACTCCTCGTCAAGTGGCTGTGGAAGTCCTGGGACCAGAGGATGGGGACAGGGAGGATCAGAGAAGTAGCCAAGCCTTGCACTACTGCTACAAAAACCAGTTCATCAGAGATGCCCAGTTATTAGGTCATCATGCCCCCAATTCTTCCTCCCCGTCCCACTCTGCAGACCTTGGGCTCTGGCAAATCCCTGGACAAAATTTAAGGAAGCCAGGGCCACTATCTTTAATTTGTGTCCCAGGGTAGGAGCAGGCCCCATATCCCCTGGGTGAGTCTGTCTTTGGGGATTTCTCTGATCCTCTGGGCTTTACCAGAAGCCATAACTGCACTGGGGGGAGAAGGAGAATAACATTATTCACAACTGTCCACTTATAGGTCATGGACTTTCAAAAAACCTGCTCTAGCTAACATAGCCCAAGCTCCAGTTTCCGGACTCTGGGACACATACTGGCTACTCATGCCCTGCCCTTCAGGACTCTGCACCCATGTCAGCTCACACAGGTCTATTCACTGGGAACATAGGAAGGAAGGAGGAAGGTCCAGAGAGATAGATGAAGGCGGAGAGGAAATCAGAGGGCACGGGAAGTCAGAAGGCTACGGAGCTAAGAAAGAAGACAAGGCAACTCCAAAGGGGCGGAGGAAAGAGGCTTGGGGGACAGAGAAGAAAGGGAGAGGAACAGAGGCTCAGGAATAGAGAGGAAGGAGGAGGCAGGGAGACCCAGGAGTACAGAGGGCAGACTGTGGGGGCCACACACCAGTAAAAGCAGCACGTTGCTAGACACGGACACGTTGAAAGGCTGGAACTTGTTGATGGCTGTGAAGGATGTCACCTCTACGAGGGTATGTGGATTCCTGCAGGCCCGGGAACCCCCACAACCTCAGGCATGGGTTCTTCCCTCCCATGGGGTACATCCCCAGGGAAAAAAGCCCCCACCCCATCCCCAGCTCAAAGCCCTTCAAATCTCTGCCCAGGAGCCACAGGGGGTGCCCATGCTGAGAGCTCTGGGCCAATGGTCTCCTTGCCAGGACTAGAGCAGGATAGCAAGGCTAACCTGGCCAAGTCCCGGCTGCCCAGGGTGCAGTATCGGACTGGCACCCGGCCCTTGTTCTCTGGACGCTTCCCAGGGGGTCCAGCCTCTGTGAAGGAAAATGTGGGGGTGGGGAGAAGAGAGAAGAATCAACCTTTGCCATGCCCCTATACCCAAACCCAGCTCACTGGGAAATGGACTGGGCCAAGATTGAAGAATAAGACTAAGGAAAATCAGGCAGAGGGTCGGGGAAAAAAAGAAATCAGATCATGAAGTGTGGGAAAAATGTGAATTTTACACACCATATAAAGACAATTTATAAAAATTACTTCACTGGGTGGGTGGGGATGAATGCCTCATTTCTACATGAGAACACTGCCTAGATTCCACCCAAAGGCTTTTCTAGTCAGTCTTTCCTTTGGCCCTTACAATCCCACACTAGAAGGGAGGGAGAATGGGGATATTATTACGTATGAGGTTCAGAGATGAGATGAGATTTGCCCAAGGTCACAGTGCATCAGAAGCAGAGCCAAGACTCCCACACTGGACTTCCTAACTCCCAGCTCAGGGATCTTGCCACTGTTCAGAGTAGCCTAGACATACCTGGGTTGGGAGATTCTGTCAGGACTTTTCCCAGCTGCTTCCTGCCCTTTTCTTCCAAGAAGACCGGAGTTGAGGTTGAGGCTGGGGTCAGCATCTTCCCTTCCCGAGCCACTGCTGTTTCTTCCTCTTCTTCCTCTAACAGTTCTTCCTCTTCACCCTCACTGACTAGGCTCTATGGAGACAGAAACAGAGTCTGGTCATTTAGGTGTCCAGAGGCAGGCCTGGAGGCCTAATGGAAAGAACAATGGACTGCTAGTCAGCAAAGAGGAGTCTGAATCCCAGCTCTGCTTCTTACTACTTATGTGGCCTTGGGAAAGGTGCTCAGGCTTTCTGGGCCTCAGTTTCCCCATCTGCAAAATGAGACAGTTGGCCTAGATCAGGGTTCTTAACCTGGGTTCTATGAACTTGTTTTTAAAAAACACTGTGGAACTGTTTATATTTTTCTTCTGAAAATGATTTATTTTTAGTTTTCAACTTTCACTTTTATAAAACTTTGGTTCGGGGCGGCTAGGTGGCACAGTGAATAGAGCACCAGCCCTGGAGTCAGAAGGACCTGAGTTCAGATCCGGCCTCCGACACTTAATCCACACAAACAAAAACCTAGCCGTGTAACCTTGGGCAAGTTACTTAACCCCAATTGCCCTAAAGGGGAGGCTAGGTGGCTCAGTGAGTAAGAGCGCTGGCCTCGGAGTTGGGATGACCCGAGATCAGATCCGGCCTCAGAAAATGAGCACCCACGCATAAATAATGACTAGCCGTGTAACCTTGAGCAAGTTACTTAACCCCAATTGCTTTAAAAAAAAAAAAAACAACCTTTGGTTCTAAATTTTTCCTTCTCTCTCCCTTCCCCCCTCCCCAAGATGTGTGCAATCTGATATAAGCTATATATACATAATTGTTTTTCAATGTAATTTGTTTCCTTGTAATTCTGCGCATTTTGTTTTATGCATTAAAAAACATTATTCCAAGAAGGGGTCTATCCATAGGCTACACCAGGCTGCAAAAGGGGTCCAAGACACAAAAAATGCTGAGAACCCTTTCCTGGGATTCAATGATTTCTAAGGTCCCTTCCAACCTGAAATTAGCCTAATGCCCTCTACTGGCTACAATAAGCAATGGCACCAAGGGCACTAAACCAATTATCTTTGAACCAGTGCTCTTTCTCCTACTTCTGTGCTCAGTGCCTATCCCTGGGGCCCTGGCTCTAGCCTGGGCTTCTGCCCCTCCCACCCAGACGATGGTCCTCTGGTCCTTTCTGCCTAGGTCTGCAGAACGATCTTAAAGAATCCTAACCCATCATATTTCTATGTCCCTAGAAGGTTCCCATAGCACTTCCCTCACAACAACTCTGAGGTCAGCAGTTCAAGAAGTATTTTATAGATAAAAATGTCTTATCGTTTTCTAAATGAGGAAACCCAAGTTCCTAAAGGTTAAGTTTCTTGCCCAGTAAGTGTCCCAGTTGAAATCCAAACCCAGTTCCAGGGCAGACCTCTTCCTCTCCCAAAGCCCAATTTTGGTCACACTTCTCACTCACTCATACATTTATGAATTCCACTGCCCCCAAAGTCTCCAATTCTTCACACGGGGTTTGAAGGCTTTATCTGGACCAGCCTTCCTCTACAACCTCTTCTCCCTCCCTTACTCAGTAGTTCTTAGTCCTTGCTGGCCTGGCCTCTCCTTAACCACTTATAAAAATTAAATTCATTTGCATCTCAGTGCATTTACCCAGGACATTCTTTTACTTCTCCATCCTACAGGCCTATCTTTAAGAGGTTTGACTTGACAACTCCCAGAACCCTGGGATCTCTCCCACCTCTGACACAGTCAACACTCTACTATTTAAATCTTTGTTCACAAAGGTTGAAACATACTGGGGGGATTAGGGGAATGGAAGGGTTAATGTGGTGATTAAGTGGTAAGAGGATTCAGGTTTGGATCCCAACTCCATTCTCTGACCCTCAGTTTACTACTTTGTACACTGGAGGTGATAATCCTTGCACTCTGACCTCTGACAGTTGTGGTAATCTGTAAAATTGCTATAGAAATGTGAGATATTATTGACAGAGATGGAAATGAATCAAAGAAAGAACCGACCAGTTTCACCCTGCCCCCTCATCCCCTCACCTCCTCTGCAGCAGAGGGGGCATTGGGCTGGTGGCGTTTCAGCCAAGTGGCCTTGTACTGGTCCAACTTCTGCCCCTTGTACTTGACCGAGGCCCAACCACAGCCTGACTTCTTGGCTGGGTTCACCAGCTTCTTGCAATAGGTGGCCCAAGCACTGGGAGAGTTGAAGACCTGGCCCGTCTCTTGCCAGGTGATCTTCCCATCTGGCAGCAGATCCCCAATGAATTTCTTCCCCTGGAATAGGAAAGAAGGGGAGGAGGGGCAGAAGGAAGGGACAGGCCCAGAATAAGAGCGGTGCTTTCCTGTAGTGAATACGGGACTAGCCCCCAAATCCAACTCAAGAATTACTCCACAGATAGGAAAACTGAGGCTCGGGCTGAAGAAGGCAAATTTCTAAGGACTGGGGGGTGGGGGCTGTGCTTGGAACCCAGAGGAGGGCCGGTCAGAGGTGGGGGGGCTGTGGAACTGGAACCTCCAACGGCCCTGCCCTGCCCATCCCACCCACCCCCATTTTGCAGACGGGGTAACTGAAGCCCAGGGCAGGGGTCAGACCCTGCTCGGACCCGGCTCCCACGCCTGCCTGGGCGCTCACCAGGTAGTAGATGGAGAGGACCCCGGAGCCTGGCTCAATGAGTGCATCCTTGAGCAGCACCCGCAGCGTGATTCCGCGCCGGGTCAGCACGCAGCCGCGCCCGCCCCCTCCCGTCCCACCGGCCCCACTGCCCGGGCCGCAGCCTGGGGCCGCCTTCTCCGAGTCCTCGGGGTTCTCGGGGCCTGGCTCCGGCTCGGCCTCCTCCTCTTCTTCCTCCAGCGCCTCCTCCCCGGCGAGGCCGGCCCCGGCGGGGGACTGGGGATCTAGGGCTGAGGGGGCAAACTGGGCATGGGCAGAGGCCCGGGGGAAGACTGGGTGTGGGGTGCACTGGCCTGGGGCTGGGGGGCGGGGCCGAGCCGCCGAGGGGTCGGGGTGGGGATGGGGATTGGGGCCGGGAATGCTCGGGGGTCAAGAGCCAGACCAGGCCGGCGGGGAGGGGCTCAGGATCCCTGGAGGGGATGGACCAAGGCTCGAGGGGATCCAGGCGAGGCCCCAGCAGGCGGGGACGGGGAAAGGGCTTGGGGCGGGGGAGCTGCCAGGACCCTCGGGGGCCGGCCTCGGGCTGGTGGGGCGAGCCCGTGGGTCCCCCGCCCCCGGGTCCACACGCTTCTCCCTGGACTGGGCTCCCGCCCACTGCCCGGGTACCTGCCATGGCCCGGCCAGGCCCGGCCCAGCCCCTCCGCTCCGCCTCCGCTCGCCCGGCTCCGGCTCCGCGCCGGCTCCGGCTGCTTCCTTCCCGGCACGTGACGCTGTTCCGTGTGTCCCCGCCCCGGAGCCCGCGCCCGGCCAGAGCGAGGAAGTGGGGAGGAGTGCTCAGGGTGCCGGGTGCCCGCCGCCCCCTTCCCCGCACCACCCCTGCGCCTGAGCGAGTGGATCCCGCCGGGAAAATGAGTAAACTGAGCACAGCCCAAGTCCAGTGAGGGTGGGGACGCGAGAGGGAAGAGGGAGCTTGGAACCAGGCCCCTTCCCCCACCTCACGCTGTCCCCACGCCTCTAACCAGGCACGACCCCAAAGTCTGCATTAGTGGCAAGTGCTGGGCCGGTGAGAGCTGCTAGGAGAGTCCTCCCTTCCTCCAAGCGTCAGAGAACATCTACCCGGGGCCCCGAAATTGCCCTGCTCTGATTGGTCCCGAAACCGCGGCCACCTGCCAATGGTGGCAGAAAGCCCTCAGGTATGGCCCGATCACTGACTAGAAAGCGTCTCCCTTCTCGACCAATCATTAGCATCCTTAGACCTCGAGCAGCCAAACAACAACAGCTTCTGGAACGGCTTAGCCAATCAGCAGCCACTCCATCTCCTGACTTCGCCAATCGGGGCGCGAGGCAGGACCATTTGCTGAGGGTTTGACACCTTCCCAGCTCACGTGTTACCGTCAGCTTGCTCCACAGGGGGTCCAGCGCTTGGGCACTCCCAAATCGGTGGATGGCCTGGACTTTTATCTCTTTCGGCCGTTCAGGTGTCCAGCCAAGTTGAGATTCCTCATTTCCCACACTTCAGGCCAAGACGCTTCTGCTTAATTTTTCTTGTAGCATAAGGGCGGGCAGGCAGCGATCCGTCCCTGGTCAGGGCATATATCGCAACCCCTTTCTTGATCCTGCTAAAGTCCATCGCTACTCCCTCCTCTATTGGCCAGACTCCCCTCCCAGGCTACCCAGGAGAGGCATCCTCCTGTGGAGTCAGAAGGCGTGGGCTTGTTAAGTGAGCCTGAAAGACCACATAAATTACAATCCTAATGCCCAGGGCCTGTAGCACCCGCGCCCTGCTCCCCAAGAGCCAGGAGCCCTATGTCTCGTTCCTGCTCTTTGCATGACCCTTAAAGGCGTCATTTCCCCTTATCTCAGTCTCAGTTTCCCCCTAAAAAGTCGTGACAAGCCCCTGCCCCAGGGTCTGTCCAAGTTAGCCGCTCTCTGCCCCACTAAAGTTGGGGGGGGGGCGTGGGGGGATGGGGACTAGATGGCTCCAGTCCTAGAAATGGTGCAAAAAAATTCTGCCTCAGGGTTCTCCCTGCTGTGTCACTGCCAGCTGCAAGTGTGGAAACAGCGATTCAGATTCTTTTCCCATCTCTAACATCTCATATTGGAACTTTTCAAGGAAGCTTTTTTTTAAAAACAGGTTTCATCCTGGGTAGCATGAAGAGCCTTGTAGTGGGGGGACCTGTCACTATGGGAGTTACTCTCGGCGGGCCTCTTTTGTTCCGATGGGGAATATGATCCCTAACCAGCTGACAGTAATCTGTCCCTCCTCAAATTTCTCATAATATTTTCCTTGAACATACTTAAAAGTTCTTCTGAGTCTGGGTTGCTATTAGGGCTTTCTAAAATGAAGTTAATATCCTGGTCTAAGTCCCATAATAATTTCCAAAAGGAAGTGATACTGGAGATTTCTGCAGAAGGATCATATCTCCTTTGCTCTAGGTTTTGAGAGCTTATCTTCTCATTCTCCCTGTTATCATAGTTATTTTTTCATATATGTCATAATTCCCATTAGATTGTAAACTCCTTGAGAACAGACCCTATATCATAACCATCTTTGCGCTCACAGGGCTGAGCTTAAGATCTTTCAAAGACAGCTAAGTAGGTAGGTAGATAGATAAAGTATTTACTCTGTGCTAGGTACTGTGTACCAGTAAACAAGACGGGCCCTGTCCTCAAGGACTTTACATAAAGGGGTGCTGGAAAGGGCTGGAGGGGATTCCCAGCAGCACTGTGAGTACACCAAAGGTAAGGCTTTGGAAGCTGGGGCCTGGGTCAGATAAGGCAAGACTCACCTTCTGAGCTGGGGCCCCATAAAATAAGAATTGGGATTATAGAACTCCAGCTTGATTTATTTCTACCAGGAGAACTTTATGTGGCCTTGCCTCAAATGAAGACACATCAGATTTTCAGATAACTCAAAGCTAGGACAGCCAACACAGCTGACACAGATCTTGGGTTCCAAAAAACCAAAAACAACGCAAAAACTCTTGACATGCTAGAGAAATGTGCTAAATCTAATAAGAAATTCAGTAGGAATAAATGTAAAGGCTGAATTTGGGTTCAAAAAATCAATTG
The DNA here is from genome assembly GCA_011680675.1 of Gymnobelideus leadbeateri. NCBI lineage: Eukaryota > Metazoa > Chordata > Mammalia > Diprotodontia > Petauridae > Gymnobelideus > Gymnobelideus leadbeateri. Next base: position 858,148 of record WOXC01007906.1, on the reverse strand, counting down.
CACAAATACACAATGGGAGAAATGTAGCTAGACAATAGTTTATGTGAACAGGGTCTGAGGCTTTTAGTGGACTAAAAGCACATTAGGAGTCAACAGTTTTGCACAATTGCCTGAAAAGGTAATGTCATTCATAAAAGCATAAAATCCTAATCAGAAGAAGTTATAGTTCTGCCACCCTGCCTTGGTCAGACCATATGTGCAGTGCTATGTTTATTTTAGGGTGTCACATTTTAAGAAGAGACAGGACAATGAAGAAACTATGGTTTATTCAGAGAAGGGCAGTGGGACTCTAGACCATCACATGTTGAAGGAATTGCAGATTTTTAAGCTGGAAAGAAAAAAGAAGACAAAGGGGACATGATAGATGTATTCAAGAATATGAAGGGCTATTGTGGGGAAGAAAGATGGGAAATGTGTTCTGCTCAACCCCAGAGGTCAGAACTGGAAGCAAGGAGAAGAATAAAAACCAACAACTCACATTTATATAACTCTTTGAGGTTCATAATGTGCTATATTATAGAAATATTTTCGCTCAATTTTAGGGGAAATTTTCTAACACTTAGAGTAATCCAAAAGTGAGATGGACTGCTTCAGGATAGAGGGAGTTGCCTTAAGGTCTTCAAGCAAAGGGCAGATAATCACTAGACTTTGATGTTGTCCTGGGGATTCTTACTCACACAGGGGCTAGACTGGATGCCTGCTGAGGTCTCTTCCAAATCAATGATTTGGGCAGTCTAATCAATGAGCATCTATTAAACCCTCTGCTTACTATGTGGCAGACACTATGCTAAGACACAGGGATATGAAGAAAGGCAAAAATAGTCCCTGCCTTCAAGGAGCTTACAGTCTAACAGGGGAGACAACACACAAATACTTTCATAAAAGCTCTCCCTCCTTTCTTCCTTTCCTCCATTCCTCCCAGGATAAATTGGAGATACTCAACAGAGGAAAGGCACTAGAACTAAAGGGGATCAGGAAAGAACTCCTATAGAAGGTAGGATTTTGGTTGAGACTTGAAAAAGGCCAGAGAATCGAGGAGATGGAGATGAGGAAGGAGAAAATTCAAGGTATGGGGAAATAGCAAGAAAAAATGCCCTCAGTTGGGAGATGAAGTTTCCTATTCAAGAAACAGCAAGGAGGCCAGTGTCACTAGATCACAGAATACATGGAGAGCAATAGGGTGTAAGAAGACGGGATAGGTAGGAGGGGACCAGACTATGAAGGGCTTTTAAGGCCAAATGGAGGGATTTGTATCTTATCTTGGAAGTAATAAGGAGCCTTTGAAGTTTATTGAATGGTGTATGGAACACAGTCTTGTACTTTAGGAAGATCACTTTGACAGATGACTTAAGGATGGACTTGAGTGGGGAGAGACTTTAGGCATGAAGAGCAACTGGAAAGCCATTGCAGTCATCCAGGCATGAGGTGATATAGGCCAGCAGATATGGGGTGGTGGGAGTATCAGAGGAAAGAAGTCACGTATAAGAGATGTAGAATGGATGGAACTTGTAAGAGATTGGCTATGGGGAAGAGGGTGAAAGAGTGAGGAGCTGAGAATGACACCTGGGCTACGAAGCCTGGATGTCGACACCCTGGACAGTGATGAAGTCAAAGCCAGAGAGGAAAGATAACAGTCCAGTTTTTCACGTAATTGAGTTAAAGATGTCTACATGACATTAAGACTTCCAATAGGCAGCTGGAGAAGGGATCGTGAGGTAGGGAGAGTGTTCAGTTAGGGTTCAATAAACAGTCCTGAGAATCATCTGCATAGAGACAATCACTGGAGCTGATGAGAGCACCAAAGGAAACAGTATAGAGGGAGGAGAGGGACCAAGACAGAGACTTGGGTACTGCCCACAGTCAGTGGGTGTGACCTGAATGAAGAGGCAGCTCTTTAAAGAAGTCTAAAAGGGAGTGATCAGACAGGTAGGAGGGAGGGACCAAGAGAGAGCAACATAGGGAAAACCTAGAGAGAGAGTATCAAAGACCAGTGAACAGCACTTCCCTTTTCTGGTCTAAGGTCCCTTTCAGTACTGTGATTCCAGGTACACAGAGCTGGAGAAGCAGAGATCTGTGCTGATCCCTGGTACCTGCACTTCCACACCCAATCAGTTCTGGGAAGGGAGGGAGGAAGGGAGGGCCCAGGGTCACCAGGGGCAGAGGGAGAGGAAATTCCCTTTCGAACCTGTTCCTCTGCTTCCTGCTCCTGTTGTCTGTGAGCTGCCTGGCTCCCTGGACTCTGAGATCCCTGGCCCCTTCCTTCCCACAGCCATGGCCACCGCCCCAGGACTACCCAGGGCTCCGAAACCCAAGCCTGCCCTTCCCTCCCACTATTACGAGGGGTTTCTGGAGAAGAAAGGACCAAAAGACAGGGTAAGGTGAAGGGAGTGGGAGTGAAGGGAGAGGACATTGGGAACTCTGCAACAGAGCAGGGAGCGATAGGTTCCAGTCAGTCACTGTCACTGATTCTCTGTGTGACCCTTCTGTCAGAGCCTTAGTTCCCCTCCTCTGTCAAACAAGGGGATTAAACTGGATGAGCTGTAAAATTCCTCCTAGAACGTTCTCTGTTCTAAGGACCCATTTAGCTCTGACAGACTCATTCAGGACCATGGGATTATGGAGCTCAATATAGTCAGGGTCTGATGCCAGGGAAGTCTTGTCCCTGACAGTCTTTGTCTCTGTCTCTCCCTCCTCTCTGTATCTCTCTTTCTCTCCTATTTCTGTGTCTGTCCTTCCTTTCCTCTCTCTTTCCTCTCTCTGTCTCTGTCTCTGTCTCTCTATCTCTGTCTCTACTCTCTGTCTCTCCCCCTCCTTTCTGTATCTCTCTTTCTCTCCTATCTCTGTGTCTTCTCTTCCTTCTCTCTCTCTCTCTCTCTCTCTCTCTCTCTCTCTCACTCCTATCTTTGTCTTACTGTTCCTTCTTCTCTCTCTGTCTCTTTCCTTCCTTCTCTCTCTGTCTCTCAAGCTCTTCTGCAGATGGAAAAGGGAAGTTGTTGAAAATAGACAGGGACCTCTGCTCTCCTGAGCCCTAGCTTACTCGATGCTCTGAAAAAAGGATGGAAGGATACCAGGGTCCTAAGGCTGTTGTGAGAGACTGTGTGTGTGTGTGTGTGTGTGTGTGTGTGTGTGTGTGTGTGCGCGCGCGCATGCAGTCTGTGGGCCCAGGGCCAAAGCCTGGTTCTAAGAATCACCTAGCACAACCATATGGTCGTGCAAATATGGAAATGTGAGCTTAAGGAGAGTAAATCAGGAACTCTGTGACCGAGTTAGGAGCCTTCAAATCTACCTCCCAGTTCTGTCCCTGATGCTCTGTATGACCTTTCTCCTGTACAAGTCTTAGTTTCTTCCTCTAGCAAAAAAAGGAATTGAACTCGGTAATCTCTAGCATTCCTCCTGTTCTAAGGACTCTTTTAGCTCTGACAGACCCATTCAGGGCAATAGGGTCATAGAGCATAATGTAGTGTAGCTCTGGAGCCTCAGAGATGAGGTAAATCTGTGATTTTAACATGGTCCTTAACATAGCTGGTGAAGCTGCAATAACCACTTTGGGGATTGTGTAAAGCAGTGTCTTTAACATGATCTCCATATAATCTGGTGGTGCCATGACCTCCAAATGTAGCTCCCGTGGGAAATCAATGAACTCATGACACTAGCATTTGCTGGCAAACATATGCCTTCAACATCAAGGCTAGAGGGGCACTCTTCTGTGAGTGCCTTGAGATACCAAGAGCAAGAATGGGTCAGTAGGACAGCCTGAAGCCTACTGGGGCTGAAGTGAGAAGGGTCCCTCCCTGTCTCATGTTTGTCCCTCCTTCTCTCCCCTTTTGATCCCCAGGATTATAAGAAGTTCTGGGCTGGCCTCCAGGGCCTCACTATCTATCTCTACACCAGCAACCGGGATCCCCAGGTAAGGAAGAAGGGGCAAAACATCCCAACTCTTTCTCAAACACATGCTCTGGTTCCTTCTAGACACCCATCATGCCCTACCTATCCACAGCTGGGTTGGGCAAGTCCTTTCCTAACTCTTTGGCTTGTTGGAAAGAACCCTAGGTTTGGCACCAGAAACTCTGAGGTCTAGTCCTAGCTCTTTCACTTAATAGCAACATGTCTTTAGGTACTTCCCTTCCCTGGGCCTCAATTCCCCTCTGATGATGGTAGACCTCCCTCTTTATAATTCAGAGACTCAATCCAGGAGTATAGAGCATTGCAGAAAGTGTGAGAGCAGGGTGGGCCCCCAGAAATCTAGCCCCTTCTCCCATGGAAAGGGAGGATTAAGAGCCTGGCATTCTCTACAGTATGTGGAAAAGGTGGACCTGAGCAACTTTTTGGCACTGACAGATGATACCCCAAAGGGCAGCAGCACCATGGACCCAGGCACTCATTTCTGCCTATCATTGGAAGGTCAAGAGATCAGATTCAAGGTAAATGCTTTCCTGGGGCTAGAATGGGGAAGGGGACCCAGCCCCTGGCCACCAGCCCCCTCCTAGTTCCTGTTTGCAGGTAGACAGCCTGGAGTCTCGGGAGATGTGGAAGGGTTTCATCATGACAGTGGTGGAGGTGAGACTTTCCCCCTCTTCTCTTCCACCATCCCCTTTCCCTCCCTTCCAGGATCAGAAGGGCCCAGCTGGGACCGAGGTTCTAGGGCCCATGCTGTCCTACTCTGTCCCCAGGACAAAATCTACTCCCTGGGTATAGCATGGAAGGCCCCCTGCCCTCTGAATCCAATCTCTTAGTCCAGACCCTTCTTTGAAGATCTCAGGGCTGGCTCCTCCAGGAACAGGGCTCTATCTTTCCCTGTTTCCCTAGGAGTCAGCCTTATGTTGTGTTTCTTCCAGACAATGAACTAGCTCCTTCTTCTTGCCTTTTGCTGCTCCCTCTTCCAGAACCCTGTACTGTGACCCAGTTAGGGAGAGGGGAGTTAGGAGAGTGGCCCAGTAAGCCTACATTGAATTGAATTGCAGCTTAAGGTCCCATCCAACCTAACCCTGCTGCCAGGACACAAATACATGATGGCTGAGGCCCTGACCAAGGAAAAGGATCGCAGGGCCCAGGAGAAGCCCTCGTGAGTCTCCTTGCAGGGGGGATGGTGTGGGACAGCCAGGGTCATGGTTGGCAGGTTCTGGGCTACCAAAGGGAGGTGAAAGCCAGAGGCAAGCAAGAGTTAAGGGCATGACTTTTAATGCCTCCTGAAGGAGGGACTTAGTCCTCATGGGCCCTGGGCCCCTCCTGTCCAGTAGTTGAACCCACAATTTAGGGAATGTGATTAGCAGCAGGAGGGAGGGCCAACCCAGAACTGGGAGATGAGAGCTCTGACCTTGTCCCAGCTCTGGCGCTGACTCTGAGGTCTGGGCAAATCCTTCACTTCTGAGGTAGTTTCCCATCTGTAAAACGAGGGGGTTTTAATCTTTGAATTAACAAGGCTGTGAGGAGTGAGGGGAGCCTTTCTCCGTGTGAAACTCTTATAAGTCTAGAATAACGGGAATTTGGCATGGGAGAGAGGAGCACAGCTGGGCTGGGGCAGGACTCAGACGGGACCGGGGCTAGGAGAACTTCGGAGCTGGGCATCTAGTAAGGGGCTGGGGGCGGGGCTCAGAGCTGAACTAGGGGCACAGGGCTTACTGTGCTGAGACTGGTGATAGCAGCTGCTTTGAAGCTCAGGGGCCATCTCATTTTATAGAGGAGGAACCGTGGCCCCGAACACCTGAGTTCCTAACCAGCCTCAGACAAGGATTAGCTGTGTGACCCTGGGGGGATCATTTAATTGCCTCAGTTTCCTCATGTGTAGAGTGGGGGCAACAATACAACTCGCCTCCCTGAGTTGTTTCAAATGAAAGTGCTTTGCATGTAAAGTGCTTTGCAATTCTTAAAGCATTATCTAAAAGTTACGTAGACGTTAGCTATATTATTACTAAATTACTCGCCTAAGATCCCCCAGGTGGGGCAGAGCTTCAGAGGGGTGGGGCGGGAGGTGACTGCCTGTCCCCCTCCCCACCATCCCAAAAAGCTGCTTCCTGAATGTGAGCCGGGTGGAGGCGCAGCTGCTCCTGGAGAGGTACCCAGACTGCGGGAATATGCTACTGCGCCCCGGGAGCGACGGCTCTGGAGGCTTCTCAGTCACCACCCGCCAGATGCTCAATGGGTAAGTAGGGGCAGGGGGCGGGGCCAAGCTTGGCCATCCCACCCGCTCTCAAACCGCAAATGGGAACAGGAGGCGGAGCTGGAGGTCGGGGGCGTGGCCAGAAGCCGACAGTCCCCGCCCCCCCCCATAAGGGGGTCGGAGGAATGGAGGGGGCAGGGCAGTGATTCGAGGGCGCGTGCCGCTGCTCTTGCAGGGCCGAGGTGGTGAGGCACTACAAGGTGAAGCGCGAGGACCTTGGCTACGTCATCGACGTGGAGGAGCCGGTGAACGGGGAGCCACATCTAGGGGGCAGGGCGTGGGACCCAAAGGGGAGATGGGCGGAGCCTTGGAAACCGAGAAAGCCCGGATGGACGGGGCTTAGCAGACAGGGGCGGGGCCCCGGAGCAGCTTCCACTGCTGGAGGCGGGGCCTTAGGTTCTTTCCTTCTGAAATTCCCTGGGCGTCCCATCTTCCTTGCGGTCCAGGGTAATCCCTTGGGAAGGAACGGGGCGGGGGACGCAGCCTGCCCCTGACTCCCTCTCTTCTCCCAGATCTCCTGCTCTTCTCTCCATGACGTAGTGAACTACTTTATCTCCAACACCAAGGGGGCTTTGGTCCCCTTCTACCCCGATGAGGACTATGAGAAGGTCTTAGGTAGGTCTGGGGGTCACGAGGAGCCGGCGGGTTAGGATCCCCAGCTCCTGGGTCCGGGCCTGCTAACGAATCCCAAAGCTCTCAGGTTAAAAGGCTAGCTAGCTAGATGATTCCCCCTCTTTTGTGCAGTGAGTGGGCTCTGACGTGGCTTCCTGCCCTTCCTCTCGCCTCTCCGGGCCCCTCTCTCTATTCTAGGGTTTGTGGAGGCCAACCAGGAGAATGGAGAGAGCACATGGACAGTCCCCAAGCCTCCAGTCCCCCGGGTGCCAGGTGATAGCCCTCCCCTCCCCCCTTCCCTATAAAAGACAGGGATATGGGGACACCCCAGCAACTGTCATCACCCTTTCCATCCGACTCTCAGGTGCCTCATACTTTCCAAAACACTTTGTCTCATTGGACTCTCTACCTGACCACAGCCCACCGTGGGATTATTATTATCTCTACTGTATATGTGGGTGGAATAAAGAAAGCCCAGAGCGAAGAGGGACCTTGTGCAAAGACACAAAGGCAGAGGTGGGACCAGAGTCCAGATCTCCATGACTTTAGAGAAAGAATTTGAGACTCAGAAATAGTCTGGCCTGTACATAGATGGAATCCCTTTCCAAAGAGATTCCCGTCCCCTTACAGCGCCCCGTAGTGGGAAGCCGGGAGCTGTAGTGGAAACAACAGGGAAATGAGAGTTCAGTGGGCTCCAGGCCACTTCCTTCCTGTGTGACCTTGGACCCTCTCTGGGGTGCAGTAAGAGGAAGAGATTGCACCAGGTGTCCTCAGTGCACTGTTCTTGCTCTAACATTTCATGATTCTGTGTACAAAACACACTTGACATTGACACACACTCATGGATGCAAGCATTCGTTCTTTCATTTAAATACATTTGTTCACACTTACTAAATGCAGATCCTTGGGGTGGGCTACAGTCATTAAGATAATAAGCTTCTGCCCTCTAGGAGCTGAGCCTGGGCATGAGAGTAGGGGAGGGGATTGGGGAATAAGACAGAGACACAATTACAGTTGAAAGCACAGCATGAGAACACATTGAAAGGAATTACAGACACATTTTCAGGGTGGGGCTCAAAATAGGGAGATGTCACCATTTCTGGGGGCTGGGGGAAGATCTGGAAAGAGGCAGTTAGGAGCCCCATATACTTGAGTGCTGTTCTTGGAGTCAGGAGACCCAAGTTCCAATCCCACCTACTAGTTGGGTGATCAGGGGCAAATTGTTTCATTCTCAACAAAATACAGCTAACAAGTGATACTTAGCTCTACCTGGCTCCTAGGGTTTTGACAAAAGTACTCTGTAAACCTTGAAGCATTATGGAAATGGGAGCTGCTTTTATTATCTCTAAACACACATCCATTTAACTGCGAACATACATGTATGCACACAGACACATAAGTGTGTGTTAGCAGGCAGCTAGGTATAGCAGAAAGGGCCTAGGATTAGGAATCAATAGGCTTGGGTTTGAGTCTTAACTCCCAATTTAAAAGCTGTGACTCTGGGAGCTACATTCCTTCCCTAACCCTCTATTTCCTTATCTGTCGAATGGAGACAATAGTTTCTGCCCTGCCTCTTTTTCAGGATTATTGGGAAGAAAGAGCTTTGGAAGTAGTCCAGCTACTATTATAGCGAACTATGGTTAGATATTTATGGATACACAGGTATTTACACATGTGAACATAGGCACACACATAGACTTATGGGAGTGTGGGCTAGTGGAAAAGACCTAAGATGAAAGATTCTAGCCCTGCATGCAGACCCTGGCCCTCACACTGGCCACTTTCCCGGGGTCTCAGTTTTCTTCTCTGTAAGATATCTTGAGAGTAGGTGGTTTTTAGCTCAGCCATTCTGAGAATCTTTTACGTGTCTAGAAAAACACTCGTTTCTTCCCTCCACTCAGGTACGTCTCAGCCCCTGGGTCCTTCTCTCTCTCTCTCTTTAGGAGATGCTAAGCAGAGCCAACAGCTGCCGGGCCCAGGCAAGCCCCCCTGGGTGCCCACACCTCTGCCACCCATGCCTGCTCAGGATGAGAACTACATCATCCCCATCAGTGATGAGCCCACACCCCAATATGTGAATGAAGATGGTGAGGGGCCCCAGGTCCAGGGTGGGTAGGGAAGGGAAGGGGGACAACTCTGGGGAGGCCTTAGCTAACACAGACCTCTCCCTCTGTACCATGGTCCTGGCCATCCCTGTCACCCTCCCGCAGAAGTGGCCCAGTTCTGCCGCCTGAAGGCTCCTGGTGAGAAGAAACAGCCACTCTGGGTGGAGTTGGGGGGGGGGGGCAAGGAAAAAGGTGGGGAACCAGGGCTACCTCTCCTCCCTCACCAGTTCCTGGCTGTGCTGGATGGCCACTAGCACTGGGCTGGAGTCCCACTTGTGTCAATGAACTGGGTGGCCTTGGACAAGTCACCTCTTCTCTTGGCCTAGCTTTCCTCATGTATAAAGTGAGTATAATTAAGCTTTCTATCTCTCTCACATGGTTGTCATGATGAAAGTGCAACAAGTTTGTGAGATATCATCATCCTCATTACCAGTTATTATAGAATTTGTCATATTGTACAGTTGAAAGAACTCTCAATGTAGTGTCAAGGGACATGGGTTTGAATCCCAGCTTGGCAGCTTACTGCCACTATGACCTTGGGCAAGTCCCCTTCTCTTCTCTAGGCCTCAGTTTCCTCATCTGTCAGATGAGGACTGGGTAGTCTCTAAGGTCTGTTCTTGGTCTAAATACCGTGATTGCCTCTCTGTTCTCCCTCTCTCCCAGCACTGCCTCTACGCCCACTGGCTGGCCCCAAACCCAAGAAACAAGGGAAGCCACTGCCCAAAGTGCCACCTGTGCCCCACAAGGCCAAGACAGGTAGGGCTGTGCTACCTAAACCTTTCCCATCCCTTCATTGGGTGATCCCCAGCAAGCTGAACCCTCAACTGCCTCTTCTTCCTCCCTCTGTCCTTCCCAGAGTCCAAAGGCCTTGCTGGCCCCAAAAAAGTGGTCCCAGGCTCTTCCCAGCCTAAGGTTCCTTTTGGCGTGTCCATCTCCACAGGTGAGGGACATGGTGGGCAAGGGTATGGAGGTGGGAGAGGGGCCAGATTTGGGGGGAGACACCAACAATACTCTGCTTTCCTTTGGCTGGGCAGATATTACTGAGGAGCTGGAAAGGAAGCTACAGCAGAGAAGAGCCAACCTAGAAAAGTGACACTGACCAATGTCACTGATGTGGACAAGGCCTTGGGATGAGTGGCCAGGCCCTCCTTTGGGCCCTGACCCCAGACGATGCTGCCGGGCTTCCTCTTGCTACTCCCCCTAGTTTTAGCCCTTTAGCAGGTGGGGCCTATCTTGAGCCCAGCCTCCTCTAGGGATGCCTCTCCCCCTCCCCCCAACTTGGATATTAAAGCTAAAGGAACACAACGATCCTGGCAGTGTGGCTTGGTCATGATACAAGGCCTGCAAGGGGAGCGTCTGCATGCACACCTTGGTGTCTGGGCGGGGGGGCGGGGGGGGGCACAGGCCCCTAGAAGAGTCAATGAAGAATGTTAAGTCAAGAGAGGCCTTAGAAAACAGGCATCAGAACTGCAAAAGCCCTTAAAATACCCAGTATAGCCTGCTAGGGCAGTAGGTGCCTGAAAACCCAGACTATCACAGCTGAAAGAGCCCTTAGAACAAAGAAAATGGAATGTCAGGGCTGGAAGGGAGCCAGGGGATCATCTGGTTCAAAGCCTTTCTTTTTTTACAACTAATTTTACCAATCAGGAAACTGAGGCACAGAGAGGGACAGTGACTTGCCCAGGATCACCGTGGGTCAGGAGCAGAGTTTTTCAATTTCTGTCTCAGTGCAGTGGGAGAAGAAGCCTGGGTTCTGCCCTGGGGCTCTGGCCCTGAGACGCCTCCAGTGTCTGTCTCTTGTGGCCAGGGCTCCAGTTTTCTCCCCACTCACCCAGCTTTAGGAAGACAGGAGTTTGGACCCTTAAGGCCCTGAGTCCTCAACCGAAGCCTGAAATGACCACCACATGGGCCTAGCCAGGTGTTTCATTTTAATTGGGGAATGTGGGTGGGAGGGAAGAGAAGGAGAATGAATCCAGCCCTGGCCCACCCTTCCATGCCCTAGTTCTGGATTCCCAGTCTAGTGTTAAGGCCCAAAGCAGCATTTGTTGTGAGAAGAGGTAACTGAAGGGAGGGGACTGCCAGAGCCGCCCTGGGGACTGCCCCTTTCAGGGGTCAGAGGCTGCTGTGGGCTTCACATCACCTTCAGATGGGGATTTGAATGGAGGGGAGGTTAAGGAGAGCAGAGTAGCCAGCAAGTCCACTCTCTGAGGTCATGGCCCTAGGGACACCCTGAGGCTCAGGGCAGAAGTTGGCCCTTTTTAAGCCCAAGGTGGTCACGAATGGGCAGGAGCAGCAGCCTGGGGCAGGAAAAGACAGTCTAGGTAAGGCTGGCATTGGAGCTGCTGGTGGCACTGTTACGCTTCTGCAGGCACTGCACTGAGCTGGGCACCTGAAGGCCGGAGGACACCTGGAAGCTTCCACACCACACCTGAAAGGGCCATAGGGAGAGAATGAGAGATGCCTCGTTGCAGCCTCACAGGGAGTCAGGATGATATCAGAGAGGGAGAGGCTACAGGAGGGGCTGAGGGGGTGGAGAAGCTCCGAGTGGAGGACAGGTGAAGCTGGGGGAAGGGCTCAAAATAATCAGAAAGGGATCTAACTGATCTCAGGAAGGTGGGGGATAAGAGATCTTGGGATAGCAAGAGAGCTGAGGGTCAGGAACTAGAGGGATTATGGGGCAGTTGGGGCTCAGAAAAAGAAATGGAAAAAGTCCAGAGGGGATTGGGGGTCAGACAGACACATTGAGCACAGACTGCAGAGTCTGGGAGCCCTTTCCCCCTCACCATGAAGGCCGGCAACAGTGGCTGGTTGAATTTGGCCTTGAAAGTGTGAAGCAGCTGCTTGGTTCGGGCATTGTAGAAGGACAGGACCCCTGCAGGCAGACAGACAGATGGGTCAGACAGAAGGGGAGGTGGACATAAGGACAGGGAGACCAAAAGAGGGAGAGGACTGGGGAAGAAGGGTCATATTTGGGGGAGGGACAGGGAGAGGGACAACAAACCCAGCAGAGGGGGATGGGCCAGGAAGGCCCCCAACCTTTGTGGAAGTCGCAGTGGACCCCAATGCAGTCTGGCAGAGGCACATCCAGCGTCCGGGCCTTGTTGTTATGCTTGGCCGTGAAGCTGACCTGCAGCCAGTTGTTCAGGTGCAGGCACCAGGAGGCCGGCGTCTTGCCTAGCTGGTCAAATCGACCCAGGCTGCGGTAGGCAACACCTGCTGCAAAGGCCTTGCTGTCTCGGTCATAGCGTACCTCCCAGTAATGCTCCCCACCATCAATGAGGGTGTCTCCTAAGGAATAACAGAGGGAGGGCAGGATGAGCTTGTCCAGAGAGCCTCAGGTCTCCCACTCCTCCCCCAGCTCCCTACAAAGCCCCTGTAGTCCTGCTGACCACCCTCCCACATACATCTCTCCCATCCATAAGGTCCCAAGTCCCCATCTCGCTCCCTCCAGGACCCATATGAGAGCCTTGGAGGAGAAGCAGAATGAGGCCCAATTCCTGGGTCTTGGGTACTGTTCCCAGAACCTGCCCCACTAAGGAGTCCCTCATTTTCCCTGGCCACATGGCCCTCTCCCTCTGCCTCCATCCCTCTAGCCCATCACCTCCATCTTACCCAGCACAGTGTAGGACTCAGCAGTAAATCGGTCTCGGCCTCCCCTCCCGGAGGGCATCCTCTTGGGAGACTGGGCACATCTGTGAATATTAGGCAGGTTCAGGTGAATGGGCAGCTCTTCCTCCCCTACCTCGCTCCAGGAATCCTTCTTTGACCAATTCCTCCATTCATCTCTAGTCCAACTGAGCTTCCACCCAGATTCAGGAGCTTACAGCCATTTTTGTTAATAACACTAGCCTAATTATAAAGATCAAACATGACTCAAATTAAGAGATATGGGAGAACATCCCCTACCCACCCCTTCATGGAAACGGGAGGTCCACTGGTGTCCAGTGCACATGTTTTTGGACTTTTTCAAATGCAATGATCAATTGTTTTCTTCCTTCCTTCCCTCCTTCCTTCCTTCCCTCCCTCCTTCCTTCCTTCCTTCCTTCCTTCCTTCCTTCCTTCCTTCCTTCCTTCCTTCCTTCCTTCCTTTCCTGTAAAATACTATTACTTATATGGGATGGCTCTCTGAGCAGGGAAGGAGGGGATACTGGGAAAAAACTATGATAATATAAAACATGAAAAACAGAAATAAAAATTTATTTTAAAAATGTTACCCTTTAACAGTGAGTAACACACTACTAACAATGCTGCTGAATACTGCTATAATCCTCAGCATTTCAGTGGACCTATGACCTCAGTTAGGTGGGTCTTCATCCCTCCAGTGGTAGAGATTTATCACAATCCATCCATGCCTTCTTATGCCCTTGTCCATTATCTTCCATCAATCCTCCACAAGGAAGGGGTCCATCTGACATGCTGGGGTCTCATTCAGATTGCATGAGATAATGTGGGTACCAATGTTGACACCACAGGCTACTGTTGTGTTATGCTTCACTCTCACTCCATGACTGGTCCATCTCCTTTTCTGGCCATAACAGTCTCTGATGACATCTTTTATGCCATGAGCAGTTGTTCATCAGTGATATGCTCCAGCCTATTTTTGCCCACTGTATGACTCTCCATTGGCCTTTGTGGGAATGGCAACTTTAATTCTTCAGACTGGGCTAGTCTACGAACTTGAAGCCAAGGAGGATTAGTGGAAGAACATTGGTATTAAAAAATTCATGGGCCTTTGCTTCAGGAAGAAGCTTGGGGTCATTATAAATGCTGTGCAATTTCTCGATGCAATACAGTCCACACTCCTATTCATTTCTGGGCCCAGTCCTTCTGCAATGTCTGTCCAAGATGAAAAGCCAAACTCTATGGGTAATCCATTTAAAAGCATGTCATAGATTGGACAATAGGTGTTTTTCATCCACTTGGCTTATCCTGTATGGATAGTTAAACCAGACTCTTATATGGCAGGGAAGCAAGTATTTATTAAGTGCCAATTATTTGCCAGACACTATGCTAAGCACTTTACATATATCTCATTTGATACACAATCCCTCCCCTGAGTGACTGTCTATCTATAGGAGCTCTGCAGTGTTCTGGGATTTGAGGCAATCAGTACAACATCATTCACAAACAGAAGCATCAAAATGACCTTACCACCCATAAGGAATCCCTTTTCCATTTGGATTCTGTGTTGGACATTGCTGATGATGGTAGTAAACACATTTACTGAGCAGATAGATGTCTGGGCTTTGCTCTATAGTAATAATCAGAGGACTGATTATCTCCGTTATGATTTTAGGGACTTCTGTATGGTTTTGCCATATATGGAAAATACACCTTGTTGGAGGGCAGCCTTGAAGCCAGGGACAATGTCACATGTTTATCTTTGTATCCCCAGCACAGTGCTTGGCACAATAGGAGGCACTTCAATTCTTGGTGAACTGAGTTGAAGGCACTATTTTGTGCATTCAATTAAATTTTACTTTTTAAATAATCAACACACAATAAACCCAACAGGATCTTGTAGTCTCTACACCTTTCAGTTGATTTCATGACAATAAGGATGGAGTGTGCTATGGAATATCACTTATGAAAGCCTGTCTACTCCCTTCATCAGGGATGCTTTGATTGATGCATGTGTAGTTTATTCTCATTAGGATCTCCTAGAGATGGGAAAATAAGCTGATAGGTTAGCAGCTAGAACATTTTCTTGATGGTCTTTTTTAAAAATAGCAATAATAGCTGTAATTTTTCCTAAGCATTTATTTATCCCTCCTGTGAATCAAATCATCAATGCCTTTAAAATGGAGGACCTGAGTTCAAATCCAGCCCCAGACACTTAACATTTACTAGCTGTGTGACCTTGGGCAAGTCACTTAACTCTAATTGCCCAGCCTTTCCCCCTCCAAAAAGCAAAAAAAAAAAGTATTAGAGAGAAGAGAAATTCTTCATTTCTTTGACAGAGGATATATGGTACTCTAGACTCCTCTGGGATCCAACTTGTCACAAGGAGAGGTAGAATTTGGAAGGCAGATGGGAAGGGGAAAGCTGGCTCCTCAACATGTCTGATTTCCAGCTTGCCTCTAGAGACTTTGGGGATTTCCCCTTGGGTGAAACAAGATTTCATCTTACTCCCATCTGAAAAGCTCATTCACTTTTGTGTATTTGCTAATATATTCTAATTGGTAAGAATCCAATTTCCAAGCTCTATTTGCTTGGATGAGTTTATCTGCCATTTATGCACTATTTGAGATGGTCTTTTTGAGTAATTAGCATTTGGTGGGAAAAGTCAAGCTTTTGAGCATAAGCCTGGATTTTTTTTTTGTTGCTGTTCAATTGTTTTGCAGGCATGCCCAACTCTTCACGACCCCATCTGGGGTTTGCTTGACAAAGATTCGGTTTGTCATTTCCTTCTCTAGCTCATTTTACATGTGAGGTAGCTTGATGCAAACAGGGTGAAATGACTTTCCCAGGGTCATACAGCTAGTTAAGTGTCTGAGGCCAGACTTGAACTCATGAAGATGAGTCTTCCTGACTCTAGGCCCAGCATGCTATCCACTGTGCCACCTAGACACCCCAAGCCTAGGGTACCCTCCTGTATAAGAAATAGTGATTTGAACCTAAAAACTGTTCCCCTAGACTAGCAATGTTTAGTGGAAAAGATATAGTTCTAGTTGAGAACTCCCACTGAGAAAAGAACAGAAAGGCAGCATCGTGGTTCTCATCATTCCAACCTCATCTTCCACTCTTGGTAGGAAATCATAGTCTTCCTGGGAGAAGGGTGGAAAGATTTCAGGGTTATCTGTCCATACTTCTCCATGAGCTGAGTTAGACAACCCATGGGAACATACATAACCTACATGGGCAACACAACACTCTAGCATCCATTTCCCAGTTTGGGGTACAAATAGCTTATTTAAATAGATCAGGTTCAGACTGTTTTAATTACATGCCACATGCCATGTTTAGACTTTCCTTTAATTTAGTATATAATTTGACCTTTGCAGCCAAGTGGTACTTGGAGCACTAGGCCTGAAGTTGGGAAGACCTGAGTTCAAATTTGGCCTCAGACATTTACTAGCTGTGTGACACTGGGCAAGTCACTTAACTCTCCTTGCCTCAGTTTCCTCATGTGTAAAATGGGGATCTTGATAGCACCTATTTCCCAGGGTTGTCATGAGGATCAAATGAGATAATAATTGCAAAGCATTTACCACAATGCCTGGCATTATATAATAAGCACTATATAAATGCTAACTACTATTAACTAGTCAATGGTTTGATTGTCCACAGATATTTGATTTGGAAATGACTCCCACATGGTAACCAATTGTTTTCTCTCTGTTAAGATTGAGTTGATTTCATTTTGGTTGATATTTTTTTCAGTGCTCTCCATGATTAATGCCTCTGGAACATTGTCTTGAAGAAATTGTTCATAAATATAGGCTATGAAGCTCCAATGTAGTTTACAAGCCTTTGGCCTCTTTTGTGTATTTAGTCTCGAGCTATATTTCCCAGCCTGTTTTTCATCATCTTTCCTTATAACCATTTCCTCAATGGAGCCACCAAGTATTAAAACACACATTGTTTTAATCTGGAGGATCTTATCAAGTTTGGGTTTTTGTGTTAGAATTTCTCTACCTCCCTATTCTTTCCAGATGCCGAAATTATTCTGATGGTGGTCTTTTTGCAAACATTCATCGTAAGCACTGTAATACAAGGGGATCAACTGTCTCGTGAAATGATGCTTCTGTTGCCTTTGGAATCACAATAAAATTTACTTTTTTGCTTCTTCAAGTGATGGGGTAGATTGGGTGCTGGACTTGGAGTCAAGAAGGGCCCAGGTTTTAATTTAAAAATTAAATTAAATTAAATTTAAAAATTAAAACACTGTGCCATCTAATTGAAACTCAGTCACTTATGAGCTTTGTGATCCTGGGCAAGTCATTTAACTTCTCTCAGTCTCAGTTTTCCCATTTGTAAAATGGGAATAACTTACCTCACAGGGTTATTAAGGACAAATTGTGAAGGATAAATTGAGACAGGACATGCAAAATGCTTTGTTAATATTATCACTTCAAGGAGAACCTTGGGAGATATCCTTCAGTTTGGCTCCAACTTCCTTTTTCCTTATGGTTTGGTTTATAGTGAATGTGTCAATTTGATATAATTAATTTCCTCCAGTGTCGTGTCAACTCATGGAACACTGGGCAAGGATCTCAAATTCAGAGTAGACTCTTCATACCCTCTCCCACCTATTTCTGTCACTGTCTCTGTGGAAGCACAAGAGGGCAGTAGAGGACCAAGGGTCATTGGGAAATTTTTTAGCTGGACTGACCTTGGTCAGCCTACTGGTGCTGAGAGAGGCTGGCCCTTAGAAAGAAGACCTAAAGTCTGTCCAGTTTGGTAGAACCTGTTGGAGTTTACACTTCACTGGCACAGTCTTCAAAAACCCACGGTCACCTCCATGAAATAATGATGCTTGTTGCAAGTTTTCCAGGCATTTGTCTTATGTTCTGCCCCTTCCAAACTGGGAGCTTCCCAAAGGCAGGGCTGTGTCAGTCCCTTAGACCTTGGGACTCCAGGGGGAGGGGAGGGATTACCTGGCTGGGGAGTTGACCGGAGAGGCAGTCCGACCCTTGCTGTCTTTTTCTCGAGCCTTGATGTCCTGAACTTTCCCCCCCATGGCATCCCATTCCACCGATAATTCTTCCACCCGCAAGTTCTGGTGGCATGTCGTGGCATCCAATCGGAACATGAAAGCTGTCAAAAGGCAAAAACCATGTCATCCTGGGATAGCCTCAACCCCCTACCTGAAGCTCCATGAGAGCCCAGAGCCAGAGACACTTTAGCCAAAGAGCAGCAAGTCAGCTAATGGTGTTAAGAACTCAATCTTCAAATCACTGAAGAGGAGAGGAAGGTAAGGGTGAGAAAGACAGATGTTCTGAGCCTGTTGGCTCATCTCTTAAATGGATCAATAATATTTTCACTGAAGCATTACAAAAATATAAGTTATTATACTATATACCAAGGGTCACTGGAGGGAATAAGCTTAAACTACAGTGTGAAACAGTGAATTTAGACCCTTTCCTGGGCTGGGGTCACTGCCTCTTCACTGTGGAATGGTGTCTATTTATAAAGGCAGGCAGTGACCCTCCCTGGGGCAAGTCTTCCCAGGAAAATGGAACTGAATGACCCCAAGGCTGCCCTTAGAACTGGGAGTCTAAAGCTCTTAAAGAAGGTTCAAAGGAGGGGAGAGAGAACAGGAAGGGAGTTGCTTACCTGTGGTTTCCAGTGTGACAGGTTCTGAGAACTCTCCAGCCACTGCCTTGTTGCAGGCTCTTACTCGAAAGTTCATGTATTTCATATCAAATTTCAGACCTAGAAGGAAGCCACAGATACCTCACAATAATGATTATAACTTTCCGGTAAGAAATAAAACTGCAGTACCTGAGGAATAAATTCATTCTCTAAGTAACAATGCTAACAGTGGGTCAAGCTACAACTATTAACAGTACTACTGCTCTTCACGCTGAATTAACACCCAAAGTACTAAGAATACTGAATTGTCTTCCTTCCTTCCTTTTCACCCTCATTCTTTTCTTCCTTCTTTCCTCGCTTCCTTTCTATCTTCCTTCCTTTCCCTTCTTTTTCTCCTCCTTCCATTCCCTTTTTCTCCTCCTTCCTTTTTCCTTTCTTACTTCCTTCTTTCCTTCTTCCTCTCTCTCTCTCTCCTCCCTTCCCCCTTCCCCCTACCCTCCTGCTGCTACTAACCTTAACACTGAGGCCAGCAGGCATTGTTATATAATGGAAAGGTCACTGGATGTGGAGTCAGATGACCTGAGTTTGAATCTAAGTTCTCTACCAATAGACTTTGGCCAAATCAATCAACTTCTTCATACCTCAGCTTTTTTCATCTGCAAAATGAGGGGGCTGGACTAGATCATTGTTGCCCATCCCAAAGTTTTGGGGGTATTTTTCATTAACCCTTTTCAACAACAACAACAATGTGTTGTGAACTTCCAGGGTAATTGAATATATTACTTATAAGATTCTTTTATTCATTGAGTGCTTATAATAACTAGAAAGATAACTTTTGTCCAAACAGTTCCAAAATAAAGCTTGTACTATATAACTATGAAATAGAAAATGTCATTCTACCTATAATTATGAAAATTCTAGAAGATATAAAAGTGTAAAACTCTATAAAATAATTATGAATCTTTTATGTGGGACATTCTTTCAGAATTAAAAGAAGTAATCCAGGGGGGTGGAGTCAAGATGGCAGAGTAGAAACAGTAGAAACGGAGTAGAAACAGGACTTCCCTGGGGCGCCCCCGCTATATCCTCCAGTTCATGTAAAAAATGACTCTAAACAAACTTTGGAGCTACAGAACCCAAAAAATGACACAGAGAAACTAACATCCCACTGGAGAGAGCCCGGCAGCCAGCAGGAAGTGGCCAGCTCAGCACTCTGGGAGCTGAGCCCAGCCCTGACTGAGGTTTTAACCTCAGGGCACCCACAACCAGCCATCAGCTGGAGGGACTTCAGATTACCAGGAGCTGTGGCAGTTTCTAGAATTATCAACCCATAGATGGTAAGGACAAAGTGAGAGGTCAGTGCAGTGTGGACTTTGGGACCTGGGAGTTCAGGAGTGTGGTCTGGCCTTTTCCCCTAGAGGGAAAAGTGGCTGAGGCCTGGTGGTGGTGTAGCCACTGCCACATGGCTGCTTCAGAGCTCTGGGCCTGCAGATTGTAGGGGGACTAAGCAATCAGTCTGAGGGGTAAATCACTCTTGTTTTTTTTTTGTTTGTTTGTCTGTTTATTTTTAATAAATACAAAATTTAATTTTAAAAAATTTGATAGCCCATGATAACCTTGGATTCTACTCCTTGGGTTCAAATACCTTTAGATATAACACCTTCCCCCACCCCCAACATAACTTTTGAAGTTCTCATTGGTTCTAAGAACCATAAATAATGTTATTAATAGTAAGCAACTTTCCCTAAGACCAGTGGATAGTTATGTGCCCAGGGCATGAACCAGCTATGACCACCAAGCAAAGCATCAAGCTGGGATGAACTTGGGCTGCTACTATGCCCCTGAATGATATGAGAATAACACCACCAAAGAGGTGTCTCTCTACCCAGTGTCAGGGATGAATCACTCTTGTTTTAACCAGCTTGGAGCTGGATCACTGTCTGGGGTGGAGGTCCTGGGGTGTGTGAACAGTGTGCCAGAATGTGTGGAGGCTTCTGAGAGGGCAACCAACTGATAGCTTCAGCAGCTAAGAAAACCCCAGCAATTGGCACACAGCTCCCCTCTATGGTAGCAGAGTTCTACTGTGGCAAAAAGCTCAAAAGTCAAGTAACTGAGTGGCAACATAAGCAAGCAGAGGAAGCAAGGCAAGCAGAGTGATCTGACTTTGGATTCCTTTTCTGGGGACAAAAAGGATGAGGGCATGGAACAGGAGGAAGACAACAAAGTCAGAACTCCTGAACCAGAAGCTTCCAAGAAAAGAATAAGCTGCTTACAGGCAATAGAGGAGCTTAAGAAGGATTTTGAAAACCAAATAAGAGAAGTGGAGGAAAAATTGGGAAGAGAAATGAGAACAATGCAAGAAAATTATGAAATGAGAGTCAACAACCTGACTGAAGAATATAACACCTTAAAAAATAGACTAACTCAAATGGCAAAAGAGGCTCAAAAAGCCAATGAGGAGAAGAATGCCTTTAAAAGCTGAATTTGCCAGATGGGAAAAAGAATCTCAAAAGTTCACTGAAGAGAATCATTCCTTCAGAATTAGATTGGAGCAAATGGAAGCTAGTAACTTTATGAGAAATCAAGATACTATTAAACAGATCCAAACAAATAAAAAAAAGAAGGTAATGTGAAATATCTCATTGGAAAAACCACTGACCTGGAAAATAGATCCAGGAGAGATAATTTAAAAACCTAGAAATCATCCTTCAAGAAATTCTCAAGGAAAAATGCCCTGATGTTTTAGAACCAGAGGGCAAAATAGAGGTTGAAAGAATCCATCAATCACCTCCTGAAAAAGATCCCAAAAAGAAAACTCCTAGGAATATTATAGCCAAGTTCCGGAATTCCCAGATCAAGGAGAAAATATCACAAGCAGTCAGGAAGAAACAATTTGAATATTGTGAAAACACAATCATGATAACACAGGATCTGGCAGCTTCTACACTGAGGGATCAAAGGACTTGGAATATGATATTCCAGAGGTCAAAGAAATGGGGATTAAAACCAAGAATCACCTACCCAGCAAAACTGAGTATCATGTTTCAGGTGAAAATATGGTCATTCAGTGGAATAGAGGACTTTCAAACATTCTTGATGAAAAAACCAGAGTTGAATAGAAAATTTGACATTCAGATAGATACAAGAAGCAAGAAAAGCATGAGAAGGTAAACAGGGAAAAGAAATCCTAAGGAACTTTTCAAAATTGAACAACTTACACCCCTACATGGAAAAATGATAATTGTAACTTATGAAACTTTTCTCAGTATGAGAATAATTGAAGGGAATAGAAATATATATATATATATATGTATGTATATACACACATACATACATATATATGTCTATATAGGAGGGTATATGGGTATATGAATACATATGTGAATATGTATATATATATGTGTACAGGTATACATAGAGGGCACAGGACCAGTTGAGTAGGAAGGGATGATACTTAAAAGGGGAAATTAAGAGGTGAGAGGGGAATATAATGAGAGGAGATGGGGAGAGACAGAATGGGGTAAATTATCTCATATAAAAAAGAGGCAAGGGAAAACTCTTTCAATGGAAGGGAAGAACAGGAAGGCAAAAAGGGAATGAGTCAACCTTATTCTCATTGAATTTGGCTTAGGGAGGGAATGACATACACACTAAATAGGGTATCTAACCCTACAGGAGAGTAGAGGGGAAGGGGATGAGAGGGGGATGATGGAAGGGAGGGCAGGCTTCGGGGGGAGGGAAGTTGGAAGCACACACTTTTGAAAAGGGACAGGATCAAATTAGAGAATAGAACAAATGGGAGGTGGGATAGGATGGAGGGAAATATAGTCAATCTTTCACAATATATCCACTATGGAAATGGTTTGCATAGCTACACATGTACAACCTATATTGAATTGCTTATCTTCCCAGTAAAGGTAGATGACAAGAGAGGTAGGGAAAGAATCTGGAATTCAAAGTTTTAAAATCAAATGTTTAAATATATATTATTATTATTATTTTACATGTAACGGGGAAATAAGATATACAGGTACTAGGGCGTAGAAATCTACTGTGCCCTACTGGAAAGTTGGAGGGGGAGATGGGGAAGATATGGGAGAGAGCAGATTGGGGGAGGGAATATTCAGTAGGATTGCTGTTTTGGGATGGTTGGTAGGGAAAAATGGGGAGAAATCTGTAACTCAAAATATTGTCGAAATGAATGATGTAAACTAAAAAATAGAAAAATTAAAAATAAAAAAAGAAGTAATCCAGCAAGACCCATAAGATTACTATCATCTGCAGTTATTTTCTGCTTAAATTGTCACGAAATATTTTGAGTGGGAAACCTTTGGCCCATCATGGTGAACAATCACTAAATGGGAACAACAGAAGGAGACAATCTCTGATTGGCCGGGCCTCCTGACCAAGACCCTCCATCTCTCTACTCTGGGCATTCTCTCTGGCTATTCCCCATTCCTGGACCACCTCCCTTCCTCCACTCCACTGACCTGCTTTGCTTCCTTTACATTCCGATTAAAATGCTACCGTCTACAGGAAGCTTCTCCCAATCCCTTTTAATTCCAGTGTCTTTTCCCTGTTAATCATTTCCTATTTATCCTGTATAGAGCACCAGGCCTGGAATGAGGAAGACCTGAGTTCAAATCTAGCCTCTGGCACTTACTAGCAGTGTGGCCTTGGGCAAGTCACTTAACCCCAATTGCCCTACCTTCTCCCATTAAAAAAAAAAAAATTTTTATTTGTACTGCTTAATATTGTTATTGCTACTACTGCAAATACGAAGCATTATCACTGCTTAAAATAATATAACTACTAATCAGTATGCTCAGGAAGTCATAATACTTGGTATGAATGGTTCTAAAGTTCAAAGAATGTCAGAGCTGGAAGAGTCCTTTGGGATCAGTTAGTCCAATGGTCTTATTTTGCAGATGGGAAAACTGAGGCCAAGAGAGGGAAAAGATTTACACTAAGTAAATGGTAGAGTCCCCTGACCTCCAACCCAGGGTCCACTAGACCCCAGCAGACAGATGGAGTAGAGAACTGCGTTTTGTTCTGCCCTATGGGAGAAAGAGATCATTTGCTCACCAGACAGAGTGTACTCAGTCTGCCTGATGCCCTCAATCACCATCCAGGGCTGGTCTTCCTTGAGCCGAGGCGGGCCCTCAAAGTTGGTTCGCCGATATTCTAGCACATAGTGGTCAATCTTGCTGTCCTCATCTGGCATCCGCCATACCAGCGTCACACAGTTATCTGCCACCAGGGACTCTCCGAGGTCAATCTCTGGGGCACTAGGCACTGGAAAGGAGAGGAGGTATCAGAGGTCAACCTCCCCATTGAGCTTGGACCCTGGGACCTGCCAGCTGAGAAGTTTGGCCTTCTCAGATTTCTACCATTTATTCTAGTCCTCTCCCTTGCCTCCCATAATCCCATCCTACATGCCAGTCCCTGATACCACTCCTCACCTGGTAGGAACTTCAGGGCCTGCAAGAGACGCCGCTCCTGGGCAAAGTCCACCATGAGGTGGCTCATGTTGTCACTGACCTTTGCTTTCAGGGAGAGCCGGAATGCAGGGGCCATGGTCACACTGCAGGGGGGAAGGGCTGGGCTCATCTGGAGGGTCTGGACCCACCAGGAACCATGGGAAGGGGAAATGGGGGGTTCTTTCTCCTCCCTTCAGAGAATCCTGCCCTCCCTTGGAGTTGGAAACCTTGAATTTTAGTTGGAGGACATAACTAGAGTCTGAGCCTATTTGCTGATTTTGGTGGGATTTTGAGCAAGTCAATTAACCTCACAGGGATTCCATTTTCTTTACTGTAAAACAGAGGCCTTTCAATAAGTGATTGCTAAGGTCTCTTCCAAATTCTAAATCCTTTGGGTCCCACTGAACTCCCACCTCTCCTCTGGACTGATACTGGCCTGGAGGCTGGGGGGGTAAGGGGCCTTTCTTGAGATACCCAATTGGAGGGGGGTGGGTTAAACATCCTCCAATGGGTGGTACTACCACAAGTAAGGCAATCTTACCTGTCTTTTATCTGTTTGGCAGCCTGGAAAAAGGAAGGAGAGGGGGAGAGTCACATTTTCTGAGCAGAATGAACCATCAGAGATCACCTAATCCATCCATCTGACCCCTCATTTTATAGAGGGGAAACCAAAGCCCAGAGAGGAGATGGAATTTACCCAATGTCACACAGTAAATTAGCAGGAGAGCTGCTGAAGCCTCAAACCCAGGCTTCCTGTTTTCCCTGCCCAGGGCTCTTTCCTCTAGAAAGGTAGGGAAGGAGAAGGGGAGAGAAAAAGAGGGAAGAAACGGAGGAAATTCATAGGCTTTAGAACTGAAAGCAAAGTCAGAGATCATTTGGTCCAACCCCCTCATTCTACAGATGAGGAAATTGAGGCCCAGAGAAGTTATGTGACTTGCCCAAAGATAGTAAGCAACAGAGACAGTATTCAAACCCAAGACTTTTGACTTCAAATTCTGCGTTCTCTGCCCTACTCTTTACCAATAACACACAAATAAGTTTTATATGAATTATTTGTGTCCTGTGTCTTACCCCCCTACCAGACTGGCAAGGCCTTGAGGTCATAAGCTGCTCCTTCAAGGACCAGCTCAGGTGTAGTCGGCTTCTTCTTTCTGAGGCCTTTCCTGACTTCCCCTCCCCATCCCTGAGGTCCCCAGGCCTCAGCCTGAACTCTCTCGGGACTTTGCTTTATGGCCATGAGTGATGTTACACTGAGGTCTCCAAAGAGGTAAAAGAAATACTGCACAAAGGCAGGGGAGAGGTGTATTGTGAGGGAGAGCAGGTGCAACAAAGAAGGAAATGAGAAAAAAATCAGGACAAACAATGCCATCAGGGAAATAATGTACGAGCTGGAAATAGAGAGGGCTCGGGATGACAGGCTCCATGGGCATCCTTACAGTACGGTACACTCCCCCAGCACCATGGGGGCCTAGGGGAAACATGGACAATAACGGCACAGGACAGAGATAGGCATGGGTTGTGATCTGCATTATTAGAGGCCAGTCGCATCTCAGACCACATGAGGAGGATCTAATCATGTTATCATTCACATCATAGTTGTATGTGTGTATATATGTGTGTTTGACTCAAGTTCCTTAAGGGTAGAGGCCTTGTTTTTCATCTATGTATCCACAGCACTGGGTACAGGGCCCTGCATAAAGCAGACACTTAAAAAATGTTTGACTCAATCCAACAAGCATTTATTAAGTGCCTACTATATACAGCACATGTTAGGTGCTGAGAGATACGGAAATGAGTAACACTCCCTCCTGGAGATCTCAGGGGAGCAGAGAAGGAAGAAAGAATTTTCTTTGTGTTCGTTTGTGTCTGCTTATTTATGTTCCTTTGTATCCTCCAATAGAATTTATGCCCTTGGAGGACAGGAGCTGATTTTGCCTTTGTCTTGCTGGCATCTGATGATGAGCTTGCTGGAGAGTGTTCCACAAAGAGCTTTCCTCAGAATAGTGCCATGGGCGCCACAGATACTGCTAATCCCATTTTACAGATGAGGAAATGGAGGAGAAATGCTTTATTCAGTTACCCAGCTAGGAAGTTCCAGCACCAAGCCTCAAATCCAGGGCTCCTTCCCCTAACTCATGCTGACAAAGGGAACCGGGTCTGGTGGAAGATTCCACACGGCTTCAATCCCTTGGTTAAAGTCACAGATGTCGGGCTGTAAGGGGCCTCAGAGGCCTCCTAGTCCAACACCATCATTTTCCAGTCCTCTCCAACACCTGTCCTCCCATGGTCTCCAAACCCGCCTAGAGCCACCAATCTAGGGGTTACTTTTGTTGAATAAAAGTCTACGTTTTATGGTGGGAAAAAAAACGAGCTGGGAGGCCTGGGTGTGAATCCTGGCTCAAATATATCTGGTTGTATGACCTTGGCTTAGTCACTTCCCCCTTTCAGCCTCAGTTCACTTACCTCTAAATTGGCAACAGTAAGTTATATAGCCTGTATCTCAGATTGAGAGAAAAGCACTTAAAATGCCACGGAAAGGCTACGATTAAATACTTGCCCATGTGTTCAGGGCAGCTAGGTGGTACAGTAGATAGAAAGAACACTGAGCCTGGAATCAGAAAGACTCATTTTCGTGAATTCAAATCTGACCTTGGATACTCACTAGAGGTGTGACCCTGGGTAAGTCACTTCACCTGGTTTGCCTCAGTTCCCTCATCTGCAAAATGAGTTGGAGAAAGAAATGGCCAACCACCCCAGTATCCTTGCCAAGAAAACCCCAAATGGGGTCACACCAAGAGTCAGACCAAACTGAAATGACAACAGCAACCATGGATGTAAAGCCCTTTGCAAGCCTGGAAGTGCTTTCTTAATGTCAGTTGATGCTGTTAGTATTGTTTTCATCACTGTTATTGACCCATACAAGGCCTGGTCGCTAGCCTTCTCCTTGCACAATCCTACCCACCAAGACTCTCCCCAGCTAACCGAAAGTGCCAGTCCCAAACCTGTGGGAAATCCTGGTTGTCTGCTCCCTGCAGAGTCTGGTTGGCCGTTTCCAGAAGCTCCTCAGAGCTCTCCAGAGCCTTGGTGCAGGCTGCCAGCTGGTTCTGAGGGGAAGAGATGGGGCAGAAGAGGCAATGTCAGTCAAGCAAGCCCTGAAGTGTCCCCATGCCCAGGGCCAGGCTTTGTTCTGGGCAACAAGAAGCCATAGAGATGGAGAAGGGGTAACGCAAAGGGACCTCCCAGCTTTGGGGCCCACTGAGCAGAACAGCCAGGAAGAAAGGGGAAGAAGGAAGGTTTTCCTTAATATTTACTCAAGGGTCCAAAGAAAGGGCTGTCCTTTCTGAACCCCCAAGCTGTAAGTGCCTTGCTCCCCAAATTCTCTAATATCCATTTTTTATTTATCTTTACATGTATATTATAACCCATCCGCCACCTCCTCTAGACTATAAACTCTGCAAAGGCAAGGATTATTCCACTTTTGTCTTTGTATGCCCAGGTTCTAGCACAGTATCTACCACATAGTAAGGATTTAATAGAGGTCTTCACAAATAAAGTGAGCCAATTTCTACATTTTACAGATAAGGAAACTGAGGCTTGTAGAGGTTTATTTGCCCAGGTCACAGTAAGAGGCAGAGCCAAGATTCACAGAATCACAAAACCTCAGTGGTGTAAGGAACTTCAGAGGTCAATGCATCCAGCCCATACTGAAAAGAAATCCTGTCCTAGAGGTCTCTGAAAAGTAGTCATCCACAATCTGCTTGAAGACCACCCTAAAGGGAGGGCCTTTTCCTAAGCTAGCACCTTGTACTTGGGTACTTATTACTAGGAAATTTCTTTCTATGAAGCTTAACTCTGTCTCTCTGTAACTTGACCCATAAATTTTTTCTGTACTACCCCCATTCCCCTCCTGCCTTCCTGCCACTTCTGCACCAAGCAGAATTAATCTCAGTCTCTCTTCTAGGTGACAGCACTCCCAATGCCTAGAGAAAATTATCCTATATCTAGCCTTCAGGCTATACATTCAAGTTCCTTCATCTGATACTTCTATCTCTTAGGAGGGGGTTTTAATTCTCCTCACTATCAGAGTCAGCTTCCTTTAAATTCACTCCAGCTTATTAGTGCCCCCAAATTAAACATAATTCTTCAAATAGGGCCCAAGCAGAACATAGGACAATGAGACTATCACCTCCCTTACTCTGGACACTATGTCTTTGTTAATACAGAACAAGATGACATCAGATTTCTCTGTTGCCATTGATACTGAACTTGTGGTCCACCTGAACCCCTGGATCTTTTTGAGATAAACTTTTTAAAAGATACCTCCCCTATCCTGTGCTTGTGCAGTTGATTTTCTTAACCTAAATGAAAGATTTTACATTCATCCTTTCAGATTTGGCACACCATTCTGCCCTCTGAGGTCCCAACTCTGTCATCAACTTGTTAGTTATCTGTCCCACCTTTACAGGTCATCTGCAGATTTGGTAAGCATATCATCCATGCCTATTTACTTGAAATCAAGTCCTCAGACTATGCCCAGTACTATTTATATTACATCAGGCTGTTTGAGCTGAACCTTAAAGGATGGCTGGAATTTGGATATGGAGCCAGGAAGGACACTAGATGCAATGAACAAATTATAAGACCACAGGAGAGTAATGGGTGGTTGCTGCAGAGAATGATTTCAGTTCCAAATAAGGAAAAACTTTCTAACATCCTAATAGGAGAATGGGCTCTGTCAGGAGAGGCCAGTTCTAGAGGTCTGTTACTATGGATCTGAACACTGTAGAGGTGACTCCTGTTGAAGTACAGGTCAGACTGGATAAGGTTTCAGGTCCCTTTCAGCTAACAGAGCTTTGTGATGGATGGTGAAGGCTTGAAAGGCAACAAAGTAAAATTTTCTTTATAGGATCATAAATTTAAATCTGGAGGAGACCTTATAGGCCATTTATTTCACCTGCACCCATTTTACAGCTGGGGAAACTGAGGACCAGAGGGAAGAAGTAATTTTTTCAAGGTCACCCAGGAAGTAAGTGGTAAAGCTGAAATTCAAACCCAGGCCCTTCCAACTCCAAACCCGGCATTCTTTCCATTATAGTTATATTGACTGTTCAGGAGAAAGAGAAAAGCTAGACGAGGCTGGAGAGAAAAGGGAGCAAGGGAAAGAAAAGGCTAAAAGTGGAAGATGGGGGAAGGGTCTAAAGGGCTGCCAATGCCAGGCTGCTGACATTGGACTCCCATTGTCAGCAGGAAGAGCTCCCTGAGCAGGGGAAGAATGTCACCAGAGCTGCTCATTAGGCAGACTAATCTAGTAGCCTGACATGGGGTGCTTTGAGAACTGGAAGAGGTACAGCTTGAGTTTAGGCTTAAAGGAAGCATAGAATTCAGATGGGAAAGACTAGAGAAAAAATAGATTAGAACAAGGAAGAGACTTAAAGTCAAGAGGTCTGTACTGAAGTCCCACCTCCGCCTTTCCCTGACTCTGTAAACATGGGCAAATCCCTTCATTTCTCCAGTCTCAGCTTCCTCTTCTGTAATCACTTATCTCCCACAGTTGTTGTATGGCTAGACCCAGCTTAGTGTGACTAATGAATCCCCTGAAGTGGGGGTATTATTCAAATCTGCATTTCATCTTTCCACTGGGCTTGATATGGCAACTCAAAAGAAGAGGTTAAGTTGATTTCAGGCCCACAGACTGGAATCAATGACTAATTTTAAATAATTATAATTTCAAATAGTGTGAATTAGAAGAAAGAGGATTCCTCATTTGCATTAATCTGGACCTAACTATAAAACACTAACATTCAAATGGTACATAAATGTCAGTTATTATCACTAGAATGCTGGTACTATGGTCCAAGTAGTGGCAGATGAAGCTTAGCCTCAGGTGGAATCTTAGGAGCAGAAGTTTAGAATTGGAAAAGACCTTCTAAGGTAGTTAGCCCAAATGTCTCATATTAGAGATGAAGAAACAGACTCAGAAAAGAAATGTGACTTGTTAAAGGTCACACATGGCCCCCGAAAAAGGAAATGAGGCTTCGAAGGGAAGAGGCATTTTCAAAGGCCTACTGGAAGGGAGTATGGCTGGATTCGGGGGCCCAGTAAAGTCTCTCAGTCTTTTCTAATTTGTGCCCTCTTCTCTTAGATCTGGGAAGTTTACTTTCAGAAGGAGCAGACTCACCTGGAGCTCATAGATTCGGCTAGCACGGTCCTGTTTGATCTTCATCAACATGCCCTCCTTCAGCTCATCCAGCAGGGAGAACAGTGACTGGAACTCTACCTCCAGGTCCTGTTGGACCTTGTTGGAGTTGGCCTAATGGGAATGGATTAGAATCTTAGATCAGTTAAGTGTCAGAGCTGAAGGGCCCTTGGAATATAGATCATGGGATGGATAAATGTTGGGGCTGGGAGGGCCCTAGAACATAGACCAGGTAGGGAACCTGCAGCCTCAAGGCCACATGTGGCCTTCTAGGTCCTTGGGTGCAGCCTTTCCACTGAGTCCAAGTTTTACAGAACAAATCCTTTTATTAAGGGAATTTGTTCTGTGAAGTTTGGATTCCGTCAAATGGCCACACTTGAGGACCTAGAGGGCCACAAGTGGCCTTGAGGTTGTAAGTTCCCCACCCCTGACACAGACCTCAGAATGAATGTTAGAGATGAGAGGCCCTTAGAACACAGAATGTCAAAGCTGGGAGCAACCTTAAACATAGAAAGTGGGATCTGGGAAGGGCTTTAGAATATGGAATTCCAGCTGTTCCCAGTTGGCTGCCCCTCCCCCTGCCCTTCCCCCATCTCTCCCACCTCCACATTCAGCAGCATTTGTTTCAGGGCATAGATGAAGTTCTGGATCTCTTCATTCTTCACTGCCAGAGTCGTGATGATCTTCTTCAGCGCCTCCTGTGCCAACACCCAAGACACAATGTCCGGTCCTCACCTGGTCTAACGAATTCTTCCCAGACCACATAACCCCCAATATCCTCTAGGACTTCCATGTCCCAAGACCCAGGGGTTCAAGGAAGACACAAGAAATTGTGGGAACTGGACTTAGCTGGGAAGGAGCCTGGATGGGGGTGATGGCGGGGGTGAAGAGAAGAGAGCCAGAGGAAGGAATAGCTTAGAAAGGCAATAGACTGGGTGTGTGTGAAAGAGTGGGGGGGTGAGGAGGGGAATAGCAGGGGCTAGGTGAGGGAAAGGGAGAAAGGGGACTGACAACCTGTACCAGGGACTAATCCCCAGGCTGAGGGAGTTGCCTCCCCTCCCAGTCCAGCTTCTAGGCTGCAGCAGCAATGCGGGTATTCAGCATGGTGGGCGGGACTGGGGCTGCCCCAACTCTGCTCCAGGCCAGGTGGCGCGGGACCTTTGGGTCCATTCCTAGAAGGGGCTCCTCCCCGCCAGCCCTCATGGACCCTTGCCGGCTATTGTCGGCCCGCAACCCCACATCCCATGCCGGACGCCAGGCCCGCCTGAGCCAGGGAGGAGGCAGAGGGTAAGCTGCTGCAGCACCTGGTGCAGCGCGCCCCGCCCCGACTCCCATCTGCACCCCCACCCTCACCCCGGCCCTCGCCCCTACCTTCTGATCCCCCATGGCGCCCAGCCCAGGATGCTTGCAGGAGCCCCGGTGTGCCCCGCGCAGCCGCAGCCGCAGCCGCCGCCGCGCGCCCCTAGGCACAAAGGTGCCCAGAACCCATCGCCCAGCCTGGGACTTCGGTCCTCTCCCACCCCCAGCCTCGCCGCTCCATCACCGCCTCTACGGCGCAGGCGTATAGGCCGAGGCATCTTGGGAAATGTAGTCCAGGGCTGTGGAGGAGACCCAGGCTCATGGAAGGGTAAGGGCATTTAGAACCTAGAATGTAGAATGTCAGAGCAAGAAGGGGTCCTGGAACCGAATATCAGAGCTGGGAAGGAACTTAGAATATCGGACACAATCTGACTCCAACCTACCTTTCTGGATTTATCTCATCTTATTCCTCTGCTTTCACTCTACATTCTATCATTTTGGCCTGGCTTACTGGATCTTCCCTGTTTTCGACATTCCTCCCTTTTTTTTTCTCTGCAAAGGCTCTCATTTATCCCTGGGATGCACTTCTTACTCAGCTATACATATTAGCTTCCTTCAAAGCTTCCCTCAGATGACATTTGCTCTGCTAAGCCTTACCTGATTTCTCTCACTACCCTCCACCATACTCTTCCCAGTTACTCTCCCTTCTCAAATTACCTCCTATCTAATTATCCTACACTCTGCATTCTCCCAGTAGAATGTAAGTAAGGTTCTTAAGGTCAGGTTCTATTTTGGTTCTGTCTTTATATCCCCAGCACCTAGAACAGTGCTTTACATATAGTATGACCTCAGTGGTTTTTTGTTTGTTTTGGTTAAGTTGAATTCAACAGGACATGAAATTTCAGACCTGGAAGGACCTTAATACTCCAGACATAGGTAATCAAAGCTGTAAGGGTCCTTGGAACATAGAACCCAGGCCATCAGAGCTAGAAGGGTTCTCAGAATGCTGGACATGGGAAGGACTTGAAGACATAAAATGGCAGAGCTCAGTGGGTTCTTAGAGATCAAAAGAGAGTAGATTATAGATTTTAAGCTGGAATGGACTTTGGAGATCTAATGGGGAAAGGAAGATGATTTTCAAAATGTGGTGGGAATGACTTCCTTTCAGGGCATCTGAGGAGTCAAAACTATTTTCCTAATAATATGAAGATGTTTTTATTTCTAAAATGCTCACTATCGATAAATGTAGCCCACATCAACAAAAGCTATTTGGGAAAGGGGATCCTCAAAAAATTTTAAGAGATTTAAAAATTTTGAGAACTGATGACCTATTTCAGCCTCTGTTTTGCAGATGGGAGACATGAAGAGGAAAGGTCTTTTTCAATTGTCTTCTTGCTGTTCTTCAAATGTGACATTATATTCCCCCTTTCTTTGCCTTTGCATAGGCATCCTCTCCTTACCACTGTGTTAGACTTCCTAGCTTCCTTCAAAACTCAGCTCAAGCTCCACATTGCACCTTTTCCCCCCCTAGGCTCAAGTAGCCAATACCTTCCAAGCAACACTCACCATTGCCTTGTTTTTAATTTGTTTTTTGTTTTGTCTTGTTTTGCAGTCATGTCCAACTCTTTGTGACCCCATTGGGGTTTTCTTGTCAAAGATACTGGAGTGGTTCACCATTTTCTTCTCCAGCTTATTTTACAGATGAAAAAACTGAAGCAAATGGGGTTAAGGGACTTGCCCAGGGTCACACTGTTAGGAATTGTCTGAGGCTGGATTTGAACTCATATCTTCCTGACTGTGGGCCCTATACCCTGCAACACCTAGCTGCCCTGTCTTTTATTTACTTTGTATTTTTCGATAGTCATGTCCAATTCTTCATGACCCTGTGGACCATACTATTCATAGCATTTTTTTTTTTTTGCTTTTTGAAGGGGAAGGCAGGGCAATTGGGGTTAAGTGACTTCCCCAAGGTCACATGGCTAGTAAATGTTAAGTGTCTGAGGCTGTATTTGAATCCAGGACCTCCTGACTCCAGTGCTCATTTCACTGCACCATCTAGCCACCCCTCTCGGCATTTTCTTGGCAAAGACATTAGAGTGGTTCAGTGGATTAAAGTGACTTATCCAAGGTCACATAGTAAGTATCTGAAACTACATTTGAACTCAGATCTTCTTGACTCCAAGCCCAGGGCTCTATTCACCTAGCTGCCTCCTATTTAATTTGTATATATTTTGTATATATTTATGCTTGTATTCATGTTGTTTCCTCTGATACAATGTACAGAAACTGTTTCTTCTTGGTCTTTGCATTCCTAACAAGGAGTTTGGTCCCTAGTAAGATCTTAATAAATAGTTAAGTTGGCTGATTTAATTGTTTGATTAAAAGATTAAAGGGCAATTTTCCTGACCTTCCCAAATCTGCAATTATTGTCTCTTCTACATTGGCTCTTCCACATTACAAAGCAAGGCACTCACTCCTATGTCAATTTCCCAATTTATAAAATGAGGGAGTTGGATTGCTTGATATTGAAGGGAGTTTCTACTTCTGATCGGATATGTTTAAGGACTCACCTAATTTAAAAACTAGATCTTATGTGATTTTATTTTGTTTTTATATTGCCTAGATTTCCCTCTTCATCTCCCCCACTACCACCTAGAGCTATCTCTCAACAACAACAACAAAAAAATTAAAGAGGATGAAAAGAAAGAAAAGTGGTTAAACTGAATACATAGGAAAAAAATCTGTTATATGCAATATTCCATACCCAAGGACAATTCCTCTCTCAACCTCTTCAAATGAGAAGGAAGGCATCTTCTGATAGTTCTTTGGAGCCAAGCTTGTTCTTTTTTTTTTTTCTGGAGGAGGAGGGAAGGCAGGTCAATTGGAGGTGACTTGCCCAAGGTCACATGGCTAGTAAGTGTTAAGTGTCTGAGGTCGGATTTGAACTCAGGTCCTCCTGACTCCAGGACCGGTGCTCTATTTACTGCACCAGGTAGACATGCCCCTCCCACCCCCACCCCCAGCTTGTTCTTTATCCTTTCCAAACATTAATCTATTGTTTGTGGTGATTGTTCAATCCATTAACATTTCCTTGGTGGTTGTTTCCTTTATTCTGCTTACTTCACTTTGCCTCACAAAAGTCTTTCCAGACTTCTCAATATGCATCATCAATGATCAATCAATAAACACTTATTAACCACCCACAATGTAGCTAGGTACAGTGATAAGTGATAAAAGATAGACTGGTCCTGTCCTCTAGGAGCTTACAGTCTAGTGGGGGAAGATAACACACAAAAGGAAACTGAAAAGGGGGGGAGGGGAGGTGGAAAACTCAGGGAAGCCCTAAAATAATGCATCTTGGTGAGAAAAGAGATGCTCAGAGTTGAATTCTCTACTTAAATGGAGAGTCGGGAGTTCCTGGCTCCCTCTCTCTAATCAGAGTGAAGGAGAGATACTGAGGCTGATGTGATCATGTTTGCTGTTGTCCTTGGTCATCTTTACAAATTTGTTGTGTGAGGCTCAAGGTTGTTTGATTTTCATTTGTCTTATTATTAATAATTTGGAACATTCTATCATATGGTATTAATAGCCCCCACACAATTCTCTTTAAAACCTATTCATATCTCCTGACCATTTCTCTACTGAGGAATGACTTTTGGTTGCATCTATTTCTGTTAGTTGTATATGTATCTAGGATATTGTGAGAAACACGCTTGTGGGGACTTCCCAGGCAGGGTCAGTGAGTTAGCCCAGATGAGCTTCTGCTGTCCACTGCTTCCCTGGGTGCCCTTAGGAAGATTCACAGGATACATCCCTTAACATGGCAAACCCCTTCTCACTGAAAGAACTCAGAAACAGAGTGGGTAGAGGAAGGCCTTTATTACTCTTCTCGTGAGGAATCAGGTGTGGTGCATACTAGGAACACTCACACTAATACAGAAGCAGGAGTGAGGTTATACAGTCTGTCCTTCCTGTTAGAGTTAGGGTTAGGGGGTGGTGAGGGGGCGCAGTGAATAGAGCATCAGTCTGGGAGTCAGAAGGACCTGAGTTCAAATACAGCCTCAGATACTTAACACTTAGTAGCCCTGTGACCTCGGGAAAGTCACTTAACCCCAATTGTCCTGCCTTCCCCATTCTAAAAAAAGAAGCAAAATAGAGTTAGGGTTAGTTCAAATTCCTCACTTTATTTCCCTACATTCCTCTTTATGCAGATTATGTAGGTGTGGTAGTGAGGATACTTGTGAAGGGGTGTGACCTCTAGGGTTTGAGTTGTCAAGCCCCCCACCTTTCTAGTTCCCCCTGGCCCTAGGATGGCCATTGTCTTAGTAAAATAAGATAATCGAGTTTCCCCACAACTGTTGATTATCTCCCAGTAACTTTTGTGGGAGCAAAACAAGATGCCATAATATCCCCTCTTACAGATATCAAACCTTTATCAGAGATATTGAATGTAGAGATTTTTATTCCTGATCCACTCTTTCCCTTCTTTTCCTAGATGCAATATTTTTGTTTCTATGAAAGCATTTCAATTTCACATAATCAGAATTATCTATTTTATAGTTTGCAATCACTTTTATACCTGGTTTGGTTAAGAATTCATCTTCTGTCCATAAGTATAAAGGTCAATGATATACTTCTCTTCCAATTGGATTTATAGTAGGATATGGTGTGAGATATTGGACTAAACCTACTTTCTGCCAGACTCCTTTCCAGTTTTTGCTCAATTATCAGAGAGTCCTTCCAACTTATAGTGTATTAGAAAGAGACCTAGACATGGAGTAAAAATATCTGAATTTGAATCTGTCAGGATCCCGATGCCAAGACCACACCTCTCTTTTCACTATTAGGAGAAACCCTGTTTTCCAAAGCTTAGTCCCAGCAAGCAAGCTCTGTCCTGAGCTTGGCATAAACACAATTCTTTGTGTTTACCTTCTGGATGAACTCAGTTGCAGCAAAATCTCAGAATTGTTTTACACCAGCACCAGGTGGTCTCTGGGTTCAGACAGGCATTATAGTATCTATGTTCCAGTCATGAAGCCCTGTTATGAATCAAACTTGGCTCATTGTTGCTGTTACCCCTCATTGCAAGGGCTACAGCTCACAGTATAGCCACTAGTATATTTATGGAGATTTGCCCACACTAAAGGTCTCCTACTAGATCCCCCTCTCCCCAAGTGTCTAGCTTCCCTCCTCCAACTAAATAAAGTTTTTTGCTTGTAACCACTGTTAGCACTTTGGTTCTATTTTGTTTTTGTTTTATTTTTCAGAGTTAACTGTGGTTGTGATAATCTGTGTGAGCTCTTTGTTGTACAACCTATAACTCTTTGGTTATTTGTTTTAGAGTTCACAAATCTCTGCTACTTACTGCCGGTGTAATCTTGGCAGGTGATTTCTAGTCTCTGAATCTAATTTTCCCATCTGTAATATGAGAGGATTCTTAACCTGGGATCCATGAACTTTTTTTTACAACTATGTTGATAATTATATTTCAAGATAACAGGTTTCCTTGGTAATTCTCTGTATTTTATCTAATGCATTTAAAAACACAATTCTGAGAAGGGAGCCATAGGCTTCACTAGACCACTAAATGAGTACAGAACACAAACACACAAATTAAGAGCTCCAGTTAGCTGATCTCTGAGGTTCCTTCCAGGACTCAGATTCTGGCTTCCCAGAGGATCTGGGGCTAGGGCAGGATGGGCTGTGGGGTTAGGGGGACTTTAAGGCCAGAGGGTGTGGAGTCCTTGGTCTGGGACAGAATGGAGTGAGAATTGGATTTGGAATCTGTAAGTCTCTGCTTTGAATCCCAACTCAGCCACTAATGTGTGGGCAAATCACTTTTGCTCTTTGGATTTCAGGTGCCTCAGGTGTAAAGTGAAATCTGTTTTCTAAGGCAGAAGCCTTCGCAGCTGAGTTTTAAGACCTCTTGAAACCCTGGCTTGGGGGAGGGCCACCTGTTGTTGGAAGCCTCTCAGGAGACAGACCCCCCCACAGCAGTTCCTGCTGCTGCCACCCATAAGGAGATCAGCCTATGAGCTTACGCAACTGGGACTGAGCGTGCTAGCTCTCTGCCGGAAATCTCCCCACTGCTTCTGGTTACAGGGTCTCACACTTTACTGTTAAACTCATCGTGCTGGGCTGACCCAAGTCAGGAAGACCTAGGTTGCTATTTCACCTCTGTCCAAGCTCCCAGGGCTGTGGCAAGAATCAAATGAAAAACCACAGACAAAGGAGGCTGCATATCTTAAAAGACACATGGGGTGTCCTAAAAATCTTAGTGCAGTTTTAAGCTTAAAACTTAAGCTCCTTGAGAGCAGAAACTTTCCCCCCCATTTTTAAAAAAAAATTATTTATTTATTTATTTTTAGTTTACAACATTCAGTTTCACAATCCCTTGAGTTCCAAATTTTTTCCCCTTCCCTTTTTCCTCCCCCTCCCCTCCCATGGTGGCATGCAATCTGGTATAGATTCTACAAATACCTTCACACTAAACATTAGTCAAGTTGTAGAGAAGGATTATAACCAATGGAATGAACAATGAGAAAGAAGGGACAAAACAAAACAAAACACAAAAGAGAGTAAGTAGTTTGCTTCAATCTGTAGTCAGACTCTGTAGTTCTTTCTCTGGATGTGGATATCCCTTTCCATCATGAGTCTTTTGGAGTTGCCTTCCAACGTTGTATTGCTCAGAGAAGCCCAGTCTGTGAAAGTGAGTCATCACAGATACAATGTGTCTGTAATTGTGTACAAAGTTCTCCTGGTTCTGCTCCCCTCACTCAGCATCAGTTTATATAAGTCCCTCCAGGTTATTATTATTATTATTATTTTTAAAGCAATTGGGGTTAAGTAACTTGCCCAAGGTCACACAGCCATTTGTGTGTGTGTGTGTAAAAGGGGGGGTGTTAAGTATCTGAGGCTGGAACCAATCCCAGGTCATCCCTCTCCAGGTTATTATGAAGTCCATCCACTCCTCATTTATTATAGCGCAATAGTATCCCATTACATTCATATACCACAACTTGTTCAGCCATTCCCCAATTGATGGGCATCCCCTTGACTTCCAATTCTTTACCACCACAAAAAGAGCTGCTATAAATATTTTTTGTACATATGGGTCCTTTTCCCACTTGTATGACTTCTTTGGGATACAGCCCTGGAAGTGGTATTACTGGGTCAAAGGGTATGCACATTTTTATAGCCCCTTGGGCATCATTCCAAATTGGACTGCAGAAACTTTTTTTTTTTTTTGTGGAGGGAAGGGACCTTTCTTTGCATCTCCAACAAAGCACAGGTCCTGGAACCTAGTAGGGACTTACTATATGTTTTTTGATTGCCTGACTGACCCTTATAAGCAAGGAATCTGATTATGAATTTTAAACCACTTTAACCTCTCTGAATTTCAGTTTCTCCAGTTGTAAGAGATAATTAGGCCAGTAATAACTGCCCCCTCCCAGGGTTGTTGTGAGGCTCTGTCAGTCAATAAACATTTATTAAGAGCCTATTATGTGCCAAGCACTGTGCTAAACACTGGGGATAAATATATAAATAACAAAGACAGTTCCTGTCATCAAGGAATTTATAATCTAATGGGGAAAGGCAACATGCAAAAGGAAGCCGAAAGCTGGGGGAAGGGGAGGGAAGAACCTGGCCCAATGGCATGAGGTAAAGCAGTGTGGTGTTGGGAAATGGGGAGGAAAACTGTGTCAAACCTCCTTTTTAAATAGAGGCCCTGAAGCCGAGGGCTTTGCCCTCCACTCAGAGGGTACTGATGAAATGGGAGGACCAGGCAGATTCAATCTTACAATTTAATGTGATTTTCCAATAATGAGTTTCCTGGCGAAGGGAGATATGATGGAGAGGCACAAGCAAGTCTAAAAGTAATTCGGCCATGTGGGATTGAAGGAAAAGGTACAGAAAGTGATTCACAAGCATGTCATTTACTGTGATGTTGTAGATGTGAGTCCTGCCCTAAGAGCCTGTGATTCTGCAAAGAGCTTATGAACTTTCTCAAGTTACCTATGGTGTAATTGTACCTGTTTTGCTAATAGCAGTGGAAAAGCATTTTACAGATTTCAGTTCAAAGAATTTTCTAACCATCAGGACAGTCCCATAGTGGAAAAGGCTGCTTTGGTGGCAGTGAGCAATCTGTTCCTGGATATGTCCAAGCAGGGACTGAATGATTCCCCTCCCACCCCATTCAGCATGTCCATAGAGGGGATTTCTTCATAGAGTGGTAGATTGGATTAACACCAGGCCTAGACACAGGAGGACCTGAGTTCAAATTCAGCCTCAGACACTTATTAGCTGTGTGACCCTGGGCAAGTCAATTAACTCTGTTTGCCTCAGTTTCCTCATCAGTCAAAATGATTTGGAGAAGGAAATGGCAAACCACTCCAGTTGGTTGACTGGTCATTATCCTTCAGATATATCAGACATCACTATGTTGGAGTAAAGTACAGCTGTGGCTGATCAGACCACTGGGCACTTGGAAGGCTCTACCACGGCTTGGAAACAAATAGTCCAGTGAGCATTTGGAGTTGAGACGCCTCTAAATTTTCACATCTCATATTTCTTTTGAGTTACAACGATTCTGCTTCAGTCATACAGTACCGTGCCTTCTTTGATGTAGGCATGCCATGCAGGGTGGTCTTTTGCCAGTATCTCCCATGTCACGCAATCAATTTCAGAGTTCTTCAGAGAGGGAGGGGCAGATATTGTGGCAGGAAATGGTATCTGTCAGATCAGTCATATCTAGAGAATGTATGGGTTGAAAGAGGTGGCAAGCTACCCTGAGAAACACATTGGCCTCTACAGGCAGAAAGGGAGCTGACTGAAGGTAATAGGAAGGAGCCTGAGGAGGAAGAAGTGATGGGATATCCCCTTATGGACCTTTTCCTCCTGATGCTGTCTGGGGGTAAGTACCCAAGTCCTACCCTGCCTCTAGGAGGCTCACTTAAGCCTCAGTTTCCCTATGTCATCAAAGAGACCATGACCCTCCACTGTCCCATAACTGAGGTTCTTGTCCTCTCGGACCATGAGGATCTCAGAGTCTTGAAGGAGCCCTCCTTTCTTCTGCTCTTCCTCTAAAATTCATATGTGAGGAGTGTACCAAGTTCCTAGCTAACTGTCCACTGTTTGAATTTATGGGGATAATATTTCAGATTCTTAGTAGGGATGAAGAAACACTGAACCATAAAACATTAGTTCTGGAAAGACTCTTAGAATATAGAAAACAGAATGTCCAAAATGGAAAAGAAAGGAAAACTGGATCAGAACAGAATGTTGAAGTTGGAGAGATTTTGAACATAGTGTCAAATCTCATAAGGACTTTAGAATGTGGAATGTTGGGAGAGACTAGGGATTAAAGAAAGTGCTAATGCCCAGGACTAGAAGTCAGGAGACCCTGGGTTCTAGTCCCAACTCTGCCTCTATAGGGTTTCTGAATTCCCTTGGGTCTCTCAGATTCTGTGGTCAGAGAAGGCTCATTAGAGGAATTGAGCCTTGACTTTCTACTTCCTTTTTCTTTTTCTCCTGCTTGTTCCCTCCAGCATCAACCCTGA
This sequence comes from Gymnobelideus leadbeateri, assembly GCA_011680675.1. Classification (NCBI taxonomy): domain Eukaryota; kingdom Metazoa; phylum Chordata; class Mammalia; order Diprotodontia; family Petauridae; genus Gymnobelideus; species Gymnobelideus leadbeateri. The sequence continues at coordinate 817,481 of WOXC01007906.1, read as the reverse complement.
CCTTTCTCTTTTCCCCCAATCCAGTGCTCTCAGGAAGGACTTATTTGACAGTGAAGCAGGAGCCTCAAGTCCTGGAGGTAGCTCCAGGTGACAAAGTGAACATGACATGCAATGTCACCTGGACCGAAGGGGATCGATTCCGAGTAGAGTGGAAGAAGGATGGCAAAGAACTTATCCAGTCCATACCCATCAGTCGGCACTCCAAACAGATTACACGGGGATCCAGAGACAAGTTGGTCTGGATCCTGGAAAATACCATCATCCTGAGTCTGGGTGATGTGAATGCTAATGACAGTGGGTGCTATGTGTGCCATGTGACAATGGAAATCCCAGCACTTAAGAAAGCTGAAGGCAATGGGACACATCTCATAGTCTCAGGTATGGGGGAGGAGGCAGGAGGGAAGGGTAGAGGAGGAGTGCAGAGTCATTCTGACAATCCAGGTGATCAGGATCATGACTTAGATCTTGTTATCACACTAAACTGTGGTACCTCCATGAAGCTAGACTCTGGAACTCCTCTCCTGTCCTCCTTTCTCCCCCTCCCTATTCTTTGTCTTCACGGCCTCCTTTAGTCCTTCCATCTTATCATCCTCTTCCTGTCCGTCATTCTTGCTCTGAACTTACTTTCCTTTCTTCATATTCTCAACTCTGTCATTGACCAAGGATTGCTGCCCTCTATCCTTGAATTCCACGACACCTTTTTCCATCGACACTTTGACATTAGCAGAGCTCAACTTTCAGCAGCCCCCTCCTCCCATCTACCTTCTTGGTTCCCAAATCTTGTTGATTCAATACCAGGCTATGCTGGAACCAGCTCGATCTGGCTTCAGAGAGCTGTTTTTCAGTATGAGCATTTATTTACACCTCAGAAATTGGCAAATTCTACAAATCAGCACTTAATTTTTTTCTTGACTGTTTAAACTTTAAGAAGTGATGGAGAAAGTGTTAGTAATGCTGATTAAACTTGAAAGTGTGTCATGTGAACTTTTTTTTTTCTGTTGGGGAGAAGTTAATTGTTAAACATTTACCAGCACACCCTGGGTTCTATCTTCACTTTATCTTTCATCTCTTGGAAGACCATGCCACCTCTCACCTAGATTACCTTAATGGTTTCCTAATCATCTCCCTTGCTTCTAGTCTCTTCCCTCTTTGGTCCATCCTTCATTCAGGGGCCAAAATAACCTTCGGTCTTAGGTACAACCACATCATTACCCACTCAAAAATCTTCAGTTGTTCCCCATTGTCTTTTGGATAAAATACAACTTCCTCAAAGCTCCCTTCCAGTTCATTCATTCACTACATCAGCAGACATTTATGGAGATTTTGTTATTATTAGATGAGATGATATTATATGGTATGATATTATATTATAGCCTTTATTAAGCCAGACTCCATAGTCTGGTTCCAGACTCCATAGTCTGGTTCCAAACTACCATTCCAGATTTCTTTTGTATTCCTCCTCTTCATGGATGTCATGTTCTAGCCAAATTGGACTAGTAGTTCCTCTCCAGGTCTGGCTGGCATTCAATGTCCCATCCCTGACTTTGTGCCTTTGAATACCTTGTTCTCCCATAGATACCTGGAACTCCCTATCGCCCTCCTCACTGTCTCTCAGAATCTTTTTCTTCCTTCAATATTCCATTTCAGTGTTACCTCCTCTCAAAAACCTTTCTTAGCTCCTTCCAATTTTTAGCTCTTTCACCCTTTTCAAATGACCTTTTATTTTCTTATCTTGGTCCATGTTGTAACTACTCCCAGCCTGCCCAATAGAATGTAAGCCCCTTGAGAGGAGAAGCTATTTTGGTTTTGTATTTGTATCTCTAGTCCCTAGCATGGTGAAGGGACTCACTAAGTGTTTGTGGAATTCAACATCTTCAATTTACAGATGACCTTGAGCCTAGAGAGGCCCAAGATCACAGACAAGGGATTTAAGCCAGGCCCTGTTTCTTCAAATCCCAGTGCCCTTCCTACAGTACCATGCTGTTTTGTAATTCTCTTATTCTCTATTATAACATAACTATCTTAGTAGAATTTTTCTCCATGGCTAGATTCTAAGCATCTTATGAGCAAGTTATGTGTCCCATCTACCTTTGTGTCTCCAGTGCTTAGCATTAGGGCATTGTACACAAGCTTAATAAATGTCTGTTGATGTAGTGAATGAATGGACTGGAAGGAATCTTAGAGGGAGTTGAGTATGGCACTCTTATTTGGCAGAGGAGAAAACTCAGTCCAGAGATAGGAAATGATTTGTCCAAGGCCACATGGGCAGTGACAAGGTCATATGAGATTAGTAGCAGAGCTAAGACGAAAAGCTCAAGGATCCTGACTTCTAGGCCAAGATTCTATCAAGGAAAATTTTTATCTGCCTCCTCCTTTCTCATCCTCAGACCTCTGGCTTATTTTGGCTGATTTCCCAGTTAGCTCTTCTCCCTCCTCCCTCCCCCCACCAACTCCCAGAAATGGCTCTCACAGTCTCTGGCCTGGCCCTAAAGGACACCCTGTGATGTCCCCAGATTTTCTATGTGCCAGACCATGACACTCACCCACAGATATCCCAGCTTTCTGAAGCTCAATGGGTTTGCTGGCCCAGTGCCAATCTGTGCCACCCACATGCCTACCCTGTTTTCATTCTGCCAGGAGGGGCCAATTACCAATTACCAGTTTCTATTCTGCTAGGAGGGGCCAATTACCAATTAGCAGAGACATAGGAGGCAGTGTTGGCTCTGGCCTGGCCCCTGGGCAAGGACCCAACATTGACAGCTGCTGTACCCCCTCCCAGATCTCTCCCTAACTGCACTGGGGGGAGGGGAATTGTGCCAGGGGTGCCCTCCCCCACTCCCTGGAGGAGCATCCCTGGAAAAATTGTAAGGGATAGAGGTTCAGTCCTGAGCTCTCCATACACATGCCTTAGATGGCTAAACATACCAGAATTCCCTGGAGACAGAAATCACCTCCCAACTTGGGTGGGAGGGGGGGTAATATTTCTTACTAGATATGGGTATGGGAGTGGAGGACCCAGCAACTTCCAGAGATAGGTTAACATTATGACCATCTTAGGAACTATGTGTGTCACCCCCTTCCCAATGGATTATGGATCTCTGAGATCAAGGAGCCTTAGTGATCACACTGAGGGCCAGGGTTCTGTCCCCCAGAGGGAAGGGAAGGGAAGGGAAGGGGGAGAAACAAAACTATTAAAAACCCAAAACCCCTCCAGAGAATTATACCATGGGAGACTCAGCTATAGAGATTTCTGTCTCTACAGATTCCTTCAAAGGCAGCTGGATCAAAGGCCTTCCAGGTAAGGAGCAGTCCCTACCTAGTGTCTCCCTGTTCCTGTCCTCAGACCTTCCCTTCTCCCTACGAGATGATCTCTATTAATCAGCTAATTATACATTCCCAGGTAGAACACAGAACAGACTGTGAGAGCTGGAAGGGTCCTTGGAGTAGAGAATGTTGGGCCTGAGAGGGACCTAAGAACACAGGTTGTTAGAGCTATGGGGGAGGAGCCCTAGAAACCACAGATTTGCCGGAGGTCTTACAGTGAGTCAGCAGCAGGGCTGGAGGGTTTAGACCCGGAGTTCCTGACTCCCAATGCATGGCTCATTCCACTATACCTCTATTTCTCACTGTCCTCCCTCCTCTCTTTACAAGCTCTCCACTGCCTTTCTGTGGAATCTCCTATCATTTCTGCCCATGTCTTACTCAAGGTCTTCTCTTATGGCTTCTGGTGGCAAGTGTCATGGTGGGATCAGGCGCTGTGTTGGGAAAAATGATCTGGCGATTCCTTAGCAGAAGCAGAGACTCTGGTACGTAGTCCCCCAGTAGCAGGTCAGGCCTCAGAGGCACATGGTTTCCTCCTTGCATTCCCCCCAGTATCAGGTCAGGCCCTAGGGGCACATTGCTCCCTCTTGCACTCCCCCCAGTATCAGGTCAGCCCCTGGGGGCTCATTGCACTCCCCCATCCCAGAGTCCTGGCCAGGCCCCACAAGCTGCCTCTTAGTCTCTGTGAGTATATTAAGAATCTGTGTTCGCAGCTCCTAAAGGGGAAAAGAGGGAAACCACTCAAACCTGACCCATAGCTCCTTCTTACTGACCCAATCCACCCTGCTCCCCAGTTCACCTTTCCAAAGAGATTTTCTACCCTCAGAGCCAGCTGCATGCCTAACAGGTCATGTTCCTGATGTTGGAGATGGGGGGATGATTCAGAGCAGGAGAAGGTGGTTGGGAAACTGAAACACAACCCCCCAGCTTAGCACCAGAGAAAGGGCTTTGGACTAAGGTGCCATCTCCTGTGTCTCTCCACAGGGAACCACTTTTACGGCAATGTTCTCTCCTACCACCAGAAGCCTAAGGCTACCACACCAGGCAAGGGCAAGGCTCTGGCCTGTGCACCAGAGAGGAAGAAACAAGAGAGCATCTACTCTACGAGTTTCCCCAAGCCCCCACCCCAGAGGACACAGGCCCTAGAACTCTCCCAGCCCCACCCCACCCGGCATCCCACTAGTTTTGAGCCATCTCCCCACCCCACCTCCCACTTAACCTAGGATTTCTCTACCCAGCCAGTGGGGGCTGGGGGAGGGGCAAACCTTCCTGAGATCGTGAGAGTGAGGAAGGGCTAAAGATTCCCAGAAGGCAGGAGGTTGACTATTCAGCTAAGCCATGGAGGAGCCGGTGCTTAAAAATGATCTGGGGCGACATTTTTGGAGATGGATGACACAAGAATGTTTTGCTTAAACACATATATTTGTTACAAAGGGTATGGTTTTTTCTTTTTGTGTGTGTGTGTGTGGGGGGGAAATAGAGAAAATGAATGCTTGTCGACTGAAGAATAAAATGGAAAAAAAATAAAGAACCAAGATGATCTGAAGCCAGTCTTCTTATATACCACCTCCATCATCTCCTAGGGGACCATCTAGGACCCTACATGAGCTTGTTCTGCCCCTTTCCCCACCCCTAACACCCAATGACATGGTTTTCTAACAGTCCTTCTAAAGCCTCATGTTTGGTGAGGCCAGGGAAGGGTGTGGTCTGTAAGACCCCAGGGAACCTAAGAAGAAAAAGGGAAGGGATGGAGTCTGGATCTGAGGAAACTGAGATCCTTGGGACTGGAAATGGAGGAAAGGGAGATGGGAGCTGGAACATTGTGATATGAGGTTAGACTTTAGGGGAGACTTAGACCTTGGAGGCCACTATCTGCAGAAACTAAAATTGAGGGGTGAAGTAGGGCTGAGGTGCAGAGACTGGGATTTGTGGGTTGGTGTTGATAAGATAAATATGAAAAACCTATGATTTGGGGGGCGGCTGGAATCTAGTGAAGCTAAATTCTGAGTGACATACTGGGAGGAGACTGGAGAGGGAAAGCAAGCTTAGGGGGCACAGTGGAGAGACTGAGGAAAGGAGACAGGATTTTTACCAAAGAGCTAGCTGACATAACTACCACAAGTCACTTCCTCTCTCCTGAGGGACCTGGGGAGGCTGAGATCTTGGGGGGTAGGATTAAAGAAATCGGGGCTCTTGGTCATTGTTGGAGGAAGACCAATCTGGGGAACTGAGATCTTGAGTTTGGGATGGGGTAAAGACTGAAATGCATGGGGGTCACCATCCCCACAGCCCTTAAGGAGTAATCCATTTCTAGGGGAATAGCTGAGTGGATTGGGGGACTAGAGAGAGAAATGACCTTGACCTTTCCTGGGGACCTTCCTGACACTGGGGGGAGCAGAGACAGTTCCTTGTGTCTGTTTCCAGTCCTCAAGTGATTTAAACACTGACTTCTCCATTCCCCACTCCTCACACACACTGGGCTTCCTTTGGCCCCATTAGGAGAAGCTATAGGTCTGAGGTCAGCCTGGTATCCCCGGCCTGCATGCCAGGATCATTGTACTAAGGATTTTTTCTAGACTTGGCCTGCAGCCCAGCTCCCATCCCATGTATGCAGCATGAACACACACACACACACACACACACACACACTGTCAGTCTCCTGCAGCTGTTTCTTAACCCTCTCCCTCAGAGCACAGATGGGAGAAGAGAGGAGAGCAGAGGGGCATGGGCAGCTGGCCAGAATAGTTCACTTCTACCTGCCCCCTTTCTGCCCACAGCTTGGTCTGAAAACTCCCATAGGATGGAACCTTTTTTGCTCCAGCCTCTGCCTGTCACCTTGAAGTGTCACCAGCTGAGAGCAGTCTTCCCCCTCCTGTTTCCATGGAGACAGATGTCCTCTCTGATGCTGTCAGAGACACAGACATACAAGAAGGTTGGCAGAGCCAAGGAGACCTGAAGGGGACTAAAGAAGAGCAGACCAAGAGGCCAGGGATCAGTAAACAGCCCCAGGAACCCTCCACGACTTCAGGCCGTTAGACTCCCTCCCCCTTCCAAGCCCATGAGACCACAAGCTCTAGTCTTGGCTTTTTGATCCTGGTCCCTGTGTGACCCCTTCCCTCAGCCTCAGTTTCTCTATCTGTAAAATGAGAGAACTGGACTGGAAGATCTCTACGGACTTTCCTGCGTTTAACGTGCTGTCTTTTGTGTCTCTAAAATAAAATAACTTTATTAGTACTTCTATTTTACAAATAAGGAGGTTGGGGTCTAGAAGAGGGAAGGTACTTGCCCAGTCACAGCAAGGAAAGGGCACAGCTGAGGCCATCACCCATGTCTCTGCCCTCTCACTTGGAAGTCGCCTTGCATCAGACCTAGTTCCTCCATCCCAAATAGGATTGAACTGTGGGACACTTTCCCACATAATGGATAGAAGATTAAGGAAGCAGGGGTTGAGCCACACATATTCCAGCTTGGTCAGATAGATCTATGCTATCCCCCACCATCCTGCCCACCAAGTGCCTAGCAACCAAGGCAGGGCATGACTGAAAAGGCTCCCACATGCCAGCAGGGAGGGCCAACCCTGCTCCCACCCAACAGAAGCTCTTGTCCTTCACTCCTCCCCCATGACAGTATGCAGGAGTCAGATATAACTTATTTATTGGGTGTGAGAGAGTAGGAAAAACCTTTGGAGTCTGAAAACCCAGGCCTGGGGAATGACGCTGTCCATCTACACCATCTGCTTCCTCCAACCTGGGATGGGAAGCATTAGGGGGCAAACCTGAGTTTCCATTCACCCTCTGTAACTTCTCCAGGTAAATTGCAGACGCATCTGTGTCCAAAGGCAGAGCCCAGGTCTGTGTCTTAGATGGGGGCAATCCCAGGGCTGTGTCTTTGTTTTATCGAGGGACACCTTTTTTCCCCAGGTGACTGGTACAGGAACTGAAATGGGGACTCAATGAATCCTGGGGGAACTCAATATAAGTCAACAGGATAGTATAACTTTGTAGCCAAATTGACCTTGGGCCTTTATTGATCAGCATCAAGTCTAGTGCTAGGCAAGTATATGTCAGATCTCATCAGTAGCACTGGTCTCAGGCTTGGGGGTCCCATTATAGGGAGGACAATGATAAATGGAAGCTGGTCCAAGAGGGTGACCAGGACAGAGATGGGCTTTGAGATCTGACACGAGATGATCGGTTGAAGGACATATAGATGCCAAATCTGGACAGTAGAACTTGGAGGGCCATTTTCCAAGCATTTGAAGTCCTGGCATATGAGACAGAGGATGAGACTGGTTCTCTGTTGGTCTCCAAGGCCAGAACTGGGAGTGATGGAGAGAAGCTTCAGAGAGGCAGATTTCAATTAGATAACAACAAAAGCCATCTAGAAACGGGCCAGCTTGGGAGGCTGTCAGTTTGAAGGAGGGGCTGGCCGCTAGTCGGAGATGTTGCTGAAGAGAGGTTAGAGCAGATGGTCTGAGGTCTTTTCCAGCTTGGAGATTCTGCCTGAGATTGGAGTACCATGGCCCAAGGCCAGCAGCAGCCCAGGAAGGACAATTGGGCATGAGGCCACAGGCATGACCCCTGGTGCCGTGTGTCCCAGGCATATGCAAAGGCGGTCAGGGGATCTGCACAGTGATGGGGTGGAGGAGAGCCAGGTGTTCGGTGCCTTGCACAGGCAGCGGACAGATGCTGTAGTGATGTATGACCTCAGGAACACTGGAGAAGACCCCACTGTGCTGACCCAGCACAAATTTGTTCTCTTTTGTCCGGGTGAATTTCATATGCATGTAGCCCTGGCTGCTCCTAGGAATGAAGAGGAGGCCCTGGGGTCAGGGGGAGGTCGGGGAGGGTGGGGAGGGGGTCTAGAGCCAAGGAGAAAAAGGCTCTGAGAGGGTTTAGCTAATATCAGTCAGTCATTGAGATATAGTCACAGTGAGTCAGGGGCAGAGCCAAGACTCTCCAAATTTTACAGAACAAATCCTTTTATTAAGGGGATTTATTCTGTGAAGTTTAGATTTAGTCAAAGGGCCACACTAGAAGGCCACATGTAGTCTTGAGGCCACAACCTCCCCAACTGCCCTACCCCAAGTCTTGTGACTCCTGGCTCAAGGATGTGATCATCTCCCTCCTCTTCAGGGACCCAGATGGCCTCCATGACCTGGATCTCAAAAGTACCTACAGCTATCTCCACTCTAGAGAGAAACAGACTAAGTAGGAAAAACCTAGCAGATATTATCATCATTCCCTAGGCCCCTTGTGGGGCTCCTGAAGCCCACATCAGGCTGGAGAGGCTTAGAATAGGAACCCAGGGACAGACCATGTCTGCCAGTCAAGCACCAGCCTGGAAGTGCAGGGAGACGCCTGACCTGTCTGGTGGCCACTTTTGGGTCATGGTGATTCAAATGGAGTCCCTCCCTCTCAACCCAAAGCCTCCTCCCCCTTTCCCAGGAGGGCACTGTGACCTCTTCCAGCTCTCCCCACCCACTGGAGTCTGACCCTTAAGGTTGCTGTCCTGTGTAGCCAGTGTCCTAGTGCCCAGGGCTCACCGGAGGGACAGAGAGAAGTCTGGATGACTGGTTTCACTCTGCCTGACAAGGTAGCTGCCTTCCCTGCAGAGGGATAGGAGGCTCTCAGCCTCAGCCCGGCTCAGGGAGCCATGGAACCACCTGAAAGGAGACAGAAAGAAAAAGGGAGCCAGGGCCACACCCTCAGACATGGGCCCTGCTCTGCCCTCCCCTCCCATAGCATTTTGAGATTCAAGGCTAGACTAGGAATCCTTATCCCAACTCTCTTTCTAATTTGGCATGTGACCTTGGGCATATACCTTCCCCTCCTTCTGCAAACAAAAAACCCAAGGGAGATGGATTTGATCTCTAAGGGCCCTTAATGCCATGGAGAGATTGTTACTCTGGAGAGGGACCATCTAAGCCAAATGCTGCTGGGGGTCATTTTTGCCAAGGGGAGGGAAATCAAGAAGGAATTCCTGAAAGGGGCTCCATTTGAACAGAGCCTTGAATGATCTACCCCTTCCCCACCTGGCCCTGGCTAGGTCTCTTCACTCACGGCTGCTTCTCCAAGGGCAGGGCTGGGTCCACACGCTCAGCTGGCTGGGGGCTATGCTCCTCTGGGTTGGGCCCTTTCCCTACCCAGCCTGAGGTCTTAGCTGGGGGCCTCCGGAGCTCCTTGGCCAGGCTTGGGGCTCGCTCCCGTTCAGGATTCTCAAACTGCACTGGATCAGGCAGAGAGAAACCAAAGGATACTTTTACTTAACCAACTGGTCTTTCTGAAGGCAAAAAACAGGAACAGGCCATTGGATTCAGAGAGGGGAGCTGAGGGGAGAGAAGTGGGAATTAGGGGATGTTCTCAGGGCTTAAGAAGAATAGAGTTCCATATATTAAAAATGGAACTAGTATGATGAATGACTAATCACAGGCTAGAGTGGGAGAAGATTTAGCCTGGACAGATATTGGAATGGAGGATGGGACAGAGTCAGCACATATGGGAGTTAGCAGAGGAAAAGGTCCGTAGGGAAAAGTGTTGACACACTGCTCTAGCATTAAGCAAGGAATGGGGTTGGCAGAGTGCATGTGTGTTGGGGGTGGGGGAAGGGAGACTAGGAGAAGAGGCCAAAAGTGGGACAGCCAATAAAGCCAGGATTGCTCAGAGGCCTGAGGGGAGCCAGGGGCCAATACCTGCAAAAGCCCTGGAGATGTGATCTTTCTTCCATTCCCAGGGCTGGTCATACTCTTCAGCAGGCCGCTCATCATCCCGGGGGAGGCGGCTCTGCCGGGGCTTCACCTCAGCCTCTGGGCTGCCCCCTGCCACCTGAGCCTCATAGGGGGTGTCATAGAGTTTCAGGTCTGCTGTGTAATTACATTTGGGTTATTTCAACAGACGTTTATTAAGCACCTACTGTACATTTGAGAGGCATGGTAGAGGAGTTTCCTCACCTCTGAGTTTCCTATGAAATCATAGATCCAGTTCCTATCTCTGCCCCCCCTACACTTAATGTGCCTAGGGACACAAAGATGAAAAAAAGAATACAGTGTCTGCCCTCAGGGAGCTTACAGTCTTATTGTAGAGCTATGCCATGTTGGCAAGGTAGGGAGTAAGAGGAGTGAGGGAGAGTTCTAGACACAGGGTTACATGTAGTTCTAGACACAGTCTAGTTCTAGACACTCTGCCTTGGGTGGAGACTAGTCAGGATGGCAGAGGATAGAACAAGACAGCCCCACTTCTCCTTCCCTCTACCTAAGAAGACCCCCAGGTCTAGAAGTGATTAGGGAATTTAAGGAGTAATCACAGGGACCATCCTTTCAGCCCAAGATCACAAATTGGACCCATGGGCAAATGACCAGGTCAAGAACTGTGGCACAGAGGTGGCCCTGGAGTGCAGATGCAGCAGACTCAGCCCCCAGGACTCTGACCGGCAGTGAGCAGATTTCAGGTCATCAACAGAACAAATCGAAGGCCAGCAGGGTGGAGTCACCCAGAAAGGCCAGAACCATGGCCCCAGATCTCTGGAGCTCAGGCATCAAGGCAGGGCAGGCCAGGGCCTCCCAGACTGAATTGTGATCCTACTCTTAATCCTAGATTTAACCCAGCTATTAGAGCAGCACAGGGCAATTTTTGGATCCAGAGCAGGTTAAAGATAACCTTGGACCAAACGCATGGGGTCTTCCAGAAGGACCTGATTGAGAATTTGGTTCCCAGGGCTGTGAACTAGCTTAGCAATCTACCTCTCTCAGAGAAGAACCAGAACAAGGTTTAGTAGCAACAAAACCATTCTATATCTGCTGAACCTTTTAGCTAGCAGATAGGAGCTCAGGCCAACTACAGTCTACTGGAATGCCATCTAGGAACAAATTTACAGCTGTGTGGCCTAGACTCAGCCCAAGGTCCAGAACCTGGAAAGCCCAGGAGGGCAGCAATCAGATCACATCCATGCTATGACCCCTTAGGGTCCACTAGAAATCTGCAGCTTTCTGGCTAAGCATTGTCTGTAATCCTTGGAGAACATGGTCTTCAACGCCCAAAGAATACAAGCCAACACCATCCCACCAGAAGTGCACAAAGCTTTGTCATAACTCAGTGTCAATCCAGGAAATAAGACTGGAAGAATGAGCAAACAAAGATAAAGAACGATCATTGATGCCAGAGATGCCCAGGACACAAACCCAGAAGAGGAGAATAACTTCAAAATGTCAATAAAGCCTCAAATAGGGGCATCTAGGTGGTGCAGTGAATAGAGCACTGGCCCTGGAGTCAGGAGGACCCGAGTTCAAATCCAGCCTCAGACACTTCACTCAAAAACTAGCCATGTAACCTCGGGCAAGTCATTTAACCCCAATTGCCCTCCAAAAAGCAAAAATAATAAATAAATAAAAATAAAGCCTCAAAGAAAAAGTTTGACCACAAGATAAATTAGGATTCCTTGAAGAAATGACACCAACATTTTTTAAAAAGTTTAAAATTATAAAAGAAGCATAAGAAGGTAAACAGGAAAGGGGAAAAATGTTATTGAATAAGGACAAACTGTTTACATGCCTACATGGGAAGATGATACAACTCCTGAGAACTGTATCATTATTACATCATATAGAAAGGAAATACACAGAGTGGGCAGGTTTCAATTCATTTTGATGTGATGCTAAAAAAACTTAATTGTTGAAAACAGATTGTAATGGGGGAAGAGAAAAGGAGAAGGCAGGAAAGGGTAAATTATATCACATGAAGAGGCACAAAGACATATTACAGTGGAGGGAAAGAAGGAAGGGTGATGAGCAGTGTTTGAACTTTACCCTCATCAGATTTGGTTCAAGGAGGGAATAACATGCTTAGGGATAGAAATCTAACTTGCTCTATAGACAGTTGGAGGGGAAAGGGGAAAGAAAAGGAAGGGAAGAAGTAGTAAGGGAAAGGCAAAAGGAGGGGGTTAATAGAAGGGAGGGCAGATTGAGGGAGGTGGTGGTAAAAAAAAAAGTTTAAAATTACGTGATAGATGAAAGCAATAAGGGAAAGATTGAGAAAGAAATGAGAGCTTTGGAGGAGAGACCTGGAAAGAGAATGAACAGTTTAACATGACAAGCATAAAACTACCCAAGCAACAGTTTTTTTGAAAATGAGGATGGACCTAACAGAAGTTAAAAGCTTCATGAGGCAAGTAATACTAAAACAAAATCGAAAGATTGAAAAAAATCTGAAAATGTAGGGGATCTCATATGAAAAACAACTGACCTAGAAAACAAATCAAGGAATGATCATTTAAGAATCACTGGATTGCATGAAAGATATTACCAAAAAGTGAACCTGGATAATATATTTCAAGAAATCACAGAAGAAAACTGCCCGGACATATTAGAACAAGAGGAGAAAGTGAAAACAGGAAGACTCTATCAACTACCTCCTGAAATAGACTCCCAAAATGGAAATTCTCAGGATTATCATAACCAAAATCCAGATTCAAAGTGAAAATACTACAAGCAGAGGTCTCTAGCAACATTGGAAGAAAGCAGGAACATTGTCAGCTTGAGGATGGGGACAGGAACATTTGTATTGGAAGAAGGCAGGAACTCTTTTAACTTGGGGGATGGGAAAAAAGCTTCATGATTTGGGGGGAATCAGAGATGAGCTTTGAAGAAAGAGAAAGATTTCCACATTCAGGAGTGAGAATGTGTGTCCCCATCTCATGGGTGATGGTCTGAGTGAATTCCTGGGGGAGCATGAAGATAGGGCAAGAATTGGGTAATGAGGAGTTAAGTGCAGCATGGCTGGAATGTACAATGGGAGGAGAGCAATGAATCTATGAAGACAGACTGAGGCCAGATTGTGGAAGGCCTTTAATTCCAGGGCAAGGAATTAATCTATACTTTATCCAAGAGATAATAGGGAGCCATAGAAAGTTTTTGAGTGAGGGAGATGACATAATCAGTTTTATGAGCATCACTTTTCCAGCTGCGTGTTGAATGCATTGGAGAGAGGAGAAATGATCAGGAAGAGACCAAATGGGAGGAAATTGCAATTGCTGCTTTGTTAAGCAAGGAAAGGGGATGGCTTTGAGAGATGCAGAAGTGGAATGGTTTAGAGTTGGCAGCTAACTGAGGGTGGAAGCTAAGGGAGGGGAAAGAGCCGGATGACTTTGAGATTTTGAGCAAGAAATACAGGGTAGTTGATAGTATTATCAACAGAAACAGGAAAGGTGGAAGGAGAGGAAGGTTTTTTCTTGAGGGGAGGGGAGCACAAGGAGGATGATGATGAATTCTGTTTTGGGCATGTTTGGGAATGAGTTTCTAGGAGGACATCCAGCAAGACAAAGCATTTACAAAAAGGAGACCCAGAATCCCAGGGACTAAAATTCTAGAGACATCAGTCCAGGAGGGGTGGGAAATGCCGAATAAAATTCTAAATATATAATGAAAAACAATTCCAACGAGGAAGAAAAGGGAGACTTATCTAAATGGGACAGCTCCATGGATTTGAGAATTGGTTAAATGGCCAGCCCAGGCCAAAGAGAGCAGTAATTAACAGTCTGATGACATAGAAGGAAGTCTCTAGTAGAGTGCCCCAGAGATCTGGGCTTGGTCTTGTGCTGTTTAACATGGAGAGAGGCTCACTTATCAGATTTGTACATGGCACTAAATTGGGAAAAGAAAGCTAACATGGATGACAGATTCAAACAGGATTCAAAATGCTTCAGTGGTGGGCTCTGCCTAATAAGGTAAGAGTTCATAAGATATTAGATCTTACACTTTGGATCAAATAATTTCATGATATAAGAGACAGAATTAGACAATAGATTATCTGAAAAAGATCTGAGAGCTTCAGAGGACCACAAGAGCTCAGTATTAATCATTGTGACATGGCTATCCAAAAAATCCCACACTACAGTCTTAGGTTACCTTAAGAGAGCTACAGTGTCCAGGCAGTGACAGGCCCACTTTACTCTGCCCTGGTTGGCCCTCCTCTAGAGTACTCCATTCAGTTCTGGGTACCATATTTGAGGAAGAACATTGATCAACTGAAGCAATTTGGAAGGAAGGATGTTGAAGGAGATCACATTTATATAGTGCTTCAGAGTCTGCAAATTGTTTTATTTACATTATGTCATTTGATCCTCACACAGCCCCTCCGAGAGCTATTCTTATTCCCATTTAACAGAGGAGAAAACTGAGAGAAGAGGGTAAGTGATTTGCTTAGGGTCTCATAGGTAGTATCTGAGACAGGATTTGAATTCAGGATTTCCTGACTCAAAGTCCAATACTTCATTCACTTTTCTACCCAGGTGCCTTGTATGATAAATCACTTGAAAGAACTGGTTAGGTAAAGGGGAGGTGAAGATGATAACTTCAAGTATTTGAAAGGCCTTCTTGTGAAAGAGGATTGGATTTGTTTTCCTTGCCTCAGGAGATAGAATTAGGAGCAACGGGTGGGAGATTCAAAGAGACTGAATTAGGCTTGATGCCAGGAAAAGCTTTCTAGATTTTGATTGATTCCAAAGCAGAATGGGCTGCCCCAGGAGGCATTGGGTTCCCCTTCCCTGGAGATCTTCCAACAAAGACATTCTAGGTAAGTTGGAAAGAGGGGTTTTTTTGTTCCTGTGTGTGTTGGGCTGGATCTGCCTTCTAACTGAAATTCGGGGCTTCTAGGAAATATGGAATTGGTGCTCAGGAGGCAGATCAAGCTGGCCCAGATATGGAGATTTGGGGATCACTCATATAGAGGAGATAATTAAAGCCAAGGAAGTAGATGGGAGCATGAAGGGAGAAGTTGTGGAGCAGGGGTGGGGAACCTTTGACTTCAAGGCCACATGTGGCCTTCTAGATCCTCAGGTGCTGCTTTTTGACTGAGTCCAAATCCTTTTATTAAGGGGATTTGTTCTGTGAAGTTTGGATTCAGTCAAAGGGTTGCACTTGAGGCCCTAGAGGGCCACATGTGGCTTTGAGATCTAAGGGTCCCCACCCCTGTTGTAGAGAGAGAATAGAAGGCCGAATTCATGAATCAGTGGTGAGTGCTTCCCTTCCTGATCCTGGGTGGGGGGTGGGGATTAGGAATGTCAGTAGGGACCTAGCTTCAAGGACAAATGGATTACTTGGGGAGGGCCCCTTAAGGGCCAGGCAGAAGCAGGCATTACCCACCCACTTCAATGCAAGGACACTCACCTGTTACCACACACTGGGCATCATAGGGCTCCATGTAGCTGTTGTCAGCAGGCAGTTGCTCTGGGGCACCTGACTGGGCTTCAGGCTGGGCATCAAAGGGATCCGAATACTCATTGTCATCTGCTGTCTAGGTGAAGAGAAGGGACTCAGGATGGTTCTCTGACACCTCTCCCAAATACCCCACCCTCCCCACTCTCAGCCCTCCTGCCTTGATGATCTATCTCTAAGGTCTTTCATCATTTACGTTGTGTGGTCTATGGATCTTTCTAGCATCATGGTCTGTGTTTTATGGTCTCTTTCAATTTGGACATTCTTTGTTTTAAAGTCCTTTCATTCTATTTTATTGACCTTCCATTTCTGACATTCTGTGTTCTATGATCCCTCCCCGCTCTGACATTCTCTGCTCTAAGGTCCCTTCTGACTCAAATATTCTATATTCAAAAGCCCAAATTTGGACATTCTGTGATCTATTGCCATTCCAGTCCTGACTTCTCTTTCAAAGCTCATTTGTCACTTTATCTCAGACTGACTCTTCTGTCCTTTCCCTTCTACCAGCAGTCACACTCTCTCCCTCATTCTCTCCTTCCAGCCCTGGCCATATTCCCTATTTAATCACCATCTATCACACCTAACATCCAGTTTGTCCCCTCAGAGCTCCTTCAGCCCCACTCAGGCTCCCATGACCACAAACACCCTTTGCTGGCCTTGACAGATCCCATGCTGGTCCTCCTGGGACTTCTTCCTTTTCACCCACTACTAGGCAGCCTTTCCCAGCTCCTGGAGGCACCACCAGGCAGCTCTTTGGCTTCCTTTTCTTTCTCATTTCAAGCAGAATTTCATATATATAGTGTATGTATGTGTGCATATATGTATGTATGTACACACACAATAAAAGCAGGAGTTAGAGTTAGAAGAACCAGGTTAAAATTCCAGCGAGCTGTAAGATAATGGACAAACCTTAGCCTGTTCACCTGTAAAATGGGTTTGATACCATTTATGCTATCTAACCCAGAGGGCTGTTTCTTGGAAAGGGCTTTGGCTAGAGGAATGTAAGTTATTGTTATCCATATTTTCTGGCCTGCTCTTCAACCCAATACCTTTGACCTTGGGCAGAATACAAAGGAAGAGACTTTCCTGAGGTCAAAAAGCATACTGGTCTAGGCTGTGGCCATTCTACCTGGGGTAGGGCTGAGCACCTAAGGGCTCAATTCCTCCTCCCCACCCCCACTCCCCTCAAACCCTGGGTACTTACCTTGTCCTCCCCAGGAGCTCCCAGCAGCACCTTACTTCGGTTCAGGTCACCTGACTCCACCTTGATGAGCCTGTGTTTGGGGGACCCGTACTGGAGGTCCCCAGGACAGGAAAGCTTGCTGGGGCAACTGGAGCAGGTGGATTCTGGCTCCTCCTGCCCATCTCCATCCTCATAAGGATCCTCAAAGTCCAGACTCTTCTGAACCCGATAGGCCCGGAAGATGTCACTCTCTGTATAATCGGGTTTGGGGGGTTGTGGGGGGGGTCTTCGACCACCAAAGCTCAGGTAGTCTCTCAGCCACTTGGCCATATGTTCTTTCCCTAATTACTCCCCAGCAGGGAGCCTAGTCTTTGAGAATCAGGCAGATAAAGGAGACCAGGACAGATTACTTAGGAATGTTGTTAGGTTCAAGCCTTGCCCCCTGTCTCTGGGGGGCTCATCAGCACTCTTCTGGAACCAGGTGGGGAAACTGAGGAATAGATTCGGAAGTCAGAGAGGGGGAGGCAGGTTCAAGCCTTAGAGAGGGAAAGACAGGAACTATTGATCCCATCCTAGCCCAGCTAGTGGAGGGTCCAGGGACAAAGCTTCCAGGCTTCCTCGGAGGTGGAAGGTCAGGTGACCACTTTCACTGGTCAGCGCTAGATTCTGAGTACAGAGCCCCAACCCAGCAGGTAGCCCAGCAGGCTCTGAAATCGTGACTAATCTTCCCCCAGATGTCTCTGGGGCAACAGTCAAGGAATTTCTTAGGTCACAGCCGACCGCCTTCAGTGTGGACCCCAGATCATCTGCCTTGGCGTTCAATGCTCAGATCTTCTCCGGGACCGCAGATCTCGAGGGACGGCGTCTAGGGAAGGAAGCTAGTGTTCTCTCCCCCAAACCCTACACAGGTCGGGGCCAGCTTCTCAGGGTGTCGGAACCTCTAGACAGCGGAAGGGACGGTGGGTTTCGGCAGCGGCTGCGGCAGCAGGAGAGCAAACTTGGGCTGCAGGGAGCTAGTCCCGGGAGCTCTGTGTCCCCGCCGGCTGCGCTCCTCTGCTCTGTTCGGTTATAGCACCCAGGCAGTGCTGCGGGAGGCGGGAGCTTCCCAGCCTCCAGACCAGCCCCGAATGCCGCTGCCACAGCAGGAATGAGTGTCCTGTTGGGCACTGGAGGCGGGCACCGGGGGCGGGAGACGACCCCCCTTCTAGTCTGCAGGCGAGGTGGGGGGGCGTAGGGAAGACACCAGTCGAGCTTTTTAACTCAGATGTAGAGGCGAGGGCGGGGGGGCTAGAGCAGCGCGTCAAAGCTCCCGCCCTCCTACTCCCCACTCTCCCTCCTCTCTCCTCCTCCTGCTCCCTACGGGACTCCTTCGGTCTCTGTCCTCCTCTTCCTCCTCCTTTTCCTTCTTGTCCCCTCTCTCTGTCCTCCATCCCTCCCTTCTCTCTCCTCCTCCCCTTTCCCCTTCTCCATCCTCATCTACCTACCCTAATCCTTCTTCCTCCTCCCCCTTCTCTCGGTCTGTCTCTATTATCCAGCTGCTATCCCCCTATTTCTTCCCCTTACTCCTCTCTAAGCCCCCATTCCCCCTTACTCTTTTCCCTCCTTCCCTCCTCCTCCTCTTCACCGTCCCTGTCCCTAGAGCCCTTCTTCTGCCTCCTCTCTGCCTCCTCCCCTCTTCTTTATCGTTTCTCTTCCTTTCTCGCCCCCCTCCTCTTCCCCTCCCTTGTCTTCTGGTCTCCCTGGCTCCAGCTCTGAGGTGACCTAGACCTTCAGCTGCCCCGGAGCCATAAGGAGTGCCCAAAGCCCCTCCAGCTCGGAGTGGGGGAGGAAGGGAGAGGGAGCGGGTCAATGAGGGGCCAGGCGCCCTGGGCAGATGTTGAGGCTGCGGAAAATAAAGAGGAGAGACTGGACTGGACTGCCGGGAGGATTTGGGGTTGACAAAGGTGACAGCTGTGGGGGATGGGGCGGAGAGGTCATTGGCTGTTATTCTCTTACATCCCAGGAGGTCTTTTGCAGCTTTTCTGTCCCCTCCTCCCCATCCTGGGGGACGTTATTGTCCAGGGGGAGGTTTAAGAGCAGCTGCGGAGGGAAGCCAGGGGCAGAAGATGCTATCACTTCTCAGACACGTGGCCCAGTCTGGCCCATCTGCTGCTCTTTGGGGGCCCCGAGTTCCCCGCCCCCCAGTCGAAGGCGCAGAGAGCTAGAGACCTACTAGAGACCCCATGTGACCAGTCTGGCTCTGCTGAGACCATAAAGGAGCTAAGAGTATAGAAAGAAAGATTTAAGGCATCGGAGGTGCCTAAAGTCAGCTCTTTCTCTCTTCCTTGCCCGCCCATAAGCCCAAGCCTCTTTGATAAACCAAATTGGTGGTTGGGAGGCTGTGCCGCTGCCAGCAGCTTATCAGCCAATACATTGTCTAGAGAAGCCTAAATCCCGGGGCCCACCCCCCCACTAGTATGGAAGGTCCTGAACTCCTCTTCCACCTCGCTGCCCTCCCCCTCCCCACCCCCCACCTCCCAGCCCGTGTGGTAGTCTTACCTTAAGTTTCATTTTTCTACTTAGTGTTTTATTTCCAAGGAATCAACTTCCCCCAGCCTCGGTTTCTTTTTTTAAAGATATCCTGTGCCAGCCTCAACTAGAGACCATTTCATTTTGAAATGATGAGAAAGCCCCCAACCAGTCCCCCTAAACTTCTCTACCCAGCAGTAACTGACCTTAGAGAGGGAAACAAAAACAACCCAGCTTTGCAGGTACTTTTCCAATAGCTTCTAACAAGCATAATAGCTTCCCTTCCTTCGGGTCACATTGTTAAAGTCCCACTCCCACTTTCATTCCTAGCCAGTTTCACAGATCTGTCAAACGCACACCTCAAACCCCTGGAGTGATCCTGAATGGCGACCTAGCATAGACCCTCAAGACTGAAGAGGCTGCAATCCAGAGTCCTGAGTATCTTCTCTTAGGGTGACGGAACAGTTGTTACTTGACCCCTGCTCCTGTGTAAGACATAAACTCTTCATTATTCTGGAACAGTAAGTTTCTTGAGTAAGTCCTTCTCTGGGCCCTTCAGTTCTAAGCCCTTATCCCTTGTTTGTCATGGTTATCCAGTTTCACTGATATCCACCCCCTTCCAGACTGTGCTAAACTCTGGACTCCCCCACCTATCCTATTTACCATCTGCCTTACTGGGGACTTCTCTCACCTTGACTCTGCTCCCAACCTGGAAGAAGGGTTCTGTCACTCTTGATGCCCCTGGGGAATGACAGTCCCAGGGCGACAGTCACTTGGTCTGGGACAGGACCTCAGACTCCCCAGTTTCCAGCTCCCAATCTTTGGTCTATCTCTCTACACTCCTTCAACCCTGCCAGCCTCCTCTTCAGCTTGAAGGAACCTTTGTCATAGCTATAAGATTTGAACTTCAATTCCCTTATTTTACAGATGATAAAACTGGAGCCCAGAGAGGGAAATGTGGTTTATCTGGATAACCAAATCCAGCACTCAATTCCTTCTACCCCAGGGACTAGGAACACTTTGGGCTTAGAGACTTATTCCTCCCCCACAGTCCTTTTCCCTTAAAGATTCCAAGATCACAGATTGAGAGATGAAACGGACCTTCAGGGTCATTTTGTCTAATCCCCATTTCTATAGATGGGGTGACTGAAGGTCAGACAGGGAAGGGATCTGGCCAAGGTCTCACAGAAAATCTGGCTGAACCAGAACTCAAAACTAGGTGTTCTGACCCAAAATCTGGACATTTCTATAGGGATAAAAAAGAAACCCAACAAATTTTTGTTTAAAAAAAAGTAGCTAGCATTTACATAGCATTTTGCTTGCAAAGCACTTTACATGTTATTAGACATATATATGTGTATATATGTATATGTGTGGTTGTGTATGTGTGTGCATACATGTGTGTATTCCTCACTAAAGAATCAGTCAAATTTAATCACCTCAACTGCTCAGGGAGCCTGAGTCTGAGAAGGAAGGGCAGTGTAATTTGAGGAAAAGGCAGGATATAGTCCTATTTTCTACCCAGAGCTGCCAGGAGGCTGCTCGATGACACTGGGCATGTCTGTTGATGAATCTGATCAAACGGTCACCCCTCAGGTGTCTGTGATATAAATATTAGATGAGGGATGGCTAATTGCATTTTTATGTGCAAGGAATGGCAACCAGATGTCTCATGATCTTCAAATGAGCCTGCCTTCTGGGCTGTGACTTCTGGTTTTAGGGAGATGCAGAAGGGAACCTGGGCCTCTTTCAAAGAATCCCCAAACCTCAGAGCTAGACGGGACCTCACAGGCACCTCAGTGCCATCCTTAGCTGATCAAGAATCTCCTTTACAGTATGCAAGGAGTAATGCAGTCTCTACTTAAAAACTTCCAGTAAAGGGAAACTCACTACCTCCCAAGGCAAGTCATTCCACTTTTGGACAGTTCTTGTTAGGAAGTTTTTCTTACACCGAGGTAAAAATCTACCCCTCAACAGCTTCCAGCCATTCCCTTTCCCAGTGAAAAAGCAAGAGGTTCAATGGATGAGAGGGCTCTTTGGCTAGAAGGGCAGGAAGAGAAGTCAGGTATGAGTTCAGAACCATCCTCATTGCTGCTCATGAGGGACTGCTGACCTTGAACAAGCTGATTTGTTAAGGGCCAGATACAGTTGCTGACTGGTCCAGATGCAGTCCTGCCTTGCTATGTTACATTCTGGAGCCCCAGGTATCTTCCTCTTCTTATTTCCCCCCTCCCCACCCTCTCACCCCTAACACTAGACCTAGGACCGGACAAGAGCTGGATTTACTAGAGATTTTCAACTCCCTAGGACTTAGCTTGGTCCCTTGATCTTGTCTAGACCTAAGGGCAACTCTAGTTGGTTTGAGAGGAATGATCTTTTCCCCACCAGGACACCCTTTTTACAAATGATTTAAAATTCATCCTCCTGGGCACTCTGATCATCAGGCTCACTTCCAGTGCATCAGGGTATACAGTCTAATTTTTCTGAGTTGTAACTAGGGTAGGGCAGTGGGAACCTGTCCAGGTGCTGGTTTCTACAGGAGGCTCTCCGTCTTCCATGATGCCATCTAAAGACTGTAGTCTCCATACCTGAAGTCTCATTGCCCTTTGTCAGGCACTGCTGCCACAGGATTTTGGGGAAAGGAAGTTAGGAGATGTGATAGAACATCAGTGGCAAAGGAAAGAGGAAGAAAGGAGAGAGGGAGGTCAGGATACCCTTCTCTCCCATTGATTATAACCAATCCATCCACACTTGGACTCGCTTTCCTAGGGCTGATTGCCTCCTTTTTCACTTGAAAGTCCTTTTCCCTGCTACTTCTCTTCACACAGTAATCCCTTTTCATTGTGCCCTCTGGTTACCTCCTTTGCTGTTCACAAATCTCCCTGAATTCTAGATTTCTCCCCCTCCTGTTCCTTCCATCTTTTGCTCATTGAAAACCTAGTATTCTCTTATGGATGCCATCTCTCTCGACAACCTCTCCAAGGTGGCAAAACAGAAGAAAACGAGCATTTATGAAGTGCCTACTATGTGACAGGCACAGTTGTAAGCATGTTACAAATATCATAAATATCATTTCATTTGATCCTGCCAAGAACCCTGTGAGAGATGTGTTATTGTTACTCATTCTGTGTTACTCATTCTGTGAAGGGACAGAAAAGTGGTGCAATGGGTAGAGTTTGGAGTCTGAAAGACCTGAATTCAAGTCTGGCCTCAGATATTTACTAGTTGTGTGGCCCTGGGCAAGTCACTTATTCCTGTTTGCCTCAGTTTCTTCATTTGTAAAATGAGTTGGAGAAGGAAATGACAAACCTCTCCAGTAACTTTGCCAAGAAAACCCCAAATGAGGTCACAAAGAGTAGGACATGACTAATCTACTAAATAATAACAAAAACATGTTGTGAAAGAAAACAGACAAAAAAATGAAAAAAAAAGAGTGAAAAATAGTATCCTTAGACCTGCATTCAGACTCCATCAGAACTTTCTCTGGAGGTAGGGAGCATTTTTTATCATGAGTCCTTTGGCATTGTCAGCTCTCTAAATCTTACAATAAACTGTGAAAAAAAAACGTAAAAAAAAAAAACAACCTGAGGTAGACAGAAGTTAGGTGACTTGCCCAGGGTCAGGGTCACAAAGCTAGCAAGTGCCTGAGATCATATTTGAATCCAGATTTTCCTAACCCTAGGCCTGCTTCTCTATCCACTTCTTGCCACCTAATTGCCTCTAACAAGGCATATCAGCCAGTCAACAAGCATTTGTGTGCTTATTGTGGGCCAGGAGCTATGTTTAAGTGTTAGGGACACAAAGAAAGTGCAAAAAATAGGAGGTTTTCTTGGTTCCCAGCTCATATGCCTTCCCATTATATCTAAAGAAGGACCCTGCACAAAGTACCAGATAATGGGCAAGCTCTAAGTACTATACAAAGTTAGAGAAAAGGGGCAGGTGGACTGGAACAGTCAGTGAAGAGGAGGTCGGGAGATTTGGATGGAGGTAGGTGATGGGGCCTGGGGCCATAGGAGGAAGCTACCTAAGGTATCTGGACACATCAGATGGAAAGTGGCTAGCAATTGCCAAGTCCTCTTTCTGGCTGAGCCCTGGGAGACAAAGCTGCCTAAAATCTCTCCCAAATGCCAGACTTCTCCATCTTTCCCTCACTACAGCCAGACCCAGGCCAAAGGAAGAGCCCTGACTAGATGGGAGCTAGAATGTTTCTTCTCCATCCCACCCCATCCCTTCTTCTGTAGGTTTGCTGATTACAACCTCACAAAGCCATCCCTATCCATGGCTCTGGAGACCAAAACCTGTCTCCTTGGTGTTTTTTTTTTTGTTTTTGTTTTTGTTTTTGCCTTTTGGAGGGCAATTGGGGTTAAGTAACTTGCCCAAGGTCACACAGCTAGGTTTTTATTTTTGTGTGCGTTAAGTGTCTGAGGCCGGATCCTAACTCAGGTCCTTCTGACTCCAGGGCTGACGCTCTACTCACTGTGCCATCTAGCTGCCCCCTAAAACCTGACTCCTTGTTGCTGCTAGGCTTGAGAATAATTACAGACAAGTGCCTAAAAATAGGGGACCATCGTCATCTATCCTTTAAACACTGACAAAACACATAGACCCACAAGCACCTTGTAAACAAACTTGGAACAAAGGAGAGGAGGGGAGGCAGTGCTGCCATCATTGTAAAGTGAACGTGAGAAAAGAGATGAAGGGGACTGGGGGGTGGAGGGTGGTGTGGGCAAGGGAGGACGAGGATAGTTACAGCTGCATAACTGAAAGGTATACATAACATCAGGACACAGAACATCAAATGAATATGAAAGGGACCTTTGCAGAATCTAAGAGTTGGAAAGAAGCTTAGGAAAGAAAGATAGTTTTACCTTTCTGTAAATGGTTCAAAGTTTGCAAAAGGCTTTCTTCATAGCAACCCTTGGAGACAGGCAGAGCAACTGCTATTCCTTTATTTTATAGGTGCTAAAATTAAAACTCAAACAGGGAAGCAACTGGCCTAAATTCATAGAAATGAACACAGAATGTCCCTTAGGACATAAACTGTTAGAATTGAGAAGGCCCTTAAAAAATAGAATAACAAAGCTGGAAGGGCCTTTAGGACACAGAAGTCAGAGCTAGGAAGGCCCTTAGAACACAGAATGTCAGAGATGGGAGGGCCCTTACTTAAAATAGATAAAGCCAGATGTAGATGGAACTTTAGAGGTTGAGTCCAACTCATCTGTGATCATACCCACCACCCTCAATTAGTAAGCTCCTCAAGAGCAGTTATCTATGCATCTCCAGGGTATTATACCGCTAATAAATGTTTACATTTACAAATGGGAAAATGAAGCCCATAGAAGTGACTCATTGATAGTCATAAAGCAAGTTTATGATAGAAATGGGACCAGAATCCATATCTTCCAACTCCTCAGAAGGCAGAAGCACAGAAAGAAAGGAATGGACACTAACTTAATCTCCTGGACTTAGCCATGGTCTTTTGCCTCGGGGAGGTGGACTCCAGTCCTACCCCTAGAATGGGAGTGGAAGCTGGGGCATCTAACTGGAGGACCAGAACATACTCTTTATAAAGCTAAAGAATGTGCAAAGGGATTGGGAGGATAAGGAAATCAGTATTTCTAAAAGCTCTGACAAATCTCTTCAGGATCCAATTACCCAGACTTTTATCATTGTTAATAATGTTAGCTCAATTCAATACAATAAACATTTTAAAAACACTTAGCTACTAAAGCATCATGGTTGGAATAGTATGAACAGCATGGTACTCAAAACCCATCCGTGGCATTTACTAGCTTTGTGGCACTGGACAAATAACTTCTCTATGCCTCAGGTACCTCACGTGTAAGCTGGGGACAATGATGCCTGAAAAATCCTTGCAAACCTTAAGATACTATTACAGATAGTCCTTGATTTAGCGGATATATACCTCTATGAAAAGCGATAATGCAAATTTGTCCTGGGGAAGGGAGGCAGGAAGGAAGCCCCATGCAATAGGAGGGGGCTGGCACATGTTCAAAGACACATGGGGAAGATGGCAGAGTACATCTGCCATAGATGGTGAAGTAAAGAAAGGAACTGAGCTCTGTCCCTAAACCCCTCCAGTAAGATGATGATTCTAAACAAATTCTATAGCAGCAGAACCCACAAAAAGATGGAGTAAAACAATTTTGTAGCCCAAGACATCTTAGAAGATGGGCAGGAAAGGTCTATTGCACCTGGGTATGAGAGGAGTGCAGTTTAGCACAGGCCATGTCAGCACAGCCCTGGCCCCAGAAAACCAGGACCAGGTCTTAGGAACTACTGAATTAGCAGCAGAAGCAGTTGCTTCTAGAGCTCAGCCCACAGATGTAAAGGGGTCAGACAACTGGTCACAAGGTGATTACAGGGGTCTCTTTGCTAGCACTGAGGCAGGACTCTGATGCTTTACCCATACTTGGATCCAGGTCACAGTCCTGAGTGGCAGTCCCAGGGCAAGGAGGAGTACTAGCATAGCAGAGCTTGCAGTGGAAGTGGAAGGGGGACACTTCTCACAGTTCCAGGGCAGAAAAGAGTGTGGTCATTCACAGACTAGAGCACAGCACAGGCCAAGAGAGCAGTAAACCCACCTCCCCTTCTATCATACCACCTTGGAAGAACTGAAAACTTACAGGTCCCTAGAGGTATCTCTAAAAACAGTTAAACAAAACCCCTGAAGCTGGGAATAGTGTGCCCTCCACCCTGGAAGCAGAGCCCCATTTTAACAAAGGGTTAAATGTGAAGTAATAAGCTGTGAAAATGAGCAAACAACAGAAAAGAGATTCTGATCATAGAAAGTTAATATGGTGACAAGGAAGATTGAAACAGACACTCAGAAAAAGATAATAAAGTCAAAGCTCCTATGTCTAAAACCTCCAAGAAAAATGTGATTTAGTCTTAGGCCACGGAAAAAGGATTTTGAGGGGCAGCTAGGCGGCACAGTCAGTAAGAGCGCTGGCCTCTGAGTCCAGATGACCCTGGATCCATCCTGGCTTCAGAAAATGAGCACCCACACATAAATAATGACTGGCTATGTAACCTTGAGCAACTTACTTAACCCCAATTGCTTTAAAAAAAAAAAAAGATTTTGAAAATCAAGTAAGAGACATGGATGAAAAATTGAGAAATGAGAGTGATGAAAGAAAATCATGAAAAAAGAGTCAACAGCTTTGTAAAGGAGATTCCAAAAAATAAAATACTTGAGAAAATAACACCTTAGGTGGCGCAGTGAGTAGAGCATCGGCCCTGGAGTCAGAAGGACCTGAGTTCGGATCTGACCTCAGACAACGCACACACAAACAAAAACCTAGCCGTGTGACCTTGGGCAAGTTACTTAACCTCAATTGCCCTCCAAAAAGCAAAAAAAAAAAAAAAAAAAAAGTAGAATGGAGCAAATGGAAGCTGACCTCATGAGAAATAAAAAAACAATAATACAAAAAGCAAAAGAATGAAAAAAAAAAAGCAATGTGAAATAGCTCACTGAAAAACAACTGACCTGGAAAATAGATCCAGGAGAAATAATTTAAAAATTATTAGACTACTTGGAAGCCATGATCAAAAAAAGAGCCTAGACATCATCTTTCAAGAAAGTATCAAGGAATCCTAAAGAGATGATAAAAACAAAAAAGACCCCCATGTACAAAACTATTTATAGCAGCTCTTTTTGTGGGGGGTGTGTGAAGAATTGGAAATTGAGGAGATGTCTGTCAATTGGGGAATGGATGAACAAGTTTTGGTATATGAATGTAATGGGATACTATTGTATTGTAAGAAATGATGAGCAGGTGGACTTCAGAAAAACCTGGAAAGACTTATATGAAGCCTTCTCAGCAAGACAAGGATTTAAGACAACTCCAAAAGACCAATAATGTAAAATGCTATCACATCCAGGGAAAGAACTTTGGAGTCTGAATGCAGATGGAAGCATACTATTTGCTCTCCTTCTCTTTTGTTGTTTTGTTTTGTTTCTTCTTGTGGTTCTTCCCATTAGTTCTAACTCTTCTTTACCTCACGACTAATGTGAAAATATGTTTAATATGAATGTATAAGTAGAGTCCATATCATATTGCACACCATCTTGGGGAAAGGGGAGGAGAAGTTGAAGGAGAAAGTTCAAAACTCAAAATATTATGGAAGTGAATGTTAAAAACTAAAAACAAACAAACAAATTAAAAAAAATTATCAAGGAAAACTGCCCTGATATTCTAGAACCATGGGGATAAAACAGAAATTGAAGGAATCCACTGATTACCTCCTGAAAGAGATCACAAAATGAAAACTACCAAGAATATTATAGTTAAATTCCAGAGCTCTCATGTCAAGGAGAAAATATTGCAAGCATCCAGAAAGAAACAATTCAATGTTGTGGAACTACAGTCAGGAAAACATGAGATTTAGCAGCTTCTACATTAAAGGATCAGAGGACTTAGAATATATTCCAGAGGGCAAGAGAGCTAGCATCACAACCAAGAATCACCTACCCAGCAAAACTGAGTGTAATCCTTCAGGAGGGAAAATTGATGTTCAGCAAAATAGAGGACTTTTAAGTATTCTTCACAAAAGACTAGAGATGAATAGAAAATCTAACTTTCAAATTAAGACTCAAAAGAAGCATAAAAAGGTAAACAGGAAAGGGAAATCATAAGGAATTTTATAAGCTTAAATTGTTCCTATTTCTACATGAGAAGATGATAACTTATAAAAACTTTCACATTATTATATCAGTTAGAAGGAAAGACAAAGGGCACAGGTGTGAGTTGAATATGAGAGGATGATATCTAAAAAAAAGGGTGAAAAAGGGAAAGGGAGAGGTAGACTGGGGGCAAATTATCTCAAATAAAAGAGGTGAGGAAAAGCTTTTATAGTGGAGGGGAATGGGGGGAGCTGAGAAGTGAGTGAACCTTACTATCATCAGAACTGACTCAAAGAGGGAATAACATACACACTCAGTTGGATATAGAATCTATCTTACCCTACATAAATGTAGGAGGGGAAGGAGATAAGAGAAGATGGGGTGATAGAAGGGAGGGCAGATTGGGGGAAGGGGCAGTCAGAAGCAAAACACTTTTGAGGAAGGACAGGGTGAAAGGAGAGAAATAATAGAATAACTGGGGGAGGGGAACAGAATGGAGGGAAATAGCAATAGTAACTGTAAAAAAATTTTAATTAAGTTTCTCTGATAAAGTCCTCATTTCTCAAACATATAGAGAACTGGGACAAATTTATAAAAATGGGAGCCATTTCCCAATTGATAAATGATCAAAAGATATGACCAGTTTTCAGATGAAGTAATCAAAGCTATCTATAGCCATAAGAAAAAAAAATGCTCTACATCACTATTGACTGAAGAAATGCAAATTAAAACAATTCTGAGGTATTAGATTGGCTAATAGGACAGGAAAGGAAAATTACCAATGTTGGAGGAGATATGGGAAAAATGAGACATAAATGCACTGTTAGTGGAGTTGTGAACTGATTCAACCATTCTGTAGAACAATTTTGAAATATGCCCAAAGAGGTATAAAACCATACATACCCTTTGACCTAGCAATACCACTACTAGGTCTGTATCCCAAAAGAGATTAAAAAAAAAAAAGGAAAAGGATTTATATGTACAAAAATAATTATAGCAGCTATTTTCTGGTGGCAAAGAATTGGAAATTGAGGGGATGCCCATCAACTGGGAATGACTGAATAAATCCTGCTATGTGATTATGATGGAACACTATTGTGCTATAAGAAATGATGAGCAGGATGCTCTCAGAAAAACCTGGAAAGACTTGCATGAGCTGATACAAAGTTAAATGTACTGTGTACAAAGTAACAGCAATATTGTAAGATGATCAGCTGTGAATGACTTAGCTATTTCTGCAATACAATGGGCCAAGACAACTCTGAAAGACTTATGATGAAAAATTATATCTATTCCCAGAAAAAGAACTGATGATGTTTGAATAGATTGAAACATACCTTTTGACTTTATTTTTCTTGACTTACTTGGGGTTTTTTTTGGTGTTTCCTTTTACATGACTAATATAGAAATTGTTTTACATGTCTACAGATGGGAGGGAGAGAATTTAGAACTTAAGGTTTTAAAAACAAAAATTAAAAGTTGTTTTTACACGCAACTGAGGAAAAACAAAAAATAAAAAAATAAAAAAAGACATACAAGGTCAGAGTAGGGAGAGAAGGAGAGAAACACCGTACAAAGGTCTCCTTTCTCAGAGCAGGAGTTCTAAAGCAGAGCCCCTTATTCCTAGGCTGCAGGGTGGCCCTCTCTCTGCATCTTGGTTATTCTGCTGTCATTTAAGAGAGGGTTTTCTGGTAGTGGTGGTTGGGTGAGAGTGGGGTGGGAAGCAGTTGAGCACCAAACTAAGGGGCAAGAGCTGAGAAAAAGAGCACAGTACACAGGTATTTTTTTTGGAATGTACATTTCTTTCTCTTTTTAAAATTTAATTAGTTTTTTTGTTATATTCAAAATTCTGAACCATCTCCCTCCCTCCCCAATTCACACTAAGGAAGGCCACCCTTGATAGATACATACATATGTATACATATATATTTGATGATTTTACATGTGTATGGCAATTACATACGTGTACATATGTATATGCAAAACCATACTATGCATACTTCAATTGATCAGTTCTTTTTCTGGAGGTGGATAGCATCTTTCATAGGTCTTTTGTAGTTGATTTGAGTATCTATAATACTCAGAATAACTTAGTCGTTCACAGTCATTCTTCAAACAGTATTGCTGTCACTGTATACGCTGTTCTCTTGGTTCTACTCATTTTAATATTCACTATTTCATGCAAGTCTGATTTTCTAAAATAATTTCTTACAGCACAGTAGTGTTCCACCATACAACCATATACCACAACTTGTTCAGCCACTCCCCAGTAGATGGGTATCACCTCGATTTCCAGTTCTTTGACACAAGGAGAGCTGCTATAAATATATTAGAACACATAAGGTTCTTTTTCTTTTCCCTGATCACTTTGGGGAAAAGGTCTAATAATGGTCATTGCTGGGTTAAAGGATACAGTTTTATAACTCTGGGCGTAATTCCAGATTGCTCCAAAACGACTGGGCCAGTTCACAGTTGCACCAACAGTGTATTAGAGCCCCAATTTTTGTCCATCCTCTCCAACATTTGCCATTTCCATTTCTATCATTTTAGCCAATCTGATAAATGTGAGATATCTCGAAGTTGTTTTAATTTGCATTTCTCTAATCAATGTTCTAGTGCATTTTTCCCTATGACTATGTATAGCTTTGATTTCATTGAAAAAACTGCCTATTCATATCCTTTGACCATTTAACAACTGGAGAATGACTCATATTCTTGTAAATTTGACAAAATTCTCTGTATATTTGAGATGACTTTTATATGAGAAACTGTCTTTAAAGTTTTTTTCCCAATTTTCTGCTTTCCTTCTCATCTTTGCTATGTTGATTTTACTCATACAAAACCTTTTAAATTTAATAAAAATCATCCATTTTACATCTCATAGTGCTCTGTATCTCATTTATTCATAAAATTTTCTCTGGCCCATAAGTAATATGTTCATGTTTTTCTGGAAAGCAGACTTCTGTCATAATTATTTATGTAAAGTCAAATTTGCACGATGCAAATTTACATAAAGCAAGAATTGTTTGCATTTCCAAAGGCACCTTGCTCATATTTCTTCTGACACTTTAAAGTTTCCAAGAGTTTCCTCACAATGGTTCTGTGAAAAAAGTCGTACAAGCATTATTACCCTCATTCTTAAAACCAACCGAGTAAACTAAGGCCAAGAAACTAGATACTTCTCTAAGGTCAAAAGTTAGTAGATAGCAAAGCTAGGTCTGCAGGGAGTATCTCCTGACTCCAAATCTAGAGATCTCTCCACTACAGTGCTTCTCTGATTCCATGAGCCTGACAGTAAGCCCACTCTGCTGCCCCTAGAGGCAGTGTAGACCATTCTTCATTGGAATAAGGAGGTATGTGTGTGGGAATGGGGGTAGGAGGCACAAAAAAGGAAGGGATGAGACTGGGCAGGCCCCACCCCCACCCCATCCCCTTGTCGTGCCAAATCAAGGCTTTCCATCTAAGGCTTCTCACATTCCAGCTGTCAGCAATGTCCCCTTGCACGCAAAGTACACATTGAGGACACAGACTGTAGTCTTGTGATGGATGAGGCCAGACTACTCTGCCAAGTCCTGCTGTGAAAGAAAAAGGACCCTACTGCGAAAAGGGGAGACTGACCACCATTCACCCCACAGGGTGGCTGGCTAAGTATAGGATGCCAGAGCTCCCAGCTGAGTGAATGGGGTTTCGAGGCCACTCTACCACAACCTCCTGCTGCAGGAGCCCTAGGGCGGGTTTCAAGGCTCCTGGTAAACTCACTGGATGCACACCCCACTCCTTCATATGAACAGAGCCTTCCTTTAAAGCCTGAGGGAGACCTTGGAGATCACCCAACAAAACCTTCTCCTTTTCTACTTGAGGAAACACAGATTTGCTCAAGGTCAATAGTCTATCAGTAGTAGAAATGGCCCCAGAATCCAGGTCTCCTCACTCTTAGGTCAAAGGATAAGGGCCGAAGGACTATGACAGAACCACAGAAGCTCCAGTGCCCACCAGGACAGTAATCCCCTGTATAACCCCAAACAAACAGTCATCTACCCAACCAATGCTGCCTCCCACCCTCAGAGACAGCAAAATATATATATGTATTATAGCTTAGGATCAGCATAATCACAAGTCCTTTTGGTTTTCTTTATTTGGTTTAAGATAAAGACTTCTAGATACAAATCAGGAGGGGTTGGTAGGACTGGGGGGTAGGGAGAGGGAAGAACAGGGATGGGTCCTTTGGGTTGGCCTTATCTAGCCACTTGCAGCACCGTCAATCTTGGAATCTGCCCTATCTGTAGCTTAGATCTGGGCAAAAGGTAGAGGGAAAAAGATACAGGTTGTAACAATGCATCATGTATCTTATAATTCAATTCCCAAAGGTTTAAGTGCCATCAGCTAACCTTGGGGTGGGGCTAGGGGAAGGCAAACCTACCACACATGGTGGGTTAGCCCTAGGCATTGATGAAAAGTACCATTCCCTGCCGCATGTAATCGATGACATACCAGCAACAGAAATAAATAAATTCCAGCCCTGTCAGGGAGAAAAAGGTCCCCCAGTCCCAAGGATAGCAAGAGGTAATTCCTCGCCTCCCCAGTGGATTCTACTCTGGCTGCCTGGGCCCGAGAGGCATGAGGGGTAGCGGTCTAAAGGAGGTCATCCCTGCTCTTATGGGGGGCATGAGGCTGGGAATGGATGGCAGATCTTTAGCTGCCACTCCCTAAAGAGGGATGAGTACCACAACATGGAATCTTCCCAAGGCTATGGGCCTGGAGAGAAGAGAAGCAGTCAGTATGGGCAGCTAAGAAGTGAGGAAACCATAGTGAGCTCACTAGACAGAGGCTCCTGCCCCAACCCTCCTCTTCACATTGCTCAGCTCACTGAACAAAGAAATAAACCCACTCCAGCCTTGTTCCATGGTCATGCCCCACTGGGGAGGAGCCTTAAGGGTCTGGGGCCTCCCCCAAAGGGGAGGGGCTGATGCTTCAGCTGCTGTGGCTGCTATCTTCACTGTCTGAGTACGCCCCCAACTGGCTCAGGGATGAGACACCGGGTATCCGGGGTGACATGCTGGCATCCTTCAAATCCTGTGGTATGCCTACAAAGACAGGCTGGGGTCAGGTTTGTCAGGCCCTCCCCAACATTGGGCCCCCGGACTCAAGAAGTCATGGTTCAGAAGAGCAGGAAATCAGGAAAAACTAAATACCTCCTTCCTCCTCACTTCCCTCCCTGCCCCGCCTTGGCTCCCCCCCTTCCCCCAGAATTAGCTTCTATCATCAATTTGAATCACAGGCATGCTGGGTACAAAGGGGATCAGAAACAAAGCTATTCTCGGCACTTTCGTGGGCGCCCTTTGCCCTCTAGTGGCTGCTTGAAAGATGCTTCCCTTGTTTCTTCAGCAAATGGAACACATACCAAAAATTTGAAAATCATATAAAATTCAGAAAACAGGACCTTAGAGACCATCTAGATTTGGGGTGGCTTAGCTTAGGATTCACAGATTTTTCAGGGGGTCCAGGAACTTGTATACAAAAAAAAATTTTTTTAATTTATTTTCCCTAACCTCTCTACATGAAATTTAGCATTTTCTTCAATTATTTAAAAACTATACTGAAAGGGGGAGGGGGCAGTAGGCTTCACTGGATTTGTTCCAAAGGGATTCAGGACACACAAAAAGTTAAGAACCCCTGCTTTAGACCAGATGAGAAAACAGAGGCTCTGAGAAGTAAAGCAAAGGTCACACTGCTAGGGAGCAGTTGGGCTGGCTCTAACTCCTAACAATCCCTGCTGTCCAGTGCCTAAGGGACTCTTGAGAGGCTGGAGCCCATTACCTGTACTTGGGGAGGGCAAGCCCACGTGCCCATTGCTGCTGCTGGTCCTCTGGGCAGGTGCCTTTTTTGCCACAACAAGGCCCGCCAGCTTTGACTTGCTGCCCAATGCACCCACACTCCGTTCCCAGCTCTCCAACTTCTGCTTCTTTAGCTTCGGGACCTGAGGGGGAAGAGGAGGGTCAACGAAACAGTTTGTTCTCAAAAATGATTTCTAGGAATTCAGAAATTACCCTTTTGTTTAGAATTAATTACTGCTCAATCCTTTCTTGATTGCGATAACATGAAAAGGGGCCTTTGCAAACTCTAAGTGTTATTTGAAGCTAGCCACGATTATCATCCCCAGCCTTTGGTGGGGTCACTCCTTAAAACAAGGCCATTCTTTCTGAGAAATGCTTCCTGCCCATGGGGAGTCTAGGCTATAGAGGTGACAGTCCCTTCTGGCTCAGTTTTCAATGACTCCATACCCAGAGGGATGGAAGGGGGAAAATTCTCTCAAAGCACTTCTTGAGAAACCTTCACAAGGCTGGGCACCCAGGGAACATGTTCCTCACAGCCCCAGGATGGAAGTGATGCAAATGGGAAACTTGGCCTAGGAAGAAGAGTTGGAGAGAACAGCAGGCATCTTAATTAGCAGCTATCATCACTACTTAGAAGCTGAGGACATCTGGTCTAGAAGGGACTTTAAAACAAAACTCAGCTGGAAGGGTCCTTGTCTGGGGAGCATGGTGGGGTGGAGGGAAATCGAATTGCTCTCCCCACTCCAACCCTGCTTAGTGAATGCCAGGGTTCCCCATTACCTCTAGAATCCAATACAAACTCCTGGCTGGTGTTTATGGTTCTGCACAGCCTGGCCCTCTTCTGCACTCCTCCCCTCCATGTTCTCTATGGACAGCCATAGTAGCCTACCTGCTCTTCCTTGTTTCTGTATCCCCAACAACTGTGTCTAGAACACAGTGGGTGCTTACTAAATGTTTGTTAATTGATCAAAACATTAGGATCTTTTGATCCTCTGGCTGGTGATCAACTCCACAACTTAAATTCCTTACTGGTCCTGTGTCAAGCACAAGATCTGGTGGCCCAGATGCAATACTATCATTCCCCCCTTCCTAAACGCCAGCCCACTGCCACAATTACCCAGTGGTGGGGCAGGGAGGTGATCCTGGACTTACCTCCTCTAATATGGCTGTGGGGTTGGCCCGAATGGCCAGCTGGGAAGGTGCAAGGACGTGCTCTTCATCAGAGTCAGAGTCTTCGATCAGTCGCCGTCCCCGGGCGAGCTCCATCATGGCCCTGTGGCATAGACAATTGTCCCTTATGGACCCATAGCTTCTTCTTGGGAGTCATAGTTGTGACTTCACAGGCAGCCTCCAGCTAGTCATTACCCACAGTGTCTCTTCTCTCCCTCAATGATCCCCAAAGCTATTACCCTTCAATCTCCTCTGGAAAGGAATGGCTCCAGAGCTTCCTCCAGAGTGGCTCCCCAACAAACACATCACCATGAAACCAGGGCACATTCTGAGGTGTGGTTTTCTAACACCCCTTATTCTCCATGACTTTTTTGGTGTCAACCCTACTGAAGAAAAGATGCTGGCTAGAGTCTGCCATGGGGTCTCCTCTGTAGGCTGGAATCTGAGCCAGGCTGCCCAGACATTTTCATTTTATGAATTTGTCAGAATACTAAGGGGTATGGGGTATGGAGAAAGAGGAGGGTGAAAGAGGAAACACTCATTTGGTATCTGTTTCTCTCAACACTCATAAGGCAAGGAGATGGGGAAACTAAGGCCTAGGGTCACCACAGACTATCCTGACAGCCCAGTTTCAAAGAGTTGAGATAAAGAAGAGGTAGAATCCCAGGGCCTAAGGATTCTACAGGAAAAGTTCACTCAAGAGGACTGGGAGGCTCTCAAGAATGAACAAACTGGGTGGCTGGGTGGTGCAGTGAATAGAGCACCAGCCCTAGAGTCAGGAGGATCTGGGTTCGGATCCAGCCTCAGACACTTAAAACAAAAACCAGCCACCTGACCCTGGGCAAGTCACTTAACCCCAATTGCCCTCCAAAAAGCAAGCCAAAAAAAAAAAATGAACAAATTATCCCAATGAGGAAGAAAAGGGGAAACTGTTTAAAGAGACTGATGTGCATACATCAAAAATCAGATTTAAAACACACACACACACTCACACACAAAATGAAAAAGAGGGCAAGTAAATGAATATGAATACAAAAACGGGTGTGGCCCCATAAAAATGTCAGGAATGTAAAAGCTCAGAAAGAGCTGAGGCTTGCAATGGATATAAATATTAAAGATAACAAAAAAACAACTTTTTAGCAATTTGGTGGCAAAAAGAAAATTAGAAGACATAATCTCTGTTCATGGTAGATGGGATAATAACAGAAGGTGGATCTCTCGATCTCTTCAAGGTCATTTACAGCTTATTGAATGTATGAACCACTTGCTCCCAGATGGCTGGCTGCTGGCCAGTCTAAGTTTCTTTGGGATAGGATGGTTCCTCTTCCCACCCCCATCCTAACCTGAGGGACAGTTTTGCCTCTACCCCTGCTAACAATTCTTTACTTGGAAGGGATAAAATTCTGTAGTGCTCCTAGGGTCACTTCTATCCTAGACCCCTTTTGTGATCAGATACCCATCCCTAACCTATGCAATCTCTCATGAAAAACTAGAATCATCTCAGAATTGGCAAAGACCTTGGCAGTCATCTAAGCAACCTGAGCAGGAATTGTGGTATAGTGAAGAGTAATGGACCTGGTATCTATTTCCTCCCCAGGTCACCCCATCCTCTGGCTCCCCACAGGTTGTCAATGTCTTTCCCAAAATATGTCAGGCTCCCCTCCCCCAAATGAAATCAATGCTCATTTCTTTTCTGTTAAGCTTACTCCATTTCCCTCTGGTCCTCCTCCTGCTCTCGCTGGCGCTTCTCCTCCTCAGACACTCGGTGCTGCTGTAACATCGCCTCAAAGTCCACATTAGCCTGGCGCTGGTTGAGCTCCTTCAGCTCCTGCAGGTTCTCCAGAACCTCCATCTCCAGCTTGGAGTCCTTGGTCCGATTCTCCAGCACCTGGGGAGGATGGACACAGCAATGAGACTCAGGGCAAACTGGGCTTTTGGTACAGCACCCAAACTTCTAAGTCTCAGTTTTCTCATCTGCAAAGTTGGGATGATAATACTTGCATCATTAGCCTCAAGGTGTTGTAGTGAGGATCAAATGCGGCATCACACAGTTTTGTTCTGTGTGGCTATGTCTTGTCTTCTCAACTGCTCAGGATTCAGAGCCCTTAGAATTATGTCTCCACCCTGATGCTGGACTTAGAGTCAGGAGAGACCTGGATTCCAATACCTCTTTTGACACCTGAAAGCTATGTCACCCTGGGTAAGTCACTGAATACCTCTGAGCTTCAGTTTCCTCATTTATAAAATTTGCAAAATACTCATTTCCTGGGTTGTTTAATGAGAATGTACAATAAGAAAATGTATGTAAAGCATCTGGTATGATCTAGAGTTTTACAAAGGTCAGTTGCTAGCATTATTAGTGTTATTACTTCCTATCTAACCTCACCTCTCACTATTTCCCCATAACATATCGTGAAAGCAAGAAGGGACACTGGGATATGGAATCTAGAATGTTAAAGGTAGAAGAGACCTTAGAACTCACTCTCCCAGGGCCTTGATTTCAGGCAGGCCAGTCTCCTACCTTCTGGCTCTGGCACAACATACTTAGCACTAGAGGCCAGCTGCCACTTTCCAGGGACTGCCCAGGAATCACCACCTCAAGCACAGAATCCAAGGGAATGGCCATCTCAGAGAGCCAGGAAAAAAGAGGCCTGGGTGTGGAGGTGGAAACTTGGATTCATATACTGGTATTGACATTTATTAGCTACATATCTGACTTTGGGCAAGTCACTTCTCCCTGAATGTCAGCTTCCTCATCTATAAAACTGGATTAGTAATATCTACACTATTTATCTCGAAGGGCCAGTGTGAGGAAAGTGTTACAATGTGAGGTATTATTATATTACCTTCATAGGATTATTTAATTCTTCATCTTCTCTTTCCTTCTGTACTCTTTTCTCTTCCTCTTCCAGTAGTTTCTCAGCCTGGAAGTTCCGGGTGGCTCCGTGCTCCATGGTATAATCTGTGTTTTCAGGGTCTGTCTGGGGGTAAAGAAGTCAGTTTTATATGAATCCAGGCCATGGATCAAAAATGGTCTGGCTTAGAAACTGTTATGGTATAGCTGTCAAATGAAAAAGAAAAAGCCATAAGAAGGTCGAAGGAGTCAACCCAAGCAGTAACCAAGGTGGCAGGCAGTCTGGGATATGACTCAGTGAGACTGATGGCCAGGAACAATTCCATTTCAGAATGAGTTATGAGGAGAAAACAGTTATGCAAAGTTATCTCAGGACATGCCTGACTGGATCACAGCCTCCTCATTTCTCATTTTATGAGACAACAGAAAGAACACTGGACGTGGAGCCAAAGGGTTCTCATATTTTTTTACTGGAAAATTGGAAAGTCACAAGCCCTCTCAGATTCAGTTTTCTTATCTGTAAAATGGGAATAATACTTACACACACTGAGCTCACAGACTTCTTGTAAAGAAAGCATTTTACAAACCTTAAAATGCCATATGAATGAGTAATTACTATCAGTAACAATAAATTCCACAATGGCAGGAACTGACTCACACCCCACTGCTTTTCCCACAGCTTGTGGCCTTGGGACCTGCAAATAGCAGGTACTCAATAAATATTTGTTGGTCAGATCATTCTGTGAGAAAAAACACAGGCTAGGAAGTCAGAAGGCAAGTGAAAGCCTTTGTAAGGAGGTTCTAAACCATCCCACAAAGCAGGGCAGGACATATGTAAAGCTGTCTTTCTGTCAGTCCCACAGCCTTCTTGAGATATGTGAAGGTCAAAAGGAGTGTACTCAGCTGTTTGCATCCTTTTTCTCAGGGCTAGTCTTGCCTTTACCAGTTTGGAAACTTCCATAAGGTCCAGGAGACTGGTTTAAATAGTTTGTAGGGGTCCTATAAGGGTTGGATAAGACCCAGGATCTTAGGAATATACTTGAAAATGTTGCCAAAAACGCAATAGCTACATGTTCAAAGATTTCTATAGCAGCATTTTATGTTATTTTTAAAAATTGGAAACAACCTATATAACCAACAGCAGGGCGCAACCTCCATTTTGAAGAAGGGAACCTTGCCCCCATGACACCTCAGTATACCCTTTCCCTCCCTGCGCCCCCTTTTTCAGCTTCCTTTTGTGTGTTGTCTTGCCCCTCCTTGAGGGGAAGGAATGTATTTTTGCTTGGATTTTTATCCCCAGAGCTAAGCACAGTGCCTAGTACACAATAAGCACTTAACAGATGTTTGTCAGCTTGACTAGATTGGAATAGGTAAATTAACTGTGTCATAAGAGACTGCTAGAATTCAAGAAACAAACAAGAATGAGGAATATGAAGAAATCTGGGAAGTCAGTCAGTAAACATTTACTCAGTCAACCAATAAGCCTTTGTTAAAGGCCTACCATGTGCAAGGTACTAAGTACTTATTATATACTAAGGGATAAGTACTATCAATACAAAGAAAGGCATAACAACAGTATCTGCCTTCAAGTTGCATATATTTTAATACGGAAAACAACATGAAAATAACTAAGTATCTATAATATATAAACAGAATAGCTAAAAAATATTTTCAGAAGGGAAGGTACTAGTAGTTGGGGGTGGGGATGGGAGTGGTAGTAGGGCTAAAAAAGGTCTCCTGTAGAAGATGAGTCTTAAAGGAAGCCAGAGAAACCAAGAGTAGGAGGTAAGAAGCAGAGCATTCCAGGCAGGGAGAACAAGCAGTACAAAGGGAAGGACCTGGAGATGAAGGGTCATGTTCAAGGAACTGCTAGTAGGCCAAGTAACTGAACTGTAGAAGGCATGGAGGGGAGTAAAGTAAAAGACTGGAAGCATGGGAAACAGCAGGAAAGAAGGAGTCTTAA
This sequence comes from Gymnobelideus leadbeateri, assembly GCA_011680675.1. Lineage (NCBI taxonomy): Eukaryota > Metazoa > Chordata > Mammalia > Diprotodontia > Petauridae > Gymnobelideus > Gymnobelideus leadbeateri. The sequence continues at coordinate 777,796 of WOXC01007906.1, read as the reverse complement.
ATGCCAGCCAGAAGAATTTGGTCCTAGAGGTAATAAGGAACCACTGGAGCTCACTGAGCTGGGAAAGAGGGTCACATGATCAACCTGTGCACATCAGTGTCTATTTTGTCCTTGGTTCCCAATGTAGACACTGACATGGCTGTTCCAGGGTGTTGGAATCTTAGGGTGTTCATGCAAAATCCCAATCTTCTATCCTTTTGAAGTTTACATGGCCATCTTCTAGCTGGGTGGAAGAGGAAACAAAGGCTCTCCCCTTCCTTCCTCCATCCCACCATTCCTCAAAATGATTTCCTCTAGGGAATTTGGCTGGGGCAGGAGAAGCACTAAAATATAGGTGCTAAACTGGCTTGCTCTTTTATACAAAATACACAGCTATAACCGAGCTTCTTCAGCCAATCCCAATACACTTCCTGTATGGCGTCACTTCATTTGATCATTGGCTAAAAGCACACTATTCCTTCTGAAAACTGACTGACCAGGTTGTTCATTCTTAGTTCAATGCCCAAGACTGACTGATTCAATAGAGGTGTTCTCACCTGACAAAAGTATCAGAATTATTTTTATTAGTTGTTTTAAGGGCAGAAAATAATTGATTGTTTCAAACACCTCCCCCGATCTCTGCCCCTTATATATTCTTCCCCTCAAGTTTAACATTTTCTGTCTTCAGCAAATCTACTGAATGGTGTTTGGTGAAGTCCAGAATCTAAAATCTAGTGACCTGAGGAAGTTACACATTATCCTATTTACTTGGAAAAAAGTGCCTGTGACACAGTTCATAATTAAATTTGGTAGTTAGCATTTTTCAAACTTCCAAAGACCTGGTGATACAATTTAACAAACAAATATCACTTTTTACAAAGTTCTAATACCTTTCTTAGAAAGACCTGAAACCAGAGCAGAACCAGAAGAACTAGGGACATATTAACTATACCTGTACAAGAGAAAAAGTGAGAATAAATGACAAAAAATCCTGACAGAGCCACAGAAGGAATGACTGAAAAAAGTGATATGCTATCTTATGCACTGAAATTATTCAATTCACTATAAATAGTAACTAAAAAAAATTTAGCTGTTTGTATTGTTCAGTGTTAAATTTCTAAAAAAAAAAAAAATTATAGGGGCAGCTGGGTGGTGAGCACTGGCCCTGGAGTCAGCAGGACCTAAGTTCAAATTCGGCCTTAGATGCTTAATGTGTGACCTTGGGCAAGTCACTTAACCCCAACTGCTCTGCCCTCTCCCCTCCAAAAAGCAAAAAAATAAATTAATTAATTTTTTAAAAGTTAAAAAAATTATATATACACATATATGCATACACACTTATTTAAAAGACTTAGTAACTTACTTTGAAGGTGATTTCAGCTAGACATCGGGTACACTTGATATAGAAACGAAAAATTGGGAGTCCCAGATATAGCTCATTTTGCACTGTCTCCTTCCTGGCATTAAATTTCTTGCCTTTATAAATATACTCGCCACATGTTTTACACCTAGAAGGAAAAAAAGGCAGGAGAGGGGAATGATTCCCCAAGTCAGTTATGAAATACCTCTACCTGATGGGATATAAAACTGTCTTCCCTACTTCCCTCCCACTAACTGGTCCAGAACAATTCCATTCGGGGAGAATGCATTTCTACTGAAACACTGTTAGCAAAATCTTTTTATTTTAATTTTTTTTTGGAGGGGGGAATGCAGGGCCATTGGGGTTATATTGTCTAAGGCTGGATTTGAACTCAGGTCCTCCTGACTCCAGGGCCAGTGCTCTATTCACTGGGCCACCTAGCTGCCCCCAAAAATATTTTTAAAAACAAATTCACAGACCCCAGATAATGAAGTTCTGCTTTTGAGGATTTCTGGCAGCCAGTGTACAACATGTATATGATTCTCCCATACTAACCTTTTCTGGCCTTCAAAGTAAGAGGTGGCTAAGTGGGATTCCTTAGGCCCACCTGTTAGTCCCTTTCTGTATATAGCAGGGAGGGGATTCCAACGTATATTCTTACCTCATGTTAAATGGAGCCATCAGCCTCACCACATATTGCCTATCTTTGGGGAGCTTGAGTTTAGGGATTTTCGATGGATCAAAATCTGGTGGATAGTATTTCTGTGGGGAAGATAAAGAGAGGTAATGATCACAAAGAAGGCTAGCTTTGACCTCCATTATCAAGTGAAGGAATATGACAGGAAAAAAGCAAGAAAAAAGAAAAGAGCCCACAGAAGAGAGATATACATATATATGTAAACAGATATAGATAGATACACAAACACACAGTATTAGAGGAGGAAAACCTCACAGAAGGGTATTTATAGAGTGGAGAAGATAATAGAGAAAGACCAATAAAGAGGGAGACACATATCATGAGGACTGGAAGGCAAGGTAGTTTGGGGATATGGCATAGAAAAAGAAAGGGAATATATAATAAAAAGAGTTTAAAGGAGAAAAAGCCAAGAGATGATGGGATCAAAGGATTTAGAGCTGGAAGGAGCCTTAAAAGCCATCTAGTCCAATCCCTCCTCATTTTAAAGAAGAGGAGAATGAAAACAAAAGGAATAACATTTAGGCGTCCAGTCAATGGGGAGAGAGTGTGAGAATAGCTAAAATCTAAATGAGAAACATTAAGAAACCTGTGACCCAAGAACATCTCAGGAACTTCCTGGGGGAGGGGGTGAAAGGGAAAAGAACAAGGAACTTAGGAAGAGGGCAACCTCTCCCCTAGCCCCAAAGTAGGCAATTATGATGGGGGAAAAGAAAAACATAGGAAGGCTCCTTCCATCCTAGAACAGTGAGGGTGTGACCCGTAAAAACTTGAATACCTTAACAAAATTAAAAGATGCAACCCAATCCAATAAATCTTCCCTTGGAAAGTGTGAAGTTGGGAGCAGACTCACCTCTGGGATAAGTGATAACATCTCCTTGTAGAGAAGTGACCATAAGTACATATTGGCTCAATGACACCACCCCTGAGCCCTGGGGACTACCACAGATCTGAGTCTACCCTTGGGCTTGGCCCTTGAAAGAGGGTAGACAGAACTCCTGGAAGAGATCTCAGCAAGGAGATCACAGCCAAGAAAGAAGCCACAATACTCTCCCTCCTTCAATTTTAAGACCCAACTAAACTCCCACCTCCTACAAGAAGCCTTCACCCAAACCCTCTTAATTCCAGCTCCTTTCCTCAGTTATAATTCCTCTATACAGTTTATATCTTGTCTATATTTATTTGTTCCCTCCCCCCTTTAGATCGCTTGCTGCTTGAGGGCAAGGGACTGTCTTCTTTGCATTCCCACCTTAGTATGGTGCCTAGAACACAGTCGGCGCCTGCTGTTTACTGAATGAATGAACAGGTAATGAACATATTGAGCTAACAGATTCCTGGGCCCCTGGGTCTCTTAATTGCCTGTGGAGATGGCACCATGCATCTCAAAGTCGGTGTGAACTTATGAGTTTTCCCAAGACAGTTTCTGATCTCCCCAAAGCCGAAGCAAAGATCGAGCGGACAACCCCGGCCTACGAAGGGGAGCAGTCCTAGTACCCCCCTCTATAGCGGGATGCCTAGGAAGTCCCCTGGAGGAGCCACAGCCAGCCCCACGCCCCACGGCGGGAGAACCCTTCCCGAGCCCCGCTCCTTGAGGGCGGGGCCTCAGGCCTAGTCAACAGGAGTGCAAGAAGTCTTGGGAACCTCACCCCGGGGAGAAGCCGCCTGGCCTACGGAGTAGTGAAGTCAGAGGACCGGAGGCCTTGGGGCTCTCGCTACCCGCCCTTTACTCACATTTAAGACTTTTCTCTCAGACATCTTGGCACCGCTTCACGAACCGCCCCCCCTCTGCAGACAACAATTCAACAGTGACCAGCAGTAGCCGCTACACTGCAGCTCTCTCTCGACCTGCACTGCCCACTTCCGGGAAACACTGACCGAATCCACCGCTTTCATTGGTCGAGGGTGCAATACCCCGCCTCCTTCCCTGTGACGCAAACCCGCGTTCCTCCTCCCTCCCCCACACGCTCTTTACGTGTGGTTCCTCTCGGTAAGTGGTCCGATGGAGCCTCGGCCCCACCGCTGGAAGGTTCCACCGACCCCAGGAAAGTTCCCTCCTGGTGCAGGGTGAGAACCTCTTGAAACCTGGGAACGCGCGGGGAAAGAAGAGGAGGTCTGGGCCTCTGCACTGCCTAGTACTGGTGGCTAGAGCTTTCTTGCTTACTTTATGCGCATGCGTGTGGGCATTCCGCTCATTATTTACATTTTCTTCTAGTTGGGCTCCCAAAGCTCTTTCTGGGCAATTTGAGGAAAGAATCCGGGACTGGAAATCAGTCAGGAGACCTGGGTTCAAGAGAGGCGCGAACTCACTGTGTCGTTGACCTTGAGCAAGGTCATTCCGCGTCTCTTGACCTCAGTTTTCCCATAAATAAAATGGGCAGATTAAATTTAGGATCCCACAGATCCCTTCCTGCTCTGACATTCCATGTTCTATGCTCCTTCTCTGTCTCTTTTCCTCCCTCTCTCCCTGTCTCCTCTCCCCTCCAGACCCCCTGCAAGGAGAATATGAACTTGTAGTCCTGCAGAGCAAGGATAAACAGCTGCCATATTCGTAGGGATGAAGATGTAATCTGGGGACGGAGTCAGGCGTTAGTCAGTCAACAAGCATTTATTAAGGTGTTCTACTGGGTTCTCCGCACTGGGAATACAACGGAAGGAAAAACAAAAGTCCAGAACAAAACTGTCTTCAGGGAGGTCACAGTCTAATGGGGCAGACAATACACAATGTATTTATAAGATACAAACAATGTATTTATAAGATATAACAATGTAAACAGAGGTTATCTCAAGGGAAGGCACTGGCAGCAGGAGGAGAGGGAAGGGGACTCTTGCAGAAAGCCGGGAGGGCAAATGAAGAGAGAGAATTCTGGGAAGGCAGGACAATGGGTGCAAAAGCATGGGGTCAGGAGATGGAATATTGTGTGCAAGGCTGATGAGGGAAGGGTAATAGGTTCTACCAGGGACCCTGATCACTATCAGTGACCAGAAACCCTGCAATTCAGTCTGGAAAGAATTCACCAGGCTCAAGCAAACTTGGAAGCTGAGATTGTAAAAGTTTATTGTTACACTGTACAGCACAGTGGGCAAGGGTTCTTATGGAACCTGCAACCTCACAGGTATAGTTTTAAGGAGTCAAGACAGTAAATCAGGTGTCAATTATGCTAACTAGGTGAGTAAGGGTGGGATCAGGGAGGAGTTAAGGAGTGGTCAGTGCTTAAAGGAACATGCACTTTTAGTATCAACTGCTCAAGTGTATTGGCCGTAATTCACCGTGAGATAGCCCAATGGGGGGCTACATGGAGGTGTGGTTTTAGGCCTGACCCGTCACTAGGTCAGCCATCGGGTCACGGCCAACTGAGGAGTGCCCAGTCTGCCACCCATCAATGTCAAGTTTGATAAGATGGATGTTGGGAATCAAGGCTAACAGAGACTCAGTATGGGTATAATAGATAGGGTACTGAAGGATTCATGGTGCAGCTGGCCTCTCTACTAAGGGAGATAACATTTGCCTAAGCTAAAATGTTTATAGATAGTTTAGTGAAACATTCATATGTAGCTTGTTATTGTTCCAAGCAGAGATAAACAGTTCATGAATTGTTGCTGGGCAGAGTGCTGGCAGGGGGAAGGGGCAGAGTCAATGCTCTGAGACTGGGAGGGGGAAGTGTGATTTTACAGACTAGTTTTACAAATTGATTTTACAGACAGATCCCAAAGCACCCCATTTACAAACTGATGTTACAAACTGATATTACAGACTGATGTTACAAACATAGACTGATGTTACAAATATATGTGTATATATATATCCCAAGCACCCTATCAAGGCCAGGTGGTGAGAGGCTCAGGAAACCTATGGAAGGATTTTATATTTGATTCTGGAGCTAATAGAGAGGTTAGTTCATTGGGGGGGTGGGGGGGGGGAAGGTCAAACCTGTGCCTTAGGAATGTGGATTTGATAACTGAGTGGAGGATGATCCTAAGTGGGTGGGTGGGGTGGATTTGAAGCAGGGAGACCAAATAGCAGACTATTCTAGTCCAGCCATGAGGTGATGAATGCCTAGACCAGGTGCTAGCAGTGTTAGGGAAGAAAAGGCAGTATACACAAGAGATACAATGAAGTGAAAAGTGATTGGATTTGGGAGGTAAGGCAGTGAACCTCAGTGACGGGAAGAGTAGTAGTGTTCTCTACAGTAATAGAAGTTAAGGAATGGGGAGGGTTTGGGAGAAAAGGTTATGAACTCTCCTTTGGACAAACTGATTTTAAGATGTCTGCAGTACATCCACTTGGATGATGTCCAGTAGGCAACTGGAGATTCTAGACTGGAGGTCAGGGAAGAGGTTAGGGCTCAGTAAATGGATAGTTGAATGAAGTTAGAAGCTGGATTGTAGAGGATTTAGAAGAGAGGAAGAGAAGAGGAAGAGGAGGCATTGTAAAGGGGTTTCTAACAAAGTTTAACCAAAAAATGGAGAAGAGATATGGAAAAATAGCTATTGGAGAAGAGATATAGAACCATGGTTATATGGACTAGTTGGATCAAATGAGAGGTTTGTTTTAAGGATGAGGGAGACATGGGCATGTCTGTAGATAGCAAGGAAGCAGAGATTGAAGATTAGTGAGAGGGTAAGAATGATAGAGCGGCAATCTGCTGAAGAAGATGAAGTGGAATGGGATCAAAGGTATATATAGGATTTGCTTTGGCAGGGGAAATGGCCACTTCTTCATATAAGACGGGTGAAGGAAGAATAAGTGAAGGAAAGACACTTGACTGACATGAGATGTGGAGGCAAGGAGAGGGAGATCTCAGCAAATGACCTCAATTTTGTCCATGAAGTCCTCATCTGACAGATTGTGAGGAAAGAGGTTGCCATGGGAGGCTTGAGAAGGGATAAATAGGTTTGGAATGGCCATTGTGGTGAGCAGCAGAGTGTACCAGTTAGGGAAAGGACTGACTTACTGCAATGAGGTCCCAGTTAAGATTATGTGACACAGATTCGTAGTGGACATAGTCAACATAATTTTGAGATTTCCCCCCAGCACCCAAACAGGAACAGAGGCAGCTGATGATGGGAATAATGTAAAGCTGGAGCTTAGTGAAGTCGTGATTGGATTAGGCCTAGGGACTTGGGACTGGAGAGAAGTTGCCGATGTAGAGATGCAGTGGTTCAGCAAGGAATCACAAAAGTGATGTCCTGGGGGTGGAGGAAACAAAATCAAGGGGTGGAGGGAGTGGAGATCACAGTGATAATGGAGGGCAGGGTTAAGGTCATAAGGCAGAAGGAAAGAGAGATGATAAAAAATGACAATCAGTTATAGGAATTTCAGAGTTCATGTATCTAGAAACATGCACATGACTATCTCTATGTGTAGCTGAGGTGTCATGAAGGAGGAGGTCATGACAAACGAGTAGGCTGATGGGTAGGGAATATTGAATTATCAAATAGACTATATTGAAGTCCCTCAGTGTAAGGACAGGAGTTGGGGTGGAAAGAAAAACTATGAACCAGCCATTGAATTCATTGAGGAAGGAAAGAGTATCCCCGGGGGGGTTGGATTGAATGAATCTCAAGAAGAAGTTTTGGAGAGATTGTGGTAGAGGAAAAGTGGCAAGGGGGAGCAAAGAGTATCCTAACCATCACCAACACCACCATCACCATCCCTGGCTGGAATTGGTAAATCAGGAGTTTGTGTGAAAGTGAAACCAATACTGGAAAGGGTGGCTAGGGTCACCATGTCATCAGGAGGGAACCAGGTCTTAGTGAGAGCTAGAAGATGGAGGGAATGATACATGAAAAGGTTTAAGATGACAGCAAGTGTGTGTGTGTGTGTGTGTGTGTGTGTGTGTGTGTGTATGTGTGTGTGTGTGTATGTACAATGACAGCTAGAGTGGATTTCAGAATCACTGATGCTGATGAGAGTATTATGGGTTGGGAACCATTAAGGAATGAATCCCTGCAGAGTATCAATGGCTAGAGAGAGGTCCTTTGAGGAATGCAGGAAATCAGACTGTTCAAGGCTTTTGTTAGAGGTCTAGCCTTCAGTGGTGACATTGTGTCTTGTGAGACCCAAGGGGACCCAGCTCCCAACAGGAAGGAATAAGTGAAGGCACAGCCTGTGGAATCTGAAAAGGATACGGGAGCTGGCAATTCTGGGGGTGGGTCTGATCCAAAAAGTGTTTACAGAGCACTGGATAAGACCTTGGAGGGAAGGCAGAAGCCACAGCTGGGTGGCCTAGATCCAGAGATGACAGGGTTCTGCAGGTAGGCACGGGACCAGTTTATCAGGTTCAAGTATCCAGGGATTTGCCTCATGATAGAGGCTGAGAGTTTGGGCATACCCCAAACCAGGCTACTTGCTACCAGGGGTAGTGGCCATCACAGTGCTCCAAGTGCTTAGTTCCCCATAGTCCATAAAGTCACCAGCTGCAACCTGTACTTGGTATTGGGTCCTGGGGCGCAGGCCTTGTAGGATGAAAGATGTTTCCTCAATTGGCCCCACCTGACAGCAAAATATGGGAGGTCAATACCCAGGGAGAGTCCTCATCTCGAGATAAGTATTGGAGAGGGGTAGGTAAGTTCCTTTAAAATGTTGATGAAGGGAAGCTGTAAGGCTTGTTAGGCAGAGCCTGGGACTAGGAATCAGGAAAATTGGATTCTGGTTTCCATTGCCCCTGGTGTATGACCTCGAATAAAATCTCTTCATATCTCTGTACTTCAATTCCTCCATCAGTAGGATGAGGGAGTTGGGCTAGATTTGTCTCTAAAAAGACCCTTTTCACCCTGACATGTTATATTTTAACATTCTAGACTTCTGTAGCAATCAAAGTTCTGAAGCTCTGCTCTCTGGGCAACTCTTTGACTAGCCTAACCACCCCCTCTGAGATACTGGGCTTCAAATGCCCTCCTGTTCTTGTCCCAGTCAAGGCCTTACCTGTCGGAATCTGGTTGCCCCCTGTCGCTGGTAACGGATCAGGTACTTGAGGGGAAAATACTTGGGAAAAGGCCAGGAATGGGGGGGTTCCCATTGCACTCGGAGTTGCTTGCCAGGGACAGGGCTCACACTCATAGCTTCAGGTGGGTCTGGTTTAACTGCCGGTCATAGACACATTGGTTATGAGGTGAAAAGGTCCTGGGACATCATTATTTCTCATGTCTATTCAGTACCTCCCTTGAAGGACCATCCCCCCAAGCTCTTTCCTTTGCCCCAGAGCTAGACCCTAAATATCTGACATTCTATTAGGCACCCCTTCCCTATACTCAGCTCGAATGCCTAATACATTATTTGGAATCCCCATGCTGGACTCACTGATATGCTCCGCAATGAAGGGGACCAAGCTACTTCTGGCCCCCTGTTGAGTGATAACTGTGATGTTGAAGATGTAGGGGATCATGGAGAACATCTGTATGTTGGGGATGACACAGCTGTGGGCCTCAGGGGATGGCTGAAGGCAGGGGTGAGTCTCCCCTTGGGCGAACATCCCTAACCTGACATGGAAAGACAAGATTCTGATCTCAGTAGCCCCCTCACCTCATCCCGGCTCTAGGGGTATCCCCCAGCCTACACTGGAAGGGAGGGAGCACAGAGTTCATGTCACTCCCCACTCCCCACATCCCTCCCCCCTCTCCCAACTGGGTGCCATATTTTAAGATGGACTTGGGGTGGTAAAGTGGGAAGAATCTTGGGCTGGGAGTCAAGAAATGTAGGGTTAAGCCCCAACTCTGCTGCTGACTCTGTGTCACATCATAATGACAACCACAATGAAGCTAGCTGGTTCAGGCCCGTGCTCAGTGCTTTATAGAGTGCTATCTCATTGGATTCTCACAACCCTATGATCCCCACTTTACAGCTGAAGCAGACAGACATTCAAGGGACTTGGCCAAGGCAGCCAGATCTGCACCAAGGTCTTCCTGACCCCAGACCATTGCACCACCCAGCTGTCTCCCCCTACTTTGCTCTCATCTTCCTCTTCTGAAAGGTGAGGGTTGAACCAATAATCTCTACAAACTCTTCTGGCTCTAAAGTTCTGTTTTCTGTTGTTGATAGTGTATCCGGAGGATGCTGAGCAGCCTGGAGAGCACCAAGCATGAAGAGCCACTGAATTAATTGGAGACATTTAGCCTGGGAGAGAGGAAAACTTGGGGGGAGGGAAAAGCAAGAAAGCTTTTTGCATATCTGAAGGCCTGTGATGTGGAAAAGAAGGTAGACTTGTTCTCCCTCAGCTCCAGGGGACAGAACCAGGAACAACTAGGGAGACAAAGGAGTAGGTCCAGGGAGGTGGGTTTCAGTCTAATATAAGGAAGAGCTTCCTAATGATCAAAGGTGACTCACAAGGGAATGGACTGCCCACATGGAAAATGAGCTTTCTCTTACTAGAAGTGGCCAGTCAGGGGCTAGATAACTTTCTATAAGGGATATTTTTTGTGTGTATGTGTGGGAGAATTGGAATACATCCCCTCTGAGATCCCATCCAACTTCTAAATTCCTAGAATTCTGTGACCTCTGACCTGTAGGTGGCAATAAAGGAGGCTTGCAGGTCCTGCTCAGGATTCGTTTCTGTCTCTCTGTCGGTGGTCCAGGAGCAGTCTATGGCTTCAGGATACCTTACAGCCCAGCACTGCACAGATAGGAGGCCTGGGGATTCTGAGAGATGAGAGAGAAAGGCAGGGGGAGGATAGGGACAGGAACCTTTGAAGCTCTTCATGCTACCCCTCCAGTCATACTCTCTTCCAGCCAAACTTGACCTCCTGCTGGAGATCAAACCCAGCATTCTGTCTCTGGCCTCCATACGTTGGAACAGGCTGTTCCCCACGTGGGGAATGTGCTCCTTCCTCACATTCAATCTTTAGAATCCTTAGCATCTTTCAAGGTTCAACTTGGCTGCCATCTCCTACTTTCCTGATGTCCTAGTTATTAATATTCTCTCCCTCGTCTCATGACCATGAATACTTACCTAGTGTATCTCTCTACTGTGGGAGTTCTTAACCTTGTTTGTGTCATATGCCCCTTTTGGAGTCTGCTGAAGCTTATAGAGTAATGTTTTCAAAGGCATAAAATAAAATTGTAGTATTAGAAAGGAAATACAGTTATCAAAATATTTCTAGAACAAATTCACAGATGCCCAGCTCTGTACAAATATGTAAAATAGCATATGTTTATATATTATCATATAGATTTATTAGTATTATTACCCTAGCAGAAAGTAAATCATTCTTTTTGGAGCCATTGACACTACTAATCTCCCTATTCTTTTGGATAGTTTTTTCTTTCTAGGTTTTCATGACACTGACTTCTCCTTGTTTTCCTCATACTGGTCTGGCCATTCCTTCTCAGTCTCCTTTGCTGGACACACCCAAATAGAGCCCCATAACCAGGTTGCCTGCCATGGCTGGCCCTCTTTTTTTCCTTTTCACTCTTACTATTTTGTTTCCTGATCTCATTAACTCCCATGTGTTCAATTGTGATTTCTGTGCAGATGATTCTCATATCTGTTTGTCCAGTCCTAATGTCTGTCCTGACCTCCAGATGCTCATTGGCTCTCACACTAGATATCTTGCAAACATATTAAACTCAACATGTCCAGAACTGAAGTTGTTCTTTCTGCCCAAACATTCCCCTCTTCCTAGCTTCCCTATTACTCTAGAAGAAACAACCATCCCTGCTCACAACTCAGTGGTCCCTCTCTCTTAGCCTCCATGTCCAGTTGGTCGCTAAGCCCTGCTGTTTCTACCTTTATAGCATTTCTCATCTACGACCCTTTTCTCCTCTGACATTGCTACCTCCCTGCTGCATCCTTACAATAATTAGATTCTTGCAATAGCCTGTTGCTTGGTCTCTCGGTCTCAGGTTTTTCCCTACTCCGTTCTCTATTCTGCTGCCTAATCAATCTTTCTAAACTGTAGGTCTGACCATGTCACTGCGTTATTGGTTCCCTGTCACCTCTAGGATCAAATATGAAATCATTTAGGCATTTTCAGCCCTTCCTTTCCCCTTTCCAGTCTTCTCACACCTAACTCGAACTAACACACTCCTTTCCAGGTATTCTGTATTCCCATGACATGGGCCTCCTCGCTGTGTGCAAAAGAGGATATTCAGGGGAGGTAAATGGGAGAAGAGGAAAGGGGAGAGGACAGAGACACAGCCTTGCTTTCCCTGACTCCTTGCTTTAAGGTATAAGGGATTTGGTGGCAAGGATAGGTTGGGACATGGGTTCCCTGAGTTCTATCTTATCTCCAGCTCTGACCTCTTCCATTCCCTACCAGTTAAAGAGGGCCTCTCTTCTGCAGACCACTTTCTACAGACCACCTCTGAGATCTCCCCATTGTCCCATGTACCTTCCAATTTTGTCCAGACTCTTTGGTGTCCACAGGAGGCCCAGCTCAGAGCCAGGACCAGCCTCCAGGTCGTGGCAGGGATGGACCAGATGACAGGGGGTCCCATGGGCCAAGAGCTGCTATAGAAGACCAAAAGAGAGCAGCAAAGTAGCTTCTTCTGCCTTTCCACTTACCAGCTGCTTTAGGCTGTCTCTGACTATACCTAAGAAACTCCAACTTCTCCAAAATCCCCTGACCATATGCCCCTGGGAAACCCTTCTTCCTGTCCCTATTGCCTTTCACTTTCCAAAGGGTGTCAGAAATAGCTCAGCTGGTTGACCTCAGGGTATGTGACAGAAGAGGTTTCACTGTGTGCTAAGAGCAAGCACAAAGGAGAGACCAGGATTAGGAACCATCCATTTGCCTGTCAGTCTGTTTCTCTCCTGAACCTCATGCTCTTGGTAGTGGTCCCTAGGTGTTCCAGATGGCTAAGGGCCTAAGCAGTGAAGATCTGAAGCCCTTGATCTCTTGGCCTGCCAGGAGATTCTGTAAAATGGTAGATTCCATTCCCTTCAGGGGAATCCAGGGAGCCTTGGAAAATGAGAATGAATCATTGAACATAGAACACAGATCCTGGAAATCACATAGTCCATCACCCACATTTTATAGATACGGAAACCAAAACCCAGGGAAGGTAAGGGACTTGCCTATGGCCACGTGGAGAAGCAATGTGAAGTCCTCCAAAGAGCACTCTATTTAAAGAGAAGAGCCAATTTTCAAATTTCAGTTTTGCTACCTACTAGCTGTGACCTTAGGGAAGTAACTTAGATGATTTTTAGCTATAAGAAAAACTGATAGGGGCAGAGCCAAGATGGTGGAGTAGAAACAGCTCATCCAAGCCACTCTGCCCCCAGATTCCCCCCAAACTATGTAAAAGGGGACTCTGAACAACTTCTGGAGCCCCAGCACCCACAAAACGACACAGAGAAGCTAACCTCCCACTGAGGACAGCCCTGCAGGAAGGACCAGCGCAGTGGTCTGGGAGCCGGCAGCCCGCAACGCGTAGAGCGCAGGAAGCAGAGCCGAGCTGAGCCCAGGTTCGTGTGAGCCGAGGTTTTAGCCCCAGGGTGGCAGGGCCAGCAGCCGGCTGGAGGAACCCCAGAACACCAGCAGCCGTGGCGACTCCAGAATTATCAACATAGACATGCCTAGGACAAAGTAAGAGGTTAGTGTCCTATGGACTTTGGGACCTGTATTTGGGGAATGCGTCAGCTCCCTCCCCTGGGGGCTAGAAGCCGCTGAGGAGACACGCCATTTTGTAGTTTTCAGAGGCAGCTCCGGCTCCCAGCCTACAAATCGTGGGGAGATCCAGCGATCAGTCTTGGGGGGTAATCGCTCTTGCTTTAACCTCCCTGGATCTGGATTGTGATCTAGGGTGGAAGTTGTGGGTGGGTTTACAGCTTGCCAGAAACGGAAGTTGCCCCCCACACGTTCGGGACGAAAATTCCTCTATCTGGCCTTAAAGCCATAGTGTGGCAACAAGCCCAAAAGTCAGGTAGTCAAGTGGCAACATGCCAAGGCAAAGGAAACAGAAAAATGCAACCCTAGACTCCTATTTTGGGGGCATAGAGCGGGAAAAGGACTGTGAGGTCAGAAGTCCTGCTCCAAAAGCCCCAGGGGAAAACATGAGCAGGTTGCAGGCCATAGAGGACCTTAAGAAGGACTTTAAAAATCAAATAAGAGAAGTGGAGGAAAAATTGGAAAGAGAAATGAGAAGGATGCAGGAAAAGTATGAAATGAGGGTCAACAGCCTGACTGAGGAAAACAACACCTTAAAAAATAGACTGACTCAAATGGCAAAGGAGGCCCAAAAGGGCAACGAGGAGAAGAATGCCTTAAAAAGTCGAATTTGCCAGATGGAAAAAGAATCTCAAAAGAAAAACTGATATCTGGTTTCTGAACATAACCAGGAGGTCCTCTCTCCATTGAGTCAGGGGCTAGAGGGCCTATCTGCTCCAGTGCACTAGTCAGGGAGACCAAGGGCAGCTGAGTTGGGTTGTGGACTGATGTCATTTTTTTACTTCCTCAGGGAAACATCTGGACCCAGGCTGGAGGTTGAATACAGAAGAAGGCCGAGAATCAAAGAAGCTGAGAACTGAAAGGGACTTTAGTCTCAGCTCAGTCTCCTCCCCCATCTAAATATCGTCACACAACCCAATCATAGCTGAATTGAACAAAACTAAAATATACCCACAGATATTGCCAGAGAGAAACCTACACACCATTTCCCTTACTTCCTTAACTAGGAAGAGCCAAGAAAAACCCGTGGGGCTTTCAGGGCTATCGTCAACTGAGCCCAGAGGCTGGGGAGCTGGACCCCCTAGCCTGGTCCCAGGGGTATCTGAGTCAGGAAGTCTCATGGGCAAGGTGGGCATGGCCAAAGACCCAGATGGGCAGGAAGAAATTATAAACTGAGGACTATCAGAGCAGAATATGGGCCTTGAGACAAAAAATGAAAGGAATCTCCTTGAAAGTAGACCACTGGTATTTCCATCTTTACTACCTGGCATTTTGACAGTTTGAGAACCATTGGCATTCCTACCATGACCAGATCTACCCACGTGGAGAAGAGAGCCCTTCTCTCAATTTAATGCTTTTTTTATTTGTCAAACAATTTTAAAGTCCTCTTTTATAAACATCTCATATGTCCTGGCATGTTAAGGCCCAAATATTTAACATATTTTGTCAATACAATTGATGCTATTTCAACCAACTTCAGGTTTCTGTTAGGGGTGATAATAACCACAATGTCATTGCATTTGATCCTCATAACTCTGAGATTGATGCTATTATCATGCCCATTTTACAGATGAGGAAACAGTCTTAAAGAGGTGAAGAGACTTGCCCAGAGTCATACAGAGATTAAGTGATCTGAGCAGGATTCGAACTCAGGAGCTAAGACCTCCTCTGTATCCACTGTAACACCACTGTAAGACAAAAAAGAATGCAGATGACTTTTGTGTTTTTATCTTAAAGCAGATAAATTGCTTAGATAATTATTTCCCTGATTGCTTTGCCTTGGGTTTTCTAGATATACAAATATGTCATGTGCTAACAGAACTATTTTTACTGCCTTACTTCTTTTTCAGTAACGATTCTGTAATTTCATTGAGGGGTCACTAAGTGGTGCAGTGGATAGAGTGACAGGCCTGGAGTCAGGAAGACTCATCTTCCTGAGTTCAAATATGGCCTCAGACAGTACCTGTGACCCTGGTCAAGTCACTTTTAACCCTATTTGCCTCAGTTTCCTCATCTGTAAAATAGGTTGGAGAAGGAAATGGCAAACTACTCTAGTAAGTATCTTTGCCAAGGAAACCCCAAATGGAGTCAGGGAGAGTCAGACATGACTGAAAAATGACTAAACAACAAAAATTTCATCAGTATTTCATCACTGGTACACCCTTCACTGGCAATGGCAACCCTTTGGTAGGGAAGGGAAAGGAATAAGCATTTACATAGCACCTGCCAGGCACTGTGCTAAGCAGATGCTATGAAAATATCTCATTTGATCTTCACAGTAACCCTGGGAGGTAGGTGTTATTATTCCCATTTTATAGTTGAGGAAACCAAGGCACACAGAGGTTAAGTGACTTGCCCAGGGTCACAAAGCAGCACGTATCTGAGGCTACATTTGCATTCATGTCTTCTGACTCTATGACTAATGCCCTATCCACTGTGCTACCACCTGTTTTGCTACCAAAACTATTTTGTAGATCTTAAAAGTTCTCTATGTCAGCTAATACCCAAATGGATCAGTGATCTCCTCAGTCTGGATGTTTATTTCACTGATGCATATTACATCTTATCTATGCCTGTCTGTCTCCTACGACAACATGCTGAAGGCCATTCTCCATTTCTTCTGATATTCTAGGGATGGCGTCATAGCATAGGCTGTCCACATGTCACTGCCTGCCCTCATAGTGTGACTATAACCTCATCATCAATAAGCATTTATCGAACACCTCTTATATCCCAGGCAATGTACTGCTAAGGGATACAAAGAAAGGTCAAGTCCCTTTCGTGTTTATAGTTTAATAAGTGAGACAACACACAAAGAACTATTATGTACAAACAAGATACAGTTAGAAAAACTTGGAAAGAATCCCAGAGGGAAGGCACTAATATTAAGGAGTAAGAAAAGCTTCTTACAAAGGTGGGATCTGGGCTAAGATAGGGAAGCTAGGTGGCAGAGAGGAGAGTGAGAATTTCAGGCATGGGAGACAGCCAGTGAAAAGCAAAGAGTCTGGACATGGAACAGCAAAGAGGCCTGTCACATTGGATCAAAGAACACCTGGGAAGGAATAAAGTGTAAGATGACTGGAATTGTAGCAAGGGAGTTTGAATGCTAAACAGGATTTTATATTTGATCCCAGAGGTGATAAGGAGCCACTAGGGTTCACTGAATGGAGGTGGGGGTGGGATGGAGGTAGGGTTGACATTTGTGTTGCCTTTTTGTTGTTCAGTCATTTCAGTCAGTTGTAACTGACTCTTCCTCACCCCATTTGGGGTTTTGTTGGCAAAGATACTTTAGTGATTTCCCATTCCTTCAGCTCATTTTATAGATGAGGAAACTGAGGCAAACAGGGTTAAGTGACTTGCCCAGGGCCACACAGCTAGTATCTGAGGCCAGATTTGAACTCAGGTCTTCCTGACTCCAAGTCCAGTGTTCTATCCACTGTACCACCTAGCTACCCTTTTGGACATGTTCAGGTCTATGCTTTAAGAAGCTAATTTTGGCAGCTGAGTACACTGGGAGAGACTTGGGACAAGAATTGGGAAGAAAATTGGGAGAGACTTGAGACAGGAAAACCAATTGGCAGGCTATTGCAATAGCCTAGGTGTGAGGGGATGAGGGCCAGCACCAGAGTGGTGGCAGGATCAGAGGAGAGAAGGGGGTATAGACCAGATATGTCGAATTGGGCAACTGGGAGGTTAGTGATTCCCTTAATAGCAATAGGGAAGTTAGGAGGAGGGGAGAGTTTGGGGAAAAAGAGAATGAGTTCAGTTTCATGCATTTCTTGGATGACATCATTTACTCCTTTTCTTTTTGCAAGTTTCTCACTCTAAGTTACTGCCCGCTCATACTCACCTCAGGCCTCTCCAGGGCCCTCTGGGTAACACTCCTTTTCGGTTCCTCACACAGTTGTGTTCCAGGTCTCAGCCATCCACCACCATGGTGAAAAACAGAAATTAAAGAGCTGGGTGGGCCTTTAAAGATGCTTGGCTACTTCCCAGCTGAGATTCAAACCCTTCCTGTTTAATGTCAAGCCTAATTCACTGTCCATTTGAACTCTTAGAGACCTATAGCCTGAAGGACAAGCTCTACCAGTTTTCCATCCAAATGCATGTCATATTCTGCAAAATTGTCCATCATAATAATCCGCTAATATCGTTACCAGGAGTTACTGGATGGCCTTTGAGAATTGCTGACCCCAAAATTCAACTCTCCTGTAGTCATCATGGTGACAAGACTCTCCTATCTAGCCTGATCTTTGGGCCCATCACTAGACCTTCAAGTCTTTCCAATGTAGGAAGAGCTTGTATTATAATAACATCAATAACAGTATGTGCATAACACTAAGGTTTGCAAAGCTCTCTTCATGTTACCTTGATTTTCATAATAATCCTGTGAAGTAGGAGCTTTTATCCTCACTTTACAGATGAGGAAGAGGAGGCAGAGAAAGGTTAAGTGACTCACCCAGGGTCACATAGCTAGTAAGTGTCTAAGGGTAAGATTTGAACTCAAGTCTAACACTCTACCCTATCTGAAAAACCTCTTCATTGTCAATACTCATTTCCTTAATTTATTTTTCCTGCCTTACCCACAAGTGAAAGATTCATGGGAGGACATGGCTAAGATCGGTATAGGATAAAAAAGCATGAATGAATGGTGACGTGCCTTCTGAGGAGCATATCCACCTTGATGAGATCACAGGACTGTCAGAGCACCAATAGGTGTTATTTTAAAGATTTTGTCAAAGACCTAATGGTTGAGAACCTTGATTGTTACCCATTTTTAGTGAGAATGTACATGTTTCTTCACTGTTTGTAATGCTAGCTCTTATAGATGGGGAAAGTGAGACCAGAAACAGGATGTGACCAAGGTAGGGAGGAGACCTCAATAGAGCCCAGCCACATCAAATTCCACTCTGTGAATATAAATAAGTTTATTGGTGTGTCCTGGGATGGGGAAGCCGTAGGCTGAAAGATTATCACAGGATCTTGAGTTCTGGAGGCTGTATACCACTGTCTCAATCCCTTCCCACTTCCCCCCCACTTTCTATTCGTGTTCAGATGGCTTGGGGAAAGGGGACATTTATGGGATGAGCTGTAAAGGCAAAAGGGGAGGGGGCCCAAAGTCCAGAGACTGTGTCTGGATTTGGAGGTTGTCCTAGGGTGGTGCCAGGCTCTATTGGGTGTGCCTTGGGCAGTGCCAGGGTCCAAAAGGTATGCCTGTGTTTGGATAGTGTCCCTGGAGTGATGCCCAGGTTCAGAAGGTGTGCCATGGGCAGTGCCAGAGTCTGGAGGGTGAGGCCAGGGCCCAAGTCCTCTCATCGGCCCTGTGCCTGGAGCCGCTGCATCTGTAAGATCTGATTCAGGATTCGCTGGACATCTTCATCCATCTGACCCTGGGGTGGAGAAGATGTTACTGCTAGGATTGGGGGAGGGTAAAGGGCAAAGCCTTCCTCCTCATACATGTTTAGAGAAGATGAATGAAGTAGCATTAACCTCCAAATGAAAAGAACAATGAGGATGGGCCACACTGAACCATGCTCATTTTCTTTTTTTCTTTCCAGAATTTGTTTCCTCATTTTCTTGCCCATTTCCCCTTTAAAATCCAGGCATTTTAAAAAATATTGGCTGAGGTAATGGGCTTAGTCTGGTAAATTAACTCACCTTAACTGTGTCCTGTGATTACTGGACAGGCTCCACCTGGCTTTTGGGGGTCCCCTGAGGCTTCTCTTATGACCTCGATACCCCAAGCAATCCAAATGGTTTCTCTCCACATGAGACCATGAAGGCAGTCCTAGCTGTCAAGTTTCTCCCCTCCCCTCAGAATCCTCCACCTTTCTGGTTCTGGAACTCCACATCTCTGATATTAACCCACCTCTTCTTGCTATCAGCTCAGGCCCAGTGACCCAGCCCCACCTCCTCCTGTGTCCCAAGTGGTAGAGGGGAAACTGACCTGGATGGCATAAAGCAAGTGGCTCCGATACAAGGCCACCACTGTACTGTGACATCGCTGTGTGTCCTGTGTGAGAGGCAGAAGAAGGAGGAATAAGGAAGGGAGTCCTGCTAGGCTTCCCACTCCTCTCCACGAGGAGCCCAAATCAAGAAATCCCCAAACCCAGAGTCTCCATTCACCTCCAGCTGCTGTTGTAGGGTCTTCACTTGGCCCTGGAGGGTGGCCACCTCTGGTGAAGGGGCAACAGGCTGGCCCTTGAGGGCCTCCTTGAGGCTAAAGACCTCTTTAGACAGCTCTGTGATCTGTGGAGGGGATGGGGCACTAGTAACTGTAAAGTTCCATCTTTTGCCAACCTAAGTTAAAGAAGCATGTCCCCCTTCCCCCATCCCACCCAGGACACATCTAGGTAGGAAAGGAGGCAGTACAAACACTTGGCCCAAGAAGGCAGATCAGAGACTTCCTGGCTTCTACTCCTAGTTTTGTCATTGACTCACTGAATGATCTAGAGTAAGTCATTTAATCTATTCCTAAGCCTCAGTTTCCTCTGCCATAAAATGGGGGCAGTGTCAAGAAAGTATTTTAAAAATTGCATTAGAAAGTCCCCTTGGCTATGGAACTACCATGGCAGGTAGTGCAATATTCTCCACTCCAAGGGTCAGTTATCCAGGCTGGGGTTTTTAATTTTGCCTTCTGGTTCTACAAAAGATCCCAGCCTCATCATTTAATGCAAATACCCATCCATAAAATGCCACTAAAAGCCTGGGATTCCTGGCTGATGGCCATAGGTTATACTGGCCATAATACTCAAAGGGCCTCGAAGCTCAGAGACAGTGATAAATCTCTGGCATTGGCCTTTTGAAGAGAAAAGGTTTTCCAGTCTCTACACCTTGTGCCCTGGCACAAGGTTACCTCAGCTCAGAAAGGGACAAATACTAAGGCTACCAAACACTAACCCCTAAGGTTGTTCCCTACCCCTGGCCGCCTTTAACCAATTCTATTGTTCCTAACATCCTTTATCAGCCTGTTTCCTAATTTCTGCTGGACCACCACCCTGTCCCCATTCAGTCTTCTGCTTACCACTAATCCTCATCCCATGCCCCGTACCAGTTTGAACACCACCCAATCTCCACTTTGTCCCCTACTTCCCTTTTGCCCAATTCATCCCATCCCATCTTTTCCCATATGCCCACCATGATAGCCTCCTTGCACACATCTTTCTTCCCACCACTCTATCCCTGTGTCACCTGCCCTCACTTTGTTCATCTCACCCTCCATTTCCTATGGATCACTCCATTCCATCCCCCACCTTTCAGCCTACCATTGTATTTCTACTTCATAAGCCATCCCACTTTGTGAGCCCACCATTCCATCCCACCCGACTCCTTCAGCCATTTCTATCCCCCAACCATATCCCCAGTCCATCAATTAACGAGTAGATGCTCCACTCCATCAACTCCCCCTTTCCAGTCTGCCCTCCACCCTGCCCTCCTCCCGCCCCTCTGCCAACCCCACCCCCACACCTTCCTGTCCTTCTCCTTGGCCTTGTCCATGGCCTCCTGCGCTCGGCCCTGAGCCTGGCGCGCGCGCTCTACCTCTGCACGGAGGCCGCGCAGCTGCTGCTCGGCGGTGGCCAGCTGCGCTTCGGCCGCGTGCCGCTCGCTCTTCATGAAGAGCGCCTCGCGCTGCACCTGGAACACCTCTGCGCTCGTCTTCTCGTGCCGCCGCCCCAGCTCCTCCAGGCGCACCGCTAGCTGCTCGGCCTCGGCGCGCAGGGCGCTCGCCACGCGCTCGTGCTCCGACCGCGCCACGCTCCCGGCCCGCTCGCGCTCCAGCTCGGCCTGCAGCCGTGCAGCCTCCTTGCCCTTGACCACGAGCTCCTGCTCCAGCTCCTGCGCTCGGGCGCGGAGCTCACTGGCCGCCACCTCGGAAGCCTCGCGCAGCTCGGCCAGGCCCCGCCGGGCCTCCTCGCACACGCTCTCCAGCTCGTGCGCCCGGCTCTCAGCTGCCTCCCGCGCCCGGCCCAGCTCCTCCACAGTCTCCAGGTGCTGGCGTCGGGGCACGCACGTGGAGGCCAGCTGCTCACGAAGGCCCTCCAGCTGCTTCTCCGCCTCCCTCTGCTCGCGGGCCCCGCGCTCCAGTGCCTCCCGCAGCTCCCTGGCCTCCTCCTCCAGACGCTGCTGCGCCCCTCGGGCCGTCTCCATCTCCACCCGCAGCTGGTCCCTCTCGGCCTCCAGGGCTTCGGCCTGCTCAGCCCGGGATTCCAGCTTCCGGAGCCGCTCGTCCCGGTCCCTGAGGTCTTCGCGGGCCTGCTCCAGGGCCGCCCTCAGCTGTGCCGAGTCGCCGCTGCTGGCCCCGCCGCCGACCCCGCCGCCTCCGCCCGCGCTGCCCCCGCCGCCGTTGGCTGAACCCTCCGCCTCCCGCACCCGCTCTCGCAGACGGCCGGCCTCGGCTTCGGCAGCCTCGCACTTGCCCCTGGCCGCCTCCAGCTCTGCAGCCGCCTCCCGCTCCCGCTGTCGCAGGGTCTCTTCCAGGGCCCGGATTCGGGATTCCAGCTCTTCCTGCAGCTGCACGGACGCCTCGGCTGGGTTGGCCTTGGTCTTCTCATCAGCCTCAGGCTCTTGTGGGTTGGCCTGTGTGGCGGCCCCTCTGTTCTGGTCCTCCCCTGATGCGGCTGCTGCTTCAGTCTCCACCTTAGCATTCTCCACTTCTCCCTTGTCCTTTTCCTCCTCTTTCCCATTCACTTCATTTTCATTTTTTTCTGGCTCCTTCACTTCGGTCTCATTCTTTTTTTCCTCCTTCACTCTCTCTTTCCCCCGGTCTTTTTCGACGTCCATTTCATCCTTGTCATTTCCATTCTCCTCTTTTCCTTCGGTTTCATCCTTCTCCTTCACCTTCTCTTTCCCCTCCTTCTCCGGTGCTCCCAGGGACTCTTCTTCAACTCCCCGCTGTTCCAGAGCCCGGAGCGCCTCTTCATGCTGCCTCCGGACCTGCTCAAGCTCGGCCTTCAGAGTGTCATAGAGGAGGACTGGGATGAAGTCTGCTGAGGTCTCCAAGTCCATCTGGTCTTTCTCAAAATTCTCCAGGACCTAAGAAAAGAGGAAAGATGAGTTATCAGAGGGAATATCCTGGCCCATCCAGTCCACCCCCCCCCCCCATTTTGTAGTTGAAGAAACTGAGGGAAGTGAAGGGACTAGACCAAGGTATTGACACATGTAGTAAGTCTCAGAAGAGAGGTGGGGTGTGAAAGGACTGGTGGAGGGAAAGGCTTCCCCTCCCACAGACCTTCAGCATCTACCTCCACATGAGACCAAGAAGCATGAAGATAATGGACAGGGATCCCTGATCTTGGAATTGGAGGTCTGGCTTCAAATCTTAGTCCCCTCACTTAGTCACTGAGCTTCTTTTCCTAATTTGTAAAATAGGTATAACATCTTCTTCACAGGGTTTGGAGAAAAAAACAAAACTGAATCTTAACCCACTATATAAGGGAGCTATTATTGGCTTCACTATAGAGGTGAAGTGTGAAGTTGAGCCTAAATTATTTCTAAAGATTCTTCCCATTGTAATGTTCTGTTGCACTCCTGCTGACCACGGTGGAGTAAGTCCCGCTCTCTAGGCCTCATCTTTAAAATCACCCTCTCCCTAGAGGAGTAGAGAGGTGGGAGGAAAGGGGATTGGAAAGTGAAAAGGCTTTGAAGCATAGAGCAGCATAAAGTTGGGTTGTACCTGGACCTTTTCCATCAATTCCTGGTTTTGCTTAGTAAGTGATGCCACTTGGTCCTGTAGGGAGGCTAGCAATTCCTGGGCAGCAGGGCTCAGCCCCTTGGACAGCAGCCCATCGACCCCTGCAGAAGCACGTTTTTAAAAATCACATTTCCTAGGAGCCCATAAAATGAAGAATTTGGGGGATCCTAGGATGAAAATCATCCTTACCTTCAAGGGGTTTACCATCTAGTCAAAAGAAAAACTGTCCCAATTAACACAAGGTAGAATGAGAACCAAGGAGAAGCCTAGACAAAATTTTTTCAAGAGAATGTGAAGGGGGAGAAAAGCTGGTGAAGGATGATAGAAATCAGGGCCTCCTAGAGAAAAAAGACATGAGCTCAGTCTTGAAGGAAGATTTCAGAAGTCCGGAAGTGAATTGTTGGCTTCCTGATGACTCTTGCATATGTAGGAAGAAGAAGGGTGTCATGTCAAGTGTAAGTGGTCCAGTTTGGTTGTCTCTGTGTGTGTGTGGGGGGGGGTGGTTTAGAGCCAGATGTTGAATGCTGGGCTGAGCAATCTGTACTATATCATAGAGGCAACAGGTGGCACTGAAGAGTTTTCATCAGGAGATTGCCATGGTCAGACATGTGCCTTAGTGAGAGTAGGCAGCACATGGAAGATGGATTGGAAAAAGACTGGAGGCAAGGAGACCTTTTAGGAAGCTATTGCAACAACCCAGGTAAGAGAGGTGGAGGGACTAATATGTGTGGGGAGGGAATGTGGGGGAAAGTTAAGAGATGGTATTTACAACAGCTTCTTAACCTGAGGTCTAAGGAAAGATTTCATGGGGTTTGTGAACTTGGATGGGGGAAAAAATGCATCTTTATTTTTACTTTAACCTCTAGCTAAAATTTAGCATTTCTTTCTGTTTAATGAATTTTTTAAAAAGGGGTCCATAGGCTTCACCAGAATGCCAGAGGGCTTCATGACACAAAAAAGTTAACTTCTGCTTTATCAGTAAGCAGATTAGAAGCCCAGATCATGCAGGTAGCAGGTAGCATAGCAGTCAGCTTAACTCAGCTTCTATGACTCCAAATTTAGTCCTTGTAGAATACATCAAAGCTACAAGAAGAGAAGGCCAACTACCATTCAACTCTGGGTGATGGGGAAGATGATGGTGCAGCCAAGAAAAATAGGGAATTTGGCCAGAGAAGCCAGCTGTTCTACTATCCAGGGTTAGGCTGGAGGTCCCTTATCTTGTGCTGCTCAAGGGAAGGAAGAGACTGACACACTCCCAGATTCCATTCAGGGCCTGAACTTCAAACCCTTTAGTTGAAGCCTTAGTCCATTCTTTGAGCTGTGGCCTTGATTAGAATGCAGGAGTCCCCTTGTATGGAAGGGAAGTGAGGCCCCCCTATTAAGATGGCGGCAAGCCTCATAGGAGATGGGAGTCAGTCCTAGCTAGGTGGGAGTCAGGAGGCCTGGGTTCTGGTCCCAGCTATTTCACTGAGTCACTGTGTTACCTTGGGCAAATCTCATCCCCTTTCTAGACCTGTTTACTCACCTAAATGAAGTTGGACTTTTGGTCCCCTCCCAGCTTTGACAGTATGTGGATCTAAGGTCTCTCTCAGCTCTAAACTGCTGCACAGTTCACAGGGCTAGTTTTGCAGGGGCAGGAATGGGAAGGTTAGGGGGAATAAGACCCTAGCTCTGTGGGAAATGAAGCCGCATGACAAAGCCAAGGTGATTCCCCACCCACCCTTTCCCCTGGGCTGGCTCCAAACCTGGGTAGTCTAGCAGTTCCCCTTCTTCATCCTGCAGTGTGGCCACATCATAGCTGGTATTCTCCTTGTCATTCTGAGAGAAGGCAGAGCCTGGGTCAGGGGCCCCGTCTTAGCCTGCATGCAGTCATCGCTGGAGCTCCCCACTCTCCCACCTTGCCCAGCTGGGGTATCAGAGAAAACCTGTGGGCTGCTTGGTTTGTTCAGTCAATGAAGAAAGGGTTTCTAACTTTTTTTGAATCCCTTGTCACTCTTCTAAACACCATCCCCTTGCCCTCTGCTTCCATCTCCCTGCAAGGATTTACTCTCTGAGCTTTTCAAAGCCATAGATGTGGATCAGTGTGTAGTGTCTGTGTGTATTCATGTTTGTGTATCTGTAAACCTGTGTATATATGTGTCCCTCTGTGTGCCTCCTTCTCTCCTTGCTCCCCACCTCCAGAAGGGACAGGCGGCTCTGTAGACTCTCCACCTCACGGCCCAGACTCTCCTTCTCTTCCTGTTTCTCAGCCAACAGCTGCTGCAGCTCTTGCACCTAGGGTAGGGGGAGCAGTTTGCATGACCTGCCTTCCTTAAGGTGGCTTTCGCCAACCACAGATAGCAGAGTGCAAAGGCTGCTTAAGAGGAAGTGCCATTGGTGGGGATCCCCTAGTGGGCCCCACAGGCCTGGCCTGACATCAGCATCCTGTGTCTCTTCCTTGTCTCCTACCAAACCCTCTTTCCCTCCTCTCCCACATCCCAGGCCAACCTGTCTCTCCAGGCTCTGCAGAGAGCTATCTTCTGCTTCCAGGTTCTATGAGAAGGGAAGAGAAGAGGTAGACTGGTCAGAGGCTGTGCAGCTTTACCACCCTCCCCCATGTTCCATTCCTTCTTACTCCAAGGTGACGGCTTCTCCCATAAGGTTCTGTCTCCTTCCCCCATGTTCTCTATCTCTCTACCTCCCTCCAGAATGGGCCTCTTCCCTTTCCACCCCCCAGCACCCACAAGTGTAATCTGGAGAGCCCCTTCCCCCAGCTCTCACTTCCTGCCTCTTCTTCTCTTTCTGCTGTTCCAGGCCTCGAATTTTCTGAAGAAGCTGACCCCGCTCCTGTCTCAGCCGTACAATCTCCTCATAAGCCTCCCTGTCATCCTAGGGCAGTCAATGGTTTTAGGCCCTAAACCATCAAGATTTGCCTCTTATACCTCCAGATGGGGAGAGAGAAATGCACAAGGTAGGATGCCCCCACAAGCCTGGACCTTCCATGTGAGCGCTCTCCCTCCACCCACTATATCCCCAGGGCATCTCCCTACCGGGACAGGGATGCTAGCAGGAGGAGGAGGGGCTTTCCTCTTCTTGGGGGCAGCTGCCCTTTCCCGACTGGATTGAGATGTCTATGGAGGGAAGCAAATGAATGTAGGAAAATTGTCCTTCTAGCACTACCACACCCCCTTCCTGCTTGCCTGGATTCTAAAGTCCTGATTCTGTCATTAACTTGCCTTGAAAGTCCCTTTTCCCTGGGCCTCAGTAATATAATGCAATGTAGTTGACATCAGAATTTCACTGGTGAGGGAGTGGATGGATAGGGCTGTGCGACACCCCAGCTATTAACCTACCATCTACCACCCAGAGTATAAGTGGCTGAAAAGAGGAGTGAAGGAAAAGGGCTTTTCTTCAAATACTTAACTTCAAGGTCCCATATTCCTTAAGATGGCTTCCCTGACTTCTAGAGCCCATACTGATCTCTGAGTTCCAACAGCCCAGGTCTTAGAGTCCTGATTTCACTTAGAGTCTGATTTCACTGTCTTATACCGCTGTTCTAAGGACTTAGAGTCCTTAGAGACTGATTTCACTGTCCTATACTGCTGTTCCCCCCTGAGACTGAGAGCTACCAAAGAATAGGGCCAGTTCTATTCTTCTGTCTCCCCAAGACTGGGAAGTTCCCAAAGGCAGGGCTTTTCCTCTTACCCCCTCAACCTAGCACACAAGGCTAGATGTGACCTCAGTAAAGACTTGGTGACTGATACCTGAGAAGACACTTCTGCTGACTCCTCTTCTGTAGTAGGTGGAGATAAAAGCAGTAGTTAATGTCCCAGCTTGGGGACCCCCCAGCTGTAGAGAAGGTACTGGGAGGGGCTGGGGACTTGATGTCAAATTCAATGGGGATTTGTTTTGATAGGACCCAGGGTTGGTCCCAGTATGACTCCAACCCCAGATGCAGTTAATTTCAGGATGTTTGGTAGAGGAAGGTCTTGGGAAAGCCCTACAGTGAGTTGGGGGCATGTGGTGGAGGTATACTCAGATCCTCAAAGGAGCAGGGGAACATGAAGATCATGAAATGCCTAAGTGGAGAAGTGCCTTGACAATGGTCTGATCAGGGGAGGAGAGGAGCCCTCTAAGGTGGTGGTGGGGGAGGAAGGTAAGAGTAGCAAAACTACCTGAAGATAGAGCAAGGTCGGGAAATGCAAGTAGGAAACCCCAAGGAAGGTAGGGCTCTGCCCATCTCGCATATTCCCTCCATTTGCACATACCACTAGTCAGAACCTGGTTTTGTGTGGCTTCCTGTAGCAGGTGCAGGATCAGAGCATCCCCTGCCACTGCTCCATAATGTGCAGCATCCTGGCCCAAGGTGTCCGTGAGCCCAGGCCGAGCACCTCCTTGGAGCAGCACTTCCACTGTCTCTGGGCTGGCTGCCTCACATGCCAACATCAAAGCTGTCCTGAAGGAGTGTGAAATAGGAGTTGGAAGGGGGCCCAGAGATAACCCAGGAGAGGGGGACTATCTTCAAGTCTGGCATGTTTATTTTGGACTTCTCCTCACCCACCCCTGGCACAGAGAGAACCAAATTATGAAGTACCCTTCTTTGAACCCTAAAAGAGATGTTATTTGCAGTCAGAGAGCCCAAGTGTCCCATTGTCCATTCTAAAAACAGACCCAAAGGTGGCCCCTGCAGAAAGCTACTCCGGCACCTATCCCAGCTGATGTCAACTGGGTGCCACCCAGGGGACAACTAATTCATCAGCTAACCTGTAGTAATAGAAGAAAGCTAGGCTCACCAATGTTCAACTGACATGTAGATTTCAAACTGTGCTGGACAGGAAGGGAGAGGGCCCCACCAATAGGTAGCTAGAGAAGAGAGAGATTGTAGGAACTTGTGGCAAAACCTCGACTCCTACTCCTTCAACTTGGATCTGCCTTTGCTCATAGGGCAGCAAGTGTGGTGTGGTCAGAAGGGTTCTGGATCTTACATCGGAGGACCTTTATACCCTGAGCTATATCACTCACTTCCATGGGCAAGTCTCAATCCTTGGCCTAAGTCTACTTATTTGTAAAATAAGGGGGTTGGAAGAGATCGTCTCTAAGGTCCCTTTGAGCTTTCAAGCCTCTCATCTGAGTGAACACTCGAGTGAGTGGATTCTCAAATTCGGTGGCCCTTTGAAGAAGATGCCAATCACAAGGGGGCCAGCTTCTGGCCAGGAGGGGACCACCAGAGAAGTTTAGGCGGTAGTCAGTTGGACAGGTAATAATCATGTTTCTGTAGTGCTTACAAAGAGCGTTCTATGCAGCAACAATCTATGCCATGTTCCCCTTCTTGCAATCTATATCGCAGAAAAACCAGTGGATGTCCCCTCTCCCACTGGACACTTTAATCTCCTGCCATAGCCTGTTCCCCAGGCCTGAAATGCATTCCCACCTAAATATATTAAATCCCATCTTGTGCATCTACATCTTTGAAAAAACCTTTCCTGGTCCTCTTGGGTGTGAGTGGTTCCCTCCTCTCCCACAGCTGACATAGGTGCCTTTCTGCTTGTGTGTTGGATTGTCTGAACAGAAGGGAAGCTCCTTGAGGGCACAGACTGCTGCTGTTTTGTGTTTGTATCCCTGGTTCTTAGTACAGTGCCTGACAATAATTATTTGATTGAATGTTGAGGTTGGTTGTGCCTAATCTTCCAGATGAGGAAGCTGGAGTTCAGTCCTATTCTGTGCTGGCATTGGGTCCCAGGACTCTACCTCTAAGCACAGGGTTCTTTCCAAAGGTAGCTTTAGTTTTTTTGTTTTGTTTTGTTTTTGCTTTTTGGAGGGGGAAGGCAGGGCACTTGGGTTAAGTGACTTGTCCAAGGTCACATGGCTAGTAAATGTTAAGTGCCTGAGGCCAGATTTGAATTCAGGTCCTCCTGACTCCAGGGTCGGTGTTCTATTCACTGCCACCTAACTGCCCCTAGCTTTAGTTTTAACATTTCTGTATTTTCTACATCTTTGTGAGGAAACCATAGAAAATGGCCCAGTGGGCAGGAAGGAGATGAGAGAGTGGAGTAAGGTATGAGTGGCCACAGGAAAAGGGGGAAGGAACATTAGGGCAACTGAGTTCTTATCCTGGCACCAGAAGATGTGAAGACCATGTGAGTTTGTATTCCACCATCAGTGAAGCTATAAAGAAGTTGAGAAAGAGGAAATCTTTGGGGCAAGGGCCAGGTCCTCTGGACCAATTCCAAAAATTCATCCAGTTCAGCTGAAGCCCTGGGACTGACTGTTTTTGTGGATATGCATACTCACCTACCCTGTTGGTCCCGGTCATTCACAGAAGCTCCATGCTGCAGGAGGAGACGGCACAGTTCTGGGTGACACATCTGTGCTGCCAGGATAAGGGGAGTTGCACCTGACTGGGAGGGTGGGTGAGGAGAGGAGAAAGAATGAAACAAGATGCCTTGAGGGTAGAGGAGTGCAGATGGGGGACTCTAGGTGGGCTGAGGCTCTCCTACTACATCTCTTGGGTAGGGGGTGAGGGGAGCTGGGGGAACAAGATCAGGCTGGGTATAAGGCATGCTCACACCTTTGTCCAGGGCAAAGAAGGCTCACCCGATCTCGGGGGTTCAGATGGGCTTTGAAGGAGCAAAGCAATTCTGAGCAGGCCAGGCAGCCACCAGCCGCTGTGGGAGGGACAGGAAAGGAAGGGAGCCATCAGATAAGGGAGGAGAGGAATCAATTCTGAAAGGGCTTTGGAATCAGAAGACCTGGGCTCTGATCTCTCTTTGATACTTAATGTGAGCTTTTTTTTCCTTTAAACTCCTCATTTTCCCCATCTACAGAAGTAGGAGGTTGTACTAGATGACCTCTGAGATACCCCTCAGCTTTATAAAGAGTGTCCTGGTTGAGGGTTGAAATATTGAGCTATAATCCCAGACCAAAGATGAACTGCTATGAAGACACATCTTCAAGGTCAGGACAAAGATGTTGCTGGGAGAGAGCTAGGTAGAATAGTGTAGGAGTCTGGAAGATCTGAGTTTTAATCCTGCCTTAGGCACTTGCTAGCTGCATTACCCTGGGTAAGTCACTTAACCTGTCCCAGCCTTAGTTTCCTCATTTGTAAAATGGGGATGACAATAGCACCTACTTCTCAGAGTTACTGAGGCTCAAATGAGATTACATATGTAAAACACTTTGCACACCTTAAAAGTACTATATAAATATTAGCTTTCATTATGTATTTATTATCACCTTGACTAGGTGCCTCATAGTCACACCCTCTACATTTATACTTCAAACATTGGCTATGTCAAAGATGGCAGCTGCAATAGTCTTCACTTTAAAGTCTTGTGCACCATCAGCCTCTCAGTTTACTCATCCCTTATATTTGTATATGTGCTTAAGGCTTTTCTTAACCTTAATCCATTTTATCAACCCCTATGAGGAAGGGAATGTAGGT
This sequence comes from Gymnobelideus leadbeateri, assembly GCA_011680675.1. Lineage (NCBI taxonomy): Eukaryota > Metazoa > Chordata > Mammalia > Diprotodontia > Petauridae > Gymnobelideus > Gymnobelideus leadbeateri. The sequence goes on along the minus strand of WOXC01007906.1, from coordinate 747,048 downwards.
AATGGGCCCATTTTGCAGATGAGCCTCCACTGAATCCTCCTCTGATGATACATTTTTGTGACATGGAGTGAAGCCTGGGCTCTCACACAGTCATTGACCTGGGGCCTAAAGGAACCTTAGAGATTCCCCAGTCAAACCACCCCTAGCCCAACCATTTGCAGATGAGGAAGCTGAGACTTAGAGAAGCTGTCATTTGCCTGGGGTCACTTAGGCCATAGGTGGCCCAATTGGGATTCAAGTTCATATCCTCTGACTCCAAGCTCAATGTCCTTTCTGCTGCCTCCTCAAAGGTTATGGAAGCAGACTGTAAGTTCTGACAGGTTATAATAACACATCAGCATTCAAGCAATTATTAGTATACAGTTCCTACCTTGTGGAAAAGCCTTCACGTACAGGCCATGTGAGTCTCTTGTTCAGCCCCTTCCCAGCTAAGCATACAAAAACCAGGCTACTAAACTGTGGACAAGTGGATCATCATTTAAATAAAAAATTTGGCCACAGCCTTACATTAAGTTATCTACCAAGGAGAGGGATGGCTGTAATCTGCATGTGGTGGAGGTTGTATCCACATTTATCATGAATCTTTCAAAGTGCTGAAGTACAGATGGGGAAACGGAGGCCAAGAGAAGGACAGCAACTTGCCCAAGTTAGTAGTAGAGCCAAACTAGAGCCCAGATCAGTCTAGGACTGTTTCTCCATTAGACTAAACTAATTTATCCTGGCCCTCAGATTTTTATTCTCAGTGACCCACTGTCACCCATTAATAATATACATTTCTATAGTGCTTTATAGTTTACAAAGTACTTTCCCCACATAATATTGTAAATTGTTTTTGTTGTATTATCTATTAAACAGCCGATAAGAGGTACTTCCCCATGTTCACATAGTAGCAGGCCGAGCTAGGATTAGGACCCACATCTCTTGATGTGGCTGACTTTTCACTATATTACAGTGCAGATTGAAGCATGACACTTGCCAAATAGGGGGGTCCCAAGTAAGGAGGCAATGCTGGCTCCAGAGCTCCCACCTGGAGAAATGCAGTGGAGCTCAGTCACTACCAGGCTAGTATCTATCGTCTCAGAGTAGGGAAGGGAAGTCAGGACTTAGTACTTACCTGCATGATGGAGCGCTGTCCAGCCGCTGCTGTCCATGGTGTCCACCACACAGGATGCCTAAGATAAAAGAAGTGAAAGGAGGGGAAAAGAGTGGGAGGCTAGACCAGGAAGGGCCTTTAGGTTCATGGTTATTCCCTCCCACCTCTTCAGTGCTCCTAATTCCCTGGTAAGCTCTCCTTGCTTCCTTGGGGGACAGCAGCCTACATGTAGGATCCCTGATCTAACTAGAGAATGTCAGAGTAGGCTGCACCTTTGAACACAAAGAGAGCTGAGAGGGACCTTGGGAACCATCTAATGCTGTTGGAAAATGGAGACCCAAATAGAGGTGAACCTGCAGCAGTTGTTTCAAACACTGAGGGTGTCCATACTTTGCTGCCAGATGGAGGGCGTTGTAACCTGAAAGACAGAAAATCCATTGGGCCACATACCTGGAGGCATTTGGGGAATGACATTTTCTAAACTAGGAGGGGGCAGCTAAAATTAATCTGGTTACAAAAAGTGCAATCCCACTGCCCACCCCGGATTAGTTAAAGCCTAGGTAAGCTTGGCTCCTAGAACCAGAAAGTTTGAGCTGAAGAGGGACCTTGGAGATCTACTCCAAATCTTCCCATTTGACAGGCAGTGATAGAGGCTTAGCTGGGGGAAGGGACTTACCCAAAGTCATCCAGTGAGTCACAGACACCAGCGCTCTGCACAGTACTGAACCCAGGTCTTCCTGTCTCCAAGTTCATTCCCTATCTACTATTACCATGTTGCTTCAGTATCAATGGGATCATAAGTTCCCATTCTGGCCTCCAGTTCATGACAGGGCCAGGGTTAAAACCCCCCAGTGTTAGGCCCTCCCTTTGCCCTTTCCTAATCCTCACCTGTAGTCCCAGCATGAGAGAAGGGTGTTTACCTGAGCCATCGGTGCTCATGACATTGGCACCATGGGCCAGCATCACCTCTAGGCAGGCCGATGCCCCTCGCATAGCAGCCAGATGGAACCTTGGATATGATACAACACAACAAGCACAATACAATGCAACAATCCAACCTGGACACAGTCATCAAATCTTCCTAAAGCAGAGATCTGTCACTTTTCTGCTCAGAAAGTTTCAATGACTCCCCATTTTACAGGATCAAAGATGTAGAGCTTAAAGAGGCCTTCCAGGTCTCTAGCCCAACCTCTTCAATTTACAGATGAAGAAATTGAGGTGGACAAAGTTTAGATGACTTGCTCCAGAGTCATTTGAACTCAGGTGATTTTACTCCAGGTGGAGCTTTCTTTCCATAGAACCATATTGCCTTTCTCAAAGGTAAAATACAAACTCCTCAGGATGGTATTTATGGTGCTCCACACTTGGCTCCCACCTCCTTTTTCAGCCTCATTTCACACTATTCCCCTTCCCACATCCTCTATATTCCATCTAAACTGGCTTATTTGCTGAAATCAGCAGTCCACCTTCTGCTTTGCATAGGTTGTTCCCCACGTCTGAAATGTGCCTCCCTGGAGGAAACCTTTCCTTGAGCCCCTCCCCATTAATGCTTTCTCCCCACCCCACCCCCAAATCAGCAGGATGTAAACTCTTTGATGGCAGAGGCTTGTCTTTGCATTCCCAGAAACTAGCACAGGGCTTTGTACACAGAAGGTCCCCCAAAAAATGATTTTTGATTGAGTACCTAATGGGTGCAGAGTCCAGTGCTAAAGATATACAAAGAACACATTTTCTGCCCACAAGGAGTTTACAGTCTCTAAAAATAAGTCACCAACACAGTTATACACAGTATTATATAAATGCATCATTGAGGAATGAAAGAAAGTGAGTTCTGAGAGGGAAGATCTTTACTAACTGCAGCCTGGAGGAAGTGGAATATGAACTGGCCTTTAAAGGATACACAGGAATTCCAGGTGAAGAAGAAATGAAGGCAGAAGTGATCTGGGTTTGTTATTGAGAGAGATTGGGGCATTTTGGCTGAAGGATTAGGAGCCCAGGCTAGAAAGGTAAGAGCTGCCAAACTATGGGGGTCTTAAATGCAAAGGAGAGAAGTCTGAATTTTACTTAAGAGGTTGAGCCACTCCAGATTTTTGAGCAGAGGAGTGAGATGGCCAGATCTGAGCTAAGAAAGACTAGTCTGATAGCAGTATAAAGGATGAAAGGGGAGACAGTAGAGGCAGGAATACCCACCAATAACAAGGACTGAAAGCATTCCTTCCCAGTTTCCCATTCCCTAGAGCCTCTCCCTGCTTAGGGGTCCCTAAACCCAAGCCTACAAGAGGTTTGCCTCCCAAATATTTCCTACCCTCCTGCCCATCCTAAAATCCCTAGTGTTGGCAAAACGCTCAAGTCTGGCTTCTTAAACCTTCCCACCTTTGATTCAATACAGCCAAAATGTGGATAACACCCTACGCAGTCCTAATCCTCTGCTTGGTATTTAAAAGCCCTTCACCATCTGGTTCCTTCCTTCCTTTCCAGGCTTTTTTCCTACTTCTATGCACTCTATGATTCGACTCCAATGACCTACTTTCGGTGCCTTACACAAGACACTCATTCTGTCTGTCCCCCCCCCCCCAAACAGAGGCTGTGCCCTAAGCCCTCCTCACCTCTGCCTCTGTCTCCTGGCTTCCCCAGCTTCCTTTAAGCCTGGGCTCACATTCTATCTTCTACAGGAGACTTTCCAGGCTCCATTCAAACCTTTGTGCTACTGTCTTCCTTCTGACTATTGTATGTATATACCTTGTACTTACAGAGTTATTTGCATCTTGTCTCCCTCAATGTTTTTGCCTTTCTTTATATCCTCTTCACTTAGTGCACTGCCTGGCACATGAAAATGCTTAATAATGCATTCATTAATCCTTATTAACTCACTGACTGGGCACAGTCCTTGCTCTCTGGGAGCCCATAGTTTTTAGGAGGCATAATGTATACCAAGAAAACAGTCCCCCAATGTAGAATGAGAAGGTGCCCTAGGAAAGCCACAAAAAGCCATGGGTAAAAGAGGAAGGAGGGGATATTTTCAGCTTCCAAAGCCCATGGAAGGTTTCTAGAGGAGGCAGCCTTGGAGCTGATCCTCAAGGAATAAGCAATATTTCATAGGACCACAGACTGTTAGAAGGAACTTAGTGATCAGAGGTCAGAGGACTGGAAGTTGGAAGCAAATGTAGAAGTCCTTAAATTTGAACTCATTTTATAGAAGAGGAAAATGAGACCCTGACATGCTAGATGACCTGTCTGGTGGTTGGGCACACAAAAAAAGAGCAGAGATGGAATTCAAGTCAAGATCCTCTGACTCCACATCTTTCCACTACACCATCATTCAGCTTTGACAGAATTCCACTCCAAGTCTGGTAGAAAGAGCCTAGGATTTGGGGTCTCAGGACTGGGGATCAAATCCTACCCTTGCTCTTTCCATGCAAGCCACTGACTGTTAACAGAAAGGTTAGCCCCTCTGGGCCTCAGTGTCTTCATCTATGAAAAGAGGGGCTCAGACCTGATGACCTCCTCTAAGATGCCCTTCTCTGTCTAATGTTTAGTTCAATGATTAGAGGAAGAAAGTGAGGTTTAGAGAAGAGTGGCTCAGAATCATACAAATCTGGTAAATTGATATCTCTGAGCTCCAGGCCCCACTCTCTCCACCATGCCACTCTGCTTAGCAGGGGCATTGGGATATGGCTTATAACTGTAGAGACACTCCCAGATGTCTCCTCCCCTCCCCCATTAAAAAGAGAGAGCAGGGGCTAGGGCCCTGAGGAAGTGGTAGGTCCCCCCTCTCTCCTGCCACCCCCCTCCATGGATAAAGGTCTTCAAGTAAAGACTGGATGACCACCTGTTTGGTGGGGATTCCTTTATATTATAATATAAATTACATTTGGGGGGAAGTCCTTTCTGGTATGGGTTGTATTAGATGGCTGCTGAGGACCCTTTTGACTTTAATATTCTGGGGTCCTGTGGGGGTGAGGTGAAAAGGAGCACTGGGCTGAAGCTGCCTCCCCCCAGGGGAGCAGAGTTAACAGGAGGGAGGTGTCAACAGCTCAGTTTGACCTTCGGGCTGCACACATCGATTTTTCCTTCTTCTCGGGTCCAAGCTCAGCTCAGTGGAAGCCTTTAGGGGTGGAGGGGTGGAGAAGAGGGATTCTAGGCATAGAGCAAAGAATAGAAAAGCAGAGAGCAAGAAAGGGGAACACACGAGCTGTTCTCAGGAGAGAGTCATCCGGTCTGGCTCAAGGCAAGTTAAACCAGGAGGAGGTGACTCCAAAGAGGGAATCTGAAGCCAGGTTGGGAGGGGACCTTGAATGCCAGGGTGGAGAGCCTGGATTCTATCCCGTAGGGAAGGGGGAGCTACTGAGCATTACTGGCAGCAGAGCTCATTATCAAGCTCAAAGTTCCCCTTCCTCTCATGGATTTTTGACAACCTGGAGACTGTCCACTGCTCCAGCTACCCAAAATCTTTCTCTATCACCGTGGTTCTAGAGGCCCAGTGGCTCTTCCCAAACCTATTACTCTAGAATTCTTTCTCCATTCTGTCCCTTCTTCCTCAATCCACTCCCACCCTAACACCTTTATCTAGCTACATTCTAGAAAGTCTACATAGTGATCTAGTTCATTCTTTCAGCAATGGAATGAATAATAAATAATAACAAGCGTTGCTGTACATAATTATCTCATTTCATCCTCATAACATCCCTGAGGAACCAAGCAGCATCACTGGCCACACCCAAACTCAGATTTCTCTAAAGAATTTTAGACTGTTGAGATGTTTGTTGAACTGCTAGCAGTGAGGGAGAGGAGGGCAGGGGACGCCCAACACCCATCCTCAGAGTCATGAATGATTTGGCTGAAAAAGCTAGGGGAGCTTTTTCTAGAAGGCCCCAATGAACATGGACAGACACTGCCTAGGAGCTGGGGGTGAGGGTAGAGGGACTTATTCTCCTTTTCCAGGAGTGCATCAACCCAGACGAGCTAGTGCTGCCATCTTGACCATCATGGAGATATGGAGATCTTGGGTGATGTAGAATCAGAAAATTTGAGCCTTGGAAAAAGGAGCACTGGCCCTGGAGTCAAGAGGACTTGAGTTCGAATTTGACCTCAGACACTTAACATAAAAACTAGTCATGTGACCTTGGTTAAGTCACTTAACCCCAACTGCTCTCCAAAAAGCAAAAAAAAAAAAAAGAAGAAGAAGAAGAAGAAGAAAAGAGGGTATTTGGGATGACTTTGGGAATAAACTCTGTATTGAGTTATTTTCTTATTCTGGGTGACAGGGCACTATTGTTTCACTTTTTCCCCACTTTTTCCCCTCTCTTCCACTGTAGGCAGGGGGAGGGCAGATATCTAGGTAGCCAATGATAGCACAAAAGACCTGATTGACTGAAGATGAATTCACGATTCTCATCCTATGAATTCATTCAGGCTAGGGCCCAGAAAAGTGAACCATAACTTTGTGTGGAGGTATTTCTGGTCTTCGAGGTTCCATTCCCAGGTGGACATGGGGCAAAGTGGCCTATCTCCGGGGGTTAGGAGAATCAGGGACCATGAGTAGCAAGGCAGGATGGTGGAAAGCACACTAGGTTCAGAAGAATAAGACCTGTATTCACCTCCTAACTCTCACATTCAATAGTTGTGACCCAAGTCTCTTAATTTCCCTAACCCCAGTTTTTCTCTTCAACAGAATGGGAATAAAAACCATACTACCTGCATCATGGAATTGTTTTAAGGAAAGTGTTTTGAAATAATAATAAGCTGGGCCTTGAGAACTTTTGTTAAAGATTAATTTAGTAAATAGTGAAGTATAATGGAAAAAGCCCTGAATTTGGGGTCAGAACAGCTGAGTTCAAACACAGGTTCAGGAAGTTACTTCCTGTCTAAGATTCTATAGTAAGCTTAGTGTTAGTCCAGGGACCTTGAGACTGCAGGTTCCCTACCACTGACTTAGTCTGTACCACCCTCTTTTTCCTCATCCATAATTATATACCCACTCCCTTTCTCCTCAATCCCTGCCAATTCACAACTTCCTATCTAGTCTGGAGGCAGCTGGGTGTCACAGTGAATCAAATGCTGGACCTGGAATCAGGAAGACCATTTTCAAATCCTGCCTCAGATTCTTTTGCTAACTGTGTGACCCTGAGCAAACCGCTTAACCTTTCTACCTCTGTTTCTTCATCTGTAAAATGCAGTTGATAATAGCACCTATCTCCCAGAGTTGTTGAGAGGATAAAATGAGATATTTATAAAGAACTTTGCTAGTTACTATTATTAATTATTATCATTTGGAGTGTATAGAAGAGGCAGGGAAAATGAATAGGCAGCTGGTGGCAGCTGCAAAAGAAATGGGGAAGGTCATTAGGGTTCTGATCCCTGAGCCCAGGGAGTCAAGCACACTCAAAGACTGAGGAAAGGCAGGACTTGAACTGAGGTCTGGAGACCTTTGAGGGGCATGACAGAGTGAGAAGGCAAACCCTGAGACCCAGGGTCCCTTGGACCAGGGAGATCTTCACACCTAATACCCAGTCTCATAGATCTTCTTTATTCTACCTTGATTCTATCCATCTCCTCCCCGTTCTCTTTGCTAGCACTCTATTACCAGCCTTCATCACTAGTCTTCTAGATTCTAGACGACTACTGTAGCCTGCATTCTCTCTCTCCTCCAGTCTGCCCCTCACACTGCTTTAGCACCAATCTTCCTTATGTATAGATCTGCTCAAATACTGATCTTCTGCTCAAAATATCTTTGGTGGCTTCAAATAAGATATTTGTAAAGGTCTTAGTGCCTCACACATAGTAGGTGCTATATAAATTTCAGCCATTTTAAAAACTGACTCCTTATTACCTGGCAAATTCATCTTCCTTTGTCAAGCATTTGAGTCCCTCCCTAATTTGGTGCCCCTTGGTTTTTCCAACCTTTATCTCCCATTGTTCAAGCACTCTGCTCCTGAAAAACATAGTCAAACCTCCATCTGGAGTATAACTTGAATGTTCCTACCTCTGTGCCTTTGCCCACACAGAGTCATCAAATCTCCAGATTGAGAGGGATCTCAGAGTTCATCTAGCCCAGTCCTTATACTTTTCCCTACACCTAAAATGTCATGCATCTCTCTTCCCTGTTAACTACTTGCTCCAGAAAGTTTTCTTTGATCTCCCTGGTCAGGTAAGCCCTTCCCTCTTAAATCTGTTAACCTTACAGTCAGGAAGACCTGAGTTCAAATTCCACCTCAGACACTTTCTAGCTGTGTGACTGAGGGCAACGCATGAAGTAGTCAGCCACTCAAGCCTAGTCCTTCCTCCATAAAATGAGGTAACTTGCCATACCATTCTCACAGGATTCTCTCGAGGCTCAAGGGAGATAATGTATGTAAGATGCTTTGCTGACTTAAAAGCATGACACAAATGTCCATTATGGTTGTTATTGTGTCTCTCCAATGTCCTTGTGAGAGGCAGGGTGGCAGAGTGGATAGAGGGCTAACCTTGGAATCAGAGGTCTGTCTCTGACATATACCAGGTGGCCACGAATGAGTCTCTCAACCTCTCGTGTCCCAGGAGACACTAAAACGATGTTCCAGAACTCCACTGATTGAGGAATTTCCCAAACTGGGAGTTCCCCATCTGATTAAATTATAGCTCTGGCCTCCCCTCCCCTCCAAAACACATACAACATGGTGTGATGGTTAGCAGAGTCAGCACCTTTCTGACCACTCAGCTACAAGCTCCAGGAAGGCAGGAGTTTACCAAAATTTTGTTTCTCTTACCAGTACCCAGTGCAGTGTTCTGCACAAAGGTGACTCTTAAGATACAGTTGTGGAATGAATCCGTCAATCAAGAATTTATTTGCAGAAGCTGCAGTAGATGGAGTGCTAGGCCTGTAGTCAAGAAAACCTGAGTTCAAATCTGGCCTTAGATACTAGTTGTATGACCCTGGACAAATCACTTGACCTCTTTATACCTCAGTTTCCTCATCTGTAAAGTGGGAATAATAATAATAATAACAGCATCTGCCTTGCAGGGTTGTTGGGAGGATCAAATGATACAATAATTAGGAAGCACTTAGCATAGTAGCTGGCACATGGTAAGTATTACATAAATGTTAGCTATTATCATTACTGTGTCCTGGGCACTCTGCCAGGTAATGGGGCTACAAAGATTATCATTGACATAGTCTTCGATGTCAGGGGGCTTACATTTTAACAGGGGAGACAAGAAAAGCACACATATATCTACATATACATGTATAAGAGAAAATAAATATAAAGAGAATGAATGCAAATAAACAGAAAGTGGCTAGATCCAAGGTGGCTGGTGGGGGTAGGCCCTGGAGGTTGAAGGGATCTGGAAATGCTTTGTGTGGAACCAGGTACTAGAGCTCTCAATGGAAGAGAGGGCTTCTGGGAGGCTGTCGTGAGAAGGGAGTGAATTCCAGGCAAGGGGGACGAAGGGAAAAGGTATGAAGAGGGGCGGGGAAGCATCCTCTTCAAGGAATTTCAAGTTGGCCAGGGTGGCTGGATTACAGAGGGTGTGGAATAGAGAAGACTGGCCTGGGAGGAAGGGACCAGGTTATAAAAAGCTTTAAGTGTCAAACATTTTTTAAAGGGACAGGGGTTGCCAGTCCAGCTGGATTGAAAGTGCATGAAGGGGAGCCCTATGTTTGAATGAATTAATGAGTGAGCAAAGGAACTGAGGCCTAAGGGAAGCTGTTGTTGTCTCCCCTCATCCCAAGGCATTATCCTTCCCAAGGATGCCAAAGACCCGCTCTCCTGGCTTGCTTCATTGGTGGTCCCCTGGGACTAGGTGGGGCACTTACGAGGACTTGCCCTCCGGATCCAATTTGGTAGGGACCAGCCCTTTTCGGGTGATCAAGGCAGAGACTCGAGTGGCGTCGTTACTCTCCACAGCCTGCATCAGCTTCTCATCACTCCTTCCCCAGTCCTGGCTCTGCTGGGCAGCCAGGAGATGGTGTTAGTGTGTGCTCACTGGCTCCCTTTCCTCCCCCAGCTAGCTCCCAGCTAGGTTCCTGTCTCAGCCTGGACCTTGGAAACAGATCAGGCTAGGATCTCCAAACACTACTCAAAGCACAGTTGCTTCCCCTCTGCCCGTCATTGTTGCCCTTGCCCTATGGGCAGGCATGGAAGAGGGCAGCCTTCAGCAGGGCACCTGAAGCCCCCAGCTGGCTCAGCTCTTTCCCTTCCCTGTCCACCCACCATGTTGTGCCTGCCAACTTGCCTGGTGCCAACCTCTCGCTGTGGGCCTCGGGATCAGGCATCGGCCACAGGGGGGGCAGGTGCCAAGGTCGGCTGGGCTCAGCCATAGCTGTGAGCAGGGGAGGGGTTTGGGAAGGGCAGTCCTGGGCTGGGGCAGGGCCCCTGTCCTGTCTGCCAGCACATTCTCCTGAAACCCATTTTTCAAAATCCATTCCCTCCAATTCAGTCCCCCATCCCATTTTTACCAACTCCATTTCTCTAAACTCTTCTTTTTCCTCCCCACCCCCTACGTTGTGTTCTCCAGCCTCTAACCAGCTCCATCCCTAACCTTCCACAACCTAAAACCCCATCAACCCCAAATCCCATTCTTCTAACCTCAGAGCACTACGGTTCATACCCACTCATTCTATCCCTCTGAAATCTGCTGGCCCCCTCCAGTTCCCCCCAACTCTAACCCCTATAAACTTCACCCCCATCTCGAGGAGGTTCTTTCAACTCTGATACCCACCCCCACCAACCAGATGAAAACAACCCGAACTATTCTAAGGGTCTAAGAAGACCCCAGGCGGGGTCCAGGTGCGGGGAGGGGGGAGCCAGCAGCCCCCCAACCACTGCCACCTCTGTCCCATCCTTCCCTGCCCCTGCCCCGCTCCTACCGAGAAGGAGGCGGTGGCGCAAAGACAGATCTGCTTCATCACGTCCAAGGCGAGCTCCGGGGCTGCGGCCATTCGGGGCTTGGGGTCGGAGAAGCCCGGGGCTTGGGGCTCTGGGCTCAGGGCGGTGCTGCCCGAATACGGGACGGGAGCCCAGCCAGCTTCATCCCCCGGGACCCGCGGGCCCCTGCTCCTCCTCTTGCTTCTCCAGCCCCTCCTCGCCTCCCGCCGGTCACACTGCAGCTCCCTAGCCTCCCAGCCCCCCACAGCCCCGCCTCGCCTCCACCCCCCCAACACCCGCCCCAGCCCGGTCCCCTACCCTTCCTCCCCCAGCCCCTTTCCCAATGCCTCCCCTTTAATCTCCACCACCCCAGACCCCTCCTCTCCTTAAGCTTCTTTTCTCCTCTGCTTCCCCCAGTCTCCCTTTCCTCCCTCACTCCCCCATCTCTGCCCTTATCCCTGCCCCTCCCTCACCCCTACCACTACCCTTCCTAGTGGGGTGAAAGGGATAAAGGGAAGGGGTCCTGGGCCCATGGAACCCCAAACACCCTGTTAATTTCCCCTCCTCAGGGAAATGTCTCAGAGGAGGAAAGAACAGGGCACAGCTCCCCCAACTTATTTTTTTTTAAAGCCTGGAGGTTCCTGGACATAAACTGGGCAAGTAATTTATGATACTTCACCTGGGCAAAGGGGGTGTGTCTACCACCGCCCCACCTCCCTTCTATTACACTCTCTTTTTGCCATTCTCCCTCCTCCATTTCCTTCTTATCCTTCTTTCACCTTCTCTTTCTCACCCCTAAAATAAAACTAAAACATATATTTTAGAGCTTATTGGGTGTGTTGGACTAAGTTTTGTTTCATGTTCTTATGAGAAAATGTTTTGTAACCATCGACTGTCTTCCTGTCTCTAAATTTAAACTTGCTGATCTCTGAGGTCCCTTCCAGCTCTAATGGTCTATGGTTGAAGGCTTTTCCCAGCTGTGACATTCTTTTTTCTAAAGGCACTTCCGGCTCTTCAAGTCGATATTCACAGAAACTCAGAATCTCAGAGTTAGAAGGGCTTCAGAGATCATAGTCCAATCCTCCATGAACAAGAATTCCCTCTATTATCATTCAACCATCACTACTGCTGTCATCAACAGCCTCACCATCATCAATATCATCATCACCTTCATCGTCTTCACCACCCCTTCTTCATCACCATCACCAACATCATTGCCATGAGCAAGCAAAGTCCTTTACACATGGTCTTGTTTGATACCTCCTGTGCTGGGGACTCAGGACCTCCTGAGTCACCCTCTTTCCCTTTTACAGAGCTGTCATTTTTAGGAAGTTTTCTCTCAAATGGAATCTAAATGTACTTCTTTACAACATCAATCTGCTGGGGCAGATGAGCTGCCCTCTGAGTTGAAGCAAAATAAAACCAATCTCTCTTCTACCTGAGGACCTTTCAAATACCCGAAGATAGCAACCATACCTAGCCTTAATCCCAACTTTTCTGCCTGGCGTTTGAAGGCTCCAGAGTGTTCCTCCCTAACTGCTGTACACTTACAATTTTTTGTGGTAATTATAGGTCACATTTCTCTAGGAATAGGGGCTAAACCTGTGATTTCAATGGTTAGATGCATTCCTGCTCTTCCTTCCAGATAAGGACCTTCCCTTCACCAATGCAGGTTAGTCCCTTCTTTATAACTCAGAGCCCAGACCACTGAGTCCAGTGGGCCAGAGGTGAGACCTAGACACAGGTCTTCCTGACTCGGAGGCCAATTCTCCACTTCTCTGTTGCCTCTCTAGAAATCATTGTATATTCATTATCTCATTTGATCATCACAATAACCTTATGTGTGAGCCAGGGCAAATAACATTAACCCCATTTTACAGATGAGGAAACGGAAGCCAAGGGTCATGCTCTCCTCTCCCACTCCTTCATCTTATACCTTTTTTGTTTCAGCCTTGCCGGTCTCCTCCCAATCTTCCTTGGACTGCACGTGTGCCAGTGATCACCCTTGCCTGGAATATACTGTTCCCTCTTTCCAGTCTTTCCAAATCCTCTTCAGCCATCTGGGGTCCATTCAAACCCCACCTCCTTCAGGGAAACTTCCCCGATCACCCCAAGTCTGTCTGATCCGTCCCCCAAATTCCTGTTGTACTTCAAATCTCTGTCATCCAAACTTAGCACTTAACTATCTTTAGAATGGTCGATGGATGTGAACTTGACTGTGAGCTTCCTAAGAGCAAGAACCCTGACTTTTCTTTATCACTGTCTTATGGTGTATCTTTAGCTCACCGCTGAGCCCAAAGAAGGTACTAGTAAAGTTATGCTGATGGGGAAGGGACTTGTGAGAATGGAAGGAAAGGGGGACAAGGACAGGAAGAAATGTAGGGTGTTTGGTTTTCAGGGAGGACATTCTATCAGGGTGAGAAAGTAGGGCTGAAAGGCACAAAAAGGGGAAAGACAGGGGGCTCTGAAAACTAATTTGTCTGAGGGTGATCTTTGTTGCCAAGGAAGAGAGCTCTGTTCATCATTAACAAGTGTTTCCTCATGACTAAATGAATCATGATACATGAATGAAATGGAATATTGTTTTGCTTTAAGAAATGTAGTGAATGGAAAGGCATGGATAGATTTACATAAATTGATACAAAGTGAAGTTATCTGAACCAGGAAAACAATATACAGAAGCAATGGATGTGGAAAGAACAACAACCACAAAATCAAAATTATAAAGAAGGATGATATTCTGGAGCTGAGAGAAAGGGCATGATCAGTGACAAAGAGAACAAAATGAAGTTAGTGGATGCAGGGAATGATAGGAAAAGCCAGGTTGGAGTAGATGAAAAGGAGACCCTCATCTTCCCGGGGGAGAGATACGCACTAGCCGGCGCCCAATCCAGCACCTGGGCAATTAGTGGTAGGATAATGGCTGTCTGATAAGGATAATGAGATTGGACACCAAACCCCTTGCCCCAAGCCCTCACCCCTAGAGCAGCTGCAGTCACCTATCCTGACTGGTGTCTGGTTCCCTCCTCTGGGATGCTTAATGCAGGGCAAACCTGACTCCCTTTGTCACAGAAACAAGAGAGGCAGGGGAGCAGGTGCATAGAGGGTAGGGATAAGGTGGGATCTTAGCCTAAGGAGGTGTCTGAAGGAGCCAGCCTCATTCTATTCCACCTCTCAAGCACAGGGCACCCCAGCTGGTAAGCCTGATGCCTCTGAACCCAGCCTCCCTGGTTCTAACAGCCCTAGATTTCTTTCTTCTAACTCTTTTCTGTACTCTTCCCTGCTCTCCCCCATACAACTTTTCAGCCAGTCAATAAAGATTTATTAAGGACCTACCATGAATCAGGCACTATACTAAGCTCTAAGTGTACAACAAAGGTAAAGGACAGTCCCTGTTCTTGAATAGCTCACCATTTAATGGGAAAGACAATGCAAACAACTATGTGCAATCTATATTCAGAGTAAATAGGAAATAATCAACAGAAGGAAAGCACTAGAATTAAGAGGGATCAGAATAGGCTTCATAGAAGGTGGAATTTTAACTGAGACTTGAAGGAAGCCAGGGAAGTCAGGAGGTAGAGATAAGGAGGGAGAGAATTTCAGACAGAGGAATGGCCAGTAAAAATGCCCAGAGGAGGATTGTGTGAGTAATAGTGAGCAGGCCAAGGTCACTGGATTGCAAGAGTGTGTTTAGGGGGAAGGGTGTAGGAAGACTAGAAAGATGGGGAGCAGATCATGAAGTACTTTGAATGACAAACAGGTTTTATATTTGACCCTGGAGGTAATAGGGAGCCATTGAAGTTTATTGAGTAAGGAAGGTGATTTGGTCAAACTTGCTCTTTAGGAAGGTGACTTTGACAGCTGAGTGGAGGATGGATTAGAGCAGGCAGATACTTGTGGCAGGTATATCAGCTATTTCAGTAGTCCAGGTGTGAAGTGATGGGGGTACAAGGGTGGTGGGAGTGTCAGAGGAAAGAAGAGGGATGTATTTGAAAGATGTCATGAAAGCAAAATTGACAGGCCTTGGCAACAGATTGATGATGTTGGGCTTAGAAAGAAAGTGAGGAATCAAAGATGGAATTTGGGTACTGGGAGGATGGTGGTGCCTTCAACAGTAATAGGGAAATTTGGAAGGTAGAGGCAGGGGAAGGTTGAGGGAAGAACCATTAATTCAGTTTTGGATACATCAAGTTTAAGCTTAAACATCTAGTTTAAGACATTCAATAGATAGTTGTAGATGTGAGACTGGAGGTTAGTAGAGAGGCAGTATCTACTGGATAAGTAGTTTGAGAATTACCAGCATAAAAATGAACATTGAATCTATAGGAGTTGATGAGATCACACCAAGTGAAATAGTACAGAGAGAAGAAAAGAGGGCCCAGGACCAAGCATTAGGAGCCATCTGCCACTAGCAGGCATGACTGAAGGAGCATCCAGCAAAGGAGAGCCAGGAGAGAGCAGCGTCTCCAAACCCTAGGGAGAAGACAGTGTCGAGGGAGGGAGGGTGATGGACAGTCAAAGGCTGCAGAGCAATCAGGAAGGATGGGCCCTGAGAACAGGTCATTAGACTGGGCACTTAGGGGATCGTCAGTCACTTTGGAGGCAGCAGTTTCAGTTGAATGATGAGGTATGATGCCAGACTACAGACAGTTAAGAAGTTTTCTCTTCCTTTTCCCCACACACACAACAGGACTGGTCAATCCTCCAAGCCCCTCCAGGCTTCTCTGTCTTTGCTCCCCTTGGTCCCTATACCTATGATACTCTCCCTCCCCTTTTTACCTGTTGGATATCTACTCTTCCTTTAAAGTCCAGCTCAAAGGCCACTTTCTCCAGGGAGGATTCCCAGATGCTCCCACATGGAATGATCTTCCCACTCAGATATCACACAGTTCTTTGCTTTGCCATCTCTCTTTCATATTAGTCCTCTTCTTGGCCTGCTAGCTGTGCCTAGTACATAACATCCCATCTCCTGCCCCCATGGCTTTCCCCAAGTGGTCCCCCACATCTATGATGCATTTCCTCCTCACCTGTGTCCTGAAGAATCCCTAGATTCCTTCAGTGTGATTAGGTGCCCTCTCCTACATGTGACCTTTCCTGATTTCCCCCCAGTTATCAGTATTCTTTCTCTCTTGAAATTATTCTCAATTCCAGTCACAGATAGAGAGCTGGAAGTGCCTTTGAGGCCATCCAAGCCAACCCATTCATTTTTTTTTTTTGCTTTTTTTGGAGGGGGGAAGGCAGGGCAATTGGGGTTAAGTGACTTGCCCAAGGTCACATGGCTAGTAAGTGTGTCAAGTGTCTGAGGCCAGATTTGAACTCAGGTCCTTCTGACTCCAGGGCTGGTGCTCTATTCACTGTACCACCTAGCTGCACCCCACACACACACATTTATTTTTAACAGACAAAAGAACTGAAGCCAAGAAAGGTTAAGTGACTTGCCCAATGCTACACAGTCAGAATTTGAACCCAGGTCCTCAGACTTCTAATCCAGAGTTGTTTTTTTTTCTCTACACCATATATTATTTTGTGTATACTTTGCATCTGTTTACTTGATTACATGTTATTTCCCCCAGTCCAATACACACTTGCAGAGGGCAGGGACTGTTTGAATTCTGTCTGTGTATCCCTAGGCATGTAAAGTAGAATAAATGGTATCTGCTAAGTGCATGTTAAATTGAATTACAGTGTGATATTCTATTCTAGAGTTATGTGTGCTTGTGTCTTGTGATCTCTTCTAGCCTTTGAGCCTAACTAAATTTTGTATGTGTCATAGCATTCGGAAGAATGTTCTATACGTCACAGGTTCTAAACAAATGTGTATTGATTTTTTTTGCCCTTTTTACTATATCCCTACCACTTAGCATAGTACCTACCAAATAGCAGGTCCTAATAAATGCTCATTTATGGATTGACTAAACTCCCTCATCTTTCTTCCCTATTTCACTGGGGTCATCTACACTCTTTTTTTTCTTTTTGAAGACAATTGGGGTTAAAGTGACTTGTCCAAGGTTTTGTGTTAAGTGTCTGAGGTCGGATTTGAACTCAGGTCCTCCTGACTCCAGGGCCGGTACTCTATTCACTGTGCCACCTAGCCGCCCTGGTCATCTACTCTCTAAACACATTTCTGTTTCCTTAACCCAAAGGTCAAATAGAATAGGAAAGGAACATTGGAGCAGGAAGGGTACTGAGCCAACATCTGGAGGAACTGTCTCATTTTACAGGTAATGAAACTGAGGCTCAGAAATGGCAAGTGATTTGCTCAAGGTTGCAAAGCTAGAAATTCAAAGAGGCAGGGCAAGGGCCCATATCTGTGTGACTCAAAGTCCAGTGTTCTTTCTAATACATACCATGCTATTTTGCCTAGGGTACCTAGGTGGTGCAGTAGATAGAATGCTAGTCCTGGAGTCATCTTCCTGAGTTTAAATCTGGCCTCAGACATTCACTAGCTGGGTGACTCTGGGCAAGTCACTTAACTCTGTTTGCCTCAGTTTCCTCATCTATAAAATGATTTGGAGAAGGAAATGGCCAACCTCTCTAGTATCTTTGCCAAAAAAACCCCAAATGGAATCACAAAGAATTGGACATGACTGAAAAGGATTGAATAACAACACTTTGCCTATGTCATACTGTCTCACTATGGGCCCCTACCCTCTATTTCACACTCTATTTCAGATTTTGCCTTGAATAGTTTTGTCAGGGAGAAAACTCTGGGCTCTGTGAACCACAGGTCTAACCTGGGAAGTGGGCTGGAGTTTTTCTGTTCCTAGCCTTTTTAGAGAGCTTATCTGCTTCCACAGTGCAACTTCCCATACCAGGAATGTTTTGGTAAATGGATAGCAACTGACTCTCTTGGGGCAAAATGTAGGTAGGACATATTTTAAAATTTAATCTGAAATATTAAAATTTTCTCCATCACTTTCTTAAGTCTAGACTATCAACAAAACAATAAACCAAGGCCTGATGGATCGTATTTACCAATTTACAGGACATAAATGTTCACCCTGAAAATTTAACAATTGGCTCTTGAGAGCCCCTACAATCTGGCTCTAGCACCCCGGACTCTGGCCCTCTGACTTCTACAACTGTGGCTTCAGTCTCAGCCTCAGCCTGTCTCCATGGCAAGTTCCTGTTTCCAAGATGTCCCATGGCCCCTTCTAATGCAATGCATCCAAAATGGAGCTTATCCTCCCAATCTTTCTCTCCTTCTAACTTCCCTACTAATGACTTCAGCACATGAAATCTCAGGCAATCCCAGACTACTCACTGCCCAGGCCTGTCAGTGCCCCAGCCTCATAGACTTTTCCTGCTCACTCCTCTCCTGTGCCTGTCCTTATCTCCTGCCTAGACCGTGCAGTTCATGTACCAGGCAGTCTTTCAGTCTTCCCCTTCAATCCAGCCTGCATGGGCAACCGGATTTATTCTTCTATTGTACATCTAGTCATAGCTCTACCCTGTTCCCATTCTGTCAACCGACTCCCTACTGTCCCTGTGGGCAAAGCCTAAAGTCTGAAACCCAGCATGCCAGGGTCTCCAGGATATGACCCTAACCTCACTCTCCATTAAACAAGCATTTATTAAGCACCTACTATATATACTATATAATAATAGCTAGCTCTTATATACGCTTAGATTTACAAAGTGCGGGGGCGGCTAGGTGTCGCAGTGAGACTCGGAGTTGGGATGACCCGAGATCAGATCCAGCCTCAGAAAATGGGCACCCACACATAAATAATGACTAGCCGTGTAACCTTGAGCAAGTTACTTAACCGCAATTGCTTATAAAAAAAAAAAGATTTACAAAGTGCTTTACAAATATTATCTCATTTGAGCCTCACATCAACCCTGGGAGGTTTACAATTGAGGAAACTGAGGTAGATATCAAGTCATTTCCCTAGGGTCACATAGTAAGTGTTGGAGTTGTGATTTGAACTCAGGTCTTCCAGACTCCAAATCCAGTGGTGTATCCACTGTGTTACCCAGCAGCTTCACATTGCTCTGGGCAGTGAATCTGCAGAGACAAAAATGACCACGGTTCCCTCAAGGAATTTACTTTCTACTTGGATGTAACATGTGCGTGGATAAGTAGATATCCAGCATAGTTTGTCCTAAAAGTCTTAGTGCAATCCTAAGCTGTCTGAACTAACCTTTTTGGGACATCGTATGTGTGTGTGTGTGTATGTGTGTGTACACCTACATATACATATGTGAGTGTGTGTGTATGTTTGTCTATGTAAAAGACAAAGTAATTTGTTTTGGGGGTGTATGTGGCAAGCAGGGTTAACCATTTCAGGGACCAGGAGAGGCTGAGAGGGGCCCTCCATGAACTGAGGGGTTCTGAGGCAGGGGACACTTCTATAGCGTCCTCTTTCCCTTTTCCCCCACATGGGTACTCTGTTTCCACCAAACTCATCTTCTTATTCTTCCTCAAACACTCCAGGCTTCCACTGATTTTCATGTTTTTGCTCACGCTATTGTCTCTGTATGTGATGCACTGACATTTAATTGCATCCTTATTATTGTAACAGCTCATTCCTATTTCTGTTGCATGTTAAGGTTTATAAGGCATTTTCCTTAGGATCTTCCCATGGAGGAGATAATGGAAGTATTTGCATTATCCCCATTTTATAGATGGAGAGACCAAAACTGAGAGTAGGGAAGTGGCCTGTCCAGGGTGAGACAGCTAGTAAATGACAGAATGGAGTTTAAACCAAAGTGAATTTAGTGCTCCTCCCACTGTACTTCACTGC
This sequence comes from Gymnobelideus leadbeateri, assembly GCA_011680675.1. Classification (NCBI taxonomy): domain Eukaryota; kingdom Metazoa; phylum Chordata; class Mammalia; order Diprotodontia; family Petauridae; genus Gymnobelideus; species Gymnobelideus leadbeateri. The sequence continues at coordinate 727,363 of WOXC01007906.1, read as the reverse complement.
CTTACATACCTCCTCTTCTTATCCTATTGGAAATCAAGGCCTAGCTTCTCCAAGAGGCTAACCCTTCTCAAAGAAGTCCCCCCAAGTCCCAGAACTCTATCTCTACCCTTAGTTCCTCTGCCACCCACTTTCTGTACCATTCATCTAAGCCAGGGGCAGGTTCCCCACCCCTGATCTAGGCAATCAAAGCCTTCTCTTCTTTTTGTGTTCATGCATGTGAGTCTTGTTTCCCTAACTAGGCTGCAAATCCCCCGAGGGCAGAGACCCTGACACTGGTGGGTGCCTACCTTGCCCAAGCCCTGACAGGATTCTTTTCTCTGGGAACAGGGACCAGGTTGGTCACAGAGAGAGATGAAATTCCAGGTAAACTTCAGGTAAAAGACTCCTTGGGGAGGAGCATCACTCACAGTTGGTGGGTATCTCCTGGGTTCCCAGCCCAGCCCTTAGTACTTACCTCTGTCTTCTTAAATCGGGCCCGAAGGCTCTTCATAACTACTGCCAGACTCTTCTGACTTTGTTGGAGAACCTGGGAGAGATGAGAGTATGAGGGGAGTTAGGAGACATATTGGGGTGGGCTCTGGGCCAATTGGTCAACAATAAATCAACAAACATTTATTAAGTACCTACTATATGCCAGGCACTGTACCAGACATTGGAGATACAAAAAAAAAAAAGGGAGGAAACAATCCTAACTTGTTTGTCAAATGGGTAAAGGGTTTGGGTTTGGCCTAAAACCCCTCCACCTCTCACCCCAAACCCTTAGTCAAAGAGCAAGAATGTCAGAGCTAGAATGGAAAGGAAAGGACTGCTCAGAAGCCTGAGGGTATCACTGAGTCTAATAACTTCCACTTACAAAGGAGGAAACTGAGGCCTACAGAAGAGAAATGACCTGTCTGAGGTTGCATTCCAATCAGGAGCAGAGCAGGCACCAGCAGGGAGGTCCCCTGGCTTCTGCTCTTCCAGGGCTCTTTCTACCATACCTTAACAATTCATAAACTTATCTGAGAATAGAGGATCCCATTATGCAGATATATGAAAATATATGACAATGACACAAAAATATAAATTCTTATTTGGGAAATTCTAGTCGACACTTCTGGTGCCTGATAAAAAGGGTTTTTGCCTCACCATGTGGTCTGGAAATGAGAAGAACCTCTTGTGTTTTTCTAATGTGCTATCCCAATGATCAGAGGTGTTAACCTATGTAAAGCACCTTGCAAACCTTAAAGCAATGTAAAAATGACATTATTATTATTATTGTTATTATATTTTTAAGGTTTGTGGGGGTAGTTGCACGGTGCAAGTAGATAGAACCCTGAGCCTTGAATCAGGAAGACATGAGTTCAAATCTGGCCCCAGATGCTTACTAACTATGTGACCTTGGGCAAGTCACTTAACCTCTGTCTCTCTCAGTTTCTTCATCTATAAAATGAGTGGAATAATACCACCTGCCTCCCAGGACTCTTGTGAGAATCAAATGAGGTAATATTTGTAAAAAACGCTTAACACGATGCCTGGCACATAGCAAGCACTCTATAAATGTTAGCTATCATTATTATTATTTTCAAGGTTTGTACCATATAGTTGTTATGGGAATTTTAAAATCTCCCTTTATTCCTCCTGCATCTTTTGGTTAACGTTAACCTTATCTGACCAAAACCTGTTCCATGGGATGCAAAAATTCGCTTAGAGCCTTAAGCATTCCTTAGGAGGAAGCATCTCCGCTGTAACTGACTCTTAGGCAACCAGCAGACACTCCTCCTTGTGTTGTGATTTTTTTGTTTTATTTTGTGAGTCCTCTAAATGTAGTTTAATCTGCAACCTGATTTAGTTAACCTATTATTTGATGAAGTTTGTTTCCATAGGGGATGCATGAGATTATGACTTTAATTAAATTGGTCCAACCCTTATTACACAGTCCAGGACTATGGTTCTATTTTCTCTTAAACTTTGATGGCCTTAGAAGGATGTACAAGACTGCAATATGTAAATGCGTGATTTCTCCGTCATTCTGACATAACTTTCCCATAAGTAATCTTGTTAGAATCCTAATGATTGTTCAGGTTTTCTCTGAAGACTAAGCATAATAATAAATCCTAGGTTTTTACCTCTATAATTTCTGTGTTGTGGTAAATATACATTTGGCAGCAGTGTACCCATCACATGAGCCCACATAGGAGATATGTTCCCCATAATGTAATAGAAAGGTCTCAAAATCAGAAGACCTGGGAACCTTGTGTGACCTTGGACAAGCCACTTCTCGGTCTCAGCATCCCTGTATGTAAAATGAAGCAGTCCCTTCGAGCTCTACATCCTGTGTTCCCACATCCCAACTCCCTTTGAGTGAGGCAGGGCAAGGACTATTAGTCCCATCAAACAGATGGGAAAACTGAGACCCAGAGAGGGAAAGTGACTTTCCCAGTGTCAAATTGCAAGTCAAGGGCAGAGTTAGGACAAGAATCCAGGTGTCTTTACACCATGTCTGAGGCTCATTCACTGTCTTCCCTGGTCCCAGGCTTTTAGGTTCTGTTCTCTGCTTGAGCCAAGTCCAGCTCATCTGCCCTGGCCAGTCTCATGTCCCTTCTCTAGGAAATCCTCATTATGTAGCCTTGCAGCTAAGCTCAGAGCTTGGCAACCCAATGGGATTGTTGTCCAACCTGACCTCTGCCTAGGGAGGAACATGCCTGAAATTGACTTTTGGTCTTCTACCACTGCATGAACCCTGAACATACACACTTGCCCCCATACTCAAAGTAAGAGACAGGTCACTACCTATGCAGTGGGGCAGGGGAGGCTGAGACCCGTGGGAACATAACCTGCAGCTATCAGAAGATATGCGATATTTTGGATAAGTACCCCTATGAGCTGGAATTGTAGGCAAAGCCAAGAGCTGCCTCCGTACAGGGGCATGAGGGGTTCTATCAGGTCCTCAAATATATCTCTTCTTTTTTCAGGGACCAACTCCCCCTCCTCTCTGCCCTGAAATTCCTATCATTAGAGATAGGAATGGATTGGACAGCAAAGGTGAGGGGGGGAGGTCCTGTGAACTACACAGGTGTTTCCTGTTTCCTGGGAACACACACACACAGACACACAGACACACACACACACACACAGACACAGACACACAGACACACAGACACACACACACACACACATACACACACACACACATCTTCCTCTGTATCTGTCTTTGCTTCTGAGTATTTATTTCTGTGGTTTTGGGGGAGAGATTCAGGGAGGAAAAGGAATCTGAATACCCATGTTTCCTGGTTCCAAGGTAGGATCATTCTTTGGGTGTCCTTGGTTGCTGGTAAATAGTCTTTGAGGCCCATCATTGTTTATACTCCAGCCCTCTTCCTGGTATTAAAGGCTTCCCCCCCACACCATCCGTCAAGATGACTTGACATCATGTGTTTGATCTACAAAAAGGATCCATCTCTCTACTTCAGTCCCAGGTCCTGAGCCACAAACCCAGGAGACAATTACTCTCCACAACAAACCCCCAATCCCTGGCATGCCTCGGCATCAGAGCATCTGGCCATCTACCCACACTTAAGTAGGTGGGCAGCAAAGGGTACCTGTGTCGACCCCATTTAGGAAGTGAGAGACTGAGGTCCAATAAGGTGGCTAGAACCCCATAGTCACAACAGAGCTGGCCCTCACTGCCCACACCATCCTCCTCTTTCCTTTCCTACCTGCTCTGCTGCTGAGCTCCGAGCAGGGCCTCCTGGCTCCTGTTACAGCACCAGGCACTGGGCTGCAGCTCTCCCCTAGTGTCTCCTTACGTTAGCCTGGTCTGACACCTGACTCCACACAGGTGGCCTCAGCCCAGGCTGCTGGTGAGGAGATTGGATGTGGGCATGTGTACGGGGGCGGGGGTGTGTGTGGCTGTTTCTGGTCCAGTGCCTCCTCTTGGAGACAGAGACAGGCCTTTGGCGGGAAAGGCATCTGGTGTCACCTGTACTCCATTTCTATCACCCAGACTTATGGCAGAGAATTATGGGAGTATAGGATTTAGAGCTGGAGGGAGCCTGAGATATCATTGTATCCGATTACCTCATTATACACAAAAAATTTCCAAGTGATTTGTCCAAGGTCACATAGGCAGAAAGTTCTGAAACACAGAAAAGTAACTAGAGCCTAGATTTCAATCCACCAATGAGCATGTATTAAGTGCCTAGTACATGGTAGGGAATGGGTGAGGATACTGAGAAATGCCAGAAAGCATGAGTGAGGAAGAAGGCCAGAGACTTGGGGACTATCCAGAAGCCTCAGGCCTTTACATCATGAATGCTTTCTTTTCGATAAAAGAATTGGTTGATAACTGTAAGTATTGAGAACCAAATGACATCACAAAAGATGAAATTGTTCATATTTTATTTGCTAAGAGACTCATTGCTGATGTGGAATCTGAACATTGAATTTGTCTGTGTATAGTCAGAACACTATATTCTCAGACCAAGGGTCAGAATTAGCCAAAATCTGGAAGAATAATGAGAAAAAGACAGGCAAGCAATTGAAAACTCAGTCCTAGGCCATTTAAACAGGCAATTGATACTGAAAAGGTGGGTAAGGACAGCAAAAATGACTTCAACAATAATCATGGTGATTTAATACAGAAGTCTAATAAGCATAAATCAATCACCATTAACTAAGTGACTAAAACATTATAAAAAGCACTCCTTAGTCAGCAAACACTTGGCTTACTTGCCAGGTAGGAAGGAAGGACAGCCAAAGGCAGTGAAGGTTTGTAAAAATCTCATGAAGACTGATGGCTGGGAGAAGTATTGTCTCATAAAGCAAAGAGAAGCCATGGAAGATATCAAAGATTCAACTAAGCAAAGTCATCCTGAGGACATTTGGAAGATGAAGGGACCAAGAAACAAAAATCCCTGAGGAAAATGGAAGATGTCTGCAAAGATGTTTATGACAAGTTGTTTTCACTGCCAAGGACAAAGAGAGCTGCCATACTAGGATTCTATCATTACAGTTCCAGATGTGCTCACAGAGGAGAAAGAGGGAGGACTAGAGGGAACAAAGATGGGAAAAGAGGCTGATGTTGAAACAATAGTGAGGGCATTCAGAGAGTGATTCACAAGCTATCTTGTAATAGCTTGTGAAGAAGATGTCAAAGGCAAAGGGTAAATTTCAGTTCTTTTCAATATTGGAAAAAATATTGGGAAAAAAATATATAGTGACCAATAGAACATCAACTACTGATCTATAGGCCTACTTTCCCATCTCTATAAAATCTTTATGAGATTCATCTTCACATGACCTGATGGTATCTCCAATGGAAGTAATAGTAGGTATCAGGCAGGTTTTCATAATCAATATTCTACAATAGGTCATATCTTTGCCATCTTGTTACTGGCTGAAAGATGAAGAAACTACTAGAAGCCACTGTGTTTATAGATTATTGAGCTCTTCTCCCTCTATACTCTCTGTAATCTTGTCAGCTTAATAGGTTAAATAGGTTTAACGATCATCTCTATGACAGTTATGACTCCCAGATCAATATAATCGCCCCAGTCTCTACTCTGAGATATAGTCCCATATCACTAATTGCCTGTTGGATATTTCAAACTGGATGTCCTGGAGAAATTTTAAATTCAACATCTCAAAAACTGAATTTATTATCTTTCTCTGACCTAAAACCTCCCCTATTCCAAACTTCCCCATTTCTATAGATTCTTTTGTGATAGCAAACTAGACCCCCTTTTGTCTCAATTCTAACCTAGCCCTTAATCACTAAATGGGTGTTGCCTTAGACAAACAGATCTGAGAAAGAGCCTAGTTTAAAAAGGGCAAGGCAGGGGGTGGCTAGGTGGTGCAGTGAGTAGAGCATCTGCCCTGGAGTCAGAAGGATCTGAGTTTGGATCCGATGTCAGACACTTAACACACAAACAAAAAAACCTAGCCATGTGACGTTGGGCAAGTTACTTAACCCCATTGCCCTCCAAAATGCAAAAAAAAAAAAAAAAAAAGGGCAAGGCACTACATCCTGGCCATCGCCAGTCATCTTGATTTTTGTCTTGCCATGGGACTCCAATGATTCTGGAGGAGAGAGTGAGGCTGATGACTTTGCACAGATGTGCCTCACTTAAATCCTTATGGATTTATGCCCTTGATGTCCAGATAACGGGGGGGGGGGGAGGGTGGGGGGGCGGGCAAGGAGGAGGTGGGGAGAGAGATGAGGAGGAGGGGAAGGGGAAGGGGACAGGGAGGGGTGGCAAGTCCTCATCCTTGTGGTATCATTGGTCCTCTTGGAGAACATTTCTGTTGAAGGTACTGCCATTTTTCAAATGTCTCAGGTTCCTAATCTTGGCATTGTACTTGACTCCTCACTTTCCCTCAGCCGGTATATCCAACCATTTGCTGAATCTTGCCATTTCTACATTCATGCCATCTTTCACATCTGACCCCTTCTGTCCATTCACATAGCTGCCACCTGAGTTCAGGCCCTCATCACCTCTCACCTAGATTAGCAAAACAATCTCCTAATTGATCACAGTTCTGCAAGCCTCTTACCACTCCAATTCATTCTATACACTCCTGCCAAAGTAATTTTCCTTAAGTGTTTGACTCCCCTACTCAACCAACTCCAGTGCTTCCTATTGCCTCTAGATTAAAATACAAACTCCTCTGACTTCTAAAGCCCTACATGATCTAGCTTTGGCCCAACCTACCATTCCAGTCTCACTGGACATTATTGCCCCCCTCCACATTCTGGGATCCTGCCAAACTGGCCTTCTCTCTGTCCTTCACTCCCAACACTCACTCTCACCTCTATGTGTCTTTGGCACTGCCAATATCCAGACCTCTTGCAGAAGGTGGGCCCTGAGTTGAGTCTTGGGGACTCAATTAGAGGTGAGGAGGAAGAGCATTCTAAGTATGGGGGACAGTCAGTACAAAGACAAGAAGAAGATGAAGTATCATTTTTGAGCAAGCACAAATTGTCCAATGTTGCTGGATTGAGAAAAGGCCACTAAATTTGGCAGTTAGGAGATCATTAGTGACTTGGGAGAGAATGAAGTCCTCTAGGTGTTCCATTTTGAAGATGACATTGTGCTGGTGATATCAAGCCCTGGAACATTTCAGAGCTTTCTGGAAGATATCGATAATCATTCAAAAGAGTACTTATCCATTTAAAAAAGAAGGGGGGAGGGAAGAGTCTTATTACCCATATAGGAAAGATCAAATGGATGAAGAATGTTTATTGTCTGAAATGTCACAGGCAATAAGATAGATATAGAATTTGTCCATTGGTGTTTACATCTGGGACAGACAGTGCCAATGGACAATGAGTTGGGCCCAGAATTAAATATGAAGAGAGTTGGGTTGTCTTCAGGAAACTGCAAAGCTCCTTTAAAAGGGTTGGGCTTTTCCAAGAAACAAAGACCTGTCTCTTTTCTACTGATATTCTTCTGATATTGTAAGGTGGTGAGATGTGCAGCACAACAGTCTCTGAAGTCCTGAAATCAATATTACATGGAGCAAGGGATGATATATGATCAGTGTTTTCTAAGAAGAACAGGACTAAAAGATGTCATCAGAAAAATCTATGTTAGGAAGAAAAGAGGTTGATCTTGTGCCAAGGGTGGGGAATGACAGATGGATAGGCTGAGTGATCTGCTGGAGTCTTAGCCATGTCAGGAGAAATGGAGGAAGGTCTCTAGTCTGTCAGGCAGATGTCCCTCCCTTCCTTCTTTCCTTCCTTTCTCCCTCCCTTCCTTTTTTCCTTTCTTCTTTCCCTTCCCTCCTTCCCTCCCTTCCATCTTTCCTTCTCTTCCTCCTTCTTTCTTTCCCCCCCTTCCTTTCCTCTTTCCCCCCTCCCTCCTTTCTTTTCTTCCTTCTTTTCTTCTTTCCCTCCCTTCATCCTTCTTTTATTCCTTTCCTCCCTTTCATTCTTTCTTCCTCCCTCCCTTCTCTTTCTTTTTTTCTTCCTTCCTTTCCTCCTTTGCCTCATTTCCTTACTTCTTTTTTCTTCCTTCCTTTCTTCCCTCCCTTTTCCCATCCTTTTTTTCTTCTTCTCTCCTACCTCCCTTCGGTCCTTCCTTCCATCTTTTGATCCTTCCTTCCAAAGGCAGCCCCAGTTTTCCCAAAGGCTTCATTCAGTCTCTTATTGTTCACCAAAGGACACTCCCCATCACTCTCCCTTCCCATGCTCTGAGCTCTCCCCAAGTTCAGACATGCTTGCCTAGCTCCCAGTTCTATATAAAAGTTCTATACTAGAGCTAGAAATCTAAGGATATGATAGGGGCACACAGGGGGCGCCATAGTACACAAAACACTGGGCCTAAAGTCAGCAAAACCTGAATTCAAATTCAATCTCAGACACCTAATAGCAGTGGGACCCTGGGAAAGTCACTTCACCTCTGCTTACCTCAGTTTCCCCATTTGTGCAATGGGAATAATAACAGCACCTGCCTTCCATAGCTTCTGGAAGGATCAAATAAGATACTATTTGTGAAATGTTTAGCATAGTATCTGACCCATAGTATGTTCTATGTAAATGTTAGCTATTCATTATTATTATCGTTGTATGATATGGAGGATGCTGAAAAATTACAACAACAGTTAAAAATCTTTCCTCTTAATTCTGAGCCCCTGCTCTGTCTTGGGAAACCTCCCATGACCAATACACTTCATTCACAGGACTTAGACAATTTACATTTTAGTGACTATACGACTTATTTAACAGAAGGCAACTGCAGAAAAGTCATAGATTACTTGCTGATCTTCCTGCCCTCCACCCCTTCTCAGACAGAGGGAGAGGAGGGGGAAGGGAAGAGCAAAGGAACAGGCTCATGGGAGTACAGGCAAAAATCTCTCACTTAGCTTCATCCTTGTCTATGACTATGGATACTGAATGAATGACATTGCTGATATTTCCAGTCTCTCCAGCACTTTGGTGAGTTAGAATGCTCTTTTTTTGAAATGGCCCCATGAGGAAGTAGTTTATCTTATACTCTAACTCCTCAAAGATACCTGATTTAAAAGGTTTGGGTGATATGAACTGATGTGGAGTGAAGTGAACAGAACCAGGATAGCACTGTACCCAGCAACAGCAACACTGTGCAATGATTAACTATGAAAGACTTAGCTCTTCTCAGGAATACAATGCTAAGACAATCCCAAAAGACTCACAATGGAAAATGCTATCCACATCCAGAGAAAGAACTGTGGAGTCTAAATGCAGATTGAAGAAGACTATTTTCACTTTTTTTGTTTTTTTTTCTTTCTTGTGGTTTTTCCCTTTTGTTCTGATTCTTCTTGCATAACATGACTAATGTGGAAATATGTTTAATATGATTATATATATATATATATATGTAAAAAACCTATATCAGATTGTGTCCTGTCTTGGGGAAGGGTGAGGGGAGGGAGGGAGAAAAAAAAATTGGAATTCAAAATCTTATAAAAGTGAATGTTGAAAACCATCTTTACATGTAATTGGAAAAAATAAAATAAAATAATTTTTTTAAATAATAAAAGGTTTTGCTGCCTCCTCCAGCACAACTATTCACACTCCCCTTTACACCTTTACATGTGTGCTAGGAAAGTTTGAGGTACCTTACTGCAGATAAAAGACAATAAATTATCTTGTGTGATACAGATTGTCCTTACCTAGTAGAATAGTATTTGTTCACAAAATAGACAACATTTGACTATTACTAATCTCAAAACATACCAGACTTTGACCTTGCAAAAGACTAAGCAAAAACACAGGTGTGTGCCAACACATCTATCATTCCTGCTATCAGGGAGGCTGAGATTGGTGGGTCACTAGAGTTCAGGAGTTTTGAGCTACAGTAGGGTGGGCTAGTAGGGTGCCCATGCTAATCGAGGTACCAGTGTGGTGGGTGTCTTAGAGCAGAGGGCCACCAGGATGCCAAAGGAAGGACCAACTGCCTCATACTGGAAAAAGAGAGCAGTGAAAGCTTCTGGGCCAGTCATTACTGGGATCAAATGCATGAGTGACCGATGCACTTTCAGCCTCAAAACAAAGTTTGAGAACCTCTGTCTCTGTAGAGTGTCTTGAGTGGTTGTGGATAAAGAGAAAATTACCTGCTTCTGAGCCTCTTCACATAGTCTGTCACCAGTCAGCACTTGTAGCCTTCCCAACGGTCAAAACCTTCCAGAGCTTGGACTATGCAGGCACAGGCTTGGAAAGCTCAGGGACAACTCCATGCCATGATGAGACCTTAAATGGAAATTAAAACGAAGTCCTTAGGTGCAGGACTGAGGACTTTAGTGGAGAGATATGTTGCAGATGTGGAAACTGAGGTTTAGTAAGGTGTCAGACAGCTCCAATTCAATCTCCCTACTGGGGGAAGGGAGTGGGGATAAGAGGAGACCAAGATACCTTTTAAAACTGAGTTTTTGTTAGTCTGTATATAGATGGAGACTCTGGAAAGGGGTGGAGTGTAGGTGCTCCTTGTCTTCACGTATTCTTGGAAGGGCTCTCATGTGTAGGAGACAACTTACAACGTGAGCATTCTTTGAGGGTCCCCCCACCGCCACACAAAGAGGACCGGAACCTGGACTAACCAATCAGAAAAGGCACCCTGGTTGGCATAATAGACATACTTTGCCTGCTCTCAGAGTGAACCTGGAACTCTCCTTCTGGATTTAGCTGACTGGGAACATTCTTCTGACAAGAACCGGGCCCACCAGACATTCCCTTTATCTTATTATTTTATGGCTCTCCCTTGTTAAAGACACTATCTTGAATAATGGCACCCCTCTTTTCCTTGTTGTTTATGAGCACTGTTATGTTATGTTTATGACAGAAGAAACCCAGATATCTTGGCCTCCTTCTGGAACTATAATTTCAATTGGCATTTCTCTTATCTTGCTGCTTTATGGACCCTATCCTAGAAAGACATTCCCCTTTTTTTCCATGTTATGGTTGACATATATAGAGACTATAATTTTGGCTGACACAGGCATCCCAAGTCAGGAGGAAAGTGTGGCTTGCTCTGAGTGCATAAAAGTCCCCTTCAAAATATAATTTCTTTGAGCTCAGAATTATTCTGACCTCCCATGCATGCATAGTTCTCTGGTTTAAAGAGAATAAATAGCATGTACACAACCTGATTCTGTTTGTTTCTTTTAGAGTCTAGACCAAACCTCTGTTCAAGGTTAACACAAATGGATGGAAGTCAGAGAGGCAGATTTTTATCAATTGCCCGGAAGGTGTTGCTACAGAGGCAGCGACTTGTCAGCAATATCATAGATTTGGATGCAGTTATGGGTTAGATTAAATGTCATCCGACTCCTGGAATTCTTTTTATAGCCTTGAATTCGATGGCAGAAAGGGATCAGAAGGACCAGTTTTGGGTGGAAATGATGTGTAAAGTACTGTGTTTATGGTTCCAGTGCAAATAAAACAAAACAAAAACTTAGCTGCTCCGTTTCACAGAACAATTATTAGTGTTTATAGAGTGCTTTGCACACACCTTATAGAAGCAGAGGTTTTGGGGGTTGGGGGACAGCCTGTGATCTCACCACTGTGAGAACTTGCCATTGTGGACATTCTTCGCTGATGCCTGCAGCTCCCGTATAACAGTCTTAAGAGAACTGCCTGCTGCTTTAAGAGGTGGGCGCCTTGCCCAGGAGCACGCAGTCTGGGCGGGTCAGCTAGGACTCACTCCCAGGTTGTTCTGACTCCGAGGCTGCCCTCCTACAGAGCGCGCCGGACATTATCACTTCTGCTTTACAGAGGAGGTAGCCCGAGCTCAGAGAGGACAAGCCCAAGCTGCACGCATTTGATCAAATGGGAAGACACATCTCCACTTTAGCGGGAGATCCATTGTTCAGATATGGAAACTAAGGTTGGGAAAGTTGTCCAACAGCCTGAATTCGATTCTCTCGACTCCAAATTCAGCAACATATAGCAGTCTCCTACCGAATATTAAACAGAGGAATGGAGTGGGCATAAAGACTTTGCAAAGCATAAAGCGCTAGGTAAATGCTGCTATTTTAAGAGTCAAGAGTGACGTTTGAAACCAGGCCTTCCGGATTCGAGCGTTAGAAGGCGAGGAACCCTGCCACGCATGCCCACCGCTCACCTTAGACTCCCCTCCCCCCGCCCCTTGCCTATAATTTAAGCTCTCAAACAGCCCGCTTGCCAGGACTTAAGATGGCTCTCGATGCCTCAGTGCCCACTCACATTATTGCGCAGGCGCACACCTTTAAAACCCGCCTCCACGCATCCCGACACTTCCTCTAGCCTTTCTCCGAGCTCGCGGCTGCGCCCCAGCCATAGAGTTTCCGAAGACAGCATCCTCAACAAGGAAAACTTTATTAAACCTGAAGGGGTTGGGGGGAGGGGGCCTCCGGGCCGGGCCGGGCCGCGGCCTGGGAGACGATGTCGGTGAACTACGCGGCCGGGCTCTCGCCTTATGCAGATAAGGGCAAATGCGGGCTCCCCGAGGTGAGTCTAGGTGGGGCCGGGAGGGACTGGGCCGGGGTCCCCGCTATCCCTCCCCTAGCATGTAGACCGACTTGGGGCCGCCCTCCTCCCCCCGGGGCCCTTCCCCCATTGATGCCCTCGGAATGGCACTTGTCTCCTTTATACCGACCTCTTACCCTTTTCTCAGCCTAGAGGCCCTCCTCCATCAGTATCCTTGGGGGAAAGAGACTGGGATTGGGGGCACCCCACTCATATGCGCCCTCTTATTCTCTATATCCATGTAACACTTTCGTGTTTGTGTGGGGAGGGGTGGGCACGAATAGTGAATGGTCATTCCCCCCCCAAAAAAAAAACAACCCAGCTGCTGGAATTGGGGGGGGGGGGCTGGTTTGAATCCAGCCTCTGATGCCTCCCAACGGAGTCAGTTATTAAGCGCCTCCTGTGTTCCAGGCGCTGTGCTGAGCGCTGGAGCTCGAGCTCCCGGGATGCTCACGTTTTAATGGAGACGCCAGGAAAGACCGTGAAAAGCAAGCTTTGTAAAACACCGATTGGAAACGATCAGTAGAGGGAAGGCCCTCCAGTAGAGATGGGATTTTAGCTGGGTCTCGGGTCACTTAAGGATAACCAGCATTGATCTGTATGGCCATTTAAAGTTTGCAGAGTGCTGCGCATGTGTGTTTTTATCCTCCCAGCACCTCTGCGAGGCAGCTGCTGTCATTATTAGGTGCTATTATTGTACCCATTTCTACAGCGGAGGAACCTTAGGCAGACAGAGGTTAAGTAATTTGCCCAGCCATGCAATTAGGAAGAGTCTGAGGCTGGATTTGAATTCAAGTCTTCCTGACTCTGAGTCCAGCATGCTTGTATCCGATGTGCCACCTAACTTAATCTCTCAAAGTCTTCATGTCCTCATCTATAAAATGGACTACTGCTGTTTTATGGCATTGTTTCGAGGAAAGCATTTTGGAAACCTTAAAAAAAACCCAAGCCTTATTTTTGTTCTTTTCCCCAAGACAAAACACTGAAGTTTTTAGATTCTTTGATGTGTTTCTTCAGCAGGAAGCAATCTCATACTGTTAGACTTTATTATTATTTCAACCAATCAGTAATCATTTATGAGTGCCTTGCTTACATTCTCTTTGGGGGGGAGGGGAGTGAGGGAAGAGACTTGTCTAAACCAAAGCATAGCTAACACGTAGCCCTGTACAAAGATGGTGCTTAATATTTGTTGATGGGGTGGGGGGGAGACGACAGCTAGGTGGTGCAATGACTTGGAGTCAGGAGTACCTGAGTTCAGATATGCCCTCAGACATTTGATTATACACTTACTAGCAGTGTGACCTTGGGCAAATCACTTAACCCCAATTGCTTTGCCTTCTCCCCTCCAAAAAACAAAACAAAACAAAATGTTTGTTGATGAATGAGAAAGATGAGCTGGTTCAGAAAGACTTTAAACAAAACTTGAGCTGGGTCTTTAAAGAGATCGATGTAGATTTGTGTGTATATATGTAAATATAGCGGGATTTAAAGTTTGTAAAGTGCTGTGCATGTGTGTGATTTTATCCTCCTTTGTGTGTATATGAATGTATATATGTATATGTGTTTGTAATATATACATGAGAATCTGGAAAAAAAGGTGTTTTGTGGGCTAAGACAGAGGTATGAGTGCCTATCGTTTACCAGAAATAAGGAGAAGACTATCTTGGCTAGATAACAGCAGACTTTAGAACATAGAATATCAGGGTTGAAAGGAGATGTAAAGCATGGAATGTCAGTGCCATAAAAAACCTAAAACATGGAATGAACCGAAGAATTTAGAAGGCCTTCTGTATAAAATGAGAGGCTGTTCTGTGTGTCCAGGTGATTCTCTGGCTGGATTTTTACCTCTCTTTTAAAGTCCAGGAGTTAGGATAGTGAGTGTCAAGAGCCCACTAGATAAAGAGTTAAAGGACCTGAATTTAAATCTCAGTTCTGCTTTTTACTACCTGAAATAAGTCATTTAATCTCTCAGGACCTTATTTTCTTTAGCTGCAAATTGAGGAGTTTGGAGAAGATGGGGCTTCAGATCCTTCATCAATTAAAATGTTACCTTCCTGAAACTTAGTATTTCATAGTTGTAAGAGATCTCATGGGCCATCCAATCCATCTCTACTTGGCTAAGAATCCCCAAAACCACACCTTCACCAAGTGATCATAGTCTTTGCTTGAAGACTTCTGGTAAAGTTGAATCCTATCTCTTAATATTAATAGCTAATATTTGTGAAGGGCTTACTTCAGGCATTGTGCTAAGCATTGTGCTTTACATATATTATCTTATTTGTATGGGTGTTCAGGGAGCACTAGCACCTCTGGTGTGAGGGCTTACCGAGCCCTTCTCAGGGCTGCTCATCCACCTTTAGCGTCTACCTCTCACCCAGCTCTGACTTGTGGCTCCAAGAAGCTGTAGCATTAGCAGCCACACCCTGGCAGACAGGCTAAGCCAGGCTGAGGGTGACTGACAGGCCTCAAACTGTTGGTGAGTTAGGGGAGTGTCTACCCCAAGCATGTGAAGACATCCCCCCAGTGGAATGGGTAGATGATCACAATGTCTCAATGTAAGAAAGAAGTTGTTAATTAGAGTTTGAAATATGCTCTATTGCATCTTCTATTTCTTGTTCTTATACTTGTTTTCTGGTTTTAAGCAGAACAAATTTAATCTCTCTTCTACTGTCCTTCAAACATTTGAAGATAGCCATCATGGCCTCCTCCTCCCTTAGGTCTTCTCCAGGCTAACCATCTGATCCTCCCATGACAAGATCTGGAGACCCTTCATTTTCTGGTTATCCTCTACTAGATTCTTGCCTAGCTTATTTTTCTTCCTAAAATCTGATGCCTATAAGAGTTCTAGTTGTGACTTGACTAGAGTAGGGGACAGTGGGACTCTCACCTTGTTTTGGATACTGTGCCTCTCAATCCAGGATGAAGCCACTTGTATACATGGCGGGGGCAGGGGTGAGGGGAATGTCAGAACACTGATATTTTGAGCTTTTAGGCCACAGACATTCCTAAATCTCTTTCACATGAACTATTTGTCCAGTCATATATTCTAGACAAATGTGGGGTTCATCTTCTCTTCAAGTGCCAGGTTTACGAAAAATATCAACTCTGACACGACTACTGGCACTAGACAGGAGATGTAATGGCAGCCAGCCCTGTGGGAGCAGAGAAGGAGCTGATGAATGATTGCTCACATAACAGGATCCCGACAGTTAGATGTTAATCACTCTGTCCTGAGCTCATAGACTTTTTTCTCCAAGGAAGACTACTCTCTCAGACACAGCTATCACATCTCAACCTTCTGGATGGCAACAAACTAGCTAGGTAGTAACTGAAAAGAAAAAAACCACCCTGAACACCAAACTTTAAAATCAAGTTTACTTGAAATGTATTTGTGTTCCCTGTGTCTGCAGAGCAGTGTCTTGCAAATGATAGGAGTTTAATAAATATTTGAAAGAATGATGCCAGTTTCACTTTTCTTTCAGTAATAAATGTGATATAGTGGAAAGATCACTGGATTGTGAGTCAGGAGACCGTGTGTGTGTGTGTGTGTGCGTGCGTGTGCTTTCTTCATCATACTTTTACTAGTCTTCCTCCTCAGTTGAGAAACCTGGAGCTCAAAAGGGTAAACTGACTTTTATTAGTTGTGTGACTAAGGATAAATAAATCCCTTTGCCTCAGTTTCCTCCTCTGTAAAATAATCATTCTAGTACTATCTGCTTCACATACCTTTTTGTGGGGACAGTAAACATGAATTGCCATGTAAATGTGAGCCATCGTTGTTCCACACATATTTGTGGAGCTACCTGAGATTCATATGATGAGGAGAAGAACTCGGAGAGAGATGGAACAGATCCATGAAAACTGAGAGCGAGTGTAGGAGGTAGCATTCTGGACTTGGGATCAGGGAAACCAGGGTTCAGATTCTACCTCAGACACTCACTAGCTGTGCAACCCTGGGCAAGTTACTTAACCTTTCTTTGCCCTAGCCTCCTCATCAGTTAGCTTTTCTTTGCCTCTGTCTCCTTTTCAGTAAGATGAGGAGTTGGACTTGGTGGCCATTAAGGCCCTTTCCAGCTCTAAATCTCTGATTCTTTAAACCACACCTTTTCCAGATCCCCAAGAGATCCATTCATTTAGCCTATCAACATTTGCTGTGTACAAAGTCCTGTATTTGACCCTGGAGGAAGATAACAAAGATATTTGTTGCTATTCCTGCCTTCCAGAAGCTTATAGTCTGGTAGGGGAATTCCAGGAGATATACTTTGTGAGATACTAGTTGTAGAAAAGAACAAATCTGGATTTCAGGGGCAATTACTTAAAGCACAGAAGTAATCTCTATATGTATAAAATGGAGAAGGCCTGACCCTAACTCAGCTGAGGGGGAAATGAAACAAGTGCCTTGGGGAAACTACAGAATTAGCTATTTCAGCAACCTCATTGTGAGCTGCTGGACTTGTTACTAAGGGAAGTAAGTGTGGTGAGAACAGGTGGTCATCTGCTCTGGAGATAGGAAAAGGATAGGCAGTAAATGGGTTATGTCCCTAATGTAGGTATTTCCTTTATCAGTGTATCTCAACCCCCTGACCCTTTTTATTCTGGGCTTTTTAAAGTCCTGGTCTTTTCATAAATCCTCCATAATGGATCTCTCCAGCTTGCTATATGAATATTTTCTTTTTTAAAAAACCTAATATTTTATTTTTACCTCAATTATATGTAAAAGTAACTTTAACATTATTATCTTTTAGAATTCCTCTCCATCCCTCCCCCATCCCCATCCCCCACTGAGAAGGCAAGCAATGACCCAGTGACTGAGGTTATACATCTGTAGTCATGCAAAACACATTTCCTATATGGATATTTTCTCTGGTTCCTTGAATATCTTGTGGATACTGATGTGGCTCCCCCTTGCCATCCCTCAGTCTTTCTAAATTACTAGCCCACTGTTCTTTCTGCTCATAAATGTCATGGGTGAGATCTTATACAGGACTTCTTTTGCTTTTCATTCTTGGTAACATGTTACTCTTTATTTAAACCCACTGTCTTCCCATTGACTTTGGGGTCAGCTGTATTCTTAATTTTTTCCAAGGTTGTGGTTCATGTTGTCTGAAGGCTTATAACTTCACAGGGAGAATGTTAGGTTCAGAGATGGGCATTTATGACATGGAATGATTGAAAAACCCCACAAATGTAATCCAGTCCACTCTTTTCCTGCTAGTCAGTCCTGGGCCCGACTTATTCCTTAGCAGTACTTTTTCAAGATACACTTGATTGACTAACTTCCTAGCCAATGGCCTGCCATAATCTGGGGTTGTGGGTGATACCCTTCCTGAAATCAGGTTGATTGGCATTTCTTTTCCCTTGCAAATACCCTAATAGCTTCCTGGTCCTTTTTTTGTCCATAGATCTTCGACTCCCCTGAAGAGCTAGACAGGAAAGTATGGGAGCTGGCCCAGATGATTCAGAGATCTTCCAACGTGGTGTTTCACACGGGTGCAGGTATCAGCACTTCCTCAGGCATCCCAGACTTCAGGTGAGGGGGGCCAGCACTGCCAGCTGGTCACTGTAACCCAAGACTCCCTACCTAGGATAAGAACTGAACCTTTGCCTCTTCCAGAATCATCCTTCTAGCTAAGTAGTCTTTGTTGGATGTTCTCTCCATGAGTGATCACTAAATTGATTTCATGGAAAGAGCTCCACGTAGGAAGGAGACTGGTGAGGCAGCAGGCTGATGAGTCAGGCTTTCTTGGTTTTTGTTTGTTTTTTTTTTCCAAATCTGTCTAAATACTGTTTTGCTCTTGAGTATATGCTTGTTTCTGGATATTACATTTTAGGAAGGACATTGACAAGTTGAAGTGTATCTAGAGGAAGGTGACCAGGATGGGCAGAAGATGCCACCCAAGGACTAGTAGCTAGATTTTGTTTCAGTATAAGGAAAAGCTTCCTAATAAGGAATAGCAGACTGGGCTATCTTCAAAGGTATTGAACTGCTCATCGCCAGAAATAATTTGAGCAAAGGTTATATAATGGCTGTTTGGGAATCTTACAAGAGGGGAATTCTGCACTGTGTGAGAATTTAGATGAGATAGCTTTTAAGCTCCCCTCCATCTCTGTGATTTTCTAGCTCTCCAGATAATACTGCCAACATTGCTCAGTTCTCAGAGTTGAGACTTAAACTCAAATGTTATGACTTACTGCTCCACGATGGTGGCTCAGTATAGGGGGCAGTGGACTAGTTTTGGCACTAAAATGTCTAGATTTGAGTCCTCTGACATTCACTGTCTGGGATACTGGGCATATCACTTAACTTCAGTTTTCCAATGTATAAAAAAGGGGATAATAATTCTTGCACTGTCTACTTGGCAGGGTTGTTGTGAGGAATTCACTTTCTACATCTATAGAAAGTTTTTGGATAGTTTTTGGATATTGATAGTAAGGAATTTATTTTTCATGACTACAATATTTGTTACCAAAAAAACCTTTAGAAAATAGTGTTTTTTGCATAAGATATGAGCAGTGAAGGATCAGCTAAATTTTTCTCCTCCAGGAGCTCATAGTCTGGAGGGAGAAGCTAGATTCACAGCCTGGATTTAAGGAAAGGTACAGGTAACAAGTGATCTCTCAGCTGAGCATCTCTCATTCTTCCCTTTTTTTCACTCCAGGGGCCCCCAGGGTGTGTGGACCATGGAGGAACGGGGCCTGGCACCAAAGTTTGACATAACGTTTGAGAGTGCCCAGCCTTCTAAAACCCACATGGCCCTGCTTCAACTGGAGCGAGTGGGCATCCTGAAGTTCCTGGTGAGCCAGAATGTAGATGGGTTGCACGTGCGCTCCGGCTTCCCCAGGTACTTTTTTTCCTCTGTCCATAGATGTCCCCATACTTTCAACCTATCCCCTCTACATCACCCCATCCTCGAGCCCTGCAAACAGTAATGTTCTCTTTGGAATCCAGTGCCAAGGCAAGCCCAGGGTCCAGATCCCTCTCCCATCTATCTCCATTTCCTCTGAATATTTGTAAGGGACCCTCTGGTATCTCTCTGACATTCTGTGGCCTCACTCTGTTCTTATGCTGGGGCCTTTAAAGGAATAAGGACCCCTCCATCATTCTTCCAACCTGGGACAGGACTTCAGATTTCCTCTTTCCACTCAGATCTTTTGGCTGGGGTTTGAGAGACACTTTTTTTGTTTCAGGAATTATAATCGTCAGTTATGACCCTGTAAAGCCAAACACGAGCAGCTTTCCAGAGGACTGCTGCTATGAATAGCTTTCAAGGTTCTGATTACACAGTATAGTGAACTATTTATTCAGTAACAAACTAAGACAAAACATAGAAAATCAAAATACAGCATTCACCATGTTATGGCATAACAACTTATCACTAAAATGGCCACATAGTTTTCACCAAAGTGGTCACATAGTTTTAAAC
Source organism: Gymnobelideus leadbeateri (assembly GCA_011680675.1). Lineage (NCBI taxonomy): Eukaryota > Metazoa > Chordata > Mammalia > Diprotodontia > Petauridae > Gymnobelideus > Gymnobelideus leadbeateri. The sequence continues at coordinate 707,476 of WOXC01007906.1, read as the reverse complement.
AAAGTATATTCATTTAATAACTCAATCATTCTTAAGGAGACCAAGCCTCCTTAATTGACACAAAGTACAGAGGTCAAAAGCTCTCCACTCCTAGGTCACATTGTCTTAATCTCTTCAATCAAAAAGTCTTCTTATTGATTTGCGATTAGTTTCCAATCATCCTTAATTAGTAAGTCCTTAACTCAGTCATCTAATTGTAAAGGTCAAAGTTCTCTACCCCTAGTAAATCATGATCTTCTCAGTTTGCATTAAATACCCAAGGAGAGATCTTTTCATCTTAACTCGAAGCTGGCTCTCCACTTCTGTGGTTCCCCTTCCATGGTCCCAGCTCCTTGTTGGCCACCTTCTTGTCCAGTTCCTGTTCTATACTGAAGCTCACAGAGTCTAGTCCACCTCAAGTCCTTCACAGTTTCTGTTCCTAGGAAGACAAAGCTTAACAAAGCCACAATAACATTCATCCACACTGCCAGCAGCCTCATCTGTTCACTTTCTGTCTGTGAAATCAACACAGACCCAACAACAAGGTCTGAGGAATCAACACAAATCATCAGTACAGTCCCTGAACCTCTGAAATCATCAGCAAGACCCACCTCCAAGATGTCTGTGATCATACACCAAGAAAATCGTCTTTCAGGGCTTCTGAACCAGCAGCAAGGTCCCAGGGCTTCTGTGACAACAGCACCGTCCTCTGTCAGCAGACGAATCTGGCAAAGTAACGTCCCGACACCACAGCCAGGCCTCCCCCCAGTTCTTCTCAATTCTCAGTTCAGTTCTCAGTTCTCTTCTGTATCCAGCAAGAGCAGCCCAGCCTCCAGTGACTTGCTCCCTCAGCCTGGGCTTTTCCTTATACACAGTATTAGCTCCTCCCTGTTCTGCCTCTTCCTCTTATGTCAACAAGTCCATCCCACTGTGGGATTCACGAGTTCTGGGTCTTAATACTTGACACAATTATGAACTTGAAAATAAGCGCTAAGTACCTGTTAGCTTACCAATACAAAGGGTAGGGAAGATTTTCAAATTACCATTACACACCCTCTCAAACACAATCTGTCCTGAGGGGATTCTTTTTCCACTGAACAGGAATTAGTACTATACTTCTGTTAAGCTGGAGTTTGAAATAGCTAAAAGCCTTCTGTGAAGGAGGGAGAGAGGGCTTTGTGTTTGGTATGTGAGAAGACCCATGAAAAACAAAATAGAGTGAGTCAGGGGGAAAATTCAGAATAAGTCAGAGCCAGACTTAAGAATTAGTATCAGAATTTCTATGGACAGTGGGTGTGCCTGAGAGGGTCACTTCCCCAGACTTCCTTAAGAGGCTGGTATGATGAAGGAGCCTTAGACATAACAGTTCTTAGTATCTTCGTATATCTGCGGGGCCTCCCACCCTTTGGAATAATTCTAGTAATAAGCTTTTATGTTGTTATAACACTTGTAGCTTTCCATATCCCTTTTCTAAACCCCTGGGAGAAGAAGGAGCAAGGGCTATATATAACTCCTATTTTGTGGACCAGGAAACCAAAACTGAGGAAAAGTGACTTACCCAAGGTCACAGGTCATTGGCAAAGCCCATACTCTAACTCCAAGGCCTCTGGACTCTCAGTAGTAAAGTACCCTGAGCTTTGAAGGCCAGGAAAGTTTTAGCTTTAAGGTCCCATCCACCACACTTCATCCTTTCCACAGGGACAAACTGGCTGAGCTTCATGGGAATATGTTCGTGGAAGAATGTGCCAAGTGTAAGACGTGAGTGCTACAGCTGCCTGGGGATGGAAGGTGGGAGATGGGGAGCGTGCAGGGGTTGGTGAAGCAGCTCTGGGGGAGGAGGATAGATGAGTTCCACCAGCAGAGTCCAAGGGCCTTTCAGCTGTGCCTGGTTTACCCCTTCCCTGAGCCACGAGCACAGGCAAACCTGGAACCTACTGAAGGATCCAGAGCTAAAAAGGGACTGCATGTTAAAGCTATGTGAGGTATATTAGATTTTCCTAAGGAAGCAGTGTCCAGTAGGGTTCCTGATGAAGGGACACCCATTTTGATAAATATGATTACATCTTTAATTGGTTAACATAATTTGCCCCTGTACCATCCTACATAAAGCTTTCTACAGTGTGAATTATGAATAACTACAGTAATATCTGATAATGTACACACTAACAAAAATTGGAAGGAGACACAGCAGCAAATAAGATTGTAGGATCATAGCAGGGGCCTCAGAAGCCAGGTGATCCAACCTTTTCACGTTACAGAGGAAGAAACTGAAACCCAGGGAGGTTAAGACACTACAGATATTGGGAGTTTATGGTTTTATTTGTAATTTTATTTATTTCTTTATTTATTTAGAGACTGAATCTCACTATCTTGTCCAGGTCACTCATAGACCTGATGCTAGTTCTGATTGGCACAGACACTTTAACCCACTCCATTTCTGACCTGGGCTGGTTCACCCCTCCTTAGGCGTCCTGGTGGCCCTCTAGTCCTGGGGTTTCACCATACTGTTGCCAGTGCAGTCCAGAATTCCTGAGCTCAGCCTAACCCTCAGCCAGAATTATAGGTGTTTGCCAACACAGCCAGCTTATTTGTGATTTGAGGGCACAGATGAGATGCATCCTGTAGCAGAAAGTGCCTGCTCACATGGATAAGATTGCAATTTGCACAAAAAGATAGGAAAATATATTTTGTTGGTGGTTAAATTTATGATATAAAGTTATTTTTAAAGGCAAGGGTTATATTAATGAAAATAATGAGAAACTATAGTTATTACATAAATTTTAATTTATTGAAGCCATCCTTGGGAGGAGAGCTTTGCCAAGCCCTAGGGAACCTAGAGCTGGAAGGGGGATAAGGCTTTACTTGTTAGAGCAGCTCAGGCAGTAGACTGACCAGGTGGTAGAGAGCTGGCAGGGGTGCTTGCCATAGGTTTGAATGCATCTGAAGGAAATTCACCACATTCAAGGCCAGATCTACCCAGGCCTTCTCTTCCACTCCACTTTCTCCTTTCTCATTCTCGGACTCTCTTCTTCAGGCAGTATGTCCGGGATGTGGTGGTGGGCAGCATGGGCCTCAAGGCCACGGGACGGCTATGCACCGTGGCAAAGGCCCGAGGCCTCCGGGCCTGCAGGTGAGTGACCCGTGACCTTGGGAAACCAAATGTAGAGAATGGCTGTTCTAGTCATTTCTGCTCTCCTCTCCTCAGTTGTCTTATCTGTAAAATGAGGGGTTGGGTTAGATCCCCCTGAGGTTCCTTCTAGTGTGAGACCTAAGCTCCTGAGTCAGGGATTCACTGCTTGTGTCACCTCAGCCACGGAATGGCTCTTTTCTATGCTTCAGTCTCCTCATATGTAAGAAAGGATTCATTTTCCGTATTCTCCCTGACCTTGGGGGACCTTTGGTAAGGAAGTTCTTTCCATGGAAAGGGCAGCTGTTAGGCCAGCCCAGAGTCTGCCTCAGGGGTCACTGGTCAGAGCCTTTCTAGCATGGGCTGGATCTGGAGCTTTACCAGCATCTCCTCCATTTAATTGGCGAGCATTTACCAGTGCTACCCTGTGCCAGGCAGGCACTGTTTGTGGTTCTGCTAAGGCAAAGGCAGCAAAACCTCACATTCGTACTCCATGCCACTGCAGAGAATTTTAGTAGGGGAATAATACTTTTATCTCTTACAGTATGTTTCTAATACTTGAGCAAGTAGGTCAAACTCAAATAGAAACAGATTTCTGTGGCTGCATATTGACTTTGAAAACCACAAATTAACATCATCTATGTTGTATTTTTATTTATTTTGTTAACATTTCCCAATTACATTTTAGTCCATGCTCTCTTCCCTGTCTCTGCTATTGAACAGTATTGGAAGAGACTCCTCTTACTTGTTGCTCTTACTGCATAATAATGCCAATTGTGTATGCCAGAATAACAATCCTAGGATAGGATCATGGTAGTTTAGCTATGGAAGGGTCCTTAAAGCTCATCTAGTTCAGGAGAAGTGACTTAACCAAGGTCATGAAGCCAGGCAGTGGTAAAACATGAGCTAGAACCAACAAGGCCCAGGTCAGCCTTCTGACTTCTGATTTTTTCCTCTCTGCTCTGCCCTGTCATTAACCTATAGGGACAGGTATCTGAGGACAATTGGTAGAAATCCTCTTTCCAACAACTCTGTTCTAGTTGGCTTCTTCCTTGGTGCTCTGTCTGTTGCTTAGGATCAAGCAGTTTGTTTTGGCTTTGGTTGAGGGTGATGGGCAGCTGCACCGAGTTGTTTGGTAACTCCGGTATTCCTCTTTGTCCATTGTAGGGGGGAACTGAGGGACACCATCCTGGACTGGGAAGATGCCCTGCCCGAGCGAGACCTCAACCTTGCTGATGAAGCCTGCAGGTATGATAAACTCTGAGTACTTCACACCCTCCTCTTTTCTCTCCTTCCCCTGTCCTTCCTTCTTCTGGACTTAGTGGGAGTGGGGAGCACCTCTGAATGGGGAAGGGGGAAGTCTAGAGCCAGAGAGTAGGAGTTTGGAGGCTTTTTGCTAAGGCATAAGCTATACAGCCCCTTTATCTTCAAGAGTTAAGCTGATGCAGGCCCTCATCACTTCATGCCTGGACTCTTGCAGTAGCTGCTAGTTGGTTCCCTCCTCTGGCCCATCTTTCACTAGGCTGCCAAATGGATCTACCTAAAACTCAAGTTTGACCACATAACCCCTTCATTCAGTTAACTCTTGTGGCTCTGTTTCCTACCAGATCAAATATAGACTCCTCTTTTTGGCTCTCAGAGCCCTTTCTAACATGAACCCTTCCTCCTCCTTTCAGTTTTCCGACTCCCTGTGTTCTCCCTTTTATATACTGCTGTGACACTATCCTCCTCTCTGCTCCTAGAGCTAGACTCTTCTCCTTCCTGCTCCAGGAATTTTCAGTGGCTGTGTCTGATGTCAGCCATTCTCTCCCTCCTCAGTCCTGCTGCTGGACTTCCCTGGAGCCTTTTCCAGTCTTCCTCAATGATAGTTTCTCCCCTCTGTGATTAGCTCCCATCTCTCCTGTCTGCAGTTTGTTTGTACAGAATTGTTTGTCATGTCATCTCCTCCATAACACTTTCCACTCCTTTGAAGGCAGGGACCATCTTTTCCCTTTTTGGTACCTGTAGCACTTTAACCCAGTGCTTAGCACATGGTAGGTGCTTAAAAAACACTAGCTGGCTGACTGGAGCCAGAATTGACAGGCCTGAGGTCTGGAGGATAAAATACTGATAGCTTCATGTTTTATTCTGTGACATTTAAAAATTCACAGAGTGCCCTCCTCAAAAAACAGCTTGAAAGGGCCAGGATGGGTGTTGTTCTCCCATTTAACAGATGAAGCTCAGACTCAGAAACCCAAGGAGCAGAAGGGACACAAAAACCTTAGGTGTTGAGGGAGTCAGCATTGAATCCGTGTCCCGACTTCCAAGTTTCAGCATTCTTTCCCTACACCACATAGGGCTTAGGAAAGAAGGGAGGGGAAGAATGCAGAGATAGGAATGTTTTTCAGCCTGGGGCCTGGGAACTTGGCAGTACTGGCTTTGGTTAGCCCTGTGGTTTTACTGTTGTGAGGCAAAGGAGGAAAGGTCCAGATCCAAGGGGATCCAGGGAACTGATTATATTGAGGTTGTTCCATTTAATCTCCAGGAATGCAGATCTCTCCATCACTCTGGGGACATCACTGCAGATCCGACCCAGTGGCAACTTGCCTCTCCTCACTAAACGCAAAGGAGGCCGCTTGGTCATAGTCAACCTGCAAGCCACCAAGCATGTGAGTACTCAGCCCCATCTGGTCCACAAGAGGGTCTGGTCTGGTCCCTGGCCTCAGCAGCCTTCTGGGCCTCATCTTTTACCTGACAAAACTCCCTTCACTTAGATCTGCCTCCCCTTTCCTCCCAGGACCGCCAGGCTGACCTTCGAATTCATGGCTACGTCGATGATGTCATGGCCAAGCTCATGAAGCACCTATGCTTGGAGATCCCTGAGTGGCAGGGGCCCCTTGTGGTGGAACGGGCTCCACCTCTGCTTCCCCTCCCGATACAGGTGAAGGCTGAGCCCCCAACCCTGCCAGCCCTGCCCACAACACCCAAGGCAGAGCCCCCTGCCCAACGCCATAGACCACAGGAAGGCAGCAAACGAGAGCAGCCCCCTGCCCCCCGGCTGCCCAAGAGAATGAAGGTAGAGCCTATGCCCAGCTGAATTGGCTTGAGACAGCATGTGGACTCCTTTCTGAGCCCCATTCTCCCTCACTGTACAAAGAGGGAGCACATTCAAGTGATATCTACAGGCCTGTCCAACCCTCAGTCCTGGTGACAGTGTGGCCTGGTAGAAGGAGCACTGCACTTCTGCACTTAGAGTCAGAGGACTCAGGTACAGATCCCAACCTGTGTGACTTTGGAAAAGTCACTCCTCTCCTCTGGGCCGTATAGTTTCATTATCTGTAAAATGAAGTTGAACTAGTTGATCTTGAGGGGTCTTTCCAGTTCCCATAAGCTATGATCCTATGATAGGAATGAGCAAGTCTGGGTGGGTTTTTTACTTTTAAATAAATTTGATTTCCTTTTTCATATTAGAATTTTTTAATATATGTTATAAAAAATTGTGAAACCACATTTGCAGGCCTTCTGGTCCCCTCTAAGGACTTTGTCTGCAATCCTCTGCCGTTCTTTCTCACTATAGCCAGGACCTGTTCTCTCCACTTGGAGCCCAGTAAGCAGGTCACTGGAGTCTGTGGGACCCTCTGTGATCTGGACTAATTCCCTTCTCTCTGCACTTCATTTTCCCTTTCTGTAAACTTGGTCTTTCCTACTTCTACATCTTCTGATTCTATCGTGCCTGCTTTTGTCCCTCATCTTCTCAAGTTAGACTCTATTGGGGTATCTGGTATTAATAGCACCAAATATGAGAGGGTCTATGGCCAGCCAGCCCCCAGGACTCTTACCTCTGCTGGTCCTACTGAGGTTTGGAGGAATGAGAACTGGGCAGACTTTGGTTTGGGGCTGATTCTGTGTTCTGTGGAGTGGCCTCTGCTGACTCTTTCTTTGTTACCTCTCTGTTTTCATCTCTTTCCACCATCTCCTATCTCCATCTTGTCTTCTGAGACATGTTAGAAACTGGAGGTCAGGGTACATTTTCCCTCAGGCAGATGGGGAGGACTTTGTTACCTCTAGATGTTTCTCTTATGTTTCAGCCTCCCCATTGCCAAATCATTGGTAATGGGCATAAATGGGTCTTTTTGCCTTCCTTTCCTCTTTCTCACATGGGCATGAGCATCTACCTCCTTCAGCACAAGGATAACAGCCATAGTTGGTGAGGAAGCTGTCAGTGGCAGCTAAGACAAGGAGAGACAAGTCCCAAAGCCCCATTGAGGTTCTAGTTCTATACTGGCCGCTAGCTGCATGACCTTGGGCAAGTCCCTTCCCATCCCTGGACCTGCTTCTTCACCTGTAAGACAAGAGGATTGGACTAAGTGGTTTTTGAGGTCTTTTCCAGCTATACATCTTGTGATCTTTTTGCTTTTGTGATAGGGTCTCTTGAATGTGGGCTTGGTGTTATGGACCAAGCGGGGGCCAGGTGTGGGGTAAAGGGGGAAGCATGGGGACTTTCAGTGCAGTAATTATCCCATCCTATCCCAGGTCAGGGCCTGAGGCTTCTGCTTTAGAGGCCTCTCCAAATCTCACCCACCTGAGTTGTCAAGGAGAGAAGGGGATGGTGGGACAGCTTGGGCCATAGGTCTTTCTGCAGAGCCTATTGGGCTCATCCACTGGGGCTACATCTAGCATTCTGTGTGGCCCCTGCCCATTGAGCCCCAGGATTAAGAAATCTGAGAAAACAAACAGCATAATAGAAAGTGAAATTCCCAGGCAGCTTTGAGCCTACACTTTACCCTCAACCAAGTGGGAGGCAGTGTCTCTGAGATTTTGATAGCAGAGGCCAGGATGTGGGAATAAAAACACTAGCCAATCAATTCAGTTCTCTCTCTCTCTCCTCTCTCTCTCTCTCTCTCTCTCTCTCTCTCTCTCACTCTCACACTCACACACACACACACACACACACACACACACACACACACATTCACTCTTTGGTGCTTGAGCTGAGTTTTGAAGGAAAGAAGGGATTCTAAGGTGGCAGTGAGGAGGGAGTGCATTCCAGGCAGGAGGGACAGCCATCCTGTGTAAAGGCCCTGAGGTGAGAGTCGTGGGTGTGAGAAACAGCAAGAAGGCCAGTCCTGGGGAGGGTGCAGGCCATGGACCGACTTTACTACATGAATGGTACCCCCGTGCCTCCATGGAACATGTTAAAGGAGTTCTGAATCTGTAGCCAGAGGGCCCAGGTTAAAATCCTGCCTGTGTCACTTACTATTTGTATTGCTTTAGAAAAATCATTGCCCCTCTCATGGTTTCAATTTCCTTACCCATGAAATGATGGGGTTGGACTAAATGTTATCGTATGACCTCTCATGGTCTATTCCAGCTGTTCACATACGGTGAATCGCAGGGTCTCTTCCAGAAAGCTCCTAGTATCCTCTGCCCTTATTCTGTTTGTTGTCTCTTTCTCCTCCTCACCTCCCCCCAATCCTCCACATTTTTCACAGCAATGAGGAAGCCTGAATACCTGATAGGGAAATGATGCTTCAGGAGTCTACATTGAGGCTCTCAAGCCTTGGTCAAGCATACTACCCTGGCTAGGGACCAGGCAGAGGACATTTGGCCCTCTGGAATTCTCCTTCCCATGGCTCTGGGCCCCAGTTACCCCAGCAAGAAAGGGGAGGAGGTTTGGATCAGAGGAGGGAGAAACTGGAGCATCTGGGCTGTGGTGTGAACAGCACTGGACTAGAGTTAGGGGATTTACCTCCCATTCAGGCTCTGTGACCTTGGGAAAGACTGTTAATGTCTTTGGACCTCTTTTGCTCCTCCAAAATGAAGGAATCTGGGAGATCCTTCTTCCTCTTGAACTGGCAGGCCTATTCTTTCCCCACCTACATCCACTTAGGATCATAGAATTTAGATCTGGTCACAGTTTATCTGTCCTTTTAGTCACAAGCATATCTCTCCAGGTTGTCAGTCTAAAATTTGAGACTGAGAGCAGACAAGCCTTAAGCTTCCAATATGATAGAATAGAACCTGATTGCAAAGCTCATGCTTGGAGAACAGTGCTGCTCTCCAAGGTCCTGAAACACTCTACATAGGTACTCTCTGTCTGGAACTCTTGCAGTCTCCTCTCCTCACAGCGTCAGGGGAGGTGTTGGTTTGGGTTGCCTGTGGCAGGTAAGGGGACTGGGTCACACAAGAGAAGAGAATGAGAACCTACCAAGATGGCCAGACCATCCAGAGAGAGTAGGTGTTGCCATAGCCAAGCAAGCCTTGCTGGTTTGAGGAAAAAGAGAGTCTGCCTCAGATCCATAGGACAGCTCTCTCCCAGTAACATTCTTGGCTTGAAATCCCATCCTACAGTTCATTTACCATGCTGCCCACTCCCCCTCAAACCCAGAAATGTTGTTCCAGCCACTTTCTGCCAAAATACTTTATTAAGGGGTCACTTCAACTTACAAAATCTTTCCTCCAGGGAATTGGGAAAGGAGGGAAGGCATCCCTAAGACTGCAAGGGTAGAGCCCATGGGATCCCCTAAAGGGCAGATCCAAGATTTGCCCCTATTCACTTCTGGGAGCTGTGGAATTAGCTTTCTCTGGGATGCTGGGACATGTACCTTAGCCTGGTCATGCAGACAGATTTGTTCCTGGGGATATATTGTTGGTAGCAATATATATCTGTATAAAGGAGCCCTGGACTGGGACTCAGGAGACCTGGTTCTGGTCCTGGCCAGGTCCCAGACTCTGGATGACCTTAAGCAAGTTCCTGCCCCCACCCCACTTTGGGCATATTTTCTCACAGACAGAATCAGGGGGGCTGAATTGATCTTTAAGGCACTTTGCATTTTTTATATCCTGTGCAATTCTGTGTATGTTTCAGTCTTTGTCTAGTAGCTTCTCAGTCAAAAGCAGAGGAGGGATGAAGAGGATAGGGGGTGGCCAACTACTCATTTGGCCTGGGTCCAGCCCAGGGTGGTAGGGTGTAGCATAATTTCAAGAGAAGAGCAGGGACCCGCCCCATGTTGGACCACTCCGAGGGAGCTGGTAAAACTCCCCCACAACACTGTAGGAATAGTACTGCCTAGCCTCTCTGGGTGGAGCAGGGTCTCTTGGGAAGGGATAGGTCTCTCAAAGCTCCTCCTCAGCATCCAGCAATCCTCCAGCCTTGATGTGGCTGTGCTCCATCCTAGCAAATAGAGCCAGTGATGTAGGCTCTGGTGTCTCAGCTGGTGTGCGGTTACCCGGAGTGGCAGCATCGGACAGGGGACCCGGACTGTTAGCCTCCTGGGGATACTGACTCCAGCGGCTAGGGGCTTGGGGACCTAGCTCCTCCCCACCTGGGACTGGAGCGTGGAACACCCGGGAGGCGGCATCAGTGTTCAGTGACCTGGAGAATACTGGGTGGAGGAGGGGAAGGGCAAGAGGGAAGAGTTGGAGGAGGTGAGACACAGGGAGGGGAAGCTGTTCAGACCCCGGAGGATCCAGTGAAAGCCCTAGATGCCCATCCTGGCTCTGCTAAGAGCCTTCATGTTAATTTGCAACACAAGGCTAATAAAACTTGCACTTACTGCCTGGCGGAGGGCTGAAGAAAAGTGTTCAGCCGTATTAATGTGTAGTGTTCCTTGTTTTTGTTATTTTGGTTTATATCTGTGATTTCATCAGTAGGAATCTCTCAGTATGGAGTATTAGTCTTCCATTACAATACCTTACTGAGGAGTGGAGGTTACTGAGTCTCAAATTAGGGCAAGCAGGGCAAGCTTTGGCAGGTGTCATCAGACTAGCAAAGGTTCAGTTACCAACATGACATCAAAAGGCCAGCACTGCCAGGTGGGGAGAGGCTCACAACCTGAGGGTAGGCTACCAGCTGCAGAGTTTTTGGCCAAAGGCATGGAGAGGCACATATGGTACATATTGATGGAGCATGTACTTGCTTTGATGAGCAAGCTCATAGATCTCATTGCATTGAAATTAACAGGAGGGGAAAGGCCTTTGGCTTTGGACAAGTCTCCTTAGTTCCTGCTTGGGTAGCTTGGGGGTAGTGGAAAGATCACTGGAACTCGAGTCTGGAGATTTCAGTTTTGGAATCCTGTTCTCTCCTTGAGCAAATCACTTAACCTGGATGACTATCAATTTCCTTATCTGTAAAATGGAGCTAATACTCCACCCAGAGTTGCTGTGAGATTTTGCAACATACTTGACACACATGAAGTTCTATAGAGATATAAGCTTTTCATGTTTTTTCCTGATACTTTTAGTTTTTAATAATTTAGCTAGGTGGCACAGTAAAGAGAATGTTGGACTTGGAGTCAGGAAGACCTGAATAAAAATCTAGCTTCAGACATGGTCTAGTTGTATGACCTTGGACAAGTCATTTAACCTCAGTTCCTTGACTGTAAAATGGGAATACTAACAGTGTCAATCTCCCAGGATGGTTGTGAGGATCAAATGAGATAGTATTTATAAAGTACTTAGTGCAGTGCCTGGTACATAGCAGGTATGTACCTCTAATATGCTTACTCCCTTCCCCTTCCCCTCCTATTAGGAAAGTAATTTAATCTCTCAGTTTATTTATCTGTCAAATGAGAGCTGAACTAGATGATCTCGTAAAATCATTTCTAACTCTACAATCTGTGTAGTTTTAAAAATATATAGTCCTTTAGCCCTAATTAGTTCCTCCCAATCTTCACTCTCAGTAGGATCATGTTGGAGACAGGCCCCAAGTACTCAAAGGGAAATCAGGGGGGAAAAAGGGAGATCTGCTGGGAACTCTATAAGGGACAGGGTAGGACCTACCTCTGACTGGCATAAAGTCTCCAGGTGCCTCCGTTTTGTTGGGAGCGAAGGGACTAATGGAAGGGAAGATGATTAGGGCAAAGGACAGCAGCAGGACCTGAGGTGGGAAGAACAAGGGTCACAGGCAGCACACTTCCCCTAGCTCTCATCCCAAATCTCCAGAACTGACTACTGGAGGGGGAACCCCAGTCTTCTCCTCACTGATGATGGCTGGGTGATGACAATGGCATGCAGGGCTAATGGTGGAGGCCATTTCCACCATCTAACTCCCTTCCCCAGTTCCTGGTCCCTAATTCCAGCTCTAATCCGTGCAGTGTAAAGAGCTCTGGATTTGAAGTCAAGACACTTGTTAGCTCTGACATCAGTCCCTTCAGTGACCTTGGGCAAGTAAGTCCACATCTCTGGGCCTCAGTCTCCTCCTCTTCAATAGGACAGCTAGATGAGTTCTAAGGCCCCTTCTAGCTCTGACTATATTAAATTCAACCCAATAAGCATTTGTTCACTGCTTTCCATGAGCAAGGCACTGTTCTATTTTATGCTCTAAGGACCCGTCCAGTCCTAATGTCCTGTGGTCTCCCCAGAGCTGACATTTCTGTATCTCAAGATCCCAGTAAATTGTGAGTTCCTTCAAAGCAATAATAGCTAGCATTTGTACAGCACTTTTGGGAGCACAAAGCAATTTACCTGTTATCTCAGCTGATCCTAACAACCACCTTATAAGTTAAGGGTTATTATGATCCCCATTTTACAGATGAAGAAGCTGAGGCAAGTGACTTTCCCAAGGTCACACAGCTCGAAGAAGGATCTAAACTCAGGTAGTCTTGAATCCTTGTCCAACACTTCATCCATTGTGCCACCTCGAAGGTGGATGGCTCATTTTCGTTTTTGTATTCCTAGTTTCTAATATTATATTTACCTGGCACATTCAAGGCATCCATAAATGCTTGTTGAGTTGAACTGATGACCTCTAAAGTCCCAATTTTGACATTCTATCTTTTAAAGTCCTTTTCAGCTCTGGCATTACCTGTTCTAGACCCTGAAGTCCTTGTTCTAGAGTCTCAGGTCCTTTCCAGCTCTGGCATTACCTGTTCTAGACCCTGAAGTCCTTGTTCTGGAGTCTCGGGTCCTTTCCAGCTCTGACAGTCTGTTTTCTGTTCTAAAATGTCGTCCAGCTTTGGCATTTTTATATTCTAAGGTTCCTTCCAGCTCTAACATTTTGTTTTATATGATATCTAATCCTTATCCCTGGCATATGAACCCAAAAGTGGTTTACCAGATCTTCCCTCCACTTTTCTTCATCCTGAGTTGTAGAGTCTCAACTTGGCCTGTAATGTTCTGTGGGAATTACTTTTCTGCCCTTTCAGGGAGAATTTAAGTACCTTGAGGTCAAGGTTGGTTTCTCTTTCTGCTTTTGTATCCCCAGCACCTGGCAAAATGCCAACACGTAGGAGGCAGTTTAACAAATATTTGTTGGATTGGTTTGGGGCAGGGACTAAAGTCTAAAATAGAAAGGCTCTGCCTCCTGTATCCTCTTCCTCTGCCTTTTTCTTCAGGCACACATCAGTTAGGGGGGCAGCTTTCTGGCATTTCCACTGTTCAGATTAGGGACCCCAGAAAGAAGTAACAACAAAAACTGTTTGGAAGGAGGGAATATACCACTATACAGGTGCCCGTCTGAGCTGATTTGCTGGTAGACTGTACCATGAGGGCCTGGAGTTTCTTCAGCTGCTCCATAAGAGATCTAGAAGGAGAGGGTACAAGGGAAAATCTAGTGAAGCCACTAGATGTCTGGAATTTCTTTTCTTCTATTTCTTTTAAGCTTTTGGTGTATTGGTATCCTGTCTCACCACCTAGATTGTAAAGTTTTTGAGGGTCAGACCTGGGTTGGCTCCTATAACACACCTCTGGGAGAAGGGGGGTACTCACTAAAAGATCAGTGAATTAAAGCCCCTCTAGGGTTTCAGATGCAATTCAAAGAGTTGCCTAAAGCCTACTACATGCCCAGGACTATAGGAGATAAAGGGAATTCAGGGTTAGCTGGAAGTTGGCAGCTGCCACCAAAGAGTGTCTAGCTGGAGAGACAAGACCCTTAGGCCTCTTAAGCCCAGGCAATTTTCATTTCTGCCTCCTATACTTCGATCAATTTCCTTCTTTCCCACCTCTCCCAAATTTCTCCCCTCCCCTGTCTTTTTAAATCCAACCCCATACTTCAGGCCTCTGTTCAGTTCAACCCCTGCTTCCTCCAAGAAATCTTCCCAAGTCACTTTCCTCTCCTTCTACCTAAGCACACACTCTCTCTCTCTCTCTCTCTCTCTCTCTCTCTCTCTCTCTCTCTCTCTCTCTCCCTCCCTCCCTCCCTTCCTTCCTCCCTCCCTCCTGAGTTCCTTCAGGTCTGGCTTAATTCTATGGCACTACGTCATGTAATGGAAAGAGCATTGATGTTGCACACAAAATACCTGAATTCAAGTCTTGGCTACAGTCCTTTCAAGCTGTGACCCTGGGCAAATCATTTTCTCTGAGGCTCAGTTTCTTTTTGTGTAAAATAAGGCAAAAGTCTATGTACTGCCTACCTTTCTGGTCTGTCATAAGGAAACTGCAAAGTCCCCCTTAAAGGCTTGAATCTCACAAAACACCTCATAGACTTTTAGGACTGAAGAGCTCTTAGAAACCAAGTCTAACCCTTCCCCTCCCTCTGCTTTACAGAAAGAGAAACCAAGGCCCAAAGATGGGAAGGGATACATGGCAAGGAAGTGGCAGAGCTAGCCCCAGAATCCGCCCTTCTGGGGTTCTTGCTTCCAAACCATCATAGATTTCTCTGCTATCTGAAGGTCCGTGATTCTGTTTGTATGGGGGTTCCTCCCATGGACACAGATTACAGCCCTTTTGTATTAGAATATGAGTCACCATGAATTGCCCTCACTAGAACATTTTATCATGTGGAAGCCAACCTTGTGCTAAAGAACCTTTCTAAGGCCAGCTAGCCTGGTCCTGGGACTACAGACACCCAGTAGGTTATACATGTATTTGCTGGGTGAGTCTTGTCTCTCCAGCTAGACACTCTTTGGTGGCAGCTGCCAACTTCCAGCTAACCCTGAATTCCCTTTATCTCCTATAGTCCTGGGCATGTAGTAGGCTTCAGGCAACTCTTTGAATTACATCTGAAACCCTAGAGGGGCTTTAATTCACTGATCTTTTAGTGAGTACTCCCCTTCTCCCAGAGGTGTGTTATAGGAGCCAACCCAGGTCTGACCCTCAAAAACTTTACAATCTAGGTGGTAAGACAGGACACCAATACACCAAAAGCTTAAAAGAAATAGAAGAAAAGAAATTCCAGACATCATAGTTGGGTGTGCCCAGTGCCAAATGAAGGGCAGGTCAGAGAAGAGAATTGGAGGAGGGGGATCTGGGAAGACTTTCTGAAGAAAATGGGACTTGAGCTGAACCTTGAGGAATGAGGAAAGGAGGGCATTCCTGGGGAGAGGAGACAGGAATGAGCTTGGTGGGTGCAATAAGAGTCTGAACTGCCTGGAACAGAGGGGATAAGGGGACTAGAAAACAGGGGGAGATGTGATTGTAAAGTGAAATTGGGACCAGAGTAGGGGCTGTGAAGGGCCTTGTTCTTTTGGGGGCTGTTATTAGGCTGGGCCAACCCCACTTTCCCTCCCTGCACCTAGTGGTGTTGGCGGGGGGAAATGTTCAAACTTACAGGTTTTGTTTCTCCAAGTGCAAGACCTTCCTCTGGAGCTCCTGGTTCTGGGCCGTGCACTTCGACATGCTACAAGAATAGAGAGTGGAGGATGTCACTCAGGCCCAACCCATGGATGGGCAAGCCCAAGACAGTTCAGCTCGCATGCCAGGTAATGAGACCTGGAGAGAGATGCAATCTTTCCCACCCTCACTTCAAGTTGGAAGGACCTGTGAGGGCAGCTGTTGTGGCCCGCACTGGAGCAGGAGTCCCTCTACAAAAGCCCCAATGAGTCCTTTAGCCTTGCAAGCCCTTACTTCTGAGACATCGCATCTTCTTTGAGACTGGAAAGTCTCTGAAAGAGCATTTAGTCCAACCCCTTCATTTTATGAATGAGCAAATTGAGACTCAAGAAAGTTGAAATGATTTGCCCAAGGTCTAGGACATCTAGGACAAAATTTACTTACTGATCCTATTAAGCTTTGGTACCAAGCAATAGGAGTCCTAGTTTTGCTTTGAAGGAAGCTAAGAATTTTAATAGAAACATGAGGAGGGATCACTTTCTAGGCATAGGGGAGAGTCAATGGAAAGCATGAATTGGGGCACAAGAATGCTGAATTTGGGAGACAGCAAACAAGCCAGTGAGTTAGGGATGGGGATATATGAAAAAGAATAATGTAAAATAAGTCATAAAGGGAGGCTGGAGCCAGCTGATAAAGGCTTTAGATGTCAAACTGAAAGGTTTGTATTTTATCCTCATGGCAATGAGGAGGCATTGAAGCTTCTGTTTACATGGTGAGGTTAAAGTCCATGGAGAGGAGTAAAATGTAAGACTGGAAAATAGGAAGTGGCCAGGCCATGAAGAAAGGTTTGTATTTGCTCCCAGAGATAGCCAGAAGCCATGTGAGTGTTTTGAGTAGTGAAGTAATATAGTCAGAGCTGTGCTTTAGGAAAATCACTTTGACAGCAACGTGGAGGGTAGAGTCAAGATGTTTGAGACAAGGAGACCAGGTAATAAGAACAGAATGGTGACTGGCCCTGTGAGTAGAGAGAAGGGGATGGAGGCAGGAGGCGGAGATAGAAACAACAGGGTAGGGAGACAAGGAAGTGGGTTTTAGATGCCTGTGGAACGTATAGGTAGGGATGTCTGTGGGATGTGTCCAGTGGGACTAGATTAGGGCTCAGTCTGTAGATTCGGGAGTCATCTGAATAGACATAATTAAACTCATGCCATTTCCAGAAGAGGATGTAGGGAGAGCAGTGTCCTAGGAAAGAGGTTTGAGGGACACACCCTGAGCAGTTAGGTGCCAGTAGACAGGTGATCATGGCCTCCTAAATCTGCCCCAATTCCTTCAGCAGATCCTCCTATCTCTCACTCCTTTCTAGCTCCTTTCCCAAAGGATCTGTTGTCTTGCATGACTCAGGATTCCTTGGAATCAAGGTGAATCACAGAAGGTCATGGGACTGTGGAGATAGGTCCTATTGTGGTGGAATGAAACCCAGGACCATGAGTCAGAGGATCTAGGTTCTAGTCCTGGTTCTTCCACTGACAGCTTTTGTGGCCTTGGACAAATCATTGGCCTTCTCTGGGCCTCAGTGTCCCTATCTAGCAAATGAAAGGCACTAGATGAATTCTGCATTCCCTCCCAGAACAAATAGCTATGCTACTCATTCACTGTTATATGATCATGGGCAAGCCCTTCCCCTCCCTGGGCCACAGTTTCCTCATCTGTCAGATGGGGGCAACGATCCCTGGCATGCCCTCTCGTTGGGGACGTTGTAAGAAATAGGCTTACTCCTAGCACAGAACAGACGTCAGGGACGTTCATTACCAGAGTTCCAGCCCATCGATGTATTCCTTCTTTTTTTTCCGGCTCTCTTGTGCTGACTGCTTGTTTCTTATTTTCCTCCGGATCTTCTTAAGCACCCGTTCTTCATACTGCCAGACGGAACATGGAGGAGTCAGGGGGCAGTCTGTGGTCCTGACAGCCCAAGTCCTTCTGATCCTCAGAATCCCAGCCTCCCTGCATCCCCTGTGCCTACCAGGAGGCTCCGGGAATCTCCCAGTTTCCCAGCCCTTTGATTTCAGTTCTAATTATTTTCTTTATCTCTTATTTTATCTCTTTGGTTGGGAATAACTGTGTCTAAGACCAGTTTTCTGTCTGTCTGTTGATTTGCTGTGTCTGGGAATCCCACCTGCTGTACCTGTTCTGGCCTCCAAAGGGCTGGGCATAACCAAGGAGATAAGAGCTAACCATCTGCCTAGAAAGAGCAGTTGGCTCTCTGGTAGTTGGAGAGTACAACTGGTATGTGGTGAGGGGCAACTAGAAGACTCCCCACCGGACTGTCTCCCCCAGGCTCACTCGAAACCCACCATTTACCACCTTGTTCCCACCTCACTCTGCAGCATGACATAACTTGTCACACTGATTTTCCTCTGAGCACACCAAAATAACACTGAGGGGAGTAACTCACATTTCTGCACCACCCCAAAGGTTACAGAGATTTTTCCTTATAATGCCTGAGGTCCATAGTGCGTCCCCATTTTGTTTTATTTTATTTTTTATTTTTTGCTTTTTGGAGGGCAGTTAGGGTTAAGTGACTTGCCCAAGGCCACATGGCTAGTTTTGGTGTTAAGTGTCTGAGGCCAGATTTGAACTCAGGTCCTTCTGACTCCAGGGTGCTCTATTCACTGAGCCACCTAGCTGCGCTGTGTCTTCATTTTACAGATGAAAGAAATGAGGCTGTGACCAGTGACAAAACTGTTCAGAGTCATGTGACCAATAAGTATCAGAACTGGGGTTCAAAACCATCCAGGTAATCTAGAGAATCTGGAGGGTTGTCCTCCATGTAATGGAATGTTGGTAAAAATGAATTTAATAGACTGAGCACTAGACTGAGAACGGGGAGCCCTGGATTTTAGTTTCAGGCCACACAATTACTAGCCATGTGACTTTGATGAAGTCATTCAGCCTCTGACTAAGGCTCCTTGTTTACAGTGAGAGCGATGCTGTTCATGTCAAGTATCTCGTAGACTTGTGAGGAGAGCCATTCAGAAACTTTCAAGGGCCATGTATAGATAGATGAATTATTACCCTGGTCCTGGTGGGTAGATGGACCCAGGCCTGGGTCCAGAATGGAGGCCCAGGGAGAGAGAACCGAGTGATGGAGGAGCTCACCTTGGTGAGGGGCAGCTGTGTGGGCAGAGTGATGCCCTCCTTGGCAAGGAGCTTCTTCTCATCCTCAGTCAGCACCAGCTCCTGGATGTGCCCAACACCTGGCCTCTGCACAGCTGGAGATCCCTGCTGCTGCTGCAGGCAGACCCAAAGCCCCAGAGAGGACAGTCAGGGAGCAGGACCATCCCCCAAAGCTGCTTATGCAGAGCCCAGGCTGGCAAGGGAGATGGAGGGGGTGGAGGGAGGGAGCAAATGGGGTTAATGCCAGTGAGGCTGAAGGTTCAGGGTCAAAAGGAGTGGCAGAGCATGGGGCATAGAACCCTGACCTAGAAGGCAGAAGACCCTGCTCAAGTCCCCTCTGCCACTGACTGGTTCTGACGTGTAGCCTCAGGTGGCTCATCTGGCAAGAGGCAGCCTTGTCATAGCGGACAAAATGCTGGGCTTAAGGTCCTCTTCTGCTGGTGGCTCCTCACTCCCCTCCTCTGGACCTTGACTTCCTCTCTGGCAGATGAGAGGGTGCATCTAATCTCTGATGTCATTTCCAGCTCTTTCCATTATCTCTGAGGTCCCTCTAGGTCTAACTTTCTGTGACTCATTGAGGCCTATATGTAGGCAAGAACATCTGAAGGGCTGCCATCGCTGTGGGTGGCAGCCAGGACAACCAGGCCAATCTGGAAGCAAGATTCAGGGATGGAAACTGGAGGGTCTTATGTGGGAAGTTACCAGGAGACAGGATGTAGGGGAGAATTAGGGCACAGGGCAAGAACATGGCAGATAAATGACACCAAGAAGAAGGAGTTTACCATGTCTGCATTACTGGATAGGAGCAGGTCCTTGACTGTGAGGGTACAGGATGGAGTTGAGCCTGTTGGCTCCAGCCTGTCCTGGAAGATGCCTTCTGGGCTCCACATTGCTGCCCCCACCGGGGTTAACAAGACAAGAAAAGAGACCTCTCAGGGCTGTTTTCTGCTGCAGGGTCTCTTCATCCCTGGTCAGACCCAGAGATCTCCTCTCAGAACCCTCTCTCCCAAATTTGGGCTTTTATCCTTTCCTCTGCTCCCAAGCCCTTCTGATACTTGGCCCCTTCATCGTGGCTTTGTTCCTCGGCCCCCAGGAGCTGCCAGCATTCTCTTCTAACCAAATATCCTCCCCTCTCCACATACTCAAAATCTTCTTTTCTTGTCTCCCCCCCACCTGCCACCCCATAACAGATATGGATTTCCTTGAGTTTAATTTTAGGGTCCTCCATTTCCTTTCCTAATCCTTTTCAGTTAATCTAGTCAAAAACATCCCAGGCAGGGGGATACTCTGATAAGGTAGGATAAAGGGCCTAGATCAATGCCAGCACTCACCCAGATCTATGGACACAGATGACTCTAGCATTGGAGCTCTGGGCCCTTCAGGCCCAGTGGGGCCAGGGCAGGGGCCAGCATGACAGTAGAAAGGTTGAGAAGCCTTTTGGTGGCCATCTGGGCTGGTCCCAGCCTGAAAGTACTGTGGGCTGTCCTGGGGGTCAGAGGGCAGGTCCTCAGAGATCCCACTGTCACTGTCAGCTGGTGACCAGAGTGGGGAACTGGGGATAGAGTCCCCACATCCTAAGATGGAGTTAAGGAACTTGTCTGGTTCTGGAGCTGGCTGGGTCTGCTAGGGACCAAAGAAAAAGGAAAACATAAGTAAAGAGGGCTTGGGGCTAGGAGGGTGAAAAACAAACTCCACTCCCCCCCTTCTAGCACTGTGGCCAGAAATGGAACCATTTCTGAGGGGCTTGGGTAGGACAGTGAGAAGAACCTTTCAAAATAGTTTTAGTTCTAGATCAATGTATAATCCTATGTTTAGGAGTCAGGAGATCTGGCTCTGCTACTGATTCAGCTGGGGAGGAGGTCTTCCTTCCAAGGAACTCACTTGGTCCTCAGCATGGGCACAGTCAGAGTCTCCCAGCTCCATGAGCCACAAGACCCCGTCCTGTGGGTCAAAGAGAAGGTCCAGAAGCTCCAGGCTGTCAGCAGACCCCATGGGGCAGGAAGATGCCATCTGGAACTAAGAGGGAGAAGGGCATTAATGCACCTCTCCCTGCCCTCCCCTCAGAGTACTGCACCAGACCCAACTCTCCTCAGAAAGGTGATTGGGACCCACAGCACAGAGAACCCTTTGCCCCCACTGCTAACCTGAGCTCCAGTCACCATATTCAGAGACAGGGAGTCTGAACAGAGTGCAGGACTTAGAGCCAGGAAGGTCTGTGTTCAAATCACACTTCTGACGCCTAGTAAACTTCGTGATCCTTTTGTAAAATAAGGATGCTAATACCTGTAGTACCTTTCTCACAAGCAATTAGTAAGATTCAGAGGAGATCATGTATATGGGAGGCTAGAGAACCATCAGTGCTGATTCACTCTGTTCCATCTCTGTCTGTCTGTCTCTTTCTCTGCTGAATGAAGGCAGTGTAGCTAGGTACCCCTTGGCCTTTTCCACAAGCCTGACTGCATACTTTGCCAAGTGTTGTGGGCACCTACTCATATGTCCTGAGCTCCCAGGGAGGGACTTTAGCCATAGGGAATAAGAGATTGGGCAAGCAGGTAGCCAGGGAGGGCATGGGAAAAATGGACAGACATTCGTTCTGTTTTCACCCTTGCCAGAAACTCACTCGTCCAACTTTGGGCAAGTCACTGAACTTGAGTTTCCCATCTACAAAATGGGGAGGAGGTTGGTATAGGATATCTTCAAACTCCCTACCGGCTCTGATATCCTTTGTTCCAAGGTCCCTCCCAAATCCAACATTTTTGGTATCTGAAATTCCTTCCCAGCTCTAACACTGGCCCAAGACCCCTTCTTCCATGCTGCCTCCTATACTGTGACAGCTACTTCCTGGCCCTCAATTCCAAAGAGCTCACATCTAGATTTAGATCACTATCTCTAAAGCCTGAAGGATCCTTAGAGATGATGTAGTCTACTTGCCTTGTACAGATGTGAAAACCGAGGCCTGGAGAGGTGATTTTCAAGTGCTCCCACTCCCCCAGTCCCTTGCATCTCCCACTTCTCACCTTTTCTGAGGTTAAGTCCCCATTCAGGAGGGGATGTTCAGGACAGGTTTCTTCTTCCTTTCCCCACCCTGGGGGCAATTTTGGATCGCAAATCCCTGATTCACCAGGCATTGAATCCCTCCCCTAAAATGCTTGCCAAATGCCAGCTGGCTCAACTTTATGACAACATTTCCACTCTGGCAAGGGCTAAAAAAATACCAAGAAAGAGTTGAAATCCCACCCCCTTGGGACCAATTGGTAGGGGTGGGGAGATTGGGGCAAGTGGCTGGAGAAAGGACCAATCAGACAAATCTGCCCTTCCTCCCAGGTGTGTTTAGAGGAGGCGGGGTGACCGTTATCTAAATGTTTTGTGCTTTTCCAGTCCAGAATGGGCAAAGCTCAAAGTCTAGCTCCTCAGGTCTGCCATGACCTTTCCCCTATTTTTGAAGAATGCTTCCCTTCCATAGCATAGCCTTGGCACCCTGAAACCCAGCTCTCCCCATCTCCAACTTCTAGGGGCTGAGCCCTTCCCACTCTCTCCAGACACCAGTTGTCCATTGCTAGAGAATTACCATGCCCCAACCAAAGCCCCCATCAGTGTCAGCCTGTATGAATCTTGCTGATATTTCACCAGCCAGATCACATGCCCTCCTATTCTAGGAAGTCTTTCCTGATCCCTTATGGTTCTCATCTCACCAAAAAGCCTCATAGGGTTTTCTCTCCTCCTGAGTCCATATAATACTTTGGACACCTCTTATGCACACATCCTAACACACTACCTCATAATGTAGTTCTTTGTGTACATGTCTTAACTTTCCCTGCTGGACTTATAGAACTTGCAGTTCTTTTTTTTTTTTTTTGCTTTTTGGAGGGCAATTGGGGTTAAGTAACTTGCCCAAGGTCACACGGCTAGGTTTTTGTTTGTGTGTGCATTAAGTGTCTGAGGCCGGATCCGAACTCAGGTCCTTCTGACTCCTGACTCCGACGCTCTACTCACTGAGCCACCTAGTCGCCCCAGAACTTGCAGTTCTTTATAGCATAGAATGTCAGTGCTTTGAGGAACATTAGAACACAATCCTGTAGTAATAATAATATTGTTGTTCAGTTGTTTTGGACTTTGGGGTTTTCTTGGAAGAGATACTAGAGTGGCTTGTCATTTCCTTCTCTGGTTCATTTTACAGATGAGGAAACTGAGGCAAAGAGGGTTAAGTGACTTGCCCAGGGTCAAGTCAGGCAAGTCACTTAATCCCAATTGCCCTGCCTTCCCCCACTCCAAAAAGAAAAAAAAAAACAAAGTCCAGACAGAGGACAGAGGATCTGCTCCTAAGCCCTTGCCCAGCTAAGTAAGTATCTGAGGCTAGATATGAACTCAGATCTCGGGAAGTTCAGGTCCAGGGCTACCCACTGCACCATCTAAATGCCTAACGTGGACTGCTCTGACTGAAAGGGACTTGAGAAGATATAGGTTGTCAGGGCTGGAAGACCTTCTAATACAAATCTCCTTATTTTACAAATAAGGTCCTGAGAGAAGTGGATTTTAAATTCCCTAAAGGAAAACTCTGAGAACAGAGAGGTCGGTTTAACTGGATCACAGAATTTGGGAAAGGGAGTAATATCCAAGGAGACTGGAAAGATGGGTTTGGATCAAGTTGCACAGAGCTGTAAAAGTCCAGACAGAGGAGGCGGCTAGGTGGCACAGTGAATAGAGCACCAGCCCTGAAGTCAGGAGGACCTGAGTTCAAATCCAGCCTCAGACACTTAACACTAGCCATGTGATCTTGGGCAAGTCACTTAATCCCAATTGCCCTGCCTTCCCCCACTCCAAAAAGAAAAAAAAAAAACAACAAAGTCCAGACAGAGGACAGAGGATCTGTTCCTAGAGGCATAAAGCCATTGGAATTGGTTGGCAGCAATGTGTGTTGGAATGTCGAAGAGATTTGGGGCAGAGGGACCAGTCAGATTGTAATAAACTACTCAAGGGAAGGCCTGAACTGAGGTGGTAGGTGTGGGAATAGAGAAAAGGGATCAGATAAGAAGAATGTGGTGAAGGTAGAAATGGGAAGATTCAGGATAAGGAAGAGTGAAAAGTTGAGGATAATCCCTAGATCAGGACCTCAAGATACAGGAAGTATGATGGTGCTTTCTACCCAAAGAGGGACATTTGGAAGAATGGGAGATTTAGGGAGAAAGAGAATGAGTTCAGTTTTAAACATGCTGAATTTAAGATATCTCTGGAAAATCCAATTTGAAATCTCCAGGAGATAGTTGGTGACAGAGGTCTGAAACTCAGGTGAGAGACTAAAACTGAATATATAGATCTGCATAGAAATGATAGTTCTTAAAGAGAGACAGAATAGAGCAGTTCTTGGACCCCTCTGGCAGTCTGGTGAAGTCTATGGACTCCTCAGAATACTTTTTTTAAATTCACAATTCATCCAAAGGATTCGTGATGAAAATATGCTATCCATCTCCAAAGAAAGAACTGATGGATCCTGAGTATAAATTGAAGCATTCTTTTTTTACTTTATTTTTCTTGCCTTTTTTTCCCCAGAAACATGGCTAATATGGAAACATGTTTTGAATGACTTCATATACATGAAGGTTATCATATCACTTGCCTTCTTAATGAGTGAGAGAAGGGATGGAAGAAAGAAGAGAATTTAATTTTTTTAAAGTTAAACATTAATTAAAACATTTCATCATAGTCGTTTCTTCTGTTCTTAGAGTTTTAATTAAAATATTTCATCATGAAATGAAATGAAATAAAATTCATAATTGAAGGAAAGTCTCTTAGAGGCTAATAGAAATAAAAAGGTAATTTTTTTCCCATGTGAGTTCACAGGCCTCAGATTAAGAATTTCTGGTATAAAGGGAAAAGAGAAGGCCGCCTAGTATAGAACCTTGAGGATTACTCACATTTAAATGTGCGAATAGGAATGATGAGCCAACAAAAGAGCACTGAGAAGTCAGATGGGTAGAAATTAACTAGGAGAATAGTATCATGAAACTACAGAGAAAGTAGTATATAGGAGGAAAGGTCTGCTGGAGCAACATAAGGAATAATTTGCCTTGCTGCAGTGAGGGCCCAATTGAGGTCAAATGACGTAAATTTGTATTGTACCTAGTTAGCGTGGTCCAGGTTTGTTCATCAGCAAGTAAGTAGGAACAGAGGAAGCAGATGGTGTCAATAATCCAAGACTGAGATTTGGGGAAAGAAGAGCAGCAATAGGACAAGGGAGCAAGGATTTCAAGAGTGGAAGAGCGTGTAGGGGGTTGAAATGACTATTGGGTTGAGTTTGAAGAAAGGGAAAAGTGAAGTCAGAGCAAGGGTAATGGCCCATGAAAGTACTAAGGGGTGGAGGGAGTGGAGGTCTCAGTGGGGACAAAGGAGAGGCCTGGGAGGGGCAAAGCCTAAGGAGAGAGGAGTTTGGGCAGGGAGGAGTGCATCAGAGTTCTCATTAGGAAAATGAAACACTTACGAGTAATAACAAGTTTGGGTATGTGACTATCTCTATTTGTGGCTAAGATGGAGTGAAGGAGAACATTAGGGGCTTTGAAGGTGCATCAACACTAATGTTACAGTCGCCTAGCGGAGGGTCAGGACCTTAAGAAGAGGGGAAGATAGTGATGTAGGTCCTGAACTCTCAAAGAAAGCACACTACAGTTACCTAATCTTAATTGTGTGGCCCTCAAAGAAGAAAAGATTATTAAATAGAGGCAAAAGGAGAGTATGGAAGTGACAGCAAGCAGCAAGGAGCATTCCAGCTTCTCTAGGGCCTGTGGAGGGAGGGGAGGTGGGGTTGGCTGGGAAGGGAGAGTATTTTTTAAGCTCTTACTATGTCCCAGTCCTTTACAAATGCTTTGTTCCCTTGTTTCAGTAGTGTCCCGATCTTTGTGACCCCATTTGCAGATCCTTGAGAGGTTTGCCATTTCATTCTCCAGCTTATTTTACAGATGAGCAAAGTGAGGCAAACAGGGTTAAGTGACTTGTCCAGGGTCACCCAGCTAGGAAGTATCTGAGGTCAGATTTGAACTCAGGTCTTCCTGACCCCATGCGAAGTGCTCTATTCATTGCACCACCTAGCTGAGTGTGGGGGGAAAGGTAGTAAAATAAAAGAGAAAAACTATAGCCAGTGATGGAGAAGATAGCTGGGAATGCAATATCAGCAGAGGGGAACCAGATCTCTGTGTGGAGAGTGTGGAAAAAGTATGAGAGAAAGAGGTCCAGGATGAAGAGTTTGCTCTGTAACAGGAATTCCAGAGGGCATAGTGGAAGGAAAGGGCAAAATTGAATTGGGACACGGGCGGGGATGAGGATGAAAGATCATGAAGAGGAGGCAGGGAAATGCTCTCCTAAATAGCTGTTGATTAATTATTAGAGAGATCTGTCCCCCTTTTTCTCTATCCATCTATCTCTCTATGTTCAAAGACAAAAGTAGGCACAGTAAGAGCAGGATGAATTATAGTTTTGAGAGGAAGGCATCTCGGAGAGGAAACTTGAATGAGGAAGGTTTTTTCCCCTAAAATACATATATCTAAAATTTTGAGATATATTTATATTTGATTATATTTTATATTACTTTATTTTATGTATTTTATTATATTGTATAACAATATATAACATAATGCATATTTTTAAAAGTAAATGCTTCAGTTTTTATTGACCAATATAATATTCAGATACACGAATGGTAAAGAGTACAAACAAAATTAATAGAATGAAAACTAGACAAAACTGGAAAAAAGTGAGTTGAAATGATTGTACTTATAAACTTACACTTGTTATCTATCAATTGTTTAGAGAAACAAAAGTTCTCTATGTTAACAAGACAGCCCCAAAAGCTTGGCTTTTGTTGCCACTGTGGTTGCTTCTAGTAGTGTGTGTGTTCGTGTTTCTCTTCACTGCTCTTTTCATTCTACCCCACCTCATGCATTTCTTCCTTCCCAGACTTCTTTGAGCTTTTTATATTCATCTGCAATAACGTTTGATTACATCCATTATACCACTATTCCCCCCCATCTATCTCCTACTCATTTATTACTGAATGGAACTTGAGGAAATTACACAATCTCCGTGACTCGTTGCATTTATATTACCTACTCTGAACTGGGCCTTTAGTGAACTCCAACAATATCTTTTCCTCCTTCCTAATTGAGTCTCTATTACATGCCACACAGTGACTATTCCAAATCTTCTCTTCTCTCCTTAAGTCTTCCACCCTTCACCCCCCATCTCCTCCAAAACACACACACACACACACACACACACACACACACACACTTTCTCTCTCTCTCTCAACTGAGTACTGCCTATTTTGCTGATGCAGTAGGAGATCATCCCATGGATCATGTGTAAGAATGGGTCTATGCCTGGCCCCTTGCAATAGGCCACACAAGCTTTGGTCCCAAGGACAAGGACAAGTACAATGAGTGGCTCCTAATTGGTCCCTGGGTCTTTGTGATGAAGGTGGGTCTGGGGGAAGTGAGAGAGCTGTGTCAGTCAAAGAGGATTAGAGAAAAGATGCTCACTTTGTGGGCTTTGAGGGATGAGAGAGAGTTTCTGGTCCCTTTTCAAAGCTGAGTCTTTTTTGGGATACAGTCAGCACGAGATTCCCTTTGGACTTCTCAGCAGGAGAGGAGGAATTTCTCTCCAGCTTTTCTTCCTCATTAGCAGCTGTGGCAGCCACAAAGATGTGATAGTGCAAAGGGAGCTTGCCTGGGAGAGCCTGAGACTGAACCTTACATCCCCAGCTTCCTCTTTGCATTCATTGTGTTGCTTTTCCTAAGTAGAGGTGATTGAAAGATCCTGAGATGCACGATTTCAGCTCTGGTGGTAAGGCTGTGTATGTACAGGGTCAGGAGTTCTTAGGCAGCCAGAGCTGGTTCCAACAACTATAGAACTTCTCTAAGTCTAAGAAGCATATGACTACCAAAAGGAACCCCCAAGGGGCGGCTAGGTGGCACAGTGAGTAGAGCGCCGGCCCTGGAGTCAGAAGGACCTGAGTTCGGATCCAGCCTCAGACACTTAATGCACACAAAAACAAAAACCTAGCCGTGTGACCTTGGGCAAGTTACTTAACCCCAATTGCCCTAAAAGGGGCGGCTAGGTGGCGCAGTGAGTAAGAGTGCCGGCCTCGGAGTTGGGATGACCCGAGATCAAATCCGGCCTCAGAAAATGAGCACCCACACATAAATAATGACTAGCCGTGTAACCTTGAGCAGGTTACTTAACCCCAATTCCTTAAAAAAAAAAAAAGGAACCCCCAGGATGATTCTGCTAAATATTAAGCCATGTCCTGGTTTACCAGAACTTGTGAGCTGCTTAGTTCTGTTGTCCCACAGTGTGTTCTATGTATTTGCTGATGATTGCTTATGAGTTCTGTGTTTTGAGCATTTATTTTATTTTGTAGGAAATAAATGTCTCTCCTATACCTAATATCTACTGTTCTGGGCCATAAGTACCTTTCTAGAAGGGATCTTATTTAGTGGAGCCTCTGGATATAAACAATGTCTCTGTTTTGTTGCAGAGATTTTTCTTGGCATTCCACTTTAGAATGGGGATGTAATGAGCTAGAGAAATGCCTGACCCACTCTCCAGATGTTAGACTCCTCCAGGACTGAACAGCTTGAGCCTAGAGCCAGAGTCCTTTGTGGGAATATGGCACCCCATGGTAGATCAGGAATAACCCTGAAAAAATTGAGGTCATTCTCTGTGAACTCCATCTTCTCCCCTTCCTTTCTTCTCAAAACTCCCTGACATCATTACCTTTTTTCTTCTCTGATGAAGACCTAAGTGGCCCTTCTCCTTGCCAATGTCATCCCCATTACATGTACCCTTCCCTCTCCTCCAGCATGTGAAAGAAAACACAGACCAAGAAAAACAAGAATGATAAAAAAATGTTTTTAAAAAGTATGCTTCAATCTGCATTCAGACTCCATTAGTTCTTTCTCTGGAGGTAGATAACATTTTTCAACAGAAGTCCTTTAGATCATTGTATTGCTAAGAATAGCTAAGTCATTTACAATTGATCATGGTACAGTATTGTTGTTACTGTCTTCAATGTTCTGGTTTTGCTTACTTCACTTTGCATCAGTTCTTGTAAATCTTTCCAAGTTTATCTGAAACCATCTGGCTAGTCATTTCTTATAGCACAATAGTATTCCATCACAATCATATACTACACTCTGAGCCAAGATAGCAGAGCAAAAGCATGAACTTGCTTGAGCTCATCCCTCAACCACCTCTAATACCTGTAAAAAATGACTCTAAACAAATTTTAGAGCTACAGAATCCACAAAATGACAGAGTGAAGCACATCTCCAGGTAAAGACAGTCTGGTAAGGCCAAAAAAAGGATCTATTGCACCAGGCTGGGAGCTGAGCGCAGTTCTGTAATGGGCTGCACTGGCACAGATCAGTGGCACAGACCTGGCCAGAGCAGACCTCAGGGGATTGGATTACTGGCAGCTGTGGCTGTTTCCAGACTTCTCAACCCACAAAATACCAGGGGGAATGTAAAAGGTCAGCGGGGAAACTCTGTTGGACCTGGGTGAGAGAAGAGCACTGTCCAGCCCTTGCCCCTGGTGATGGCTGAGGTGGCAGCAACAGTAACAGCAGCAGCAGCAGTGGCTGCTTCCAGAGCTCCAGGCCGCAGATGGTAGGGGGACTAGGTGGCTGATCAGAGGGCAATTGCAGGAATCTTTTTGCTGGTACTGAGGTAGAGTTCTCTTGTTTTGCTCTGCTTGGATCTGGGTCACAATCTTTGGTGGTGGTCCTAAGGTAAGGAGGAGCACTGGCATGGCAGAGCTTGGGCAGCTGTGGAGAGGCAATCCTCCTCATAGTTCTGAGGCAGGTGCCTGGAAGTACCTCTGGCAACAGCTGTGCAAAACCCCAGAAATATGGGATACAGCACCCTCTACTCTGGAAGCAGAGCTCTACCATGGCAAAAAACTCAAAAGTCAAGTAAATGGCTGGGAAAATGAGCAAAAAGAGGAAAAGAAATCAGAGTGTAGACATTTTCTTTGGTGACAAAGAAGATCAAAACATGGAACCAGAAGAAGACAGCAAAGTAAAAACTCCTGTATCAAGAACCTCCAAGAAAAACATGAATTGGTCATAGGCCTGGAGGAGCTCAAGAAGGATTTTGAAAGTCAAGTAAGAGAAGTAGAGGAAAAATTGGAAAGATAAATGAGCATGATGCAAGAAAATAATGAAAAATGAGTCAATAGCTTGCTAAAGGAGATTCAAAAAAGTACTGAAGAAAATAACACCTTAAAAAGTAGATTAACTCAAATGGCAAAAAGAGGTCCAAAAAGACAATGAGGAGAAGAATGTCTTAAAAAAACAGAATTGGGGGGTGGATAGGTGGCACAGTGAATAGAACACCGGCCCTAGAGTCAGAAGGACCTGAGTTCAAATTCAGCCTCACACACTTAACATTTACTAGCTGTGTGACCTTGGGCAAGTCACTTAACCCAACTTGCCTTGCCCTCCCCTCTCCAAAAAAAAGCAAAAAACCAAAACCAAACAAACAAAAAACCAAACAGAATTGGTCAAATGGAAAAGGAGGTCCAAAAGCTCACTAAAGAAAATAATTCCTTCAAAATTAGAATGGAGCAAATGGAAACTAATGACTTTATGAGAAATCAAGATATTATAAAACAGACCCAAAAGAATGAAAAAATAGAAGACAATGTAAAATATCTCATTGGAAAAACAACTAGCTTGGAAAATAGATCCAGGAAAGATAATCTTAAAATTATTAGACTACCTGAAAGCCATAATAAAAAAAAAAGCCTAGACATTATCTTTCAAGAAATAATATTAAGGAAAACTGCCCTGATATTCTAGTATCAGAGAGGAAAATAGAAATTGAGAGAATCCACCAATCACCTCTTGAAAAAGATCCCAAAAAGAAAACTCCTAGGAATATTATAGCCAAATTTCAGAGTTCCCAGGTCAAGGAGAAAATATTACAAGCAATCAGGAAAAAATAATTCGAGTATTATGGAAACACAATCAGGATAACACAAGCTCTAGCAGCTTCTACATTAAGGGATTGAAGGACTTAGAATATGATATTCTGGAGGTCAAAGGAGCTAGGATTAAAACCAAGAATCACCTACCAAGCAAAACTGAGTATAATACTTCAGGGGAAAATATGGTCATTCAATGAAATAAAGGACTTTCAAGCATTCTTTTTTTCTTTTTTTTTAACAGCTTATTAATACAGTATTTATTTGTCTTCCCTCTGTCAAACCCTGAGCCTGTGGCTTTCCCCAGGGCTGCCTGGTAAGATGGAGGTGGAGGTAACACAGGTCAGAAGAGACATGGAAGGACCAGGAGGACAAGGAAGAACATTCAGAAATGTAGGGGAATAGAAATGGCTCCATCACATGGCAAAGAGGATGAGGAAGTCCACCATCAGGCAAAAGAGCCCCATGGCCTCAGGGCAAAGCCCAGGATGGCATAGGAAAAAAGCTGCTGCTTCAGGGAGGGGTTCCTGGCATAACCGATGATGAGACTTTCAAACACAGTCCCAATCCGAGCTTGAGAGCCAGCCACCCCCACAGTGGTAGCCCCAGCCCCAATAAACTTGGCTGCTGTGTCAATGTCCCTTGAGAAGGCACTAGTTTGGAATCCAAATCTAGGGACAAGAGAGGTCAAGGGACTTGATGCTGCCAAAATGCTGAGGTTCTAATCTGTCTAAACCTCTGGCCCTTTTAGCACCACTGCAGACAGCAATCTACTCAGCAGCTGAGAGCTGCTCCTCACAAGGGCAGGGGTAGAGATGAACTTGGAGCAGGTGTACGTTCTCAGGGGGTGGGGGGCAAATCTGAAGAGCTGTCAGCAGAGCAGAGGAGACAGAGAGGGAGAGGGACAACTTTCAAGCATTCTTGATGAAAAGACCAGAGCTGAACAGAAAAATTGACTTGCAAAATAAAGAATCAAGAGAAACATGAAAAGGTAAACAGGAAAGAAAAATCATAAGAAACTTACTAAAGTTGAGCTGTTTATATTCCTACAAGAAAATATAATATTTGTAACTCATGAGACTTTTCTCAGTATTAGGATAGTTGAAGGGAATATATGTGTATGTATGTATACATATTTGTGTGTATATGTGTGTATGTCTATATGTGTATGTATATGTGTGTATTTGTATGTATAGACAGAAAGCACAGGGTAAGTTGAATATGAAGGGATGATATCTAAAAAATAAAATTAAGAGGTGAGAGAGGAATATATTGGGAGAAGAAGAAAGGGAGAGATAGAAAAGGGTAAATTATCTTACATAAAAGATGCAAGAGAATATTGTTATAATGGAGGGGAAGAGCAGGAAGGTGAAAGGGAATGAGTCAACCTTACTCTTATTGGATTTGGCTTAAGGAGGGAATAACAAACACACACAATTGGATTATTTTACTCTACAGGAAAGTAGGGGGAAAGGGGATAAGAGGGGAGCATAATAGAAGGGAGGGCAGATTGGGGTGGGGGATAGTCAGAAGCAAACACTTTTGAAAAGGGACAGGGTCAAAGGAGAAAATAGAATAAATGGGGGCTGGGATAGGATGGAGAGAAATATAGTTGGTCTTTCACAATATGACTACTATGGAAATGTTTTGCATAACTACACACTATAGCTTCTATTGAATTGTTTGTCTTCTCAGTGGGGCAGGTGAAGAGAGAAGAAGGGAGAGAATCTGGAATTTGAAGTTTTAAAAACAAATGTTAAAAAATTGTTTTTACATGCAATTGGGAAATAAGATATGCAGGCAATGGGGTATAGAAATCCATCTTGCCCTACAAGAAAGTAAGGGAATAAGGGGGGTGGGGGATAGAAGGGAGGGCAGATTGGGGGAAGGGGTAATCAGTATGCTTGCTATCTTGGGGTGGAGAATAGGGGAGAGATGGGGAGAAAATTTGGAACTGAAAATCTTGTGGAAATGAATGTTGAAAACTAAAAAAAATAAATACAATCATATATTAGAACTTCTTCAGCCATCCCCTAATTGATAGTCATCCTTTCAATGTTGAATTCTTTGCCACCACAAAAAGAGCTATTGCAATAACTTCCTAACTGCTCTTCTTCCTTCAAGTCTCTCTCCCTTTTCCAACTCATCCTCCACACAGTTGCCAAAGAGATTTTGCTAAAGAACAAGTGTAATGGGGTCAGTTGACTACTAAATAAACTTCCATTGACTCCCAGTAACCGCTAGGGTCAAATACTGATTTCTCTGTTTTGTACTCAGTCTTTCACAACCTGACCCCTACCTGTCTTCTAGCCTTATTGCACATTCCTTCCCTTCATCATTTCTACAGTCCAGCCAAACTGGTCATTCTTTCTTCTTCATACTCCACCTCCTGTCCCCAGATCTTTACATAGACTTTTCCCCATGCCTGGAAGGCACTCTCTCCTCATCTCTACCCTTAGAATTCCTATTTTCCTCGAAAGTTCTGCTCAAGCATCATCTTCTACATGAAGCCTTTCTGCATCTTCCCAATGGCTATTGTCTTCCCTTTTGAAAATTAATTATCTTATATTTGTTTTGTATAAATATGTATCACATGTTGTCTCCTCCAAGAGAATATAAACTCTTTGACAACAGGGACTATTTTTTTTTTGTTTTTGTCTTTTTTTATTCCTAGCACCTAGCACAGGACCTGGTACACAGTAGGAACAAATACCTGATGAAGATGAAAATTATGGTGATACATGTAGACTTACCTCCTTTGTCAATAGTATCCTTAGGGTATAAACATAGTAGTGGGATAACTAGGTCAAAGACTACCAAAAATTTTTTGTAACTCCTACATCTGATTGCTTTCCAAAAAGACTAAATGAATTCCCAGATTTCCCAGCAACATATTATTGTACTTGTTTTTCCTATCTGGAGTGTGTATATTTAAAGAAGTAGAAAGCAAGATGAGGATTCCAATTCAATTCAACTTAACATTCCCTTATCAATCACTATCCTGTGGAGAAACAAAGGTAAAGGTGAAAGAAGGTTGGAAAGGTATGTAAAAGACACATTTTGAAGGATCTTAAATGGCAGGCTGAATTCTAGATTTGTATTCAACATCTAAGATTTTTTTTTTTTTGCTTTTTTGGAGGGCAGTTTGGGTTAAGTAACTTGCCCAAGGTCACACAGTGAGGTTTTTGTTTGTGTGTGCGTTAAGTGTCTGAGGTCGGATCCAAATCCAGGTCCTTCTGACTCCAGGGCCTATGCTCTACTCACTGCGCCACCTAGCCGCCACCTAGCTGCCCCACTGTGTATCTTTTAAATGGAAAATTTTCAGAATTATCAGTAAGACTAGAGTCAACAACAATCATTCCTTTTTATTATTATTATAAACCAAGATACTAAAAGTGTACAATGGGTTCATTCAGAGACTCAAGACTAAGGTTTCTTAACCTGGTGTCCATGAACCTAT
Organism: Gymnobelideus leadbeateri; assembly: GCA_011680675.1. Classification (NCBI taxonomy): domain Eukaryota; kingdom Metazoa; phylum Chordata; class Mammalia; order Diprotodontia; family Petauridae; genus Gymnobelideus; species Gymnobelideus leadbeateri. The sequence goes on along the minus strand of WOXC01007906.1, from coordinate 673,297 downwards.
TTTTTTCCTGATATTTTTATAACTGTATTTCAATATAACTGATTTCCATTTTAATCCTCTGCATTTTATTTGATGCATTTAAAAACACTGTTCTGAGAAGTGGGCCATGAGCTTCAATAGAGTGCCTAAGGTCTCTATGACTCAAAAAGAGATCTAGAATCCCTTCCAGAGATGGGAGCTTGCCACTGACTGGATTCAAGGAATTGTGTCATGCGAACGAGGGTAGATGAGAATAGTGATAGTGATAGCTCTCACTCATCTAGCTCCTCAATTAATTCAGCATTCTCAGGTTCCTCCTATATGTAAGCACTGTGCCTAATGCTGGGAAACCAGGAACGAAAGTGAAACAGCTCCTGCCTTCAAGGAGTTCACATTCTACTGGGAGAAAACGCTAAATATATAGAAAAGTCAATACAAAACACATATGGTACAACTTGAGAGGGGAGGAGGGGGAATCAGGAAGGCCTCTTGGAGGAGGTGGTACTGGAGCTGAGCCTTGAAGTGAATAATGAGTGTGAGGGAGAACTTTCTAGGTTTAGATCCCCTGTGAAGGCCCAGAGAAAGAGACTGCAACATTGTGTAGGGATCGTCAAGTAGGCTGGTTTGGCTAGAACCCAGACTGAGAGAACGGGTGGAAGCTGGACAGTGAGAGGTCAACATATCAGAAGGCTCTTCCCGGGTATCAGGCACTTTTCTAAATCCTAGGAATGCAAACACAAACAGGACAGTCTCTACCTTCAAGGAGTGTGTCATCTAATGGGGGAAGTCAACACATAAAAGGAGGTGGGGAGAAGGCAGAGGGGCGTGATGGAGAAAATCCAGAGAATCAGGAAGGAAGCCTGGCTGAGTAGACAGAGAAGCAGGAAGATATAGCCTGGGCTCCTGAAAATGGAGATTATGGGGGAACCAACCAAGTAAAGGAAGGGTCTGCAGGAATGAAGTGAATGTCCAGGGTGGAGAGGCCTCAGGAGCCAAGATGGAGGGCTTGAAGATGATGTTATTTATAATATCCATGTAAGGTGAGTAGTATGTACTTATCCTTGCTTTCAGATGAGAAACTGAGACTCAGAGAGATTAATTGATTTTAATTAATTGATCGATCGATCGATTGATTGATTAATGATACAGTTAATAAGTATCATAACTGGTCGCTCAGACTCAGGTCTCCTAGTGGCACATTCAGATCTCTTTCTACCACATCTACCACATCTCAAAGATGGGACCTGCTCAGCTGAAGCTGAGCTTTTTGTATTGAGAGGAGCCAATAGGCCAGGTGAGATATTTATCTCCTACTGTACAGTAGCACATTTACCTGTTGAGGAGGGGGAAGGGGAGGGAGGAGCAGTTTCTTCTCAGGAATGTTATGATGCAATATTACTCCAGCTGCCCCAAGATGGCTTCATAGTGGTATGATGTAACATAATACATCTAGTATATCACCCCATCGTCTCATGACCCCATGAAATCAACCAGGTGTGTTTGGGTATTGCTTCACAGTATGGTCTTCCTGCTGGGGTGCTCTGTTTCTCAGGATCAGACTTAGAGGCCCACTTTGGGGGCTGCTGGTTCTTGAAAAGACCTTAGAGGTGATTTGGAACAGTATTCTTATTTTGTAAATGAAAAAGCTAAGGGCTGACAGAGCTAGGATTTAAACCTGCGTTTTCTAGGTCTTATGACTCTTTTTAGTACAGAACATGGTAGGACCATCCATGGAAAAAAACATCATAAAGACCTCCAAGGAGAGGGAAGCCCAGCAGCCCCTGAAGAAGCCTTTTCCTTTGTCTGGCCGCTCTGACCAGCAGGAAGTTTTTCCTCATAGAGACCAGAACTATCTGTGGCCCTGTAACTTTCACCCCTTTCTCCTAGTTTTGCTACCTGAGGCCAAGCAAGATAAGTCTAATCTTTCATCCACATGACATTTCTTCAGTGACACCAGCTCTCATGACTCCTCCTGCCTAAGTCTTCTTGTTCTGCAGACTTTAAACATCCTCTTTTCTGTCAAATACTGTCACTTAGCTCTGTGACTTCAGGGAAGTCACCTGACCTCTCTATGTCTTAGTTTCCTCATCTAAACAATGAGGAAAATGTTCTAGATTATCCCTGTGATCTAAAACCATATGAAATAGGGAGTTCTTGTTTTGGCGGGACTGGATAACCACTGAGGTCCCTACCTAAGCCAGATTCTAGAGACTCCTAGCATCACCTAGGGAGATATGCATTTTTTGAAAGGAAAGGTCAGCACTTAACCCAGAGAATGGTGCTCTAATAGGTGAAATGTCAGGTTGCCATGGGGAGTTGTTTTAGAAGAGGGCTTCTCCTAAGAGCTAAATAAGCCGAGAGAGATGGACAGGACCCCGGAATTTTCATCAACAGTAGGAATAAGCAGACTCTAAAAGGGGCCCACAAACACTGAATGATCTTTGAGTAAATATTAGGAATTAAATGAATCAACTATTCCTGCATTTAAAAGATGAACAAGTATTGTTAGGGAAGAGGAAAATTTGGGAACCACATATTCCAAAAAGGTGGTGGAGACCATCTACAGATTTGGTGCTGTACCCCTAAATACCAAAGGGATATTACATAGAATTAGATAAAACAATAACAAAATTCACATGGAGAAATAAAAACTTGGGTATATTGAGAGAAATGATGGCTGGGGAAAAGTATACATGAAGGGGATTTGGTATCATCAGAGCCTCATATTACAAAATAACAATGATCACAATGCTGGTACTGGATTTAAAATGGGAAATTAGATCAGTGGAAGAGATTCAACACAGAAGCAAATGTGCATAGCAGCCTAGTGTTTAATAAATACAAAAATACAAACTACCAGGGAATTCTGCATTTGAAAACATTTGGGAAAATGGGAAAGAATTTTGGAGGAAAATGAGTTCAGGTCAGGCACCATAGAATGGTGTATTTTAGCCAGAGAAAAACCTATCTCCTTACATACTTATATTACCTTTTTGGCTCTTAAAGCCCTTAACAATCGGGCCCCTTTCTCCCTTTCCAGTCTTCTTACTCTATTCTCATCCGCTCACTCTAAGATCCAACAACACTAACTTCTTCCCTCTCCTCACACACAGAACTCTGTAGCTCCCTACTTACAGTCTTCTCATCTGCTATCACCCCGCCCTCCCCTCCCCCGAGTAGCATGCTTCCTCTACTTACCTCCACCTCCTGTCTTCCTTCAAGATTCAGTTCCAATCTCACCTTCTGGAGGAAGCCTTTCCTGATCTCATCTCCTTCCCTTTCCTCACTCCTTCCATTTCTTTCATCCAGTTTTCCCTGTAGATAGTTTGTACATAGTGGTTGTCAGATTTGCCATTTTCTTCTCCAGCTCATTTGACAGAAGAGGAGACTGAGGCAAACAGGGTCAAGTAACTTGTCCAGGGTCACAGAGCTACTAAGTGTCAGAGGCCACATTTGAATATGGATCTTCTTAATTCCAGTCCCTACATCTTGTATGCAATAGGCACTTGATAAATGCTTTAGCTGACTGCCTTTATTTTTTGGTCTGAATCTGTAATTTTATGAGGAACTCCCAGTATAGAAACTTCCTCTTTTGATGCAAATAGGCAACTTTTCTGTAACTTAAAGTCCTAGAGATTTACCTGGGGCCCTGAGAGTGTGACTTACTTGCCTATGGTAGTAAGGCCATGATGTACCAGAGGCAGGATATGAGCCAAGGTCTTCCTGATTCCAAGGCCAGCTCCCTATCCATGAACAACACACACACACACACACACACACACACACACACACAAACATAAGTATGCATGTATATATGTATACATACATCTGTATATTTACATCATGCACACAAATTCCAAATGGATCTATAATCGAAACATTTAAAATTATACCATAATAGAGAAAAGAAGCCTATATTTTTCACAACTGTGGACAGAATTAGCTATTAGAGTTAGAGAAATTGTAAAAGACAAGTCTGACACTATAAAATTGAAAAAGTTTCACGCTTTGCTTGGGAAGTGTCTTTAGCATCAAAACAAAGTTGGGGGGGCATGCGGCTAGGTGATGAAGTGAATAGAGCAACAGCCCTGGAGTCAGGAGGACCTGAGTTCAAATACAGCCTGAGACACTTAACACTTACTAGCCGTGTGACCTTGGCTAAGTCACTTAATTCCAATTGCCCTACCTTCCCCCCTCCAAAAACAAAAACAAAAGTATACCAACTCAGTGTTTTTTCAGGCAGGAGTGAATAGGAAATTGTCAGTCAGTCAACTAACATTTAAATTCTTTACAGTGTGCCAAGCACTGTGCAAAGCCCAGTGGTATTGTTGCATCATTTCAAGCCCTACCTGAGAGGCAGCCTGGTATACTGGGAAAGATGCTGGACTCAGTGTCAAGATGCCTTGACTGAAATCCTACCTCTGATACCTATTGGCTATGAGACCTTGGACAAGTCACTTCTCTAGGAGCCTCAGTTTTCTCTTCTATAAGGTGGTATGAATAATATTTGAACCATAAGCTTTGTGCAGAAAGTGCTTTGTAAACCATACAATGCTACAGCAATTTACGCAGGGTTAGGCCCATACCAATAGTGCACAGTGTGTTGATTCCTTTGCTCTTCTCTTTCCCTTAAGAGATTACAGAATCATAGAATCTCAACGCTAGAAGAGACCTCAGAATGCATCTAATATAACCTATTTCTTGGCAGAGATCCCTGTATAACAACATCCCAGAAAAATGTAGTCCTTCAGTATCTGACTGAAGAACTCTAGAGGTGAGACAACCGTTCATTAGAGACTGAAGCAGCTACTTCCACTTTTTTTTTTGGAGGGGGCAAAGGTAGGGCAATTGGGGTTAAGTGACTTGCCCAAGGTCACACAGCTAGTTTTTATGTTAAGTGTCTGAGGCCAGATTTGATCTCAGGTCCTCCTGACTCCAGGGCTGGAGCTCTATTCACTGAACCACCTAGCAGCCCCCAGCTCCTTCCACTTTTTGAACTGGTCTGTAGGAGGAACAGGATACTTTCAGAGGCAGGGGAATCTTTATTCATATTCTAGACCACTCCCTAGGGGCCTGAGCTGGAGGAAGAGGCCAAGAAGTACCCTCCTGGGGAAGCCAATTGCTTTCTTCCTGGACCAAGAGAGGGTGAGTAAGACTGGTGACTGGGTGTGGCAAGTGTCATAGCTCAGGGGGACAAGTAGGGGAGGGGAAAGAGGATGACTGATCTGCTTACTTCGCAATTCTAACTGATTAGGAATTCTCTGCCTTCAACTCACCCAGGTGAGGTATATGGTAGTTCCAAGACCACCCAGCCTTCCTCCATTGAAGTTCCACTCAGCCAGACTCAGGCCTGGGCTCTGAGAGTACTAACCCAGAAACAAAACAAATGCCTGCCCTCAGGGAGCTGATTGTGTCCTCTGCCACTCTCACTGGAGGAGAGGAGACTTCTAGTCCAGCAGATACAAGACCCTGGGGGCTACCTAGGCGTCCCTGGATATTCTTTCTATCCCCAAGAAACTAGTCAGCCAATAATTAGGAGAGAATTTCTTCACTGTGAAATCCTTTGAGTCTAAACTATATTCTTGAGGACTAATAGCTGTGTTCTGCTCCCACCTCCAGTCTCTTTCCCCTTTACTAAGTTGTGACCCAGATAGAGGTGGAGAAGATGGGGGATGTGACAGAGTTGGGTACAGTCATAGGGTTTATAACTAAAATGGGCCTTTAGAATCATTTATTCCAACCTCCTTATTTTACAAAAAAGAAAACTGTAAGGTTGAAAGAGAAGGGACTTGTCCAAGATCCTGGAGGTAGTAAGGGGCATAACCAATATTCAATCACTTATCCTCTCCCCTAATGGCTCAGGTGTGTGTCTCTATGGAGGGCAGTGTTGTTACATGTGTGTGTTTGAATGTGACACATATGTATAGTGTGCAGATATTTTATATATGATGTGTTTTGTACCTAGGTATGTTTAAATGTGTTTGTGACTGTGTATGTCTGTCTCTTTCCATGCTTTCCATGGGTAGCAGGAATTCCTGTGCATATCTGAATATATATATATTGGGAAATGTAGTAAAGAGTTAGGTCTTATTCCATCTTTGTATCCCTTAAGGTGCCTGTTATTAGGCATTGATTCAATTGAAAATTCAACTTTGCAGTTTTTTTTTGTTTGTTTGTTTTTGGAGGAGGGAAGGCCAGGCAATTGGGATTAAGTGACTTGCCCAAGGTCACACAGCTAGTTAAGAGTCAAGTGTCAGAGACCAGATTTGAACTCTGGTCCTCCTGACTTCAGGGACAGTTCTCTATTTAGTGCACCACCTGGCTGCCCCTCAGAGTTTTAATTTCAGTGGAATGGCCCAAATGTGACTGCTTTCCTTCTGTGAAGCCGCATTCCTATGCCATTGCAGCTCCTATCCTGTGACCCTGTCCTACTGATTAGTGACAGTTCCCCATATCCCACATATTCCAGATCTACCCCCACTTGCTTCAGCTGTCTTCCTGACATGCCTGGGTATGTTCCCCTTCTTGTTCTGGAGATTGTAATCAAATTAACACTGCCATTCCTGGAAAAGATAGATCAATTGTCCTCTGAATCCACTCACTGTCTGGGTGACTTCCCAGGCCAAAACATCCCTCCTAGCTATCACCTCCTAGATGTTTCCTTTTTTCCTATTAGAACATAAGCTCATTTAGGGCAGGGATTGCCTTGCTTTTTGTATTCATGTAGTCAGAACTTAATAAATGCCTAGCACAAAATAATATAAATGTTTCATCATTCATTCATTTGTTCACTTGGTATGGGTACATCTTCCACTGATGTAGAATGTAGCTACTCCAAGATTTAATGGGTGGTTTCAGGAGCAATAGTGTTTGTTTTTTTAAATCACCCAAAGGTCAATAATGAACCTCTTTGAAAGTAGTGAGACTGTTTCTTCAGTGTATAGTGAACATCCCAGGCTAGAACTTTTCAGTTTGGTGGGACCAAATAGATCTCAATCTCTGCTGGCATGGCATCTTAGAAACCTGGTTGACCTCCATGCCAAAGTGGGGCATTAGAGGAAGACTTTAACTAGTTGGGAGATGAGCACTTCTGTGATAATAGGAATATTACTAGCTACATGACAATGATCAAGCCAACTGTCCTCTTTGAGCTTGTATTATATATTGGAGCTGAAAAGGCTTTGTGCTCTAGTCCAGCATGCTGAATAAGCACTGTTAGATTTTATCTCAAAGTCTGAGAAGAAGAGAAAGGTTCTCTGTCCTCCCTCAAGGTAGACATCTTCCAACAAGCCAGGCCAGGGACTGGGCTCATCCTCCAATCCGTGGTTCCCTTCTCCAGCGTAGGGACTTCCCTCCCAGTAGGCTCAGATGAATGAAACCAGTATCTCCATATCTTCCAAACTTGAAAGAATTCTTCCACACCCGGAAACATCCATCTCAAGATCAGTGTTCCGGGACTATGGAACATAAAGCTGAGGAGGCAGCAAAAGACTTTGACTCAAATTATCTTACCTTCGTCAGCCCCAGAGCTCTTGTCCTGTGGGAATCTTTGATGGGATGGAAAAGGTCCAGCTCTTCCCCACCCCTTATGGGAAGTCCCAGAGTTCCATGATGATACCTTCTCTAGGGTCTTAAAAAGAGAGCCAAAGGCAAAGTTTCTCCCTTTAAAAAGGTTCCCTGAGTCATTGGCTCTTCCTGCTCAGTGGCCAATAAGGGGATTGATTTCTTTGTTATCTGCAAAGCACCCTAGCCCTGAGTCACCTATGACTTGCTGTAACAAGTCAGGGGCTTCATCATTCCCAAAGTACCCAGATTCTTAGCCAGCAAATGTGGTGACTGGAAGGAAGGAGGGTAGCAAGGCTACGTAAATTCTCTGTATAACTCCTGCTTACAGTTTTAATAATTAGCTGGCTGATCTTCCACTAAAGTCCTTCTCTGATACTCACTGTGGTCAGGCGGAGGACCCTTGGGTCCTCCCAAGCTAGAACTGCCATGGGTTACTCATTGAAGGACCAGCCTAGCTAAGGTCAGGGTGACTCAGCTCTGAACTCACAAAGGTGGCCAGGTGATGAGATTTTTCATGAAGAAGAGGAGTTATGGAACAAATGCTCATCCCAATGAAATCATTAATCCTTGAGGTGGCAATTGATTTGAAGGCCAGTATACATAGGGGGTACATATTTCCCTATTTGTGTTCTAGCAGCTTTATAACCATATCACAACATGGGAAGCTCAGCTTTAGGGAGCAGAGGGAAAGAAATTTTATCAATAATCACTGCATAAGATCCCCAAACTTTATTTAGGGGTTTACATTCTAAGCCAAAAAACAGTCAGTTCCTTAAATTCCTTGCTCTGTCCCCACCCCTTCCAGTTCAGCTACCAATCTCATCTATGTATTTTATGCCTCTCCTTGGGAGGAAGGCACTGTTCTGTACTAGGTACAAGGGTCATTGGAGGAGGGGGCCCTCCCTCAAGCTTAGGGGGTGGGGCTGCCTAATAGTTGAAGATATTGTCATTCTTCCTCTCTCTTCCTCATTGGTCAGGTGGAGAAATCCAGGGTAAGTGATTCAGTCCAGCTTGGTGTCATTGGAGGAACTGGTAGAGTAAGTATCCCATGAGCCCTCTTTGGAGATGTGGGAGGGATAGAAGTTCGCTGTTTGACCCTTGAGTCCTGGAGTGTAGTCCTGAAGGCTGGGCCCAAGACTGAGGTTAAAACTCAGAATTAACTGAACTTTTACTTACTTCTTTTTTGTATCCCCAAATATTGCCTGAATAGCACCTAGACATCGACAGAACTATGTTCTTAAGGCAGGGGTTCTAAACTTTTTTGTGTCATAGACCCATTTGGCATTCTGGAGAAACCTATGGATTCCTTCTCAGGATAATGTTTTTTTTAAATTGAAAGAAATGACAAATTTTAGCTGAAGGTTGGGGAAAAGATGTCATTTTTTCCCTCATTCAAATTCCCATCCTCAAATTTATCCATAGACCCCAGGTTAAAAACCCCTATTCTGTAGAAATATAAAACATGTCAGGATTGAAAGGAATCTTAGAGGATAACATAATCCAACCCCTCATTTTACACATGGGGTAACTGAGGCTCAGAGTGATTTGCCGATGGCCACACAGCTAGTCTGTAATGAAGCCAGAAGTCCTGATCTTCTGATTCTGAAACTCTGTAGTCTTTTTACTGTCATTTAGGCATTCAATAAATGTTTGTTGAATGAATAAATGACATCTTGGGAGTAAGGATATCAAAGCATTTAAGAAACATTCAATAATCCATTATTTTCAGAATGAATAACCACCAAGAAAGATGCATAATGGAATGTACAGAATTAGGAATAAGAGTTTACATAAAACCCTTAGCATTCTACAAAGTAGAACCAAATGAATTAATAGACAACAACAACAAATGCATTTGTGGCTTTTCATTTTATAAATCTGGCTTCTGGCTCCTATTCATAGGAACCCTTTTACAGATTCCCCTTAATTCTAATCCTTTCCTCTCTGGTGATTCTCTCCAATTTATCTTGTCTATAAGCTTTTTGGTGCAGTTGTTTGCATTTAATCTCCTACATTAGAATGAGTTCCTTGAGAGCAGCGACTGTCTTTTGTCTTTCTTTGTATACCCAGCGCTTAGCACAGTGCCTGGCATATAGTGGGAACTTAATAAAGGTTTATTGATTGCTTAATTATGTATACTATATGTGTGTTCATGCATATATATATGTACACATGTACACATATGCACATGTTTATATATACATGTGTGACCCAAGTTTCTCTAGGCATGCCCAGTTCTCTTAATGTGGAGCCTGCTGTGTCTCCTACCACTTGGGTGGGGATAGCTCTCTCTTGATTGGCTGCCTTAGGCTTTAAAACTGGAGAGACTGTTCCATTTGCAATTTTTCCACTGCTCTTTTTCCCCAGGTTCTTTCCTAAGTACTCTCCAGTGGGGTGGTATGACCTGCCAGACTGGCAAGGAATCCCAGGGGAGCACAGGTGCCTGGGACTCCAGACAGAGTTGTGGGAGCAGGGTTTTGGACTTGGAACTGGGTTGGTGCTCTTTACAATCCAACTGAGCTGTGAATCTAATTCTCCTTCCTCTCCTCCAGAGACTGGTGTGGTGCAATGGGGAAGGGGGTACAAAACCCCATGTATGATACTAAGCTTGTATGTTTGTGGTCATATCTTTTGGAGAAAACATTTCTGTGTAAAAGTTAATCTGGCTGTTAGTGCTTAATAAAAACTGGAGTGCAGGGGGATACCCCTAGAATTTAGGGAACAACACTGGGAGAGGTAAGAGCCATTTGCAGAGGCTTCCAATCTCCTTAAGGGTCCTGGAGGTGGGTGGGATGGGAAGATTGAAATCTAACACATTTGGCCTTCAGGCAGTGGGGCTAAGATGGTCTGTTACACATACATACATATTTTGTTTCAACACATCATAGAAAGCAAATTGTATAACCAATTGGATCCCCCACAATGTACAATCCCTGAAAATATTTAAGTAAATCATAAAGAGTGAGTAATCTAGTATTCCAGCCAGTGTTCTCTACATCTGAAAAGCAGGTTGACTGAGAATCATAATGTAGAATCCTCTAATGGGACCAGGCTAAACAGAGTTGCCCCTTAGCAAAATGGAAGAGTTAGTGAAGTTTGTCTCCGCCCTTTTCCTCTCATCCTTCCCTCATCCCCCGCCCCTTAGAAGCTCAGGCTTCTAATTGGAGTAAAGACTCATTCATCAGGGACTGATAGCTTTATCTAGTTGGAGCTTCCTTCTCTGACCCCCTTACTCAAGCCTGATGATGCCTTAGAAGACTTCATGAGTTTCCACAATTTAAATCCAAAACCTAAAAACCACCTTCTCTGCATCTCTGCCCTAACTAGGCTGATCTTTTGACACATTCTCAAGCAGATTTTCCAACTTGATAGGATGTGCCTTGGATGCCACAGTTTAGGGTCACCTCTATACCACAATGACAAAGGAGAAAGTTAGTGGAATTAATGTGACCTCCCCTGAGACTCTGCATTTTAAAAGAAGGTGATGCTTGTCCCAAAGGAATATATTACTAAGGTTGTATTTCAGAACTAATTGTATACACAGTCTTCCAGATGTTTCATAAATATAACAATAATAATGGCTCACATTTATATAAAACTTTTATTTTATTTAGATGCATTTGATTGATGCTTTTGTCTTTGAGTTCATTTCTAGAGAAAAACCCCCTCCCTTACAGGTGCCTAATAAATGTTTATTGACTGACTAAGGCAAAAAAGCAAAAACATGATACAATGAGGAAATCTGGCAGATATTGTAATAGTTGTAACAGTCGTGCTCCTCTCTGAGGCTGGTATGTTTCATTATCTATTCTCCAGAAGTTCATTGGGTATTTTTAATTATTTGGGGTTTGACTTCTGTTTAGCAAACATTTTTGTTGTTGTAGCCATTATGTATAATGCTCATTTGGTTCTGGACAAATTTATACAACTCTTCCCACATTTTTAACCCCTTATTTCTTTTAGCAGAATAACATTCCAGTAACCTAAAGTTTTTTCTTGCCATTCTTCTATATATAACTTTTCTCATAATAGTCCTTTGAGGTAGGTAATACAAACATTATTACATCTATTGTTATTGAAGAGGATATAGTCTCAAATCAGTGATTTTTCCCAGGGTCACAGAGCTCATACTTAGTGGTGAAGGCAGGATTCAAACCTAGGTTTCTGGGCTCCAAGATCAGTAGTCTTTCCAGTATGCTCAGCTATTGAATTCCTAGGTTTGAGCAACAGCTGTCATTCATAGCTGGGGCTATCCCTGGAGAACATCGTAGATTCAGAGCTGGAAGGAACCTTAGTGCACCTCCTTCATTTTATATGAGGCCAAGATAAATTTAAAAATTGCCCAAGGTAGTTGTTCAGTTGTGTCCAACTCTTGATGACTCCATTTGGGATTTTCTTGGCAAAGATACTGGAGTGATTTACCATTTCCTTCTGCAACTCATTTTATAGTTGGGGAAACTAAGGCAAACAGGGTTAAATGACTTACCTAGGGTCACACAGCTAGTAAGTGTCTGAGGCTGGATTTGAACTGAAGTGTCTTAGACTCCAAGCTTGGCACTGTATTCATTGTGCCACCTAGCTGTCCAATATTATCCAGGTAATGATTAACAGCTACTGACTACAAATACCTAGCTCTTTCTACTATACCATGTTGCCTCACATCCCTTTGCCAGGCTGAGTCACAAGACCTGAGGTTTAGTTACATTTATTTATTAACCTTGAGCAAGTCATGTAACTTGTTTCAGCCTCAGTTTTCCCATCTGTAAAATGGAGATACTACTTGAACTATCTATAACCATCTGTCATTTCAATAACTTCTGAGGGAATTTCCTTCATTCCATCTAGGGACAGTTAGATGGTACAGTGGATAGAATACTGGATTTGGAGTCAAGAAAACCTATACTCAAATACCACCTTAGATACTTACTAGCCATTTGACCCCAGGAAAGTCACTTAACCTCTGTCTGTCTCAGTTTCCTCATCTGTAAATGGATATAAAAATAGTGTACCTACCTTCCAGGGTTATGAGGGAACGACCTCACTGTGCAAACCAAGCACTTTCATAAACTGCTGAGTGTTACTTAAATATGAGCTATTGTTACCAGTGCTTGAAGAGGGGACTTGAAACCATGCTATCTGTTGATTGGTTGAAAAATATGAGAGAAAAAAATTTAGGTTTTAACAATTTATCTTTGGTGGGCGGTGAGTTCCCTGTCACTGGAGTGAAGGCTGGATAACCAATTTCTGGGGATGCTGTCAAGGGTATTCATGCATCAGACAGAAGCTAGATTAAATGTGCTCTAATGTCCCTTTTAGCTCTCCAAGCTGTTGGTAACAAAGAAGAGATGCATTTATACAATCAATATGTACCCTATCCCCTTCCAAGGGAAAGATGCCCTCCTCTCACCCCAGGTTACATTTTTTATGACTTCTTCAAAGCTTCCTTCGATGTTTATTTCAACCTGGTAGAAATGTAAGGACATTTCTTTAAAATAATGTTGAGAAGGAAGAAAGTCCATTATGTTATTTATTTCCTTTTCCTATTTCAGTAAATTCCAGAATGAAAAATTGTGTATGATCATTTGCTCTGGCTTGATATTGCCCTCTATAGGAGCAAAAGGATCTGGATCTGAACTTCCTCCATTCCTCCTCAGAGATTTACTGAGGATATATTAGTCCTCAGCAAAATTACTAAGGCCTACCTAAAAAATTTGCCTTCATCCCCTCCCCTTGCCCCTCAGCCCAAACTTGGCCATTTTTAACCCTTCCCCTTTCAGTCTGTAGACTCTTACCCACTGCCAGGACTCCCTGATCCTCTGAAGGTCATAGATCTCAGACATACTGAAATACTTCAGAACTGATGTAAGTGGGTACTCTTGGAAAACCAAAGCCAGAGAATACAGAGCACAACTCCCTCATTTCCACATGAAGAAACTGAGTCCCAGAGAAGCGCCTAAGGTCACATAGTTAATGGCAAAGCTGGGAATAGAAGCCAAGTCTTCACTTTCAGTCCATTATGTTATCAACTAGAGCACACTCACAAGACTTTAGTCAGTCAAAAGGCATTAATTAAGCACCTACTGTGTGCCTGGCACTATGCTAAGCATTGGAGAGATAAAGAAAGTTAAAAGATAATCCCTGCTCTCTTAAGAGCTCACAATTTTTGGAGGAAAATGTAAAAAGTACCAAGAAAAAGGAGTTGCTTTCAACAATAGACAACCTAGGCAAATTTGTCCTAAGTTCTTTAGAGTTTGTATCAATTTTTGGTCTTGTAAATTAAATTTTATTTTTAAAATTTTTTTCTCTGGTCTCTGTCCCCCAGCCCACTGTGGGGAAAAAAGGGAAAGAATTCTTGTAACAAATATTTATAATCAAGTGAAACAAATTTCCTCATTGGCTGTTTAAATGGTGATAGTGTTGGGGCAGCTAGGTGAGTAAAGCATCGGCCCTGGAGTCAGAAGGACCTGAGTTCGGATCTGACCTCAGATACTTAACGCACAAACAAAAACCTAGCCGTGTGACCTTGGGCAAGTTACTTAACCCCAATTGCCCTCCAAAAAGCAAAAAAAAAAAAAAATAATAATAACAATTAATTAATTAATTAAAAAAAAGAAAATAAATGGTGATAGTGAAACTATATCAAAACAGAGACCACAAAGAAGTAACAATAGAATAAAAGACATTAGCCTTTTATCATAACAAAGTCAATACAACAAAAGGCACATAGGGAGTCAAAAGCCTTGGGTTCAAGCCCCAGCTCTCCTACTGACTGTGTGACTTTGGGTAAGTAATTTTAGTTCTCTTGAGACTCAGTTTCTTCATCTGCAAAATGGAAATAACCAGACTGTTATGAAATGCTTTGTAAAATACTATATAAATTTGAATTATCAATTCAATTTAATTCAATAAACATTTATTAAGGCCCTCCCTGCACAGAAAGTCCTGTGTAAGACTTTTGGGATACAAAGGCAAAAAAAAAAAAAGCAGTAAAAAAAACCCAAGTCCCTACCCTCTCAGAACTTATATTTGATTGGGGGACATGCAATATATATATATGAAGAAGCATAGTAAGTCAATCAGCATTTATGAAGCACCTACTATGTATCAGGTACTGTGCTAAGTTCTGAAAATACAAAGAAAGGCAAAAGATAATTTCTGCCCTGAAGAAGCTCAGTCTAATGGAGAAGACAACTATGTGCCAACAAGCTATAGAGAGGATAAACTGGAGATAATCCACAGAAGGAAGAGGGATTGGAAAAGGCCTCTCTTGTAGAAGATTGGCATCTAGGACATTTCATTCAATTCAATGGGATTTCTTTGGGCTCTACGTGTTAGGTCTTCTATAGAGCATTTATGGGAGGATGTGAAATTCATCAACATAAGAAGGTGGTGCATATGGGCTGTAATTGGCTGATGTAGAATACCTATATCATAGATGAGATCATAGATGCATTGAATTATTGAAGCTTAAGAATGATAGCTCACATTTAATAGCTTTAATTAAAAACAACCACAACTTTCCTTGTGAGGGGGGTACTACAAAGTTTATTATTCCCATTCTACAGATGAGAAAACTAATATGAAGTAACTTGTGTAAGGTTCCCAGTTAGTAAGAAGCAGAACTGGACCTCAGTCCAGTTTATGATTCCTAATCCAGTGCTCTTTTCACAAAGAGTAATCCTTAACTCAAAGGAATGAATTTTTTTTTTGCTTTTTTTGGAGGGCAATTGGGATTAAGTAACTTGCCCAAGGTCACACGGCTAGGTTTCTGTTTGTGTGTGTTAAGTGTCTGAGGTTGGATCCGAACTCAAGCCCTTCTGACTCCAAGGCCGGCACTCTACTCACTGCACCACCTAGCCACCCCTAAAGGAATGAATTTCTAATGGTGATATTAACGACTGGTTCCATCAAATCACCCTTCATAGGCCATCTATTTCAACAAGCTGCCATTGATATCATCCATTCCTTTTCAGCCTCATCTGCTTGCTCCCTAGACCTTAGTTTCCACTGCTATGAAATGAAGGAGTTGGACTAAATGTTCTCTCAGTCCTTTCATTTGTAATAATAACAACATTAACAAACATCAATTAAATATTTATGCAATGCTCATTAGCTATGAGATATGATAGACATTTAGAGACTGTGGAAAAACTGCTGGTTTAAAGTCAGAGGACATGGCTTGGTATCTTGACTCTTTATTAGATTATGACCTTGGGCAAATCACTTAATTTTTCTGAGCCTCAGTTTCTTTCACCTATACTTACTTCAATGCTAGAAGGATCCACAATTTATTTCATCAGTACCAATCAGTCAACAAGCATTTATTAAGTGGGTACTATGTTCCAGGCACTATGCTATACACTTTAGTTACAGAAAAGGGACAAGGGAGAGGCATCATGTAAATAAAATACAAGATATTTGCAGCATAGATGGAAGGTGATCTCCAAGGGAAGGATACAGGCAGCTAGGATGATGGGAAAAGCCAGGGGGATTAAGAGGGGACCATGAAGCAGCAGAGCATTCCTGTCATCGGGATGGGGGATGTTCAATGCCATGATACAGAGATGAGATGGTGTTGTGTTCAAAGAACAGAGAGTAGGTCAATACTAAAGAGAGACTAAAAGTGTAAGAAGATAGCTAAAGTAGGAAGAGGCAGATTGGAAAGAATTTTAAATATCAAACAGAAGAATTTATATTTAATTTTAGAACAGGAAACCACTGGAGTCTTTCATTAACATAGATGACAACACCTCTATACCTTGGAAGACAGTTTTCATAAGTTGATTTTGTCAAAAAATTGATTACTCTGCAGTCAGCCTTCTTAGTAACAAGCCTCATGGAATTCATTTGGCATGGAAAGCACATGTGACTACATAGAGAGGCAATTGGTGTTTCTGAGACCTGTTAAAGACCTAGCTTGAAAAGGCTAAGATACCCTACTACATTCTGGGACATCTCTAGTTGTCCTGATCTATATCTGGCCACTGGACCCAGATGGCTCAGGAGGTGAAAGTGAGGCTGGTGACTTTGCACAGCCTTCCCTCACTTAAATCTAGCTCAATTGCATGTAATGGCATCACCTCCTTGATGTCAAGGTCCTCTGTGAGAATAAAGGATAAACAGCAGCACCTTTGGGGTGTAACTGGAATAACTCTTCGGAGTACAGCATCTACCCAAGCCAGAAGGTGGTAGTCCAAGCCTGGACTGCCCCAGTTTGCTACCACTGCACATGTGTGAGCATCACCTATGTTCCAACTTTGAACAATTTCTTCACCTTCAACTGCACATGCTCAGTCCACAGCTTCCCAGATGTCTTTCCCTGACTTTATATAAGAATGTATATAACTGTTACAAATCTCTTGTGACTTAGTCCCTCAGTGAATTGGAATTCTTTCTTTGAATGTAGCTGATTATGAGCTGACTGCTGCTGACCTTAATAACTACTAGCTGACTAAAGCTGACCTTGTCTGGTTCTCATACCCATGAATTGCTTGAGGCTGATCAGAAGTCACTATCACCCCACCCCCACCCCAAGTGTCTCTGACTGTTTTGTAAAATTCAACTCAATTTCCAAGCTTGGAATAGCTAGGTGGCACAGTGGATAGAGCACTGGGCCTAGAATCAGGAAGACTCATCTTTCTGAGTTTGAATCCAGCTTCTGGCAATTACTAGCTGTGTGATGCTGGGCAAGTCACTTAACTCTGTTTGCTTCAGTTCATCTGTAAAGTGAGCTGGAGAAGGAAATGTCAAATCACTCTTTGTCAACAAAACCTCAAATAGGGTCACAATGAGTTAGATACGACTCAAAACAAAACTGAACAATAAAATAAGGTTGCACAGTGAATTACCTGTTAATTATCATTAACTCAGATGTTTCCTAAAGCAAAAATCTGACCCTTGCTATTCCCTTGCTCAATAAAAGCCAGTGGTTGCCTATTCCCTCTATGATCAAATACAAACTCATTAATCTGGCACTTTAAAACCCTTCACAACCTGGAAGTAGCCTACCTTTCCAGCTTCATTAAACAATACTCTCCTTTGTTCATCCTATAATCCAACCTAATTAGCTTCTTTGCTGCCCCCCCCACACACACACACATTTCACTACGGTGCCTTTGCCCTGGCTGTGCCCCATATCTGGCGTGCATTCCTTCTTCACCTCTGCTTCCTGGAACCCCAAATTTCCTTTGTAGCTCTGTTCAAACACTACTTTCTCTAGGCCTTTCCTAATCCTTCTATATTGCTTCCCCTCACAGTCACCTCATTTTAAAAATATGCTTATATGTGTATGTTATCTCCCACAATAGAATGCAAGCTCCCTGAGAGCAAGGACTATTTCATTTCTGAAATGTGCTGAGCACAGTGCCTAGGGAACTTTTAAATGCTTTTGGATTGATTGGTTTCCAGATGCTCCTCAGTATTGGTATTGGCATGGACAGGCTTATCAAATTCTCTGAGCAACCTTGAGTTCTTTGTAGAAAAGGTACTTTTAAAATTTACAAATCAACAATCTTGAGACAGTCATACACTTATCAGATCTTAGCAGGTCTAGGTTATTTTTAATTGCTCTGTACAAAAGTCACTGCTCTTCCGGAGACCTTGAGTTTGATACTTTGAACAGAGAAATTATGCCATTTCATCAGAACCAAAACTGAATTCTTCTGCCTGAAGACTCCTTATCACAGACCCAAGCAAAAGTTGGTAACATAAGAAACCAGCAATATCATTTTGATTACCAGTAGGTTAAGAGGAAGTGAAAGGTAATTAATTACACAATCATAAGCTCAGAATGGAAAGGATCTCAGAGGTCACAGAATTCAATTTATACTTGTAAAAGCATTTCCTCTATAACAGTGCTGTCAAACTCAAATGGAAACTATCCCTGAAGCCAGAGGCAGACTGACTTAGAAAACCACAAATTAATATTATCTATGTTGTATTGTATTTTTATTTATTGCTATTAATGCTAAGCATTTCTCAATTACATTTTAATCTAGTTCAGGGTGCATTTGGGAGTTTTGCTAGTGGGGAGTTTGCCACCTTTACTTTAAACACTCCTCAAAAGAGGTCATTCACCATTTACTGTTGTTTAGTATTTTAGTCATATCCAACTCTTTGTGACCCCATTTGGAATTTTCTTGGCAAAGACACTGCAGTAGTTTGCTATTTCTTTCTCCAGCTCATTTTACAGATGAGGAAACCAAGGCAAACAAGGTTAAGTGACTTGCCCAGGGTCACACAGCTAGTAAGTTTGAGGCTGGATTTGAACTCAAGTCTTTCTGACTCCAGTGCTCCATCCACTTTGACACCTAGCTGTCTCAGCTTTTACTAGAAGTCCCCTAAAGTAAGGAGAAACCTACTACTTTCAGAGCATTACAGAAGTACAGTGACTTGAGTTTCATTTACTGATAGGATATAAGTAGACTGCTTGAATCACCTTTTTAAATTCAAAGAGTCATAGAATGTTAGAACTGGAAGATACCTCAGAGATCAAGTCTAGTCTCCTTATTTTACAGATAAGGAACCTGAGGTTCTCAAAGGAGAAGTGTTCCACCCAAAGTTACAAAGTTAATGATGGGGCTGGAACTTACCCTAAATCTCCTGATTTCCAGCCCCAGTTGATTTCTGCTGTCACAAAAAATTCCAATTACATCTTCCCCTAAATAGGTTTTAAAATTTTCCATCATCATAGAATATGCTTTTGGTAATCTAGCAAACTTAATTTATCTAAAAATTTCATCAGGATTCTAGAAGTATAGTACAGAGAGAATGATTATGCTTTGTAAGCCCACATGCAAAGCAGCATGCAAATGATCTTTTGCCTGACTCCAAAAAGCAAATGGGCAACCTTTCAGAGTCAGTCCCCAACTTTGCCCTTATATTATAAGAAGGCTAAGTTTATAGCCACATATACTGGCACCTAAAGTCTGACACTGAATTCTGACACATGCCAGTACATCACATTGTGCAATGATGCTTTTATAGACCAAGAGCTGGAACACTGATTCAAGAAAGCCCACCAGTTCCTTGTAACATATCAGGACCAATTTCAGACCAGGCAGCCTATAAGAGTACAGAAGAACCTAATCTATATTATTAACAATAATATATTATTAATATTATAATAATATAATAAACATTAATGATAAGGATAACATTCTCATATAATTGGAGTGCTAATTATAGGTTGTTAATAATAATGAATGAAGCATTTATTAAACACTATGTGCAAAGCGCTGTGCTAAGCAATACAAACAGAAAAGTAAGCCAGTTCCTGCCTTCAAGGAGCTCACAGTCCTTGGGACAGACAATGTCTAGGGAAGGTTTCAAGCTGTGAGTCAGATGGAAAAGTCCTATGGTTCTAAGTGGATATTGCCCAAAACAGATGGTAATGCCTATTCTTTAATGCCATTTCCATAGATAAAATCATATTAGTTTCTGATATTGAGCCAAGGACTCAGTGCCAAGGACTTTGGTGGCAAGAACTTCTTTTTTAGGTCTTCAATAACTGTAGCTACAGCCCCTGTAGGAGCAGGTGCCACTCCCAGGATGATGTCTATGGGCATCACACTGGGTGGCAAGAGCTGTTATTCCCAAGGCCTTTGAGTTCTGGGCCTCGGGCTGCCTCCACAGGGCCTCAGGAGAGGTGGTATTGTGGTCCAACCTGCACAGCACATACTGCTTCCCATCTCTCTCACTCATGCCATCCTGCTCCTTCTGCTCTGCTGGCTTGTGTATGGCAGTTGGTAAGGATTATTGGCTTCTTTTCCACAGGAATTGCTTCCCTGGATGATGGTTGTAAGGACTGGACTAGAAGTAGCTGTCACTCCCAGACAGGGATATATTGGTAAATGTTTAACAACCAGATTTTATACACATACATACACACATAATGGTATATATGCACATATCCACACAATATACATGTTTTATATATGACCACAATACACTTTTAACTTTTATTTGTATTAATATTTTCTCCATTACTTTCTTAAATCTCAACAATCAAAGAAAACAATAAATCAAGCCCTGATTTGCAGTATTTGCCAATTTCTGAAGTATTAAATGTTCACACTAAAAATATAATAATCAGCTCTCCCTACCTGATTTTAGCTAACTCCAGCACACCCCTAACAGGGCTCCATCTCTGCCTCAGAATGTGGCAAATTATAAATGTAATTCCATTTCTATTAATCAATAAGCATTTATTAAATACTTACTATGTGCCAGTAGAGAGGTAGTATGGTATCTAAATAGAATGCTAAACTTGGAGACAGGAAAACCTGGGTTTGAATCCTGCCTTAGATACTTTTATACATTGCCATGGGCAAATCACTTAACCCTTCTGAGCCTCAGGAACAGGCTGGACAAAAATCACAGATCTTTAATGTTTCAGAATAAGAACAACAATACTATCTGGCTTCTCAAATAGCTTTGCCAGTATCATTTGACCATACTTTGATGGACTACTGTTACAAGTACTCTCTCCTCAGGTACAGATAGCAGGCAATTCATTGGATATAATTCTCTTTCACAAAATCCCCCATAGTAGAGAAGATAAGCCCAACATACTGGAGACCTTAATCTGATTCTTTCAATAGTTTGTGTGGTACCTGTACAACACTTCAATAGTAGTAATAAAATAATAATAGTAGTAACAACAACAACAATAGTAGTAGCTGGCATTATATATCACTTTAAGGTTTACGAAGTGCTTTGCAATTATCTCATTTGATCCTTACAACAACCCTGGGAGATAGATGTTATTATTATATTACAATTGAGGAAACTGAGGCAAATTGAGGTACAGTGACTTGCCCATGGTCACGTAGCTGGTAAGTGTGTTGAAGGCTGGATTGTAATCACCCAGACCCAGCCCTCTATTCACTTCACCACCCAGCTGTTGCTGGCTCTGGGACCAGCCCACCACCCTTTCCAGTCATACCTGTTCTAGATGATAGCCTTTATATCGTGCACAAGTCATTCTTGTTAATAGATGACAGTTTACTTAGGTCTGACCATATTTAACCCTGAACAGCAATAGAGGTGCCTAACAATGAGGTCCTTGAAGTTGTTGCTCTGCCAGCTGTGTTGACAACACTTGTTGCAACACATTTTGGATGAGCAGAATGTTCCTTATTCATCAGATGTTTATTGAATGACAGCTGAGTGCAGAGCACTGGGTTAGGTGCTGAGAGGGACACAAGAGAAGTGTAAGACACAATCGCTGCCCTCAAAGAGCTTAGAGCCAGATGGAAGTTTGCACACCTTACATGGCTTATATTTTTGCTCCTTAAATTTCCCATGGAGCCTCACATTCAGCCTACCTATCTGCCCCTATATTATCTCCAATTCAGCTCACCCCATCCCCCCTTACCCCTCCTACTCTTGAGTCTTCCCATAGAGCCCCACCACCCCATTGAGCGTTTCTTCCCTCTGGCTTCTGACTTCAGTCCATGGCCTTCTCCCATGAGTTCTTGGACCAGATGCACCTTGCACTGCCACCCTGCCTTGCGTCTGGACTTCCAAAGCTATACCTTTGCCTGCTCCTGCCTGTCCTGAGGGGTCTCCTGGGCCTCACAAGACTCAAACTTACCATCTGCCACAAGGTTGGACGTCTATGGAGGGCCCTGCACAATCTAATTGACTCTCTCACCTAATGGCACAATGCTCTGCTCCTCATAGCTGGCATTCAATAAACATTTGATGAATAACATTGATGATGCCCATCCAAAATGTGTTGCAACCAGTATTGTCACTACTAATCTTCCAGTCACAGATAATCTTCCTGACCTCATTCCTCAGTGTTTAGCCTACTCTAAGTCCATTGTAGTTTACCCATCCCAGTGATTCAGAACCCCCAGCCATCACTGTACAAACCCCATTCTCCACTGCCCATTCTCTTACTCCCATCTTCCTCAATCCTCCTCTACCCTTCAATCTACCTTCCCCTTCCCCTTCTGCTCTTTGGGAAGCCTGCACCATAGTGAATAAACAGACCTTAAACCTTCTCTTTTCTCACTCCTTTCATCCTCTTGAACTCACTGAGACTTTTCTGATAACTTGGTCTTCCTGACCACCCCTTCCAGCACTGGTTGAATTTTCACACATACCTTTCCTCTTCCCCTCACTAGTCACAGGGTAGGGACGGGGACTATAATACTCTTTGCTCCTAATCGACACTTCCAGGCTCTCCCCCCACCACCATTGCTCAGTACCTCTCCTACTTTGAGGTTTATTTAATCCATATTTATCACCCAATCAAGACTGGAGAAGCTATTATCTACCCATTCCCAAGACACTCTCCTTTCTCACTCGATTAGGTCAGTGCTCAGCTCACAGTCTTTCTTTCCTCCCCAACTCCCACCCTCATACTTAGGGACTTCAACATACATATTGATACTCCCCCAAACACTCTAATTTACCAGTTCCTCAATCTGCTAATTTCCCATGAAACTCATCCTCCATTCAACCTCAGCTACCCATTCAGATGGTCATATTCTTGATCTTGCCAACACCTACAAGTATTTCATTTCCATGTTTATCAACTGAAATCGCTTTAGTCATAATCTTTTTATCATTCCATCTTCCCCTCTTCCTTAGAACCCCCAACCCTTTCATTTTCACCACATCTCCAATCCCTTCCCCTATCTTGATGCTTTGGTGCACTGCTTTAACTCTGCGCTCAAGTGCATCACTACTTTTTCCTATACTGATCATTCCTTGACATCTGATCATTCATTGCCAAGCCCCAACCTTGTATTACTCCTACCATCTGTTGCCCTTACTCTTATTCATGTGCTTCAGGAGCATGTGAGGCTGGAATAAATTTGGAAACTGTGCTGACTGGGTTCACTACAGATTTATGTTACATAATTTCAACTGGACCTTTAGTTAGGCAAGGCAGTTCTTTTACAACTCCCTTACTGATTCACTATCTTTACTACATTTTTTCCAAATTTTTTCATACCTCCTTAAGCCTTCTCTTGGCTCCCCATTTCCATGCCTTCTCAGTTGAGGATCTTGCTTCATATTTCACTGAAAAAAATTGTCCAGAATTCCCTCTTTGTATCCGATCACTCAGAAGTGGCTCTTCTTGATAAGGCAAGCCCCTCCCATCTTCTTCAGCAGAGGGTTTCTTCTATCGTCCCCACCCCCACTAATCTCTAATCTCTCCAGCTACCACTCCGCTGGCCACCGTACAATTCTCCTTCTGCCTTCAATCTTTCTCAACATCAGGGTCATTCTAATGAGTCTTCTCATTATGTGGCCAAAGTATTTAAGCTTCAGTTTCAGTTTTATCCTTCCAGCGGATAATCTGAATTCATTTCAGTATTTTTTTTAATTTTTGGAGGGGGGAAGATAGGGCAATTGGGGTTAATTGACTTGCCCAAGGTCACACAGCTAGTTTTGTGTTAAGTGTCTGATGTTGGATTTGAACTCAGATCCTCCTGACTCCAGTGCCGGTGTTCTATTCACTGTGCCACCTAGCCACCCCTCAGTTTCTTTAAGTATTAAGTGATTTGATCTCTTTCCTGTCCAAGCAACTCTTAAGTCTTCTCTAGCACCACAATTCAAAATCATCTATTCTGTGACTCTTGGCTTTCTTTATAGTCCAACTCTCACCGGCCTACATTACCAGAGGAAAAACCATAGCTTTGACTATATGGACTTTTATCAACAAGGTGATGTCTCTGCTTTTTAGTATACTGTCCAGATTTGCCAGAGCTTTCCTTCCAAGGAGCATCTTTTAATTTCATGGTTACAGTGAGTCCAAGAATATAAAATCTGACACTGTTTTCATTTCCCAGGAAGTGATGGAACCAATTGCCATGATTTTTTCTTGTTGGTTTTTGGAGGTATTCAGGGTTAAATGATTTGCCCAAGGTCACAGAAATAATAAGTATCTGAGACTGGATTTGAACTTAGATTCCCCTAACTTTAGGGCCAGTGCTCTATCTACTGTGCCACCTAGCTGCCCCGTCTTAGCGTTTTGTTTTTTTTAATGTTAAGCCTGAAGCCATTCGTTGACAGACTCATTTTCCTCATTCATTAATCTGATCATGTCACTCTCCTCCCGTTCCCCTTGAATATGCCCTGAGTTTTCCTGAATTTCCTCATGTTCTTCACTATTCTTTGAATGTTCTCTCTACTCTTTTTCTGCCTATTGTGTTGGTCTGTGAGTCTTTAATCTATATTTGCCAAATTAAGTAGGTTGAAATGGAGCAATGTACTATCTTGACATATAAATATTTTGTTCTGATAGTGAGTCTAGGATCCAGAATTCCAAACTACCTAAGGCTGCAAAGAGTTACAGCTACAAACAAAAAACACCTTTACTTGCTCCAGAGAAAACAATTATTTGGATATATAGTCCTTATTTAGCCATATCCACATAATCAGTCATTAGAAATCCTGACTCCCATATTTCTCTAATGTGTCTCATCTCTATTGGTCTGTTTCCTCAGGTGAAAAATGAGGATAATGATTGTTAGGGAGTCTAAGATGTCCTCCAACGATCATCTTTTACTCTCAGGTATCCTCAAGAAGGAAGATTCCATAATCTTCCTCAGTCAACCTATCCCACACAAGAGAACTGATGTGATAAAGTCCACAGTGTACTATGTATTCTATAGAGAAGTACGATATACATATAAGTTACTAATACCCTATTATGACTGAAATAGATAAATAGTATAGCTTTGGATTAAATATAATCTCAAAGCAATTAAGATTTTCATTTCCTAGAGTAAAAAAGTGAAGACACATACCAGTCTCTGGAGACAGGAAACAGACTAAGAAAGATATTTTTTCTAATCAGCAATAAATGAAAAGATAAATAATAGGGAAGGGCTGTAGATCAGAACATTCTCAGATGATAAACATAGGAAAAGAGGTGGGGGGAGCTTTTGTACCTTGAAAAGACAAACTACAAAACTCCCATAAATCTATTACAAGCCCTTAGTGTGGATAGGGCATTGGACTTGGGAGACAGGATGACCTATGTTCTCATTTCACCTCCGAGTTCCTAGTTGTGTGACCTTGAACAAGTCATTTAACTCATGCCTTAGTTTCTTCATGTGTAAAATAATGTGGTTAATGACCTCTGGGACCCCTTCCAGCTCTAAATCTATAATCTTAAACTTCTAAGAAATCTGTGTACACTATCTTCATTTTCTCTCACAAGTTTACACCCATTTGCAATCTGCCTTCTGATTTCATTATTCAACTGAAACCATAATCTCTAAAGTTACCAATGATCTCTTAATTGATAGACTTGATATTTTTTTTTTCAGCCTTCAACCTGTACTGCATTTAAGTATTTATTTTCTCTTTCTGTCAAGTCTAAATTGTCATAATACTATCTTCTCCTGGTCCTCCTATTTGCTCCCTCTAATTTTCTTTGCTGGGTTGCCATTTATTTCACACTCACTAGTTTTGTTTCTCAAGCGTCTGCCCTGGACTTTCTTTTTTCTTGGTGATTTCATCTGTTCCCATGAATTTATTTATATAGTCTCTTCCTTAAGCTTCAGTCCCATATCACCAAGTGCTTACTGAAACATCCCAAACAGAATGTCTTCTAGGCATCTCTAATGTGTCCAAAACAGAAGTCACTTTCTTCTCAAGTCCACTTTTCTTCAGAACTTTCCTCTTTTTGTTTTCAAGTCTCCTAGGTTTGTCATTTCTTCGTCAGCCTCAACCCCTCGGTCTCTCTAATCCCTCGTTTCCCATCAGTTGCAAATCTCGCCAGTTTTGCCTCTGCCTCTCCTTTCTTGCTACTCACATAGCTGCCACTTTAATTAAGACCAGAATCACTTCTCACAATGGGCTCTTAGTCTCCTTCTTCATCACTGCTCTGCACAGCTGTCTAAGTGGTTTTCCTTAGGGGGTTGTTCGGACCATGTCACTACCCTACTCAACAAACTCCTGTGGTTTCTTATTGCCTCTAGGGTCATGGCCCCAACTTGTCTTTCCAGCCTCCTTATGCATTGTTCCTCTTCCCAAGTCCAGCCAAACTGGCCTTCTTTTTTTCTGTTCTTGGGGGAACTTCCCTTTCTGAGCCTTTGCAGTGGTTATTCCCTCCCATTCCTGGAATGACTCCCTCCTCATCTCTACCTCATAAAATCCCACTTTTCCTTCCAGACAAAAAGCTCGAGGACCACTCCCCTCCCCACTGGTCAGTGCCCTCCCCACTAATTGCTTTGTACTTATTTCATATTTATTGTCTATACACATATAAACATACACACACATAGTTTTCCCCATAGAGTATGAGCTCCTAAGAGTAGGAATTATTTCTTTTTGGATTTGCGCCCCCAAGGGACTGGCTGTCCAGCTCTGCTCCACCGGACGTCTCCTATGGGGAGGGAAGTGACCAAAGCGCAGAGGAAGGTTTTCCAACTCTAGGACGGAATTCCCTTTAGAACTGAGACTAGCTCAGCTACTCATGTGATTTCGGGGTAAAGGAGAGACCGGAACACTTGGAGACCGGAACACTTGGAGACCAAGAAGCCACCGCCTTCACGGTCCTTCCTTCGCCGGTCCCTCACACCGCCCCCCCCCCCGGGGAACTTGGTTCTCAAGTCTTTCTGGGTTCACCCTCAGCCGCCCGAAGTCGCTCACTGTTGGACTCGGCCTTGCCCTCTCACTCTCCTCTTCTGTCCCCATGCCCTCTCGTCCCTGACATCTCCCTCGCCGCCCCAGCCAGATAACCGACCTCAGCAGCCACCCGCGTCCTCCCGCAGCGAGCCCCACTGCTGTCCTTGCGAGCATGCGCCGTGAGGCTGGGCGGGGGAGGAGGGAGAAGAGGCGGGCACGCAGCTCTCGCGAGACTCTGGGGAGGGCTCTTCTCCGCCCCTTACTCCCGCCTCCCTCCCCTCCAGCTGCAGCGTCAGCCTAGCTCGGCCCCAGCCGCGGCCCAAGCGCCTTTGAGCGGCGGCTCCGGCTCCAGCTCTGGCGGCGGCTCCTGGCCCCCGGCCCCAGTTTCCCGTGCGGGTCCGGCCTCTGCAGCCTCCGTGCGGCCCCTGCTTCAGTCGGGAGCCGCCCTCCCCGCTCCGTCCCGAAGGTCGCTGCCCCAATCCCGGGCTCGCCTAGGCCGAAGGTTCCCACGGGACCGGGGCCGGAGCCGGGCCGGTTCGGGCCGGAGCCGGGGGCGCCTCCTCCCCTATGGGCCCGGGCTAGAGGCACTGCAGCCGCGCCCACCCCTGCCCCCGCCCCCCGCCCCCCGCGAAGCCCCGATGCTGGCCAAGAGGAAGCCGGTGCTGCCGGCGCTCAACATCACCCCCACCATCGCCGAGGGCCCGTCCCCGACCAGTGAGGGCGCGTCCGAGTGAGTGCCCGGGCCGGGCGGGGCCGGGAGCGGGGCGCCTGGGGAGGTCGGCCTGCCCACCCCCTCCCTCTCCAGGTGAAGCCGTGGCGGCCCGGCGGAGAGCACGGGAGCGGCCCGACGTAACCCGGACAGGGAGCAGCGGGTCCGGTTTCGAACCCTGCTCTTGGCTGACTTCAGAGTTGGTGCTGTCCCCACTGCGTGTATCCCACACCTGGAAAGGGATGGAGGGGCGGGGTATCCCACGCCTGGAAAGGATGGAGGGGCGGTCCTGGGAAGGAAGCAGCCTCGAACAGCGGAGGAGAGGGACCAGATGGCCCTAAGGAGAGTAGGGAGTCAACTCCACAAGCGTAGTCGGCAAGCATTTTTTATAGGCTTACTGGTTACTGAGGAGGGTGATGCAGGAACGGGGAAAGAATAGAGAGGGAGGGGTGTGGAGGGGGCTGAGGTGGTTCTGGTGGAAAAGGAAAGGAAGAGGGGAAGGGGACGTGGTGGTAAGTTTAGAGCTGGAGGACACACCTTACGTCGTCTGATTCTATCACCACCCCCCCTCATTTTACAGATGAGGAAACAGACCCGGAAAGGTCCAGTGACATACTTAAGGTCACACAAGTAGTAGTGACAAAGTTGAATTTGAACCCAGGTCCTTTGAGACTTCAGATCCAGTTCTCTTTTGTATCATCTAATCCAAGTACTTTTCTCCCGTTTTTTTGTTGTTTTTTTTTCAATTTTATGAATGGGAAAACTGAGGCTCAGGGAGGTTATGACTATGTACAAGGTCACATCACAAGTAGTAAATAGTAGATCTTGGATTTGAACCGAGGTCTGATTCTAAGGAATCCTTCCACTAGGCTACTTGAGATAGAAGGGAAGGAGTGAGGTGAGAGGGATGAAAGGAAAACAGATCTTAGAGGAAACAATGAAAAATACTGTTGGGTAAAGGAGAGAGAAGGTGAGTGGGAGATGTGAAGATGGAGTTGTACTTTATAAAGAGAGATGAAATCTGGGGACTCTGAAGGGAGACAAAACCAAAGGAAGATGTTTGAATAGTGAGTGGCAGATAATTATGGAATATGGGCAGGGAGAGCTGCTCTTCCAACTCTTGATGATGAATTTGCAGCTCAAGGGAAAGTCACCAGGCTGGTCTAGTTCCTAGGAAGTGAACAGTCAAGCCCTTTAGTTCAGGTGCCCTGGGAGCTGGGTGAATCAGGCAGGTTTATGGTTTTGCCTGTGTGAATGAATGAGGTGTAGTGTGCACAAGAGAAGGCTGGTTCTGTTTGGGGCCACTTTCAAAGTGCCTGTCCTTTTTTATAAACACAAGCTCTTTAGACTTTCCAAGGACAAAAAAGAGCATGCAGGAATTTCATGAGTTATTTGAGTTCTGTCATTAGTGTTTTATGGCAGAGATCCATTTGCCTCTGTTGTATAATATGAGTGATAATCTTACCTTGCATTGGGAATATTCAGAAGGTCTCCATACACATTTTCTTCTCTGGTCTTGGCTCTCTCTTATATTCTATCTTTCCAAGTTTTAAACTAAAGAAGGGATTTTAGTATAGTAGAAATAACACGACTTAAAACCTGAAGATCTGAATTCAAAAACTTGATCTACCACATATTAGTAGTATGATATTGGCAAGTCACTTACTACTTTGAGTCTCTATTTCATCTGTAAAATGGGAATCATCATATTTGAACTACCTGTTTTGAAAGGCTATTGTAAAGGTCAAATGAGAAAAAATATTTAAAATGCTTTGCAAACCTTAAACTGCTAGAGAAATGTCATCTATTATTATTAGTAGTGGTGGTAAGCCCTTGGAATCCCAAGGCTTTTTATAGCCCCTGGTGGCGCCTTTAGACAAGGAATGGAATGATTGACACTTTCAGATGACTGACCAGTCTTTTTCCTGTCTCCCTCCTTTCCAACATCTCTGTGTGCATAGGGCAAACTTGGCAGATCTGCAGAAAAAATTAGAAGAGCTAGAACTTGATGAGCAGCAAAAGAAGCGACTGGAAGCTTTCCTCACCCAGAAGGCAAAGGTGGGGGAGCTAAAGGATGATGACTTTGAGAGGATCTCCGAGCTGGGAGCTGGCAATGGCGGGGTGGTCACCAAAGTGCAGCATAGACCCTCAGGCCTCATCATGGCCCGAAAGGTAAGCAGGCTGCTGGCCTCCCCTGCTGCCAGGGAGCTGCCAGAGCACAGAGAAGCTTCTTCTGTGTCTGTCCTTTGGAGATGCAGTTGAGATAGTCTGATTTACTGATGTTCAGAAATTTTATTTTATCCATTGGTACATTGCTGGAAATGAGCACCTTCTTGTTGTTGACAACTAGAAACTAACTAGACAGACTTCTTTGCTTTGTGTTACTTCCTACATCTTGACTTCAGTACTCGCCAGTTTTGTGACCCTTGGTCTCCTTTCAACCTAGATTTTCTCCTCTATAAAATGAGGATAATCACACTTGTACTACGGACATCATGAGTTTGTTCCAGGAAAGCATGTTGTAAAGCATAAAGCACTATGGACATATACATTGTTACTCTTACCTTCCCATTTGACTCTTGACCCTTGATTTCCCCTAAGTCTTAGGGCCCTAAGCTATTAGAGGACCATGGGAAACCTTCAGTGAATGGGTGCATTCTTTTTTGGACTTTTGACCAGACATAACTTGCTGAGGGTGAAATGGTCGGGTGGGGTTGTCTTCCATAATGATGGAAGGAGTATTTGGCCCAAAGACACTATGGGTTCCATCCTATAAGACAAAAGAAATTATCTGCTCTCCAGCAAGGGAGAAAGAGAATCTGATCAAATCCATTTTTAAAAAATTAAGTTTTTATTATTTTTAAAGATCTGCTTTATCTACCTCTTACCTCCTTTTCTCCTCCATTGAGAGAGTAAGAAAAATAAAACCTGTTTTATAAACATTTATAGTCAAGTAAAACAAATTTTCATTGAACATGTGCAAAAAACAAAGTGTTCCACTCTGTCCTCTTTCTATCACCTTTCAGGACGTGGGCATCATGTTTCATGTCCAATCCTCTGGGATGTGATTGGTTATCCTGTTGATCAGAGTTCCCAAGTCTTTCAAAGATGTTTGTCTTTACAATAATGTTGTTATCATATAAATTGTTCTGATTCTACTCACCTCACTATTCATCAGTTCATACAAGTCTTTCCAGGTTTCTCTGAAGCCATCCACTTCATCATTTATTACAGCACAAGAGTACTCTATCATATACCGTAATTTGTTCAGTTATTCCTAAATTAACAGGCACCCTCTCAGTTTCCAATTCTTTGCCACCACAAAAAGAACTGCTATAAATATTTTTGACCACATGGGCTCAAATGCTTTTTTAAGAAGCTTTTTAAAGTTTGGACTTAACATTCATTTCACAACAGGGGATTGTGTAGGATCTGTAGACCTGAGACTTGGAGCTCTGCTGGGGGATAGATTACTTGGGTTTATTGGGCTACTGGACCCCAGATAAACCAAACCACTTTTCCAGGGCCATTGAACCATGAAGATAAAATATTTATCATCTTTTAGAACCTTGTTTAACATTGATGCCCTTTCCTCCTACTCTATAATATAACCTCTTCAGAACTTATTATTAAATGATACCTCCTGTTTAAATAGTGCCTTGAGGCTCATAGGCACTTAGTAACCTTTGGGAAGGTTACAAGGTTACTTAGTATTTACTTACTTAGTAACCTTTGGGAAATTTGGGGGAAATTATTTTTTTTTCAGAGTGACTTCTAATCACATCAGTTCCAGTGACTTTATTCTAAGTTGCTCATGTTGTGGAGGTTGCCAGAGCTTTGTGGGAAAACTGTACTTTTTTTGGACAGAGAAGTCCACCTCCTAAAATTGTTACTCTATAAGTATCAAAGTGCTTTATTTGAAACCTGATTATTCCCTACCCAAGTGGATTTTTACAGATCCAAGCATTAGCTTTTAAGGGTCTTGCCCATACTGGAAATAACGTGGTTTCTTTTGCTCTTTAGCTCTGCAGATATTTATCCTTTTCTCCTGAGGTACTGTTCTCTCTCCTGATAGTACTTTTGGCTGCATGAATTCTATTTTTGTTCTCACTGCAGGCAGTCTTCTCAAAGCCAGAAGTAACGTTTCAAGCCTTTGGCTTGCTTTAGAGTAGAGCACAGGAAAGAAAATGCTTAGAATATGATTGAGGAAGAAAAAGCTAAGGGTTAAAGATAAGGAGTGTGTCTCTTTGGTGAGTGTAAGGATCTTTGACATCCTGGGATCTAAAAAAGCTCTCCACCTTGATGGAGAAGAATTATTTTAGGTTATTGAACGACAGCTCAGGATTTGGTTAAAACTTGAGGACACTGATTACAAAAAATATATCTTCAACTTTATTGGAGCATTTATTCCTCTCACCCATGGTAGGTGTAATTGACTTCAACCTTTTAAAACTGGGAGGAGGACCCTAGAGGAGGTCATACATTTGGGTCTCTGACTTAACAAGACCTTTTGTCTCTTGGCTGCTGTTTTGGAGCTTGAAGCCCAGTTTTGTGCGTACTTTCATTTTAACTCTTTTCAACCCTTCCTCTCCCTCATCCACATTTCTAAAGCTTTTATTTTAGTATTTTATTTTTCCCCAGTTATATGTAAAAACAATTTTAACATTCATTTTTAAAACTTTGAGTTACAAATTCTCTCCCTCCCTCCCCCCCATCCCACCCCCATTGAGAAGGCAAGAAGTTCCATATAGATTATACATGTGTAAGTCGTACAAAACATAATAGTCATGTTGTGAGAGAAAACAGACAAGAAAAGCTCAAGAAAAATAAAGTAAGGAAAAAAAGTATGTTTCAATCTGTATTCAGACACCAACAGTTCTTTCTCATCCTGAGCCCTTCTGAGTTGTCTTGGATCATTATGTTGCTGAGAATAGCTAAGTCATTCACAGCTGATCATCTTACAATATTGCTGATACATTGTACACAGTAATTTCACCTTGCATCAGCTCATGCAAGTCTTTCCAGGTTTTTCTGAGAGCATCCTGCTCATCATTTCTTATAGTACAAAAGTATTCCATCATAATCATATACCACAATTTGTTCAGCCATTCCCCAATTAATGAGCATCTCTTCTACTTCTAATTCTTTGCCCCCAGAAAAAAAGTGACATAAATGTTTTTGTACATGTAAGTCCTTTTCCTTTTTGTTTTTTACCTCTTTTGGGATACAGACCTAGTAGTGGTATTGCTAGGTCCAAGGGTATGCATTATTGCCCTTTGGGCATAGTTCCAAATTGCTCTACAGAATGGTTGAATCAATTCACAACTCCACCAGTCTCATTTTTTCCACATACCCTCCAACATACCTTTTCTGGCCTATTAGCCAGTCTAATAGGTATGAGGTAATACCTCAGAATTGTTTTAATTTGCATTTCTCTAATCAGTAGTTATTTTTTTCATATGGCTATAGATAGTTTGATTACTTCATCTTAAAACTGATCATATCTGTTGATCATTTATCAGTTGGGAAATGGCTTTCATTTTTATAAATTTGACTCAATTCTCTATATGTTTGAGAAATGAGGCCTTTATCAGAGAAACTTGGTTTAAATTTTTTTTCAGTTACTATCGCTAACTGTATTTTCCTCTGTCCTATTCCATAACACACACACACCCCTTCTCATATCTCCTTCCCTTCCTGCTTAGTTGTAGGGTAAGAGATAGATTTCTATATCCAATTGAATGTGTATGTTATTCCCTCTTTGAGCCAATTCTGATGAGAGTAAGGTTCATTCACTTCCCCTTCACTGCAAAAGCTTTTACTAGCCTCTTTTATTTGAGATAATTTACCCCCTTCTACCTATCCCTTTCTCTTTCTCCCAGTACATTCCTCTCTCACCCTGTACTTTTATTTTTTAGATATCATCCCTTCATATTCAACTCATACCTGTGCCCTGTGTCTATATATGTTCTTTCTAACTACCCTAATAATGAGAAGGGTCTTATGAGTTACAAATACCATCTTCCAGTGTATGCTCCTCCCTTGCCCTGGTGCAACAGACCTTTCCTGCCAACGTTCAAGTTGTCTTGGGCTAGAAATTTGTTCCATTCCATCTTTTTGTGGGTTTTGCTACTCTAGAGTTTGTTTAGAATCATTTTTAAAGGTATTTGGAGGGGTTTGGGGGAGAACTTAGATGAGTCCCTGCCTTTACTCTGCCATCTTGGTTCCTCCCTCACCCACATTTTAAAGATGGAAATAATGAAACATAGAGACAGAAGTTAGTGGCAAAGCTTTGACCTTGGGCCTCTGGATCATTGTTTTCCCGATGTTCTGCAGTGCCTTGTGGGGGAACAAATGCAGTGTCTTTAGCACCATTTGACTTGTGCATCTTGTTTCCTTGTGTTTTGTCAAAAACTCAGGTTTAGTTGATTAACTGCAGAGTGGATATGTTTGGATTGAAAAGGGTTTTAAGGGAGATAAACTTGTCTTTCCTCCAGTAACTGGGCCTAGATTCCAGGTGGAATGCATGAGGGGTGAGGGCTGCTAAAGAAAACTGGATGGGTTTTCTTTCGTCTTAATTACCTCCAAAGACCTGGTCACAACTGTCTTTAGTCACAAATCTTCTGCAGCCCAGCTTCATCCATTTTCAGCATGTTGTCTTCCTTTGCTCTTGGTGAAGAAGCAGGCCATCTGTGCTTGGGAGTGGCATAAAGTCGATGATCTTCCCCTTTTGTGTGTCATGAACTCTTTTGGCAGCCTGGCAAGACTTGTGGACTTCTCAGAATCATGTTTAAATGTATAAAATATATAAGAATACAGTTATCAGAAAAACTTATTTTAGGAAGTTACGTTATGCACATATGTTATGAAGTAACTTCCTTTTTAAATGATTTCTTGAGTGTAGTGTCTGGTTTCTTTATTCTTCCCAGGTCCTTACATCTTTGAGATTAGACTTTTTCCTGGTCACCAAGTGAGTTAGAACCAGGATGAGAACACAGATCATCAGACTTCATTTTTTCCACTGCAGTATATTGCCTCTTTTGTCCTTGTCCTTTTGTGCCTTAGTCTCTTTGGGTCCAGTTCCTCATGTGTTGGATGTTTTGGGGCATTTTGCATTATACACAGCTTAGATAAATAGAGTATTTTAAAATTGGACCCAAAATATTTTTTTTATTTGAAAGGTATTTTTGACGCCAGCTTGAAGAAGAAGAGATTAAGCAATCTTTCATTGGTCACGTAGTGAGTTGGCAGAACCAGGATGAGAACCCAGTCACCAGACTAGGGCGTTTGCCACTGCAGTGTGTTGCCTTTTCTGTCCTATATTCTTCCGTAGTTATCATTTGTTGAGGATGTGCAGAGTGTAGCCATGTTATATGGAAAGAGAGAACCTGAGCTGCATCATTCACCCCACTCTCACTCCTCCAGGATAAAATGTAAATACTTCTGTTTGCCCTTCTGCACAAACTGCAGTCAAGCTGTATATCTCATATGCTTAGAACACACTTTCCTGCTCATCTCCGCATCATAGAACACCTCACTCAGAAGCATGAAACCCTTCTGCAATCTCTGTCCCAAGTACTTTCCCTTATATTTATTTTGCATATGCTTAGATATATACCTTAGATATATTTCCCAAATGAATTAATAATACTAATAGCTAGCATTTTATAGCACTTTAAGATTTGTAAAACACTTTACAAATATTAACTCATTTTATCTTCACAACCACTTTGGGAAATAGGTACTATTATTATTCCCATTTTTCAGCTGGGGAGGCTGAGGCAGATAGCAGTGAAGTGACTTCTTCAGTGTGAAACAGCTAACAAGTACAGTGAGGCCAGATTTCCAGGCTCTAGGTGTGGTGCTCTGCCCACTGCACCACTGAGCTGCCACAGGAGCTCCTTGAACACAGGTGTAGTTCCTTTTTTTGATCTTGCTGTCCCCAGAACATGGCAGCACAGCTGGTGCTTCCTATATTCTTGTTTCTTGGAAGTATCATCGTACTCCAGTGAATGTTAAATGTGAGATATTCAGAGAAGCATGTGCTGATGCACTCCATGATGCAAAGTAAAGTATGCTGAAGCAGGAGCCAAACAGCAAAGATGGTGACTACAGTAACGTGCATTGAAGTAGTAGGAAATGGCACCCAAACTCCCCAGAAGAGGTAGCAGAGGGAGCTTCTCACTTCCCAGATTTGAAGACTTGAGCACATAATGTTACATCCTCTGGAGTGGCTACATTGTCAGTTTGTTCAGCAGTTTTCTTTTGTTACAAAGAAAGGGTGCTCGGAGGGCAGGGGTGAGGCATGTTAGGAAATGACTGGTATTTGGGGTTTTTAAGGCATCAATTAAAAAAAATGTCTAAAATACTCCCCCCTCCAGGTAACTTGCATTCTTTTACTTTCCCTTTGCTTCATTCACTGTTTGATTCATTCATTCATCTGTGACTTCTGTCTCCTTTGTTCAAACCAGAGGTTGAACCAATCTAATCATTATCTCTCTCTGGCTCCCACTTTCCTTTTCTGCAAAATAAGAGAATTGGACTAGGTGACCTCCAAGGTCCCTCCAACTCCATGTCTGTGAGCCCATGGTCTCTAATGCCTCTCTAGTGCAAGTGAGAGGACCCCTTTGTAATCCCAAAGAATGGTAGATTTACTGTGTATCTGTTGATTTGGAAAATACTGATTACAAAAATACCTATGAATTCATTGACACTTTAATGTATATTATATTCATCACAGTAGCATTTACACACATTTGAAAAGCAATAGCATTTATGAATGTGAAACTTTTATTCAGTCTGCAGAAGGCATATTATCATATTGATGAATTTAGGAATTTACAGAAACTGCAATCCACAGGTTAGGAGCTATTGGTTTAGTGTGTACTTTCTCTGTTTTTCTGGGCACAGGTATCAATGGGACTAGACTTGGGTTGGGGTGAGGGGGCTGGTTAAATTTGGCAAAAGTTATGGATCAGGCAGACACAAAAGGTCAGATAAAAGAGCAAAAGGTTCAGAAGGATCAGGTGAATAGTATAGGTCCAAGTAGGCAGATATTAGGCCTTTAACATCTAGAAGCTGGAAGGAGCATCAGAGATTATCTCATCCAATCTCTCCCTAAAGCAGGGATAAAGAATAAAGAATTTCCACTACTTTTTCCTGGTTCTGCCATTATTGGCTAAATGGAATAAGCCCAATCCTTTCCTGACAGTCCTTCAGATGCCTGAAGGTAAATGTTATGTCCCCTAAGTCTTCTCTGGGGTAAACTTCCTCAGTTTCCTCCACTGATGCTCAGATGACAGGGCTCTAAGGGACTTCCAGGTCCAGGTCCTCTCCCTATTCCTCCTGTCACCCCCCCCCCAATTTCTCTATGCCCTAGGTCATTAGTAGCCTTCCTAAAACTTTATCCAAATTAAGGCCAAAGAGAGGGCCCACAGGGTCACAGAATCTCAGAGTGGAAGGGACGTTAGAGGCTTTCTGTAGTCCAGCATGTATTGAATAAGCATCCACGTTATATCATGCTTGACATCATAGTCCTTCTGCCTGTGCTTATAGATTGAAGAGAAACCACTAGCTCCCAGATCAACCCATACTACTTGACAGTAGTCCCAATTGTTAGCTTTTCTTTATATCAAACCTAAATTTATAATTTTGTTAACATCTACCTGTTGCTCCTCCTTTTGCTCTTTGGGATCAAACTGAACAAGTCTAATCACTCTCCCATATGGTAACCTTCAAATATATAAAGACTGCTATTATATCCCCTTAGAGTCTTCCCCTTTCTGAGGCAGACATCCTTAATTCCTTCAGCAATCTTTATATGGCCCGATTTCAGAACTTCACTGTTCTGGGTGCCTTTATCCAAATGCTCTACAGCTTATCATTGTCTTTCCTAAAATGGGGTGCATGCAAATGAACACAGTAGTACAGATGTTGTCTGACCAGGACAGAATACTGAAGGACCATTGCCTGCCTAGTCCTAGACACTGACTCTTTTAATACTACCCAAAATTTCAAAATCCTAAAATCCAGAATTGGTATAGTCAGCAAAAGCAACACCTGTTTGCAACACCCTGAGGTTATCATAGGTGGTGGTTTTTAATAATAATAGCTAGCATTTATATATCGCTTGCTATGTTCCATACATTTTGCTAAGCTCTTTATAACTATCATTTTATTTGATCCTTACAACAACCCTGCAAGGTAGGTGCTTTTATTATCCCCATTTTACAGTTGAGGAAACTGAGGCAAACAAAAGTTCAGTGTTTTGTCCAGGTAGTAAGTGTCTGAGACCAAATTTGAATTCAGATTTTCCTGACTCCATTAGCATTCTATCTGTTGGGCTACCTAGCTTTGTATTAGCTGTTTTAGCCAGAAAGAGGTGTGACCCCCTTTTGATGAAGGATCAGAGGTGATAGAATTACTAGGACATTCTGATGCTGTCACCTTCTTTTCTCTATCCTTTTGACTTTTCTTTTCCTAGCTTAACTACAGAAAAGGTGTTGGTGTTCCATAAAGCATGCTGTAAGACAAAGGTAGAGAAGAGCCTGATAGCAATGTGTGCTAAAGTTAAAGTGGTTCATCAGCATTACTTGGACTTTAGGGTTGCATTTTGCCTGGTTTCTGTATGCTTGATAAGTATTCATTGAATCAAATTCTTGTCACTCTGCAGTTGATTCACCTAGAGATCAAACCAGCAATCCGAAACCAGATTATCCGTGAACTCCAAGTCCTACATGAATGCAACTCTCCATACATCGTGGGTTTCTATGGTGCCTTTTATAGTGATGGAGAGATTAGCATCTGCATGGAGCACATGGTGAGTCCAACCCTGGGAAGGCTAGTGAGTAAAAAAGAATGAATGAAAATCCTTAATGAGTATGTCTTGGCTTGTGGAAAGTGGCTTGTGGAAAAGCCATTGTTTAATATAAGTTAGGAGAAGTGCTTCTGCCTATGTCTCTGATCTAAGAACTCCTTGGTTAATTTGGAAATTATATAGTTAAAATATAAATAATGAAATAAAATCATAATATAAACATATGAATAAATATTATACATAAAATTATATAAATAAATAATAAAATGCAAAGTTAAGCAGAAATGTTAAAAGCAGAAGTGGTCAGAATTAAAACCCTTAGGAGGAAATGCTGAAACACCACTCTCCCTGCCTCCCCCCACCCCCACCCCCAACAGCCTCTCTTACTCTGCATCTGCCACTTAAGGACAGCTGTGGAAGGCCTCTGGGGCTTGAGTGACATGATGATATTAGCTCACATTTCTTGAGTGCTTTATAATTTATGAAGCTTTTTATTCCTCTCAACCTTGTGGGGGAGGTGGTATTATAGCTATTATAATCCTGGTTTTATAAGGGAAGAGACCGAGGGTCAGAGAGGGTAAATACTTGCTTCATTATCACATAGCTTGTAAGTAGTAGAGATGGAACTCAGAGCAGATTTCTGACTCCAAATCCAGCTTTTAAGAGTTAAGTTTTAAGAGTTATGTACACTAATATAACATTATCATTTTTTTACAGCACTCAGCTGAGAGAGGCAGTATGGTATTTCCTAAACTTGTTTAGCCATAAGACACTTTGGGGTTTGAATTATATTGGCAGAACCTGTAAATATTTGTCCAATTTCCTTGTCTTCCTAAAGTTTGGATATACAGTGCAGGCTCTGGGTAAAGCAGAGGTTGGAAATTTGGGGGCAGAATGGAAAAATTAAACCTGTTTTCCTCTACTGAAAATTTAATGAATGTAAGAAGTATTTTTGATAGAAAGCAATGACCTGGTAGAAAGAACATGGGGTCTTTGGAGTCACAGCAAGGCTTATATTTCCAGTTCCAGGCTTTACTCTTGATTGCTTGTGGCCCTGGGCAAGTCTCTCAACTTCTCTGCACAATAAGAAACCTGGGCAAGGTGATTCAAGAGATCTTTTCCAGGTCTAAAGCCAGTAATTTCCCATTTAGAATTTTAGAGGGTTTGAAATCGTCGGCACCAGATGTCGTCACTCAGTCCTAATCCATGTTGTATGAAAGGCCAGGGTTCCATGGAACCCAGCTTGGGAACTAAGAGAGTGACACAGATACTAAACTGGGAGTCAGGAGATGGACCCTGTGCAGTAGTAGCAGTGTCAGCTTGGGCAAATCATTTCCTCCTTCTGGGTCTCGGCTTCCTACTCTGTGAAAGGTAGGACAGAACTAAATGATTTTAGGGTCTCTTCTAACTACAAAATTCTTTGAAGTAATTTGAATACGTGTGTTGTAAAGTTTGTCTTTGTAAGTAATGATTAAGCATTTGCATTTAAATAGTACTTAATACTTTGACAGGTTTGGGTGTCTACCTCCTCTTCCCTAGGGAAAATTATCCCACTATGTGGAAGTGATTGTCCTGTGGGAAATAGTTGTTTCAGAGGTTGCTCTGACCATTTTGGGGCTTTTTACCTCTCATCATCAGGCTCAAGCTTGCTTAGCCCTAAAAACTCTCATTATTTAGCCCTTGAAACATTCAGTACCTTCTTTGCTATTGAAATGTTTACAGTTGAAAATTCCTGGGCAACTTGCTTATAGGAATCATATTTTTAAATTTCATTTGCACTGATTGCACTGATTCCTGCCCCCTTGTTGTCTGCTTTTGGAATATGAAGTTATGGTATGGGAGAATTGATCTTTCTTCTCTCTGTTCATCCCATGGCCCTTCTTCACTAGGCTAAACCAGGAATGAGTCATTTCAGGGCTGGTGTATAGCTAGATCTCCAGAAAAGGTTAGAATGCAAAGTGACCTCAGTGTCTGTAGCTACTGTTGACCATTACTAATGGTAATGATAGGAGCTGACACATAGAGCACTTCACTTCCCTGTTGACAGAGTGCCTTACCTACTGTATCTCGTTTAAGGCTCAGAACCCTGAGAAAGAAGTTTTATTTTTCCCATTGTAAAGATGAGAAAACTGAAGCTCATATATACAAGAGGCACTTCATCTGACATCACATGATCGAATTTGATCCCCACATTAACCTTAGGAACCAAGTAATTCAGACATTGCTTTCTTCATTACACAGATATGGCCATTAAAGTTTAGAGAAATGGAGCATGGCTAGTAAATGGGGACTCTGGGGTTTGGCCCACTTCTCCTGGGCTCTTCCCACCTCTCATGTCACCTCCCTCAGGTGTCAGTGGGACCAACCAGCAGTCCATGGACCTAGCTGCCTGGTGGGAGGAGCTTGTCAGGAGTGCAGCAGGGCCTTTGGATGGGGCCTGGGTAGCTTAATGGACCTCTTAGTAAAGTCTTTTTCATTCTTGTAGGAAATAGGACTAAAAACAGTACTTAATTGTCTGCCTTATCTGAATACCTCCAGCTCTAGGTTTTATTTGAATTTGGTTGTGTCTAAGTCTTTTAATCCATATCCACACCCAGATATATTTCCAAGCCATTCTTGACAGCTTTTAATGTCAAAAGAGAAATATCATTTGTAAATGTGGAATGTAGCCCCTTGAGTGTTTCGATGGTTTTTGCTTAACATAGTGCCCAACACAGAGTCATAAGGGCCTGTGGTCTAACTGACTATTTTCCTGAAGTCTCAAAGTGTGGTTGTTATTATTTTTAATAACATAAATTTTCCCATTGTAGATGTCTTAGAGGAAGAAGCAGCTTGAAAAAGCAGACTTAGATATTTTTTTTTCTGGACCTTTAATTTCATTGCTGTGGGAAACTCCAGATGCAAATCAGCACATTTGTAACCAAGTTTTAGAGAATTGTATAGAGCATTGAGAGTGTTCATTGCCTTGCCTGGGATTATATGCAATTGCTGTGTCAGAACTCTTAGGTTGGTGTTTGTATGGGCTATACATCTGCCTCTCCAGAGTAAGAAAATCCCTCATTAATATAATCCTTTCTGATTTCCAAAGCACTTTCCCCACAACCTGGGGAAGGTAGATACAGAATGAAATAGGTAATCTGAAGAATTACCTCTATTTTGTAAACAAGGACATTGAGGTACTGAGCAGTGTTAGGTTTCTAACTACTTTGTATTTATTCTGCATATGTATTTTTTGTCCCTCTACAAATACTCGCCCCCAAACACATATTAGGTACTTAATAAATACTTATTGATTACTTGAGGTGAACTGACTTGTGCATGGTTACACATCTAGTAAATGTCAGAGGTGAATAACAGAGCCCTGTTTCCTGGCTCCAGGTCAATGCTCTTCCTGCCACACCATGCTGTCCAGCTAAAGACTTGGATTGAAGTCCCAGCTTTGCTCCTGACCTTGGGCATCTTAGCACTCTTTTGGGGGGCCTTTGTAAAATGCCAGTATCTTCTCTTTGGCCTTTGGTTTATTTTTTTCCTGCAAAATGAAGGAGTTGGACCAAATGATCCCTGAGGTCCCTTCCAACTTTACTGTTTTGTGATTCTGTAATGAGGAGAAAGATGCTGAAAGGGTAGGAGCTAGAGACCTTGGAAGTTGTAAGTTTCCAATAAACAAAATATCCAGTTCTCTGAAGGACAGAATGTTGACCTGGATTCCTTGTGGAATGGAAATAGCCTGTGCACTAGGGATGATGGGAAGGTTTCATATGAAGGTACCTGTGAGCTCTTGACACCTGAGGAGGTCGTGTAGTAGAATGCCGAGAACATGAGCCAAATGACCAGCAGCCTCAGGCCTGATAAGGGCTCCTTCGTTAACTTCCTAACCTAGCCAGGTCACTTAACTGCGCTTCTGAGACTGTTTTCTTTTCTCCCCATTGGGAATAATAGGACTTGCCCTACCCAGCATAGGGTGTTGTGAGGATCAGTTGAGATGATACATGTCAGCATATTTCAGAAAGTATTTATGTACGGTGCAGATGCAAGGTGGCAGGCGTGTGAAACATGCAGCTGTTTTAGTATAACAATAGAAACAGTATTTGAGTTCTGTAGTGTATGTCTTTGGCAAAGCTCAAAACAGTCACCCCCCCTAGGGCTCATTAAGGATCTACAATTTCATTAGGCTTTAGAGTTGGGAGGTCCTATGCAGATGATCCAGTTCAGTTCCCAGCTATGGTTATCCTGTTACTGACAGTTATCTCCTATGCCTCAGTAGCTGGGTCTTATGAAGTACTGTGATGGAAAGGCAGTCAGTCCTCTGGTGATGAGCATCCCTTCACTTTAGCTAGGTTGGTCTAGTGTGAAGGCAAGATAGGATGTCCATTTTACAAGGGGAGAAAAGG
Source organism: Gymnobelideus leadbeateri (assembly GCA_011680675.1). Lineage (NCBI taxonomy): Eukaryota > Metazoa > Chordata > Mammalia > Diprotodontia > Petauridae > Gymnobelideus > Gymnobelideus leadbeateri. The sequence continues at coordinate 630,237 of WOXC01007906.1, read as the reverse complement.
AAATTCAGAAGGGAATGTATCTCTGTACATAGAGCCCAGAAGAGATCCCAACCTTTAAGACATCAGTTTCCTTTGGTGTACCTTCTGTGAGGCTAAGCCTCCTCCAGAAACATTCTCCTTAGTTCCCCTTCCCTCAAATTCCCAGCTTTTATGTGAGACAGCAGTGTTTAAAGAGCACTAGACTCAGGGTCTTATCTGCATTCCTGACCAAGCTTTGCTACTGACTATGTGGCAACAATAACAAATACATATCGCAAGCACTTTAAGGTTCACAAAGTACTTTCCTCCCAGAAGCCATGTGTGGTAGATACTACAAATACCATTAACTCCATTTTACAGATGAAGAAACTGAGATTTAGAAAGCTTAAGTGACTTGCAGTGACTTAAGTGACTGCTAATAAGTTCAGGGCAGAGGGATTTAAACCTGGACAGATCAAGAGAGGATCCTTTGCAGCATGGCTTTCTTCTCCCTCCAAGTCTAGGGCTCTTTCTGATATACAGTATTGCCTCCCCAATTCATTTCATTGGGTTAGGGGTCACATGGGCATAGGTAGTCATCATCCATACACACATTTTCTTTTCCATAGTTCCTTCATAGAGGATCTACACTTTTCAGGTTCTTTTAGTATTTTGTGGGTGCTTTATCCCTTTATCCCCTACTTTAGTTATATGACTCCTTTTTAGTCATTCCTAGGCTAATAATAATAGCTAACATTATATAGTGCTAGGTGCTAGGCACTGTGCAAAGCCCTTTTATAGTTATTTTATTTGATCCTCATAACAGCCCTGAGAGGTAGGTGAGGAAACTGAGACAAATACAGGTTAAGCGCACAAGATCACCCAGCTAGGAAGTGTTTGAGGCGACATTGGAGTCTTCTTGACTCCAGGCCAGCGTTCTGTCCACTTGCTGTGCCCCTTAGGATGGTAGATACAGAGCTGGAAGAGACCTCCAAGGCCTTGTACTTCAGACTTCTAGTTTTGTAGATGAGGAAACTGAGGCCTGAGGACATATAGGAGGGTCTGAAATGGGATTTGAACCTGAGTCCTCTGACTCCAGAGCTTTATGTGGCATTGTAACACTTAATATATATTTGTTGAATTGAATTTTAATTCATTCTGGGCAGGTCATTCAATTTGTCTAACCTTACATCATCAGTAAAATGATGATAATAACACTTGCATTCCCTGCCTTACAAGGATTCGATGGTTAGATAACGTGTTGTCAGTGGCAAGGAACAGTGAGGACGTTAACTGCTGCTGTTGCTGTTATATACAGCAGACTGTGGGAGCTGTTGCATTCCTCCTACCAACTTTCCCTAAAGGTTGGGGAGAGGGGCTGTTGGCCTTCTTCTTGCTCTGTTTACACCTGTTCTCATTCCAAGCCTGGCAGTCAGCAGTTAGTTTTCCATATTGCCCACATAGGACAGAGGCCAGTTTTTTCTGTGGCATCACTTGTCTGTCTTAGCATCTTCTAGTTGAGCTGACTACAGTGTCAGTGCTCTCCAAATGAGCAGAATTCCCTGCCAGGTGCTAAAGCACTAAAGAAATATGAACTGAAAAATAAAGGATGCCCAGGCTCAAGGAAGAACGAGACTTCTCTGCTGGCATTGGTTTCTCTTCTTTCATGGTGCAAACACATTTGTATACATAGAGATCTTACAAGGAAGACAGATGAAAGGGGCCCTTCAATTTGCCAGTGTGTTTGGCCCTGAGTTGTTCAGATTTCCTGTAGAGGAAGTGGAATAACACCTTGCAGTGAACTGGGGAAATGCTTCATTTTTATGCCTGCCACTAGGGTGTTCCCTTGGGAAATTAAGGTTTGGTGTTGCCAAGCCAAAAGGGAAAACAATGTAGCTGCTTGGTGGCTGTCTTGACAGGGACTTTTCTCTTTTCTTTTGGGGATTTAGGATGGAGGCTCTCTTGATCAAGTATTGAAAGAGGCCAAGAGAATTCCTGAAGAAATCTTGGGGAAAGTTAGCATTGCGGTAAGTGTTTTCCTTTTCAGGATTTTTGCAAATGAGATCTGACCTTTTACATTTTAGGAACTCCTGATTTCTAGAGGGGTTGTTAGGTGTTTAAACCCAGTATTTATATTATTTATGTTCCACTCCATTGGTAGCATTCACTCTTAAATAGTAATGACTTGCATTGAATACCTAGTCTTGATTTCATTCTTTGAATCTGGCAAAAATTTGAAAGGCAACTTGAATCTTTTGTTGATATATTTGTTTTGATGTAGGAGTAAAATCATTGGATTTAGTATCTGGACATCTGGATTCTCACTCTGGCTCTCTTAGTGACTAGGTCTTGACCCTCAATCCATCCTCAGTGTCCACATCTATAAAACAGGTATCTAAGTAGATTACTTTGAAGGTCCCTCCTAGTTTTTTGATTTGTTGTTTAAAACACTAGATGGTACCAATGGAAACCATTGCTGCTGTCCTCTACTGTAGCAGGGAGTCCTAGAACTTTTTGTGGTAAGAAGCTACCTTGTTCCTCACTTGACACTTTGTGATTAATGGAACAGGAGGCAGTGCTGTCAGGGAAGGGTGTGTGTGTGTCTATGTGTGTCTATGTGTGTCTGTGTGTGTCTGTGTCTGTTTGTGTGTGTGATATGGGGAAGTGTTTATGTGGGGCCGTTGGTTAGTGGAACAGGGGTGCTTGGTGATGGGGAAATCTTACAGGCAGGCCACAGAAGAAAAGGCATCATGGCAGCTTGGAGCATTTCAACCTCAGAGGTTTGCTCCTTCTCCCCAACCTGTCTCTTCTCCCCACTCCCCCTTACCAGAAAAGCCTTTTTATAGGATGCAACAAGGATTAGAGACAGCTCAGACTTTATTCCCTTCCTTTCAGGATTTTAGAATACGTGGTCCTTGTTAGACTAATCTAGTGATTAGGGGGGAAAGATTCCACAAAACCTGTTAATGCTTTCAGAACTCAGTAGCATATTGAACCCCCTCTCATTTTCTGAATGCTGTCGTTTTGCTAAGAGTAATGTTAACACTGACCCAGTAGATAATGCTTTTCAGTAATATCACTTTTTACATCTTGATTGATCTAAATAATGAAGAGAGTAATGAGGATTCTTGGCTGCTTTTAAATGATCCTTCAAATTCAAGTATTTACTGACTATCTTCTATGTGCATTTTGGGGAAAAAATAGATAAGTTACTCTCTTCTGAGAGCTTGAAACTAGTACGCTTGCATGGTGGGGTGATGGCATTTTCTAATTAGGAGATTGTTGGCTCACCAGGCTCCATCTGTAGGTAATCTTTGGTCATTCCATCTCTCACCCAGCATTATGTTGTGTGTGGGGAGAATTTGGACAGAGTGTCAGGAGGAGGTGACAAGGAAGGATGCAGAATTGAACAGGGCAAAAAAAGTAGACCTAGTCCCAGGGACAAGACAGTCATGCCATCTGGTTTTCCCTGCATGGATGATCTTACTTTGCCATTATTGTGGGTGACCTTGGCACCAACATTTGACCCAGGCTGGCAGTTTACAGGGCTGCTTGGTCCCTGCAAACCTATCATTTTGACCTCATCAAGTCTCTCCTACACTGTATCACCTGGGTGAAAAATATTGTTATAGTGAGTGCTGGCTGAAGAGAGTTAGGCTGTTCCTGTTGCTGGGCTGGTCCATCCCAGAGTCCACCTGGAGAAGACTACTGGCATGTTGGGCCTGAGCACAGCCCTCCCCAATGGAGAATGTCCTGGCTTCCACAGGCCAAGAGGCCTATGTGTTCATCTGTGGTGCCTCCTACACTGGAGGAGAGGCAGGAGGTAACATGGTAGAAAGAGCACTGGGGTTAGAGTCAGAAGACCTGACTTTAGATCCTGTCTCTGCTTCTTATAATTGATTGTGTTACCTCATGCAAGACATGCCTTATCTGTAGAATGAGGGGTTGCCCCACATAATGTTAAAGGGTTCTTCCAGCTCCAACTTTTGTGATGGGGTCAGTAGAGATGTAAGAGTAGAGAGAAATCTGGTTTGGGAGTTAGGAAAATTTGGGTTCAAGAATGCCCCAGAGGGTTTTTTAGGACTGTAAATTGCCGATGAGTTGAGTTGCCTTTTTGCATAATGGAGGGAGTTTCCACATTAAGGCTGCCATGCACCAACGAAATCACTGGTCTGTGCCTCTCCCTTTCCCCCTCCTCAACACCAAAAGGGCAGTGATCTAATTTACCAGGCCTAAGATCACTAGAGTTCGCAAAGTGAACACTTGGTTTAGATCTACCTATCAAGAGGAAAATCCTCTGCTCTTCTTAAGTCTGCCCTTCCCTCTGTGTTTCATAGGTTCTTCGGGGTTTGGCTTATCTAAGAGAGAAACACCAGATTATGCACAGAGGTAAGGAGGAAATGAAGCAGCCCTCTCTGGAATTTATCCTTAGGCTCCATTTGGCAGCTGCTGTCAAATGCTATTGCTAATATGTTTTTGTCTTATTCACTTATAGATGTGAAACCTTCTAACATTTTGGTCAACACTCGGGGAGAGATCAAGCTCTGTGACTTTGGAGTGAGCGGGCAACTCATTGACTCTATGGCAAATTCCTTTGTAGGAACTCGATCCTACATGTCTGTAAGTTTCTTTTGATTGATGCTTTCAGCAAATAGTCAAATTAAACACCTGTGTGCCAGGTACTATACTCATTGCTAGGAAAGCTAAAAGATTTAGATACTCTGCAGTCTGTGACCTCATGGAGCTTACAGTCTATTATGAAGTAGGAAGACATGGGGTTATAGATTTAGAGAGATTAGACACAAACAAAAATTAACTATGAAACATCAAGTGCAATGAGGAAATATAAACAAAAAGGTCCAAGGGAGAAAGATGTTACTGATGGAAGATTAGGGATGAGTTCATGGAGGAAATGGCATTTGAATATTGGGCTTAATAATGATAGCTCATGTTTACATAATACTAGGAAATTAGAGCAAGGAGAAGACATTGCAAGCATTAGGAATATCATAAGCATAAACGTGGAAGGAAAAAGTGCAAGTTGTGTATTGGTGACAGTGAGTGGTCTGACTTGTCTGGAGCAGAGATTGAGTCAGACTGGAATGCCAAGCAAAGGAATTTACTCTGTAGACAGTAAGGGAGCAATGAGGTAGCTCTACCAGAGAGGAATAAGTATTAATTTAGCCTTAATAGGAATCTTTCAGATTTGATCCTTTCTACCTTCTTTTTTATCAAATACTTTTGTACAAAACATGTTGATTATGTTTCCTCCAGCTTTTTTGTAGTTCCTTTTCTCTGAGTTTCTGTTCTTTTTCACTACAATTCTGAATTTTTCTCCTCTTACAAATATTTTCACCCAAATTTAAATGCCTCCTTAGTCTCCTTTTTATAAAGATCAAATTGAGACTGGCAATTGTGAGTCTGGCAATTTCTCTGTCTTTGCTACAAGGATACTTGGGTGAACTGGTTTGGTGATCCGGGCCTTTACAAATGGATTTTCTGGTGATTTTAATAGTTTTCCTCTTTACTACCTAATATAGAGCCACTTTGGTAAATTGTTCAAAGATGGTCAAGCTACTAGATCTGTAAGAACTCTGTAAAAGGGAACAGTCACTTCTGCCTCAGTAGAATCAGGGCTCATGAAGAAGGCAGCATTTGAGCTGAGTCCTTCTTGAAGGATGGGTGGGATGTCATTTGGTGGTTTGGGTAGTGGGCAAGAAGATGACATTAAAGGCTTAGGCACAGTCACAGAATTCGAAGAGGGCAGGATGTGTTTCAGGGATATCGAACAGTATCGTTTGGTTTAAGTGTTGTGTGCTTAAGGGGGAAGGGGCAGAGTTGAACCTGGAAAAGTAAGGTACTCTACCCTCTAAAATACCCAGCTGGGTACCTTTACCCTCTGTCTTATCCTGTTGTATTTTGTACATAGTAAATCTTCCAGGGTATATAAGGAGGGCAAAGAAACAGGGAGCGTGCTATTCTTTGAATCTGTCATCCCTGAGAATATAAAGGATTCTGAGCCTTGGAAGGAGTTCTAATTGATAGGGAATTGAAATTTGTCTATCCCAGTGTGCCTGAAAGTAATTCTGCCCCAGGAATTAATTAACCCACAGGTAGCCGGGAAATTAAGGGGTTTGGGAGTGAGGGAGGAATAATTGCTTTGTTACTTTAACTTTGGTCTTTAGTATTAGAAGATGGGGTTATGGTTTGGAACAGGATTGATACTAATTTTTCTGCTTATGTGATATTAAAGAAATTGAACAAGATTATAAAATACTGGAACTTTTCATAAGGAAAAAAAGAACCTGTCTTGCCACCTCATGTTTTTTGGCTCTATTTTCTCTTCACTCTCTATTTTTTCTCCACTAAGGCATTTTTTCTTTTTCTCAACTAACAGCCGGAGCGGTTACAAGGCACCCACTACTCAGTCCAGTCAGATATCTGGAGCATGGGCCTGTCTCTAGTAGAGCTGTCCATTGGAAGGTACCCTATTCCCCCACCAGACTCTAAGGAACTAGAAGCGATATTTGGTCGGCCCATGGTCGATGGGGCAGAGGGAGAATCTCACAGCATCTCACCACGGCCACGACCCCCAGGACGCCCCATCAGTGGTATGCTCTGGGCCTTCAACTTGGAAGAGTAGTGGAAAATCTGACGAATACCTCATTCAGGCAATCAGCATTCAGTAACTATGATATTAAAGCAGTCTGCTCGCTGAAGGCGTAAAAAGAGTCAGTTAGTAGGTCCTTGTCCTTGTATCTATTGCAGGGAAAAGACACACAAGAGATAACTGTAATTTACCTTATGTCAGTGCATTTCAAAGGTACAGACATAGTCTATCAGGTCCAGTGAGGAAGTGCCTTTATTCATTGGGGTGGGGAGGTGGGAGTCAATAAAGGCTTCATGAAGGAAGTGGTGTGAGATGGGCTTTCCAAGATGAGTAGCATTTCATCCTCTCTGAGAAGTAGAGGGAGAAATCCCACATGTTGGGAGCAGTGTGGAGAGCACTGAGCATGTTGGGGTCAGGTATAGTTCCTAGGTTGACTGTAGCATAGAACATAGGGAATGGAAGGCTTGATTAGGGTCAGGTGGTCCTAGTTTGTGGAGGAACTTGAGGACCACCCAGAGGACTTTGAACTCAAGATATTGTTAATCCATTTTAGGCTTTATGTTCCCAAAATTTCTCCCCCCACCTGTTTAACATTTGCTTCTTCCTCAGTCATTTCTCCCAGCCCCCAATTCCAAATGGATTTTGTCATGTTAAAAGTCCCAACTTTGCTTAGAGGTACCATGTTAGCCTCTATAGTTAGTCTCCCCTACCCCCTAACTCTGGTGTATGTCCTACTACAAGCCAATGACCCTCAGACTCTAGCTACCTTTTCCACCGAGCTCCTCTGATCAGTTCAGACCATGAGGGAGAAAAGCAAAAGCTGTTCCCCCTGTGGAGTTTTTGTTGGTATTGTTGAGAATAGTAACTTAGGGTGAAGCCTGTTGGATTTTGGCAACACGAAGGGTTAATTGCCTTGACCCCCAAGTAGTTTGTTGTTCCCACTTGCAGTCTGCACCCCTTCCCAGTGACTAGAAGGAAAGGGCTTGTGACCACAGCTGGGACACTGTGTGTGTGTGTGTGTGTGTGTGTGTGTGTGTGTGTGTGTGTGTGTGTACATTTATACAAATACAGAGTGTTGAAGTAGAAAGAGCAGATACATTTAGATACTGAGATTTGAGTCTCAGCTGTTGTGTAACTTTAGGCCAGTCCCTTTTCTTCTCTATATTCACTTTATTCAACTGTAAGATAAAGGGTCTTGGCCAGAATGAAACTGCAGCAGTGTCAGAACCTGCTGAAGAACCAAAGGATCTTTACTGTTTAGATCAGTTCAAGCTAATAGTGAGTGGAGAGTAAAGCATGTCGTGTGTTAACACAGGCCTATCCTTGGTACCAAAATTGGGTGTGAGCAACTATAACTTTCTCTCTGTTTACAAGACTTCACTCTTTTGCTTCTTTCTGCCTATCTCTCAAGTAATTGTTTATCTCTTCTTCAGGTCATGGGATGGACAGTCGGCCTGCCATGGCCATTTTTGAACTATTGGACTATATTGTTAACGAGGTTTGTATGCTCATTGAAATTTCCTTCCTTCATCTGAACCAGTCTATCCCACTAAGGTATCTGATCTATTGTCCAAATAAACAGTGAACTAACGTATATTTTAATATAGTTGTATTGAGACAGAAAATAATTATGTATTCAGGCTAAGGTAAGAATTTCTCTAGTGGTTTATTTTCTGGGTCACATTTCTAGAAATGATATGCCATCTGAATTATATCATAGAATTTAGAACTGGAAGGTCCCAATCCAACTGAATCTTAGGAACCTAACCTCCTCTAGAGATCATTCCGAGGTAGCAGCTTATCTGAATGTCTTGGAGTCCAGTGTACATGAACTTCTTAATAATTGCTTCTTCCTTAGAAGGATGGTCCTCAAGGAAAGAGGGCCTGAAAGTGAAGTGATTTATCTTCAGCACATCATTGAGAGAGCTAAGAATAGATAGACCCTCCTTTCTTTTCTTGGACCAGTAGAATGCTTCCTTTTCTGTTTTGTCTTGGGTAGATCTTTGCTTTGATTACATGAGAACGACACATGATGCTGGTTGTGTCCCAGGATCCTTGTATCCTTAGGTGTCTCTTCTGTAGCCACTTAGGGCCAAGGGCCAGCATTGGTCTGAAGCACTGGGCTTGGTGTAAGGTTGGTTACACAAAGTGATAAGCAAGGAGCAGATGACAGCAGGATAGAGTGAGGCTGCTGTGGCACATCTTTTCCTGCCTCTGCCAGTGGCACCAGACACAAGGGTTCACCCCTCAGGTCACTGCCACCTCCCTAGGACTTGGCAGTCAGAGAGGACACAGGTCAATGAGAGTAACTGAACCATAACATAATGTTGACTTCTTCATTTGCTTCCCACACCAAAGCTTGACTTTGTGCCATTGCAACTTTTAACCCCAACACTTTGTATGCCTAGCCAGGCATTCTGGGAGCTTCCACTTGTTAGAATATGTTGGCTCTTTTTTCCATCTAGGCATATGGCATTCCTGTGATCAGAGGACTTAAGTAATGTTCCAAGGAGAGAAATCCAATAAAGCTCTAGTGATGTGGCTGGTAGCCCTTTTAAAACAATTGGAAAATTACAAAGCAGTGTACAAATATTGTTATTACTAAACTTTTCCCTACAGGAAGAGACTGGCATATATTGAACATATTCAGTGGGTTCAGCCCTCCGTTTGGAAGGCTGTTGCAAGGGGAGAATAGTTACCTAAACCAGGAAGGAAGGAAGGATGATGGCCTCTTTCCTCATAATAAATGGCTCAAGGGTGGGAACCAAAGGAAAACACGTGAAGATGCAAGTTCAAGTGTGATCTGGTTTACATTCTGTGTACCTTAGTGCCATTCATCTGTCCTTTTCCAAGATATTGCTAAAGTTTTACTGTGACTGATGCAAATTGATCTGTTTTCTTCCCTAGCCTCCACCTAAGTTGCCGAGTGGTGTTTTCACACAAGATTTCCAGGAGTTTGTAAATAAATGGTAAGTTCCACAAATCCATTTCATTAGCATAGTTTCCTTTTTAGGGCTAGATGCTAGTTTGTCAGCCTGTCAGGAAGGTATCCTGTCTCCTCTGAGACCTGCCCACACTCCTAACCATTGGCCTAGAGAGGGCAGTTGCTTCTTGATTCTGGGATGGCTCTCTTAGTTCCAGACAGCTCTAAACCTGCTAGCCAAGAGTCCTTTTGGGAGTTAGGGATTGGTAAAATGCATAGGTCTCTCTTCCCACAGTTAGCTTGAGATCACAGTCATTTAATATTTTAGCCAGAGATTGAAGGCCTAGAGAGTTCATGCTTTTAGTCCAGAGCCATCATCTGCACCTTAGAAATAGCTGGTTTTCCTACTTTTCAAAAGGTTAGTGAAGTCTAAGGGATCTAGGTGACAGTTAAACCTATCCTGAAGGACCTATAATCCAACATGTTCTAAAGAGGATCCTCCTAAGAAGATTCCTTAGACAACAGGATTCTTGGTCCTCTTTCAGTCTTAGAGAATAACTAGAATTTCTTTGTGCAGCTTAAAATTGTTGACTTTACCATAGTTATTTTGGGGGGAAGATGGGGTTTCCTTGTGAGAAAATTCCTTGGGTGATCCAGGAGCTATCATAATGATTGACTATTTAGTCAGAAGAAAGGGTTGGCTTTATTTTTTTAATGCATCCTGCAGATAATCTAGACTCTTATAAGCCTATCCTCACTTTGAGAACTCTACATAGTTTAACAGCAAAAATCATTACTTGATCTGAGCGGTTGGGCCAGTAGCTATTTGCCAGACATCTTGGATTTTTTATTTCAGTCATTTTTATTTGCTCTGTTAGTCAGAAAAGGTGGGTAAAGACAATCTGGTTATTTTCAGTGAAGTAACTTTGAGTATAAAATTCTTACAATTAGGCACGTTATTTTTTACCTTTGTTTTGTCCTTTTTTTGAGTAGCTATTTGGAGTCTGTAGTCAGTTCTGCTTTTAGGGGTAAAGCTTTCATTTTGTAACTGTGATACCCCATTTTGAGAAGAGAGTTATCATTAAAAATGTAGCTGAGGTTGTTAAAGTTCCTGTCAGGACACAGGGTGGGAATTTCCCTCCCTTCTCCCCTCCCTCTCTCCTCTTCCGGGATCACTTCCTGTTTTCAGACCCTAGCCCTTCCCTGCCTTCAGGGGGTCCTGCCCTCCAAACCCTGGTAACATGCTGGGGCCCCTCACCCAAACGGCAGCTCTGCACAGCTGCTGCAGAACAGGTTTTGTTCTTCGAGGTCAGGTTTCCTGATACACTAAATTCTAGGATAACATAGCTAAGTGAAAGTAGGTTTGGAAAGAATAACTGACTGGTCTTTTTTCTCCCTCTTTCTCTCTATTTCTCTCTTTCATAAAATACCAGCTTAATTAAAAACCCAGCCGAGAGAGCAGATCTGAAGATGCTGATGGTAAGTACCTGATTCAGGATGGGGAAGAGGAATGGCAACTCTCAGGGCTTTAGGAATGGAGTTCTTCATGGGCATAGAGTCTCACCATTAGGTTCTTAACACCATCCCGGGGTATTTCTTTTCCCTGAGCAAAAGAGATTCGAGAAAAGTCAGGCTCTGCCCTCTGACAGAGGGCTTTATTGCATAGAAGCAGAAGGCCCAGTCAGACTCTTCACCTTTTTTCTACACTCCAAACCAGGCATAATTCAGGCTAATTCCTTAGGATTTGAGTCTGAAACTAAGGCCTAGCTTAGAGAATCTTTCTTCTGAAGGATGACTTCTGGATTAGTTGAGGACTTCACTGTGTCTGTGTTCTTTCAACCTGGAGCAATCAAATTATTGATCAGTGAGATGATTTTGATGACTGGCAAAATTTCTAAATGTATTTTTAAATGGACATAGTTTCTGAGCATTTCTGAAGGGAAGCAGTTCTCATGAAGAGCCAACTGTGATTGTTCAAGAATAGGTCATGACAAACGAACTTCCAAAGAATCTGCTGATCCCGTCAGCAGTAGGTGGGAGTTAGGGAGAAACAAACTCAGGCCCAGTGTTAGGGATGACTGCCCAAAAGTCCATGCACTGCAAGGGTCGTTGGTTCCCTTGTTACTGAAGAGCTTCAAGCTGAGGCTGAAATTAGAGAGGAGATTCCTGTGCTGGTACAGATTGCCCTCTGAGATGTGACTTAAGGTCTCACAGCTAGGAAGGGGCCTGAGCCTGAGTTTTCAGATTTTAAGCCATTCATCTTTTCACTTTGCCTCAGTTTCTCCCCTTAAGTATTTTATAAAGTCAAGTTACCCCAGGCATGCTCAGGTAGGTAAATATGTTCTTTGTCTTCCTTTTCCTTTTTGGTCTCCCCCTACAGAGGAGTCAGCTGAGGTCCAGTTAGAGTCAGCTTGCCCAAGAATTGGCATTCTCTGAAGACCTGTCCCTTTGATTAACCTTGGTGTTTATGTTCTTGGTAATTGTCTTCCCCTGATAGAACCTCTGTAGTATGAAGGTACCTGCTAATCTGAACTTCCATGTTGCCATCAGCCTGGGAAGCCGGTCCTCTTATGTTCATGACATAAGTACCAGGGGTTCCCCATTCGCCTCACTGAGTCCAGCTTCTTTTCATTTCTGTTCTTTGCCAAATCCTGCCCCTTTTGTAGCATCATATAGTGGAAAAAACAGCAGCTGAGTCAAGGGACACAGGTATCAACCCCACTAAGTTTGGCTGTAGATCTTTTGAGGCAAGTCATTGGTCCTTAGTGTTTCCATCTATGAAATGAAAGGAAAAATGTAGCTTTTTTTTTCTTGTAATTTTACGATTTTTTCCTCTTTAGACTTCTTGTTGATGGTATTGAAGATGGGGTGTTAAAGGAGACCCTCAGTGCCCTAGTTGATTTTCTTAAGACTTAAATGACCAATGAATTTTTAATCTGTGTCAGTTGAGGGCGGTTCCACTCCAGGAATTCCTTATACTGATGATAATCAGTCTGACAAAACAAAGAAAGAGACAGACAGTCTTAGTTTGACCCCTTTGGGCCAAAGGCTTGTTAGATTTATTAATGTCTTTCATTTGTTCTTTCAGAATCACACTTTTATCAAACGGTCAGAAGTGGAAGAAGTGGATTTTGCAGGCTGGTTATGTAAAACTCTGAGGTTAAACCAGCCCAGCACTCCCACACGCACTGCCATGTGATGGTGAAGCAGGCTGTCCTGTGCCCATCGTCTGTCTCCCTGTCCATCACTGTTTCCTGCCCTTTGGGTTAAAGACAATCTCCTCCCCAGTTCCTTCCTCCCTCCTCACTCCTTGCCCCACCTCCCCACTCCATTCTCCATCTCCCTTCCCCACTCGGACCCCGACCTGGACGATACCATTGCAGGAAATGTCTGTCACCCCTTGTGAACAAGCCAAAACCAGCTTGCTTTATTTTGTTCATTCTCCTGCACGCCTACTCCAGTCCAGTGCAGCTCTTTCTCTGATATTTGGGAATTGTGGTGCTCCTGTTGTTCACTTAGGATTTTTTAAAAAGGAAAAAAAGAGACAGGGGAACCAAACTGTGTACATCATGCTTCTCCTCCATTGGGTGTTTGTCTTTCTTTTTAATCCCCAGGCTGAGGGGCTTACAGAAGCTTGGCCTATCAGTAGTCTGCAGCCCGTTGAGTGGTAAAGCCAGGCTGAAGGAAGAGGAAGGGTGGAATTTAGAGATTGATTTAGCTTTTGTGAAAAGGAACAAGTAACATTATAAAACCTAGGTGTTAGCTTGTTGAGCAAAGCCAAAGAAAGGGCATTGCTTGTTGGTTTTCCTGGGTCACCTAGCCCCGTGTTTCTGTACTACCTTGTGGTGGTTTTGACCATGTTAGACGGTGTTAGAATCAATGAAAATTATTTGAGTTAGAGAAACAGCAGAACCCTATTCCCTACTCTCCCCCCAGATTCACTTTCCTTCTTCATTCAGGTCCTGGCAGCAAAGGTCTTTGTAGAAGATTGCCATTTACTCAAGCAGGTTGATGTTAGAGGGCTGCTTCACCCCACCTCTGTTTCTTTAGGGAAAGAAGTTTTGACTTGTTCTCCCCTTGGATGAGTTTACGTTCAGCTTCCCAGAAAGGAAGTGTCAGTATGATTTACAAAAACCCAATCTCTACAGTAAATAAAAATGCATCCAAATTTTTAGCAGGTGTTCAGGAGCAAGTCTTGGCTCCTATGACCTTTCGCAGCCTGCCCTGACCCTGCTTCACTTGCACAGTACACACACAAAGACCTCGAATCCTTCATGCTCAGATGGATTTGCTATAACTTGGGACCCAGCATGCCCTTCTTTATTGGGCAAGACTGGCTTTATCTACCCATAGTTAACACTTTAAAAATCATACTTAGAGTGTTAGCAGTGTGATGCCTGGCCTCCCTGCTGCAGTGAAAGGCAGAGTATTGAATGAACAAGGGATGCCCCACTTGCTTCTTCAGTGCTAAGTCACCAAAGGTAGCTTGTTTGGCTGGCAGTTGATAGGAAGCAGTGGACTGTGGGGGGTTCTCTGTGCTCTGTTGCTTCCTTGAAGATGCTGAGGTCTAAGGTATGTGTGCTTCATTTCTTCCCAGCATAAGCCAGTGTTAATCTGCCTGTGTACCAGTTGCATGCAGGTAACTTTGAAAGAATGGTACTTGTCATGACCCAGGTGATCAGCATTTGTGTGAAGAAAGGGAAGTGAATAATATTCTCAAGAATCCCTCTCCCCCTTTTTTAAAAAGTGGCTTGGAATCATGCCATGTGCAGATCAGTTAAAGGAACTTTGGAACTGTAAAAGAGACTGGGGGAGGAAGAGATCCTTAGACCCTGTAGGAAAACAGGGAGCTCTAAATGGGTGAATTTGGGGAGAAAAAAAATAGAAAAAGCAAACCAAAAACATTTAAATGTAATGTAAGAAAGAACTGTTAGAGTGCTGTCCAAAAGTGGAATGGACTGCCTTGGGAGGTAAAGAGTTCCTCATCCCTGAAGATCTTCGACCAAAGACTGCACAGCTATCTGTCTTATTTGTTGTGAAGGGGATTCTATTCAAAATTATGGTTTGGACCAGATAATACCTGGGGTCTCTTACAGTCCTATAATCCTACCGTTTTGGCCCCCCTGAGTTAGGGCTCAATGCTTTACCAGTCCCTCTATGTGACCCCTGATCCCAGAGAGTAGACTCTGAAAGTGATGTCAGGCTTCAGATCACTAAGCACACTGACTATGCCTAACATACTTTGGGGTTTTCCTTGGAAAACCAGCTTGACATCCCCCTCTGAGACACTCCCAAGTTCTCTTCTCCCTTCCAGTACACAAAAGAGAGGCTACTTTTATTCTTAATCTGATTTTGACAAGTAACTAGACTTATTCTGGTTTTTGTCCTTCAGGGACTGAAGCATATACAGTGTTGCAGGTTTTAAAAACAAACTTCTAAGTTCTCAAGCTGCTGTTGTGTAGGTAACCAGGCTCCCCTAGGAGCATCCCTCAGAGGGAAGGCCTGATGTCTGTAGGATTGCATTATTAACACATGCTTGAGTTTCTTAACCATGCCTTCTTTTAAGGATGTTGAGCTTTTCTCTCTCTCCAACAGGAGGGTCAGGAATTGGGGTTAAGAGCTAGGTGAGCCTGGAGCCTGGATACTGACCTGGCCAGGCTCCCCAGGAGAATCAGTATGATATAGTGGAAAGAGGGCCAAGGTAGCACAATGGATAAAGCACATCTGGAGTCAGGGGACTGGAGTTCAAATCTCACCCTGGACACTTAACTAGTAATGTGACCCTGGGCAAGTCAACCCCAATTGCCTACCCCAAAATGGAATGGAATTCATTAGTCTAAATTCATGCTCACCATTGTGAACTGAAGCTGTTCTAAATCCTGTGAAGTCCTCTGGAAGGAAAGTGAGATTGTGCATTGCATAGGCTCTGGATGAATTGGGGATCAGCAGGAAGAACAGCTCAGATATCTGCATCTGACTGTGCTGTTGGGTAGGTCCTTCTGCTTTCTTGTTTGTCATACTTAGAATTAAAGCAGTGGAAGTGGCTGAACCTCCCCTTACCATGCCATCCACTGGAGCAGTCTTCATTCTGGGGAGGAGGGAGTGGCTCCAGGTCTCTAGATTTGACTTTTCAGTCAGCTTGGGTCTGATTTAAAACCTGAAGTACTGATTTGGCCAGGCAAGAGCTGTTCGTTGTCTCTGGAGCTGAGGGGAGGAGGGGTGCAGGGAGATCACTTGGACACTGAGACTAGTGCAGTGTGCATTTCGTGGCAGCAGAATGATTATTACTCTTCCATCCCCATCCCCTTCGGTGCCTCAGTTTCCTCATCTGTAAAATGGGGATAATAATACTTGCACTACCTACCTCACAGGGTTGTTGTGGGGAAAGTGCTTTGTAAGGCTTAAAGCACTGTAGAAATGTGAGTTGTTATTCCTGCCCCCATCCCCTCAAAAAGAAAATCCCCCAACTTTATTGTCCTTTAATCTGTAACTACTAATTCTGTTAGATCTGTCAGAAAGGGAGGGACTTTCAGTGGGGACTAATTGCTACTGGCACATGGCTGTCTGAGGGCCAAGAAGAGGCGTGGACTGTCCATTAACAGGTTGGCAAAGTATGATAACAAAGGGGTACCCTTTTTTGCCTTCTCATCCTCATCATGCTGCTGATTTTGTGATTCATATATGCTGGTGTGTGTGGTTTGTTTTTTAAGAAAATTATAGTGGATTGTGCTTTTATTTTGTTTATTTAGTTTGCAATGATTCTAGCCCAGAGAACCTTTAACTTTGCCCAGGAGTTTTAGGTAGATTGCAGCGCTAACTCAGTCTTTGTAGAAGCTGGAAGACCTACTGTCTCCCACAGATCTGAATTCATTCCAGTTCCTTTCCCATCTTGAATGAGGTTACCTTTGCCCTCTAGTAAGAGCTTCTGCCTTCCCAGACCCAAAGGATAGCATTGGAGGTCTCTCTAAGTGCCTGGGGAGATCCCACATGAGGTACTCAAATCTGATGGACTTTTTAACCAGGAATTGGATGTTAAAATTGGTTAGCTTGGGGGAGGGGATGAGGAAAGTGAGTTGTTAACCTGCCCCCCTCCCCCAATTTGTGGAATCTTGACTTTAGACATTTCTGGGCTTAGAGATTAAATATCCTGTACAGACATGGGATGGGGAGAGGTTTTTCTAAAATATGAATGAATCTGTACAATTGTGTGATTGAAATGACTACTGGAATCTAGGGTTGTATGGGTCTAGACACACCTGGGAATTCTGAAACTCACAATTAGTTGTGAGGATTTTATTTTAAAAATTAGGTCGGAAACTTCAGTCCTAAAACTATATTATCTTGGGTTGGTTCCACCCCCCGCCCCAGTTGTTGCTATTTTTTTGTGCTTGGTTTTGAAGGGGAAGGAGAAAGTGTATCAAACATTTTGTTGGTGCAAATTTTTTTTAACTCGATATTTTCGTCATAAATAAATGGCACTTTACATGATCAGATGTGGTTTCCTTTTAAGTCCCAAATGAATGGATAGGATTTGGTAAGTGTCTGTCCCTTGTCTCATTTAAAATACAATTTCCTTGGTTTAAACCCTGGCAGAGGTTCAATGTAATACCCAAACTGAAATGTCCCCATTTCAACTGTTTTTCCTTCCTTTTTAATGTTGCTCGTACCCATGAACTGTGAAAGAATTACATGGTTTAATGAAAACACCAGGAACCTCATCTTTCTTCCAACCAAGTGACAGCAGCCTGTCAAGTTAGCATGAGGGGAATCAGTAATTGGCATGTTAGATTCCAGAAACGTGACGCTCTCTGGGAATAAATGACATCTCGTACTTCCCTGTTGAAGGAGGGAGTCCAAGACAGTGGAAAAGGTCTAGACTTGGACTTGGAAGAGCTGCATTTTCAAGTTTTATCTTTTAAAGAAAATTGGAATTACTATTCTCATTTGTGGTCCTGTCACTCCTTTCATCCTCAGTTCCTTCACTTGGGAAAAGGGGGCCTTGTAGCTCTTAACATTTGTATCCTGAGAGCATGGCTCCTTTTGATTGTAGTAAAAATAGCCCTTGGAAGTTTCCAAAGCACTTTTCCTTGCCCTGTGCTGGAGAGGTGTATTCTTATTTTACAGATAGGGAAAGTAAGGATGTAGTGAATTGATGGGGCCAGCATCCTATAGTTAGTAAAAAACGGATGTGAATCCAGGTTTTGTTTGTCTTAGCTGAACTCCAGGGTTCTTTGCACAGCGATGAATTCCTGCTTTGGATATTCATATCATCACAGACTTTAAAGCTCAAAGGGCTTTGGGGGTTGTTGAGTTCAGTCCTCTCCTGTTGACAGTTGAGGAAGCAGGTCTAGAAGGGGGAGGAAACCCACCAGGTTACATAGTCAGTGAATGGCAGAGATAGGTCCTCAAACTCCAAATTTATAGCTTTTTCCACTATACTATCTACTATGCCTCCCTCTGTCTAGCTGAATTGGCTGAACATAGATTGTCATGAAAACTAGGGTGGGGCAGGGGAAAAAAAAGATCAGCAAGACCGGTGGGATGTTTTGAGGTTTTTAGATAGAAATCTGTTTCAGCACATTATCATCACAGCATGGAAGCTGCTTGAGTCTTCCCCTTTCCCTTCAAAGAGAAGGTAGCCAGGGAGAGTCAGCGACCGAGGAGTCCCAGCTGGGTAAGTAACTGCCTAGTAGAAGAACAAGGTCCCTGGGTCTCCGAGGTGGCCCTTGCACAGATGGTAGCATAGGGTGAAGCTCATGAGTGTCAGGAGCATGGGGAAACCTGGACTGGAAATGGAGCTAGGCTTTCTTAGAGTTGGAAGGGATCCTAGAAATCTACTCTACCCCTGGTATTTTATAAATGGGGAAACTGAGGCAGGGGGAAATGATGTGCTCGTAGTTACAGCTGTTACGACTGCTGTTCAGCTTCAAGTGCTTCCTTGTTCCCTGACTCCTAGTTCATTGTACCAAGCTGGTTCCTGTAGAGGATCCTGACCCAGGAAATAGATAATTCTGTTATTTTCAAAAAGAATGGTTGGGAGAAGTTCTGGGGTGGGGGGAGAGAGAAAGGAGGGGGAAAGGAAAGGGGAGAGTCAGAAGAAAGGAAGGGGGGAGAGGGAGTGGTGGAGAGAGGAAGAGAAGGGGGAGGGAGAGAGACTGGAAGGAGAAAGGAAGAGAGCCTGGACAAAGAGAGGGTATTCCAGCCTTGGGCAACTTGTTAAGGACGCTTCAGACAGGTGACTTGCTCAAGGGCTTCAGCCAGAATTCTAAGGAGACTGAGTAGGGTGTGCTCTGTAGACGCCCCACCAAATGCCTGCACTGCAGACTGGGACGTGAGTAGTAGTCATGGGCCCAACTTTAATCAAGTTCCCAGGAAAGAAGTGGTAGGCTTTCCCAGAAGCCTGGCTAGTGGAGTGGGGAGGGGGAGGGCCCAGGAGGAAGGGAGCTTAACTGCACTGTGGGTCAAAGTGAAACTAACCCGCCCCACAATAGAGGCCTCGAGGCCCTGCTAGGGAGAGGCCACATCAGCGTAGTTAGAGGTTTGAACTTGGGATCAGAAGCTTCAGAACCAGAGAAAACATTACCAATTGCCTCATCAAGCATCAGGATCGACCCAGAGAATGCCAGGGCTGCTTGGGAACTGAGAAGTCAGTTTTTCTCCCTTCCTACCAATAAGCTGAGGTCCAGCAGAGAAATGACTTGTTCAAGGACACACATGCAACCCAGGGCTCCTCACATTTGTTTCCATGGCCCAAGGTGGCATTGTGTTTGGCAGCAGCATGTGTTGAACAAAACCCTAGGCCTTTGCTGATATGACCTCTCAAGCCAGGCTCCTAGGGTCGAAACATGCGTGGTTTCTTACGGGATTAGGAGAGTGACAGTGGGGATGAGCCATGCTTGATTTAAGGGCTGATGGGTGCCTCACTTGAGCAGCAGGCCAGGTGGGTGGGAGGTGCAGCTAGGGTGAGGCTCCAGCTCCAGCTATAATTCCCAGGGCAGCAGGGTTGGGCCCTGGGGAAGCTGGGGCAGAGGGAGGGGCCCTGGGCCTACTGCCTGTACTGGGAGACCAGAGCCCCACGGGTGAGAGACTGACTTCTAGATCCAAAGAACAGCAGCTGTGTATCTGTAGCATTTTGCAATTTAGATCTGAAAGGGCCTTGAAGATCACCCCCTTCATTTTTCATTTTACAAATACAAAAACGCCTAGAGAGAAATGGCTTGTCCAAGGTCACACCACTAATAAATAGTGCAGATGACAGTAGAACCCAGGTTCTTTGACCCCAAGTCCAATGTGCTGCCTCATGAAATGTGAGAGAGCTGAAAGACACTGAAAGTGGATGTAGAATATTAGAATTAGGAGAGAGTCCTTACAGAATGTTTGAGGTGGGGAGGATCTTAAAAGGACATTATCCTTTTACAGATGGAGAAACTTGAAGCCCAGAGAAATAAAGTGATTTACCTAAGACTACAGAAAATTATTGGAGGCAGCTGGATAGAGTGGATAGAGTGCTGGGCCTGGAGTCAGGAAGACTTGAGGCTTCAGCTATGTTGGTTGTGTGACCCTGGACAAGTCACTTTACCTTAATCCACTGGAGAAAGAAATGGGAAACCACCTCAGTATTTTTGCCAAGAAAACCCCATACAGGGTTATGAAGAGTCAGACATGACTGAATAACTGTATAACAACATTGAGAAATTAAGGCATTTCCCCACTCTCTAGAGGCTAGGAGTGATAAAATACAGATCTTTGGGGTTAATGGAGAAGTAAGGACGGTTCAAAACAACTGGTTTAGAAGTCATTTCTCCTTCGTTTGGGAATGTGTTGTCCTTCCTTTGGTCGATTTACCTCCTAAATTTGTTTTTATTCTATCAACAAATAATTATAATAATTGTCAGCACTTATATAACACTTTAAATTTTTCAAATCCCTTTACACGTTATCTCATTTTGTTTGATATGTACAAATCCTTAGTCCACTTCTCAGTTCTGTTTAACTTCCCTTGACCTGAAACTAGGTGACCTGAAAAAATGAACTGAGATCCTGGAAAACAGTCATACTCTGAGGTTATGGAGCAAAGAGATTATTAATTTAGCATAAAACTAAAACTTTAGAGTGACTCACTGTAAGAGATAGTGGCAGGAAGAAGGAAGTAAATAAGCTTTTATTAAGGGCCTGCTATGGACCAGCTGTGTGACCCTGGGCAAGTCACTTCATCTTGTTTGCCTCAGTTTCCTTATTTGTGAAATGAGCTGGAGAAAGAAATGGTAAACCAGTATTTTATCAAGAAAACCCCAGATGGAGTCATGAAGATTCAGAGATGATTTAGGTGTTCAAAATACCTAAACAACAAAAACTCTCCATGCTCTGTGCTAAGCACTGAACAATTGTCTCATTTGATCCTCACAACTCCTCAAGGTAGGTGCTATTATGATCCCCATTTTCTAAATGAAGAGACTAAGACAAAGACAGGATAAAAGCTCAGGGGTGCACAGCTAGTAAGTGTCTGAGGCCAGGGGTGAGTTTAGTTCTTCCTCGATCTAGACCCAGCACTCTTTCCAATGGGTCACTTAGCTGCCACCGGTAGTGTCTGGGCTAGGAGATCAGGAAGTCTGGGAAATCTAATTCTGCTACTTGTTGGCTCTGTGACCTTGGGTGGATCACTTCATAGATGCCTTCTGCCACTATCTCTATGATGTAGCCCTTCTCCTTGCTGAGGGAAACCCCTTATATGCACAAGTAATGCCATCCTGGTCACCCAAACTCCTGGTGCCATCTTCTATCTCCTACTCTCTTACCTGCCACATCCAAACTGTTGCCAAGGCCTGTCAATTTACCTTTGTGATATCTCTTCTATACTCCCCCTCTTTCTCTGATACTGGCAGCACTCTGGTACAAGCCCTTACCACCTCATACCTAGACTAACTACCACAATAGCCTGCTGGTATACCTACCTGACTCAGGTCTCTCTCTCTCTCTCTCTCTCTCTCTCTCTCTCTCTCTCTCTCTCTCTCTCTCTCTCTCTCTCTCTCCCTTTTGCAACTCATCCTCCATTCAGCCGCCAAACTGATTTTCCTAAATCAAAGGTCCAACCATGTTACTCCCCTACTCAATAAACTCCATGGCTCCCTATCACCTTAGGATCAAATAGAAAATTCTTAATTGGCATTCAAAGCCCTTTGTAATCTGCTACCTCCTACCTTTTCAGTCTTCTTACACCTTCCCATGCATACTGTGATCCAGTGAAACTGACTCCTTGCTCTTCCTCACCCAAGAAATTCCATCTCCTAACTGGATGTTTTCTCTAATTTTCCATCATGCCCATCACTCTCTCCCTCCTCATCTCTATCTCTTGGCTTCCTTGTCTTCTTTCAAGTCCCATCTAAAAACCCATAATTCATAGGGAGCCTTTCCAGATCCCCCTTAATTCTAGTGACTTTCCTCTGCTGATTTTTCCCAATTTCTCCTGTACTTACTTTGTTTGCATTGTTTGCATGTTGTCTCCCCTATTATTGTGAGCTCCTTGAAAATTGTCTTTTGCCTTTCTTTGTATCCCCAGTGCTTAGCACAGTATCTGGCATATAGTAGGTGCTTAATACATCCTTATGAAGGACTGACTTCCCCTCTCCTTTCCCAGTTTCCTTATTTTTTTTTATGATGAGGGGGTTGGACTGGATAAAAAGTCACCTACATCTATGCCACTCTGTTAGTGTCCCCATGTTCCATAAATATCCTGGAGTTTACATGTTGCTTATCCAATTTCATCATCAAGCATTTCTGATAATTAAGTAGAAAAGAGCTATCATCTCTGTCCTATGGAAAAGGAATGAAGGCACAGAAAGAAACACCTCTTTGTCTAAATTCAACACCAGTTCAGGGATAGATCTGAGATTAAAATGCTTGAGACATGTTTGTTGATTTGAACTTAACATTTTAGACATGTCAATGAATTGGCAGTCACATGAATGTGGGTGTTCCAGGAATGCTTTCCCCTCTGATGGAATTCTGGTCAGTTAGTACCTACTGTGTACCAGGCAGTGGGGGTACAAAGAAAGACAAAGAACAGTCCCTGCCCTAGAGAAGCTTACCACCTAATGAGAGAAACAATGTGCAAATAGCTAGATACAAAGAAGATAAATGCAGAATAGATCAAGGGATCTTAACCTTTTTGTCTCATGGCCCCCTCTGGCAGCCTGGTGAAACCTATGTACCCTTTCTCAGAATTGTGTTTTTAAATGCACAAAATAAAATACATAGGATTACAAAGGAAATCCAGTTACAGTTTCATACAGATAATACAGTTACCCAGCTTCTTTTCTTCTTTCTTTCTTTAAGTAGAGACAATCGAGGTTAAGTGACTTGCCCAGGGTTACCATAGCTAGTAAATTTCAAGCGTCTAAGGCTGGATTTGAATTTAGGTCCTCCTGACTCCAAGGCTGGTGCTCTATCCACTGTGACACCTAGCTGCCCACAGTTACCAAGTTAAAAAAAATAAGTTCACAGACTCCAGATTAGTAGTAGTAGATGGAGGTCATTTGAAAGGTGAAGGAATTAACTGCTAAGGTCTCTGTCATTCATTAAATCCTTCATAGAGGAGATACCCAACACCCTGCTTTTCAGGTCAGTATATTAATATTAATTCTTCACTTGCTCTGGTTCAATCATCCACACTAGAAAAACAATTTTTCTTTTTTGTAAATAATTTAATTTTTTAATGAACAGAAATTGCACTTTTTCTCCTTTCTGCCTCCCCTAATGAAAAACAAAGAGAAACAAATTCCTTTTAAACAAAAATCCATGGTTAAGCAAAACCAATTCCCACATTGGTCAAGTCCAAAAATTTATGTCTCATTTTGTACTCTGAGTCCATAGCCTTTCTTGCCAGGAGATGAGTGACATGTTCCCCCATATGCCCTCTGGAACTGTGGTTGGCCATTTCCTTGACCAGAGTTCTTAAATCTTTCAAAGTTGTTTGTCTTTATAATGTTTTGGTATAAATTGTTCTCCTGGTTTTCTCACTTCACTCTGTTAATACATAGAAGCCTTCCAAAGTTTCTCTGAAACTGTCCCCTTCATTCATTCTTTCCATCCCTTCAATTTTATTTTGTGTGTGTTCTTATTTAAAAACAAACAAACAAACAAAGACATGTTTCAGGAAGAATAAAATTCAAAGACCTTGAACATAAGCAACAACTGAAAAATCTTAACATATGGCCTTCAGATCTAGTAAATGAGTTCAGGTATCCTTGATTACAGGGTTTTGCTTTCTTATTCAATCTGTCACTCTTTTTCTTTTTATTGGATCCTTTCATTTACGTACATTTAAAATTATGAGTTAGGTTCATATTTCTTCTATTTCTAATGTTGGAATTTTTTTTCATGTTATGATTCCCCCCACCTTCTGCTGTAAACACAACATTATATTCTTTCAATTACTTTAATCTTTTTTTTAAAGTTGGCCCCATTCTCACTGGCTTTCTTCCCTTCATCCTTGATCCCCTCTCCTCTCCTCTTATTTGTTACCTTGTCCTTTTAGAGTTCTATATATTAGGTTTTTTCTCCTGCTTTTATCTTGTTATATAATTCTCCCCCTCCCCTTTTGCCCCCTCTTAGTTGATCAAGTAGATTCTACCTTTCTCTCCCTTCCCTTCAACTAGTCCTGTTCATTAGTTTTAAATTTTTCTTTTTTTTACATCTCTTTCCAAAAAGGATTCTTCTCACTTTCATTATCCATACTCTCTGTCTATTCTAGACCTTATTCTCTGATTCATGACCCTTATCATTATCTGATTTCTTTCTTTTTTTTTTTCTGTATTCCTCATGCAATCACAGCTTCCAAGGTTTCCATTCTAAGCTCTCCCCTCTAGGCAGTTTTTGACACTGCCTTGTAGGGTTTTACCTATGGATTTTCCTTTTTCAGTTATGCCTATTGCAGGTGTCAGAGAGGATATTGCCCCACAGTAAGACTCCTCCCCCACCACACCCTTGATTAAGCAGCCCACCACTGATTTATACCCTTTTCTGGTTATCTTTTTTTCCCACACTTCCTCAAAATCTCTGAGTCCATGCTCTACCACTTTCCCAAAAGTCAGTAGCCCCCAGGGGTTCTAATTCCTAGCCCCTCCCCCTTCTGAGGTGGAACAAGTAGACTTTTCAAGCACCAAATCCCCCAGGTCAGACTTGGCATAAGGTCCTCAACTCCATTCACAGACCATCTCTTATCACCCATAGGAGCATTCATCAATGCTAACCCCCTCCCAACACCAAATTAAGGTCTCCTTCCTTTCCACCCTTTTCAATGTTTCCCCTTCCTTCTCAACTACTCCCTTGCAGGTTTTTCTCTTTCTGAGGCCACAGAGATCACCTTTCCTTTATTGCTTATCATTGATTTTACCCCCCCCCCCATTGGTGTTTGGAACACCTTTTCTAGTGTGTACAGAATAGTTTTGTGTTATTTCAATGTCCTTTCCTTTGTATCTGAAGCTCTTTCTCCTGGTCAATTGCAGAACTTATTTCTGAATGGAATTGTTAAATTTAACCACCACATATCTTGGAATTTGAAGCCTTGAGTTTTTTTGTGGGTTTTTTTTGTTTGTTTATTTTCTGGGATACAATCTCTGAATTTTTTCGATTGGTATTTTGTTTTCTATGTTCAAAAGCTCTGGGAAGTTCTCTTCTATTATTTCCTTCATTATGGTGTTAAGGTTTTTTTATCCTGTTGTGTTCTTCTGGGAGACTTATCATCCCGGGGTTGTCTCTATGGGTCCTGTCTTTCAAGTCCAGTATGTTTTGCTTGGATGGTGAACATATATGTCTTTTAATGTTATTGGTTTTTGTTTCTTTTCTAAAAGATTGTCCTTCATCTCTGTGTATTTGCATTCTCAATCTATTGTTATCTCTGTTGTTTCTTTGGTGAGGCTTTCCTTTACAGACAGATTCCAGTTTTTGTATTCTGCCCATTATTTTTGCTACAATTTCTGCTCATTTTTTTTTTTTGAACCACTCAGGGACAGTATATTGTGGTTCCATGTTCTCTTCAAATTCCATAGGATCCTCTTCAAGTGTTGGATCTCTTTTCTTCTTCCTTCCTTCCTTCCTTCCTTCTTTCCTTCCTTCCATTCTTTTCAGTATTTATTCATAGATACCTGAACTCATTTACTACATCTAGAGTCCATGTGTTAGTATTTTTCTGTTATTAATATTTTTGTTGTTGATTTATCTGCTTATATTCAAAGTTTTTGAATTTTATTCTTCTAGAAATCTTTGATAATTTCAGTCATTTAAAATTTTTCCTTACTTTCTTCTATTGCTCATGTTCTGACTCCCTTCCCTCTAATTATGGTTTCTTTAGGGGCTAGACCTCAAAGTGTTCAGCTTCTTCCCATAGTGGGCAATTAACAGTTTACCAACCTAGGTCTCTACCCCAATGGACTTCTGGATGATCAGAACTGGTCCCAGTTAGATGCTGTGCTCCTTCCCCTCAGACTTAGTGGAGTGTTGCACAGCACTTCCTCCTGCCCCCTCCCCATTGTTTTGTCCTGATGTTCTGTTCCACTCCCTCTCTTCCTTATGGCTGTTTGGAGCTTTGCAGCACTGGTGCTACATGATGGTCTACACCAACACTGGCTCAGCTAGTTTTACAGGGTTGTTGCCCCAACTCTGGCTCTGCTGTTTCTATTGGGTTGTCTTCTCTGTCAGCAGAAGTGCAGAGATTTGAAGCACTAATGCTATAGGGTTATGGCATCTGGCAGGATTTTGCTCCTGAGAGACTTGAACTCCCTGCCTGGCTGTTGTGGACATAGGCACTGGGAAGAGGGATTAAAGATTGAGGTGTGGGAGTGAGTTTTATTGTAAAACTGTGTCATGTTTTTCTAGTGTAACCTTGCTGCCAGTATGGTGGGAGAGGAGTGCTGAGTGAACTCAGGGTCAATGAGTATATCAGTTCATGGTTGTTTGGGTTTATTTTTTTTTTACCTTTTTTTGGACTCTGGTTGTCCTGTACCATGGAGACAGCTGAAGGTGCTTTATCTTTGACACAAAATATATGTTTTGAAGAGGTTTGAGAAGTCCTGGGGATAAGAGAAAATGTCTAGTTCTCCAACTTGTTGCTCATTTAATCAGTCAATCAATAAACATTTATTAAGTACCTACTGTGTCTCAAGGCACTGTGCTAAGCATACAAAAGAGGCAAAATGTAGTCCCTGCCCTCAAGGAGCTTGTGACCTGGAAGCCCCTTTCTTATAGTATATTACATTATATTCTCACAATATAATAGCATTCCATTATATTCATATAATTTGTTCATTCATTCCCCAAATGATGGGCATCCACTTAGTTTTCAATTCTTTGTCATCACCAAAATAGTGGATATAAATATTTTTCTACACATGGGCCATTTCTTTTACTTTTAAAAATTAATAAGCTTTAAATTATGTCTTCTGGGGGCAGCTAGGTGGTGCAGTGAGTAGAGTGTAGGCCCTGGAGTCAAAAGGACCTGAGTTCAGATCTGGCCTTAGACACTTAATGCACACACAAATAAAAACCTATCCAGGTGACCTTGGGCAAGTTACTTAACCCCAATTGCCCTCCCAAAAGGCAAAAAATAAATAAATAAACAAACAAATAAATAAATTGATTAATTATGTCTTCTGTTTCTTATATCATCATGTTTGTCCCCAGTATCCTTTCCCCTCCCCAGCCCAGAGAGCCCTCATATAGCTAGTAGTATTTTTAAAAGGATAAAAAATCACTACAACTGATTGATACATTGAAAAATTTTGAAAACATACACAATGTATAATACCTGTGAACTTTCCACCTCTATAAAGGAGTGATTTGGGCTGTCTCCTCAGTTCCTCTTCCAGTCATACTTATTCTTTATAATTTTGCTACATTCACATATGATTTTTTGGTGTGTAGTTATTTTTTTATTGTAGTATTCTTGGTTCTGCTAATTTCACTCTACATCAGTTCAGATAGATCTTTTTATTCTTCCCTGTATTCATCATATGCATCTTTTCTTATAGCACAATAATATTTCATTACATTCATGTTCCATAATTTGTTTGGCTATTCCCCAATCCGTGGGCATCTACTTGGTTCCCAATTCTTTGCTATCACAAAAAATATTGCGATAAATAGTTTGGTGTGTATGGAGACTTTCTTCTCATTTCTTGGGGAATAAGCCTAATAGGGGAGTCTCTGGTTTAAAGGGTATGGACATGTTAGTCATTTTATTTTCTAATTTCAAATTGCTTTCCAAAATGGTTGTATCATTTCATAGCCCCACCAACAATGTATTGGTGTGCCTATCCTTCCACAATCTCTCCAGCATTGAGCGTTGTCATTTTCTGTCATCTTTGTCAATTTATAGGATGTAAGATGAAACTTTAGGGTTGTTTTGACTTGCATTTCTCCCATTATTAGTGATTTGGAACATTCTTTCATATAGTTTTGAATACTTTGTAATTCTTCTTTTGAGAACTGTATGTTCATATCCTTTGGCATGTGTCATTTTCAAAAACAATCTTTCAGATGTCTGTGAATTTTACAAGAGAGACCCTATACGATTAAGCACTTCATTTGTTCCTCTCAACAAACCTTGAATGTAGCCTTGAAATTATTACAATCCACATTTTACAGATGAAGCAACAGATTCAGAGAAAAATGACTTGCTTATGGTCACATAGGTAAGAAAGGGTAGAGCTGGGATTCACATCCCAGCCTTTTCTGACCCCAAGTCCAATTTTTTTCTACTCTGCTTAAAAAAGCCAGAGTTGTCTGACCCCCCAATGCATTGTTTGTTATAAGCCTTGTGTAGTTTAGTTCTAAAAAGGATTTCGGGTTTCTGGATAGCAAAGTTAATCAATTAGATTTTATGAAACACTCACTTTACTCAAAGTAAAAGGCATTACTAGAGGCTATGAAAAAATTATTAAAAGTTCACTCTTATGGAGCCTTCAGTAGCTTAAAAAGTGAATTCAGGCATCATAAGAGAGGATTATCTTCATTTTACAGATGAGGAAACTGAGGCATGGGAAGGGTTTTTATTTTTATTTTTTTACTTAGAGTCTGGGCTAGACTGTTGGGTTGAATCTAATAAAATGGAATCTAGTATGGATGAATATAAAATCTTTTTTATATAATATAATAATATAATAATAATTTAAAATCTTGTCCTCATGACAGTGTGAGGTGAGTTGTCCAGGTATCACCACCATCTCAAACCATTTCAGAGAGGTGAAGTGAGAGAGCTGGGATTCAGACCCAGGCTTTTTGACTCTAAACCTGGAGCTATATCCACTATATCCTGTGACCATTTTAAAAATTATGAAAAAAAACCTCCCCCAAGACCATTCCAAATACACGTGGAACTGAATTGAAAATATTTCCAGGCTATGAGATGTCAGTCATCCACCTCACCTGCACCCTTGTCCCCAAGAATATAGAGCACAGAATATTAGAACCAGAAGGGACCTTGGAGCATAGAATCCTGCATGACAGAGCTGGGAGGGCCCTTAGAACACACAGTGAGCTGGAAGGGCCCTTAGAACACGGTGTCAGAGCTGGAAGGGCCCTTAGAACACAGTGTCAGAGCTGGAAGGGCCCTTAGAACACAGTGTCAGAGCTGGAAGGGCCCTTAGAACAGAATGTCAGAGCTGTGAGGGACTTTAGAACAGAGTGTCAGAGCTGTGAGGGACTTTAGAACAGAGTGTCAGAGCTGTGAGGGACTTTAGAACACAGGATGTCAGAGCTGAGAGGGGCCTTAGAACATACAATGTCAGAATGGGGAGGGACTTTAGTACATAGAATGTCAAAACTGGGAGAGACTTTAGAACTATAATATCAGTGCTAGAAAGTACCTAGAACATAAAATAGTAGAGCTAGAAGGGTCCATAGAACCTCATTTTGTCAGCCACTCTTAGGAAAATAAGACCAGAGAAAGTTGACTGACTCTTGTTTTTGAGGAAGTGGGGTTCATATTAAGACTTTTTGTTGACCAAAGCAGCTCATATCTTGTTTTGGTTCATAAATACAAGGTGAAGGAAGGGGTTGGGGAGGGGAAGGGAAAGCAGAGGAAGATGCAGAGTCATTGGAGGGATGGGGAGGAAAGAAGGAAAAAGATGTTAAGGGGATGATGGAGCTTTTGCTAAGGAAGGCAGTATGGATCAAACTGTTGTCGCTGATGCTGTGAATACAGACACAGACACAGACACACACACACCCTCCTTCCTGAAAGTGAAACTAACATGATACCAAAATGAAACCAAAGCCGAGCTGAGCTGAGCATGGTCTCCTGGCCAAGCCCAGGGCTGAGTATGACCAGCCCACGTGGCGCTGCTGGAGGCAGACAAGAAGGGAGGAAGAGAGAAGCTGGCTTTTTCTTCATGGTCACTTATAATGATAATGCATACTCTAGCTGGTTTGGCTGAGTCCTGACACTCACAGACTTTCCTTCTGGACCCCAGGCCTTTCCTCCGTTCAGAGCTTTCTTTGAAGGTATGAGTCTCAGTTCTGGGATATCTTCAGGAGAAACTGGGATGTTTGCTCCCAGAGAACTATTTTGGAGGTTCCAGCCCTAACTTTCCAAAGGGGTGTGGATCATGGGCTTGGAGTCAGGAGACCTGAATTCAGATCTCAAGCCTGACACCCAACTAGCTGTGGAACCAGAAGGGAGCAAGTCATTTAATCCCTCTGACCCCCAGTCTCCTCATCTATAAAATGGGTGTCTAAGGGTTGTGGTGAGACTGCTCCAATGAGAAGGTATATGTAAAATACTTTGTTAACCTTAAAACCCGATGTGAATGCCAGCTGTTCTTTTTATCCCCCTTATTCTCATCTTTTTTTCAATGGAGTTCAGATAGTTCCTGGGACAGGTCACTAACCTACTATTGTTCTTTTATATTAAAGTGCAGTGGCCTATGGAGCAGGCAGATGCAATGGTTGCTTTGTGTAATAGCTTTTTCCTTAAAGCATCTTTGGGATAATTTACTAAGAATAGACAGGACAACACAGATGCCATGGACTTCACCCTGGTCACCTTTTGCCAGGTGTGTTGTTTGGGGGAGCTTTTCATTCCACACAGTTTGGAGGTTATGAGGATTCATAGGACAACATCTTATGGAAGAAAGACCCTCCAAGGTCTAGAGAAGCTGGCAATTTTGCCTCCCAACTAGTGGTCTCACCTGATTTCCCTCTCTCTACTGATAAATCACACCTCCCATAATGCTTTGTTTTACTTCTCTCTTATCCATTTAACTATAATATAGGCAAATTAGAGGCAGCCCAGAATAATGAGTTGGCCTCAGGGTCAAGAAGACCTGGGTTCTAGCTTTGACTCTTCCCTAGCTTGGCTATATGATCTCTTACTGCCCCAAAGCAATTTTCTAAGTTTAGAAATTGGAGAGAAAGTGGAAATATTTATTGGGAGAGGAAATTCCTCACCAAGAGCTCCCTGCATTAATGGAATCATGGGTCTTGTAAAATAAAATAAAACAACCAACCAACCAACCCAATGACAATTACATGCTATTAGACTATATATATTTCCCCCTACTAAATTTCATGAGAAAAGATTCTATATCTAATTCACAGAATCACAGGATTTAAGGGGTAGAAGAAACCTCAGCCAACATGTTATCCTACCCATTAATGAAGGAATCCCCATGAAAACATTCTGGACAAGTGGTCATCCAGATTCTGCTTGAAGACCTTCAAGGAAAGAAACCCACAGTCTTTCTAGGCAAGCCTTACTACTTTTGGACAGCTCCCATCCTTAGGAAGTTTTTTTTTTCCTAATACCAAGCCTAAATTGGCCTCTTGTTCCTGGTCCTGCCTTCTGGGGCAGAACAGATCAAATTGAATGCCTCCTCCTTACTTTCAGTAGAATGTAGTCTCTTCAAAGAAAGATTTAAAAATTTTTGTCTTTTATCCCAAGCGTGTAGCACAAGGTACTTTATTTGACTCTAAACTCTGAAAATTCAGTGCTCAATAGTGTACTATAACAAAGGTTTGTAGAATTTAATTGGAGAGTAACTGGGGAAACAGGTGACTCAAGGTCACCTAGGGGAGTGGGAGGATTTAGAGGAGAGGGGACTGTGGTGTGGCATCAGTATCCTTTCCATTTTCCCTTTCCATGGAGGACAGAAGGGGAGGAGATTGAAGAAAAAGAAGAATTTCAGTGATGAAGATAATAGCTAATATTTATATAGAACCTTAGGTTTACAAAGTGCTTAACAAGTTATTTCATTTGATCCTCACATCAACCCTGTGAGGTATTATCTCCATTTTATGGATGAAGAAACTGAGTCTTAAACTTAGTCTTAAAACTAAGTTTTAAGTGAGGGATGTACAGCTAGTCAAGGAACTCAACCCTTCCTGCCTCCAGGTGCAGCACTCTATCCTCAGTGCCTACCCCTCACCCCCCAGCTGCTCCTTTAGCAGGAAGGATTGAAGTTGGATCTAAGTAAGTTCCTTGGTGCCACATTAGGCTGTGTGCTGTGAAAGTTACAAGATTGTAGGTTAAGACCAGTATAGCTGAGGCAGAAGCTGTGATTGAGGTGAAGGAATAGACTGACAAAGTAGGAAATCCCTGGAAGTCAAAGCTCTATATGGCTGCCCAAGGCCATGCTGAGGCAGAGCTGAGTAAGTGGCCAGAAAGCAAATATAAGGACAGTAAGGAGACACTGAGATAGTTCTTCATTTGGAAATCTTTTACACTGTTTTTATCAAGTTTTGGTAACTTGTCACACTAGACAGATTCTGACATCTAGAGATGTGGGTGGCAGGGGCCAGAAAGACCAATTAAGAGAATGGAGAGGGACCTATTCCTTCACAAGAAGCCTGAAGTTAATGGTTCAGCATGGTCTTGCCTGCACAGCGGAGGCTGGGCTTGTTGCTCTTTCCAAGCTCCTTACGTCAAAAAGGTTGGAGCTGGAAGAGAACTTTGAGATCATCATATCGTAAATTTAGATCTGGGAGGGCCCTTAGAGGTAATTAAGTCCAACCTTTCATTTTATAGTTGGGAAAGAGAAAGGGATTTGTTCAAGTTCTTACAGTAAGTCAGCAGAAGAGGCAGGTCTAGACCTCAGCAGCCTGTTTCCTTCATGACATGAGTTAAATCAGGTTTGGAACAAACACTGTGTGTTTTCAACACCCATAACAGTCCCTTGGGATCTAGGGACCATTGTTTTCCTTCCCTCCCCCCTCCCCCAGGAAAGAAAGAAAAGAAGGAAGGAAAGAAGAAAAGGAGGGGGTGGGGAGGAAAAGGGGAGGGAGGGAGGGAGGGAGGGAAGAAGAGAGTGAAGAAGGAAGGGAGGAAGGGAGAGAGAAAGGAAAGAAAGAAGGAAGAGACAAGGATGGTAAGTAAAAAAACAAAGACAATATTCCTCATTGGAAAACTTCTTACACTGTTCCTATCAAGCTTTGGTAACTTGCCACACTAGACAGATTCTGACATCTTGAGATGTGGGAGGAAGGAAGGAAGGAGAGAAAGGAAAGGGAATACATTAAGTGCTTACAATGTGTGGGGCATAGTGTTAAACATTGGTGATACAAACATAAACAAGCAAAACAGTTCCTGCCCTTAAGGAGCTTACATTCTGATAAGGGAAGGCAATACACATAGTGTAGGGCTAGGGGACCTTCAAAAGATTCCTGGAATGAAAGCCTAAAATCTGAGTTCTAGCACTGGCCCTCTCATTTATTAGTTGTATGACTTTGAGCAAGTTCTTCAGTCTCTCTGGGTCAATTGTAAGACAGGGCTGATATTATTTGCATTATATTCTCTTTCTAAGGAGAGAGCTAGAGGAAGCAGGGGGCTACACAGGGTGAGAAAATAATGTATTTAGGAAGCTTTGTAACCATACTTCTCCAAGAGGATTGTAGTCTCCTCAGTGGAGGTCTTACTCCATCAATGCAGTCAACCCCCTTTACCTCTTGGTAGATGGTCTTCAGGAATTCTTACAGCCCCCCCCAAATTCAATCACTGCTGCCCAACCTCTAGAATCACCTGGTGATGAGTCTTTCTAACCATAAAGCATTATATGAATATCATTTTCCTCAACCTTACTTGGTTCTCACAATAACCCTGGATAACTGGGTAGTTCGAGGAAAGCTTTGTAAATTTTCAAAAGCTGTCAAACCATTGATTGGGGAATGACTGAACAGACTGTGGGAATTTAATGGAACACTATTATATTTGTCTAAGAAATGATGAATATGAAAAAGTCAAAGGAATATGGGAATATCCATATAGGATCATGGATTTTGAAGGAGAAGAGGCTTTCGAGGCCATCTGGTCCACCAACCTCCTTTCCCAGATAAGTAAGATAAGGCCTAGAAAGGCTCTACTTGTCCAACTTCACACAGGTAGTAAGTGGCAGAGATTGGATTCCAACCCAGGTCCAGCATTCTTTCAAATAGACCACAATCCAAAGATGTCTCTAGTGAAGGGTTCCAGGGCTCTGTCCTTGACTTTCCCTGCTGCCTCCTCTTCTCACATTTCTATCAAGTCACCCTCTGCTCAAAAAACTTCAGTGGCTCCCCACTGCCCTTGGGATATACTACAAACTCCTTAACCTGGAACTTGACTCCCACCACGATCTGGTTCCAACCTATTTTCCCAACCTTATTTCATATCATTTTCTTTCATGCATTCTACATCCCAGACACACTAACTAGACCACTTACTATCTGTTCCCCATCTCCTTCCTGCCTCTCTGCTTTCAGACAAGCCCTCCCCCAAGCCTGGAATGCAGTGATGAACAAAGCAGAGCTAAGAGAACAATGTTCACAATTACTACAATGATGTACATGAAGACAATTTTAAAGGGCAACAAAATTTGGGCTGAAAACATCAGACAATATTGGTGCTAATTGAAATAGCATGAATGTGTCATTGCTTTTAGCAAAGGGATAACTGGTAGAATATAATTTGCATGTACCACTGGCCCTAGACTAAATTTCAAGATGTTTCATTGAACTATTTTGAAAGATTACATGTTTTTGGGAATTCCATTTGAAGGTCTGAGGGGAGGGGGGGGGGGTCATAGGATATGCTGAGACAAAATTGATCATAACAAAAATAACTTTAAATTCTATATGCATATAAATTATTATTACCCCTATTCCACAGAGGAGAAAACTGAGCCCCAGAAAGGTTAATTTACTTTCCCATGGTCATATGGGTAGGCAAAGGCAGAATTTGATTCTCACTCCAACCCTTTCACCATTGTCCCACATCATTCCAGATCCCATTTCCTCCAGGCACACTTCCTTGGCTCATCACAAGAGTAGGTGGGAATTTGTACTTTGCACTCACTGTAAACATTACCCTTATTTGGCAGCAAACACCTGGTACTCTCAATCTAGGCTAACAGAATATTAGCTCCTGGAGGGTAAGAACTGTTTTTTCCTACTATGCTACTATGCACAGGAGAAGATGCTTAAGAAATGTTTGCTGAATTGAACAAACATGGTTCAGTGTACGCTATCCTTAGTGATGGAAAAACAACTCAGAGTCTACGTCTTAGATGGGGAGAAATGGCCACTAGATTCTTTATACATAAGGGAAACCCCTCGTTGTGTTATTTAACTCATAAGTGAAACATTGTCCATCTTAGACTGGAAATCCCTTGAGCAGGGATTCTTAATCTTTTTTGTGCTGCGGACCCCTTTGGTCCATTTGATGAAGCCTACAGGCCTCTTCTGAGAAGAGTTTCTTTAAATACATAGAATAGAAATCATTACAAAGGGAGCAAATTATAATGACATGTAGATATCCTAATATTAAAAAGAATGTATGGTCACCAAGTTAAGAACCTTTGCCCTGAAAGATAGATCCCATGGTTTGGCTCTCTCCATTCATTTGTTACTTGGCATACCCAGACTTGTTTTCTTAATGTGATCTTTCTTTGTGTTTGTCTCATCAAGAGACAGTGAGACCTTTAGGACAAGGTCCCAGACACAGAATCAAAGATTCTTGGGAGTAAGTACCTGAGACATCATCTAACCTGCTTCCCCATCTGTTCTACATTTCTGAAGGGTGGTGGTCATCAAACTTAAGCTTGACCACTTCTGATGATAGGGAAAGCTGTTAGAAAGTCCTTCCTTATACTGAACCCAAAGCTGCCCCCTTGTACCTTTCAATCGTTGGGTCCCAGTTCTTCTCTTCTCTGGGGCCAAGCAGAACAAGTCTCATCCGTTTCCTGGGTAACAACCTGTAAGCTATTCGAAGACAAGAATTTTATCCCCCTCGTAGATCTTCTCCAGGCTCAGCATTCCCAGGTTAAGATCCCTCAGTTAAGATCCTCCTACAGTATGGTTTCCAGTCCACTCACAGTCTTGCACACCTTCCTCTGAACATGGTCTAGTGGGTCAATTCCTTCCATAACTGACCGCAGTACTGGAGAAGGGGGTCTTTTTGGCTGCCCCAGCATATCAAACTTGCAGTCTATTAAAACCCCCAGGTACTCTTTATGGGAATCTACAATCAAACCAGATTGTCTCTACCATTTACTTGTGTAATTGATTTTAGGTTTAAAAAGGTAGTCCTCTATTTATAGAGGACTTAACATTGATCTCTGTTAAATTTCAGAGATTGATATTAGCCTCTTGTCCTAGTCTGCCTGTATCTGGACTCTGCTGTCCAACACATTTAGAGATTCCCTTCCATTGTCTTGCTATCTGAAAATTGGATAATCATGTCATTTCTATCTTGCTCTAGAATTTCAGGGATCTGTGTTTTTTGTGTGTGCATGTGGAGTGGGAGGTGGGAGAGATAGAAACTTTTCCTCTGCTGACAGAGGTCCCAACCTTTGCAAATGGTTTTTGAGATTCACTGTGGCTGACTTGGATGAGAACTCAAGGCCATGTCTGTGATTTGATGGAGCATTAGAAAAAGGGCTTTGATGGAAGTTTTCATTCACATTCCTTGTGAAAATATTAAATAGCACAGGGTCAAGCACAGTCCTCCCTCTAGGTCGATACTTATCCATTCATTAAGCAATATCTTCAAGGTATAGTTATTCAATCACCAATACATCCATCTCATTGTACCATACTTAGAAGTAGCTGAGTGTCACAATAGATCACTAGTTCAGGAGTCAGGAAGACCTGAGTTCAAATCCAATGTCAGATATTTGCTAGTTGTGTAACCCTGGGCAAATTTCTTAATATGTCTGCCTCACTTCCCTCAACTATAAAAGAGAAATAAAAATGGCACCTCCCTCCCAGGGTTGTTGTGAAGATCAAATGAGATAATATTTGTAAAACTTGTGGGACACAGCATGCACTTAATAAATGCTTGTTCCGTTATTTATCCATCTCAAAAAAATCGCTTTTAACTGCTTTGTGCCTCAGTTTCCTCTTCTGTAAAATTAGGCTGTTGGACCAAATGAATTCTAAGCTCTTCTCTAGCTCTAATTAATTCTATGATCCTATGGTTTTATGGCATCTTTCCTACAAATACCTTGCTGAAATCAAGAAATGCTGTATCTGCCCTATTTTTCCTAACCTAACATAGACTAGTAATTCTATCCAAAGAAAGTAAATGAGGTTGGCTTGGCATGATTCATTCTGAATTCAGGAAGATTTGAGTTCAAATCTGGCTTCAAATATTTACCAGTTATGTGAACCTGGACTAGTCACTTAACCTCTGTTTGCCTCAGTTTCCTCAACTGTAAAATGGGGATAACAATACCACCTCCCTCCCAATGTTGTTGTGAGAATCAAAAGCTTGTTCCAAGAATTACTGTATTTAGCACAGCAGCTGGCACATAGTAGGGGCTATGTACATATTAACTATTGTTATTCTTAATGAACCCTTACTGGTTCCTAGTGATCACTCAATGATCACCAACCATCTGGTGACTAATGTGTTGTGGAATTCAGCAGGTACCAACCCGATGTCTTCTGTTGTTTCCTGAATCCCTCCCCTTTTTTCCCCTCAGAATTTTGAAGATTTGAAGATGTGTCTATCTACAGTTTTTTGGCTCACCTAAAACAAAGTTGGTTGACACACAGTCTAAGACAGACATTATCCAATTCCATTATAATTTTTTGC
The DNA here is from genome assembly GCA_011680675.1 of Gymnobelideus leadbeateri. Taxonomy (NCBI): domain Eukaryota; kingdom Metazoa; phylum Chordata; class Mammalia; order Diprotodontia; family Petauridae; genus Gymnobelideus; species Gymnobelideus leadbeateri. The sequence continues at coordinate 592,686 of WOXC01007906.1, read as the reverse complement.
TGACATGGAAATTTCCTGGTCTTATGACAGATATGTCAAGAACTCACCATTGGGCTTAAGGCAGGTTTCATTATGACAAATGACTCTTAGTACATCAGCTCCTTTGTGCTAGAGCATGTTGGCAATGTACCTGCCTCCATGTTAGTGGAAGAGAATCCAGGGCATTGCTATTCCGAAATATTAGATGATCACAAATTTCCTCATCATGTAGTTGTTTTAGAAGGCAGATTGTGATTATTATTTTGATTGGACATAGATCCAGCTCTCTAATTTGTTTCTGTTTTGTATTCAAAATGAGTTCACATTCCCTGAGCTGGAAAGGAACAGGGAGGTGGAGAGGAGTGACTTACAGGAGCCCGGTCAAGTTGACCTGAGAGTTCATTTTTTGGCCATACACAGTGGTTACCTGACTGTTTTGAAACCCTTCATTCCCCCACGGTGATGCTGATGGTAACCCAAACCAATTTTTCTCTCTCCTATTTTAAACAAATATTTCCTTCCTGCCCCCATCCTCTCATGGTTTTGGGGATTTTTTTTTTGGCCCTTCCACTTTGAAATTAGGTGATAGTATTACAGAGTCAAACTGAGGCACTAAACGGGACTAAGAGGCGCAGTCAAAATTGGCATTTCCTAGGGGTGAGATATACTATCTGCCAAGGATAGTTTTGGTGTCTGTATAAAGGGATTGCAAGCTCTCCATTAGATTGTCAGCTCCTTGAGGGCAAGAACTGTCTTTTGCCTTTTTTTGTATCCCCAATACTTAGCACAGTACCTGGCACATTGTGCTTAATAAATGTTTATTGGTTGATTGGAAGAACAATTCACTCATTCTTCTCTTTAGCCTTCTATTTCTGAGGCTGTTTTTTTTTTTTTAAAGAAATAAGACCTTTCCTGATCATCCCAGTTCCTAGAGGAAAATATGTTTTCATTTCTACCAAAATTTGGTTTTCCACAGTAGAGAGCTGAGTTCAGTCAAAACTCTGGAGTAGTTCCCACAGCAGAGGTGGGGCTGGGCAAGTCTAGAATAAAATATAGTCTTGGTAGAAGACAAGGAACCTTGAAATGGTAGTGGCCCCTGGGGGTGCCACTGGGCACAGTGGAGAAAGCTTTTGCTGGACTCTGCTCCTCAGCTTTCTAAGTATAGCTCAGAATAAGAGCATGAGCCTAGGGATTATAGCACCAGGGATGCTGACTTCTCCCCAGCTCTGGCCCTCTCAGGATGTATCTCTTGGGAGCAAGTTACATCCCCTTCTCTGGATCTGTGGGGTTTCCCCACAGCAACCCCCAATCCAAAAAATGAAGTTAATGGTTTCTTTTCCCTTCCAGGTCTGGTATGGGGAATAAATGAATCAAGAGACCATAGCACTTTGTTTAGTTGGAAAGATGCCCTATACATTCAATCTATTAAATCTTATCTCAGATATTTACTAATTGCATGACTGTGGACACAGTTGTTCTACTACCCTCAGCCTCAGTTCCTTCATTTGTAAAATAAGGATTAAAACAACATTTTTCTCAAAGGGTTGTTATGAAGATTAAATGAGATGCTATAGGTAAAGCTCTTTGAGAACCTTAAAGAATTCTATAAATGCTAGCTATTATTGTTTGATTTTCTAGGTAGAGGCTGGAGTCCAGAGATCTGGGTTCAAGCCTATTTATTAGCTGTGGTACTGAGAGCAAGTCACTTTAGCCCCATTCTCGTTTTCCTCACTCGGAAAAGAAGGATGACAATCCTTGCACAGGGCTGGAGTGAGGAAAGGACTTTGTCAACTTTAAAGCACTGCCGAAATGTATTATTATTATTAGGGACAGACTTAGGGGGCTGGACTTGTGATTTCTTTCATATAGAGAATTCCTGGCAGAGAAAACTCTGTCTCCCAAGGCAGGTCTGCCGTTTCTCTCTCTATTGTTTCTAGTCTTAAGAGATCGCCAACAGGGATCCCTGAGAGCTGAGGTGACTTGCCCAGAGTCACTCAGCAGCCATGTGTCAGAGGTGACCCAAGTTTTCTTGGCTTTTCACGTTAGACTTAAATTTAAGGTTTTACAGTGCTTTACAGAGACCATTTAGTCAAACCTCTTCATTTTACAGATGAGGAAACTGAGGCTCATCCAGGGGAAAGGTAATACTAGCAAAGATCCTCCCTTTTCTCAGCTTCTCACTCTCTTTCGATTACTTTATGCCTTCTCCCAGGGTGCTCATTCCTCATACCCCTATTTCTATGAATCTAAAAGTACCTATTGCCTTTCCCCTAAGGTCCTTCACACCTGAGAAATTCTATAATCTTAAGGTTCCTTGTGCTTTCTGGCAGAAGGTAGGTTAGGGTGAGGTTTTTTTTTTTTTTTAAGGGGGAGGATATCGAGGGGAAAAGAAAGCTCAATTGTGGGGTGAGAGCCTTTGCCTCTACTTCAAAGTCCCTGACCACTGAAAGGAAGCAGGTGAAATCTCCTGTAATAAAGGTATCAGACGTCACCGACAGCCAGGATCACAGGATTTGGAGCCGGGAGGTGCCTTAGAGATCATCTTCTCCAACCCCTTCATTACGTAGTTAAGGCAATTTGGGAGCAGAGCTGAGGAAGTGACCTGCCCAAGGTCACACGTGTAGCAGGAAACAAAGCTTGAATTCAATTCTTAGGCTCTTTAAGAAGTCTGCAGACCATCTATCTACTCTAGGACTTCTTATTACAAATACAGTGTCTTTCCACCACATCACATATGAGGTCTGGGTTCGAGTCCTGTCTCTGCCATTGACTCACTGTGACTTGTCAATAAGTTACCATCCTCCCTTTGCGACTCAGTTTCCCTATCTGTAAAGTTAGGGGTTGGAAAGGATAGTCCCTAACTAAGGGCTGTTCCAACTCTGACATATTGTAGAGTCGATAAACTGCTGAGTCTTTGGGTGAGCAGAAACATTGAGGTTCTTGGTTTCTGTCCCAGGGCACTAGGGACCTCGAAAGGCCCTCCCCTTCTCCCCCACCCCACCCACCAGTGGTTCAGTTGGGTGGGGGAAACTTTGAAAAGGGAAAGCCACGAGGCCCGCCCGCCGCATCCCACTCCCCTGCCCTCCCCACTCCAGATTAAGCAAAGGTGGGAAATAATTTATATAATCGTTGGAGACCAGTTGGGGAGGGGGTGGAAGTCCCTGCTGCACCCCCTTCTCCTTAGATGTCAAGGCTGAGATGGGGGTTGGAAGGGGCCCCGATCCGAGACGCGCTGACTTCGTGTCTTTTCTGCACAGCCTGTTTATCGGCAGGGCCCGGAGCGCCCCCCCTCTCCTTCCCCTCCCCTGAAGCCAGATCTGCCCCCCCTCCCCTCCCCCCCGCGCGCTCTGGGGGCAGATAAGATGGCAACATGGAACCGAGCCATGGAGGGAAGCCGGAGGTCAGGGAGGAGGAGGCGGCCGGGGAGGGGAGGAGGAGGGGTGCAAGAGGGAGTGGGGAGGGGGGGAGAGTCCAGACTCCCCCCCCACGCTTTTTTTCCCCTTCCCTTCCCGGTTCTCGCTGCACCAGGAGCCCCACCGGGCGCCAAGCGGGAGGGCTAAGACGTGGCAGGAGGGGGGTGTCCTGCCCTTGGCGAGGGACCTGCAGAGCCAGTTCCAGCCTCCCCGCCGGGCGGGGGGGGGGGCACGGAGAAGGGGGGAGGCGCGGGGGCCGGGAGCGGAGCTGCGGCACCTTTAAGAGAAGGGAGGACCCCTCTGCCCTCGGAGAAACCAGGAAGGGAGCGGAGAGCATCATACGGGGCTCCGCACACCCCGTACAGTTACAGTAGGGGCCGCGGCGCCGCCGGAGCGCGAGAGGGAGAGCGGGAGGGCGCGGGCGCAGCGAGGGACGGCACGGCCCGGCCCGGCACCCACTGACCGGGGGGAGGCAGCCAGGGCCGCCCCCTCCCCCTCCCCGGCCCCCTCCCCCGCCGGACCCCCGCTCGCCTCCTGCTTCTCCTGTCCTCCTGTCCTCCTCCTCTTCCCGGGACCGGCGAGGTAAGAGCAAGGGGCGCGCGGCCGCCAGGGAGGGAGGGGAGGCGGGGGGTGCATCGCCCCCACTTCTCCATGCCCTCCCCCTCCCCCCCTCCGTGCTCTGGGGGAAGGGGAGCAACAAAGTCTTTGCCCGGAGATGGGGGGGGTACCCGTAAGTTTGATCCCAAGGTTTTATTGGAGGGAAGGGGGGGTGATAAGCAGCTGCGCGGCTGGGGGGGGGGTGCTGCTCTAAAGTCTAAGCGCAAGGAGAGTTGAAGGCTTGGGGGGGAGGGGTGTCGCTAGGACCCCGGCTCCTTCCTCTGCCCCCTCCTCGGGAGAGGGGCGCTCGTTGCATTTCGGAGACTGCTGCCTGCCAGGGACAGGGGTGTTTGCATCGAGGTGGTAGTGTTAGTAGGGGGGTGCGGGTTAAGTTTGCAACTGGTATATTTTTTAGGGGGGAAGTGGGGGTGGCCTGCAGGAGCCCCTCAAATGCTTATTCTGTGCTGCGTGCATACGTTGTAGTTGGCTGGACTGAAGCTTCATGGGGGCCGAGGGGGGAAGGGGGGGTAGAAAAACAGGGAGGGGGGCTTTGCAAAGAAGGGAGGGAGGAGGTGGAGTGTTGGGGGTGGGTGATTGGAGCCGGGGGGGTCTCTGGGTGTTGTAGTTCTTCTGCCGCCTCCCGCCAGCAGGTGGAAAGGGTTGTTCAGACTACCAGTCCCAGGGTACCCCGCAGGGGCGGCCGAAGCCCAGGCCAACCCCAGCTCGGGGGAAGGGGCGGTGCGGAGGAGGGGCGGTGAGCGGCGGACAAACCGACCAATGGGCGCATAGGGCTGGATTCTCCAGCCGGCCAATAACAAGGCGAAGAGGGCGGGGAAAGCAGTGGGTCACAAGTCCCAGGGAGAGAGGAAGGAGGGGAAGGGGAAGGGAAAGGGAGGGGGCGGAGCTCACAAGCCGAGTTCCTCTCGCCAGAGGCCGGTGGCGGTCCCCGACTTCCGGCTGTGCGGCCGCGGTCCGGCCCCCTCCCCTTTGCCCCCTCCCCCGGGGCCCCTCCCAGCCCCCCCCGCCTGGTTGTGTAACCGTCCTCAGCCGCCCCCCCCCACCTCCTCCCCAGCCCCGGGGGGAGGGGGCCAGTCCCCCGGCACTCCCCGGGGAGGGCCTCGGGCCCCCCCCCGGGTCACGCCTCTCACGCGAGGCCGGGGCTTCGCGGCCTGGAGCGGGGCGCGGGGCGGGGGGGGGGGCGGACCCAGATCCGGGCTCATTTGCATCGCCCTCCCCTCAGCTTGGGCGGGGATTGGCCGCCGGCGGCGGCGGCAGCGGGGGGCGGGGGGTCGGGGCCAGCCCCAGCCCGGCCCCGGCCCCGGCCCCGTCCTCAGCCGCTGCCTCCCCGAGCAGGCCGGAGCACAGCTGCCGCCGCCGCCACCGCCATCATCACCGCCAGGGTAGGAGGTAGGAGCCCCCCGCGCCTCCCCTCCTCGGGCGCCCCCCCTCCTCGGGGAAGGGGCGGGAGGGGACGCCAGGGGTGGGGTCCCCAGGGCGGAGGCCCCGGCCTCCCTGGCCGGCTGACGGGGAAGCCACTCCCTACCAGGCAGCCCCTGGGCCCGGGCACCCTATGGAAGGGGGACCATCGGCGCAGCCCTAGAGGCTTGGGCCTAGGCCTGCTGCGTGGGGGTGGGGACGGGGCCGGGGCCTGGGGCCAGGGGCCAGACTGCTCAGGGCCGGGACGCCCCGGCCTTGCCCCCGGCCTTGTCGGGGCATGTAGGCCGCGTTGGGATTGCCGGGCTCCCACTCGTGTGGGTCCCGTAACCTTCACATCAGCCCGGGCAGCCCATCCGTGGCCTCCTGGACACCGTTTCTTGAACCTCAGTTTTCCTCTCTGTCATATGAGGGGGCTGGACTAGGTGAACTCCAAGGTCTCTTCCAGCTCCTGCAGTCAGTGTTTATAGCTTGTTCTGTGTCCCGGGGGCCCTTCCTTGCTCCTGAGTTCTGTGTTCTGTGGGCCCTTCCAGCCCCAGTCCTTACTCCAGGGTTCTGTGTTCTTTGGGTCCTTATGTCTCTGACATCTGCCGTTCTATACTCTGACTCTAGTGGAGGTACTTACCTTTGCCAGCCTTCCTCCCTCCTTCTTTCCCTTCCGGCCCCCTTCCCCCCAGTCACTATGCCTTGGTTTTTAACCCCTCTAACTTCAGGACTCTGACCCTTTTCCATCCTTGACCTCTTAGTTTCTGACTGTAGTGGGGGGACTTAGCCCTCCCTAGTTTTCCTTGGCCTCCCAAGCTGTGGCCCTGATTCTGTCCTGTTGACTCTATGCTTTGACATTACAGTGTGGGAACCTTGAGCCCCTAGTGACTCAAGAGTGAGGGGGTTGGAACCTGGCAGTCTCTCTCTCTCCCTCAATCATAGGCAGCTCCTGAAGAACCGATTAGATGTTTTTGAAGGTTGTCAGACAGACCCTTGGCTGAAGAACCTTCTTCACATAGAGCCAGCATTCATTCCTCCTTCCCTCCTTCCATTCCAGAGCTAGCAGGTTATAAGTCAGTGGAGAAAGGACAGGAACAGCTCATCTCCATTCTCAGAGACTTGGGAATATAATTTTCCCCAGCCAAAGTGGATTTGAGGCACTCCAGTTAGGAATTCTAGATCCTCTGCTTCATTAGTGCCCAAACATTTTATTTCCCCAATCAGGTTACTGGAATTCACCAGGTAGGATAATGAAGTATGAATGTTGTGCTTTCTTATGACCTTTCCCATGAAGATCTAGGTTGTAGGACTTGAAGCTGTAAGTCTTAGAGATCATTTGGGCTTACTCCCCTAACCCCATTTTTCAGATGAAGAAACTGAGGCCCAAAGGAGTTACATACTTGGTGTCAGTCATATATATGTAAGTGGCAGAACCACTTAGAGCCACTCCTCACTTCACCAAAGACGTTTTTGTGGTTGTGAAATTTTGGTGTTAAATCAAAGGTTTGCAACTTCTTAGGCCTAAGCATGGAACTAAGAATCCAGGTAGGACTAAGGAGAGGGGAGTGGCAGGAAGAGAACTGGGGGTGAAAGGGTGGGGAGTGGTAGAGAGGCTGCCCCTTGGTGACATCCATAATGGAGTTTGACCTCCCCCTCTACTAAACAGGGAGTTGTTTTGTTTATTTGTCTATTTTTTAAACTGTTTCTCTGTTGACAGCTCACAGGCTGCACTGTATCCACAGCAGTAGAAAACAGGAAAGTCTTAAAGTGCATGTCAGTCCTCCTCTGTTCACTCTCCCCTCCCTGTCCCCCCTCCTCCCAGCAGCGCCTGGGTGGAGCCCACCTAAGGAACCGCACCCACTCCAGGGGGCCCTCCCTCTGGGACCCATCCATTCACTTCCTCTTGGCAAGCAGGTTGATTGGAAGAGGTTGGCCTGGAACAGTTTACCCCCAGATACTACTCTGGGCCTAGACTAGGGCCTAGAGGAAAGTCCTGCTCCCTGTTTTTGTCACTGTTTAGGTTTCTTCAGAGGAGAGAGGCCTCAAGGAATCCTAAGCCAAAATTGAAAAAGATAATAGAATTTACCACTCATAGGACCAATGATTAGAAGTTATGGAGAGGTAAATTTCACCTTGATATGGGGAAAGACTTTCTTATAAAGTTGTGAATTTCTGGTTTAACATCATTAAAAGTGGAATAGACTAATATAAATGGTAATGAGTTTCCCATAACAGAAGATTTCAAGAGGGGGGGGCTAGAAAGTGGTCACTTCTTTGGGATATTGTCATTTTAGATATGGGCAGATTCCTGTTCAGGTTGGTGTTGGACAGCATAACCCCTGGGGTTCCTGAAATTTTGTGATTCTGTGAATACAGTAGAGTAGAACTGGGGTCAAGGAAAGGATGAAACTGGAGGTCTGACGCTTCTGAAACCAGCGTGGGGTATTGCTTAATTGGAACTGGGGGGCTTGTTTTTGTGTTTACTAAAAGCTATCTCTGTGGTAACAGGAGCCTAGGGGAAGAAATACCTGTGAATTAGATGATGGATAAATGAGTCCTGCAGCTCCGAATGCTTAATGAAAGGAAGAAGAGCCAACAGGGACAGTGGAAATTTAATTCGTGGGTTGTTTTGGGGGGTATTCATTATTCAGTTCTGATTGGCCAGCATGTTGGCGACTTAGCACTGAGGTAGGCTGTTCATTGCCTGTGCCTGAAGCATTGAGTTAAGGCTGGGTAGAATCCAGTAGCCGTGCTTCTGTGGAAGCAGAAAGATGCTGGTTGTTTGCAGCAAACTTTTTGTGGCAGTACTCCAGATGGGGGAAACTGAGACCTTGGGGAAAGTTATTGGCTTCCCTTGGAGTACTAAGAAGATGAAGAATAAAAACTCATGTTGTTGTAGTGTTTTATTGTTGGCAAAACACTTTTGTATTTTTCTCTGTTAATCCTCACATTGGCCTATGAGGTTGTCAGGGCAGGGAGATTATTGTCCCCATTTTTCAGATGAGGTAATAGTGGCTCTAGTGATCTAGAGAGTGGGAGTAACTTGCTCAAGGTCACAAAGCTAGTTCGGAAGTGGCAGAACTGGGACTTGAACCCAAGTCTCTTGTCTGTCCAATTCAATAAGCATGTTGGTGCTTGCCTGTTAAGTTCAAGTTGCTCTCAGCTTCCCCTGCTGGATGCACATGGGCCCCAGGCCTTGACAGAAAGTCTGTTGGTAGTAATAATGCCATGTAGGTAGAGGATGCTGCATATGTTTCAAAGCCCTTTCTCCTCCATTCTCTTCTTTGATCCTCACAAATATCCCTGAGAAAGACAGGAGAGACTTTCCCCTGTTTCTCAGATGAGGATTAGAGAAAGCCCAGTGTCGCACAGCAGGGGAGGGGGCAGCAGGCCCCTACTCAGTACTCTTTTTGCCCTTTCAAACTTCTCCCACTCCGACATGAGCTCACATCAGCTCGCTTCCTGATGAGAGACGAGTAAGGCGGTTTTCCTGGCCCAGAATTTTCAATCGCCTGAAGATCCCAAAGTCAAACATGGTGGCTGAAACAAAGATGACGATGATCTTGAACTTTGTGTGGCCGTTTATAAACTTAGAGTAAAGTAAGTTTATTCTGTTTGATCTTCACAACTTTGGCAGAGAAGGAATTGCAGACCCCATCTTACAGATGAGCAAATAGAGCCTCACAAAGCAGGAATGGTGACACCAGTACTCTTTCCCACTAGATTTTCCTTGTTTTTTAAATGAGGATTTCTGTGTTGCTCCATTCCCTCCTCCCCCCAAGTTGAAATAATAAAAGGCTTTGGTTCAGTTCAAGGCTTAACTACAGACAGGCTAAAGTCATTCCTACCCCCTGACTCTCCTCACCCACTGCACAAACACGACCACCTTCCTTGGCTGTGGGCAGGTTGGTTCCAGACGTGATCAAGGGTATTTTATTTGAGTGTCAGGTGCAGGTCACAGCCAGAGAGAGACAGGACAGTGAATTTAATAGTTAGAGAGCCTGAGCTGGTGTCTGATTTAATACTCCCCAAGCATGTGTTAAATAATAAACAGCACCAAAGGCGGAACATTCCCCAAACTCAAATATCACCAGTGACAGTGTGCACCTTTCTGCCTCCCTGTCTTTTTGATTGGCTCCCATGACATCTCTGGGGCAACAGTCATACACCGGTTATGCTGGTTGTGTGTTGTCTTCTCCCTGTTTCCTGATATTATATTTAATTCTCTAGCCTCACCATCTGAAGTCCCTGAAAAATACCAGTCAGTGAAAGCTATGATAGTGGGTGAGTTTGGGCTAGTTCTTACTAAGGGGGTGGCCTGGTAGGGCTTCACTGTTCCACGGGACTGAGGATAGACAACAGTATTTGATTTAGAATGGTGCTGATCTGAGCCCAGTGATGGGACATACTTCTTCATCAGAATATAAGTGTCAGTGGGAGTAAGGGCCCTAGAATATAGAATGTTAGAGCTGGAAGAAACCTTGACACAGAATCTTAAAATGACTCTGTGCAGAACTAGGGTGGATCTTGGAGGTCGTCTACAAGTTACTGATGTCAGCCAGTGTTTATAACTATCTTAGGCACACTGTATTTGGCACTTCAGGAGTTTCAAAGAAGTATAATTTAACAAGACATTTCTGTAACCCTTATTGTGTATAAGGCCACTTGCATTGTTCTTCTACCTGATCCTTTAGTACAAGTAGTGAAATAAATATTATAAAAGGGCCACAAGACAGGTGCAGAGTTTTGTGGGGTTTCAGAGAAGGGCCCATAACCCCTTGGTTTCTTTTGGTTGGAGTGAGGGGAGAGATCAAGAAAAAGCCCTTGCCTTCAGTGCCTTCAGACTCCTAGGCACCCAGGACTTATGGGCACCAGGTAAGCTTGGTACCAAGCAAGGGGTCTGAACAGTAAAGCTGCAGGAGGCTGACCTAGGAATGTATAGGAAGATTCAGGATTGTAGACTTAGAACTCTAAATAGTCCTAGTTGCCATCTAGTCCAGGGTCCTCCTGTTACAGATGAGTTTGGAAAGAGAAGTCACTAGCCTAGACTTAGACAGCTGGTAAAGTACAGACTCAAATCCAGTGCCTCGAACTCCAGACCCACGGAGCTTTCTGCTCTGTTAAGCTCTTGGAAACAGTATAGTCAAATAGGAGGAAAGGGGTCCACAGTCATCTCAGGACAAATGTGAGGCTTCTTGAGAGCAAGAACTGTGTCTTTCAGTTTCTCTTCTGAACAGTCCCTGGCACTGGACAAGGCCCAATGGGGGCTCAGTAAAAGTGGGCCTGACTTTGGGGAGGGAAAGGGAGTTTTGCTAGGGAGTTGGGGGTGGGAGGTGGTAGTGAGATGGAATCAACCTATGCCAGAAATGGGAGTAGCAGGGGTCCTTGAGCTGGAGCAGTGCCTGGTAGGGGCGGTACTCCAGGGGTAATTTGGCTAGGACCCTTCTATTGGTTGGTTAAAGTTCTCTTGTGCAGATAGATGCAAGCTGAAACAGTCTTCTTCCTCTTAGCTCCCTTCCCCCCTATCTTTTCTTTCCCTCCCCACCCCCCAGCCATCTATCTAATTCTGTTTTCCTGGTTCAACTTGGAAACCTGTTGATCATTTCCACCTTTGACTTTCTCTGACTTGGGAGCTTTGAAATGGGCTATAACGCAGACTTGTAGCTACAGGTACCAACTGCCTCCCTTCTAAAGCCTCTTGCCCCAACAGGCCGAGAGAGTTGGGGAGCTGATCTGCCCTCCCCTCTTCATCTGGGCTTCTGAGCTTGGAGACTCCTGGGGGGCAGGAGGAGGGGCAGGTGCAGGCTTGTGAACCTGTTTCTCTCCAGCTTGCTTCTCTCCAGACTTGTTAACGTTAGAGAAAGGAAAGTAAGAAGTAATTTGTTATCTCCCTGTCCTTGAGTGAGGTTCTCAGTTCACCCAGGTGCTAGGCATTCAGGGCTTTATCCAGAAACCCTAATCTTTCTGTCTTCCCCTTCACCTCCCCCGCGATTTCCCAAAGTGGAAAAGCTCTCTGCCCTGAGAGGTGCTATTCACAGCAAATAGAGTAAAATCTAACCTGAAATATTGTCATTTTTACTGCCAGGATGAAAGAGAAGGGAGTTGGGGAGGGGGGACTGTGAGTAGAGGAAAAGAAGGCCCCTCAAATTGGCCATTAGTTTGGGTTACCCCAAGGAGGACTAATGGTTATCTCTGAGGAAAAGGGACCTGTTCCAGCCTGCTGTGTTCATTTGTGCACCTGTGTTCATTTGCGCGCGCGTGCGTGTGTGTGTGTGTGTGTGTGTGTGTGTGTGTGTGTGTGTGTGTGTGAGATATTTTGCCCAAGACCAGTATTTACCCCAAGGCTAAGGGATGGGGCTGGTATAGCAATGTATGCCTGAACCCTAAAGAAGTAAAAGAATTGAAAGGGAAGGGAATAATAGTAGAGACTCTGAGGGTGGGGTCCCAAACCCATTGAGGTTAGTGGAGAGTGGGCCCCAATCTGTATTACTTTGGTGCCCTCACACACACTGGCAGAGTGGCAACATTAACCATTACCCACTTAGAGAGCGATTTGGGTTCCAGAGACCTCCAAGGGCATCTAGTTGGTCTTCTTGTCCTAAACAGGGATCCTGTCTGTGGCTGATCAGGCTGGCTGTTGACCATCTGCACCTTGAGAAGACTTGGGGGGGAGGGGGGGAAGCATAAATGGCTGGCAAGTTTCTGAAGGCCTGTCATGCAGACGAGGGATTCTCTTGGTACTACTTGGCCCCAGCTAGGCTGGGAAGTCACGGGGAAGCAGGTTTCAGGTTGATGTAAGTAAAAACTTCCTAACGATTAGAGCTGTCCAACAGTGCAATGAACTGTCCTAAGAAACAGTGAGCTCCCTGTCCCTGGAGGCCTGTTGGTTGGGATGTTGCAGGGGTTATAGATCAGTTATGGGTTAAACTGGATGATCTCCAGGAGTCTTTACAATTCTTGATTTTGTGATTAACTCTAAGGATGGGGAGGTCATGACCCCTGGAGATGCCCAAGTTTTTAGTTGGATAGCTCTTGTTATAAACTTCTTATTAATGAGCTGAAATCTGCCTTCCTGTGATTTCCCTCTATTAGCCCTTGGTTTGAACCTCTGGGGCCACAAAGAACAAGTCTGCCAACTCTTCAGATATTTGCCCTGCTCTTCCTAAGGCTTCTCTAGGGCAAATGTGCCTAGGCCCTCCTAGTTATTCGTTTTCTAGACCCCTTCTGACTCTGGCTGTTCTCAATTTGACCCTGAGGGAACCCACCAGCATTTGGCCAACTGAGGGAACCTGCTCTCATTGCCTTGGGGACTTCTGGCTTTTTACATTGTGACCTTAAGCCTTATTGAATTGGACGCTTTGAGGACTCGACTTTCTTGCTGTGGGGCCATTCTGGGAACCATAGTAAGCTGGGCTAATAATGGCCTTTTGCCAGCTCTTCCTGGCTTCTTGCAGAGACTTCCTCCCATCCCTGAGGTTGACACCAACCTAGGTGAGCTGAACAGGTGGAATTAAACCCAAGGGCCTCACCCCACCCCTCTGTCCCCACCCCACCCATCTCCTGCCTTCCACTCCAGGTGGGTTCTGCAAGTTCCCAGATGCTCCTTCCCTTTTCTCCCAGCCTTCCCCTCCTCTCACCAGTACAGGATCTGCCCCTTTAAGGCCTGGGGCAGGAAGCCCCTCCCCATTTGGTTGCAATAAATCTGCAGATAAAATGTCTCCCTGGTCTGTTTGTTCTGGGCCCTGCTAGAGGCCTTCTTAGAAGGCCAGGCCAGTCTGGCAGGGCTGGGTAAGGGACTGCAGCCTTCAATTCCCCACCCACCACGACCCCCACCTTCACCCCCCACTCATCCAGAAGCATTCCTTCGTGATTAAATGTAGTCCTGATGACACAGTTGGGAATTGGCTCGGAGGTCAGGGTGGAGTAACCAGTTAGGAGGAACCTTGCAACATAGGAGAGCTTAATTATGAAGGGGGGTGGAGAGGAGACTGAACCTGGGACTGTGGGGGTGGGGTGGGCCCTTCAGCCTTCTTTCCCTCCCCACCAAGCTCTCCACATCCCAGGATCAGTGAGATGATGCTGCCTGCTGATTAGAGATCTGGACCAAGAAGCCCCAATGCTAGGAGAGCAATAGCTGCTGTTACTTTGTGTGTCAGTATTTATGAAGCACCCCATGAGAAGTCTAGGCATGTGATCCCCAGTGTCTGGCACGTAGTAGGTGCTTTGTTTAATATGTGCTTGTTGACTGACTGAATCCATTTTCCTGTCACACAGCCACTAAGTGGCAGAACCATAACTTAATTCCATGTCCCCTAAATCCAAATCCAGTGTTTTGTCCCAAGTGCTCCTCTGTTCATTTACCGGGTTACCTTGACCCAGGTCCCTGAATTCTGGATCTTGCTTTGCCCCACTTCTAAGTTGTTTGTGGGAGGAATCCCTATCTCTGATTTTGCTGGGAGGGATTGTGTATGTTCTGATCTCTGGGCTTGGAGGCCAAAGAGCAGAGCCAATGCTATTTTACCCTAGTTCCCTTTCTTCTCAGGCCAGGGCTTCTTTGGAAGATGCAGGTGAACAGGAGAGGGGAAGAAATGGCCAGAGCAAACTCTGTGACCCCTCCTGCCCCATAGTTCTAGATACCTCAAGATTTCTGTTCCCCAGCTGCTCCTGATTCCACTACCAAGTGCTTCGAGGTCCACCTACTGGAGGATACCTGAGAGGGAGCTGGTGATGGGGTGGGCTTTCTCAGCTTCCATTCACCCAGGTTGCTGGCTCCACTGCCCTTCCCCCTGAGGGGTCTTCACAGGCTGATGGAAGTCCACTGGCACAGTTCAGTGGAAAGATCTGTGAGCAGAGTTAGGAGGTCTTGCTCTGAGTCCTCCAGCTATGATAGTCACTAGGACCTTGAACAGATTCCTCATTTTGGAGCTTTATTTTCCATCCATAAGATCAGCACTACTCACCTCTCATGGTTGTTGTGAAACCTTACAGAGCTGTAGAAATGTAAGATGTTATACTGAAGCACTTACCCATCCCAGTTTCTCATTTAATCCTCACAGCATCCCCAGAAGGGAGGCAGGACAGGAGTTATTACCCTCATTTGACAGATGGAAAAACTGAGTCCCACAGAAGGGAAAGGACTGGACCAAGGTCTAACATGTATCAGTGGCAGAACCAGGACTCTTGACTGTCTTGACCTTCTACCCGGGCAGGGCTGCTATATTCGCCACCCTATTCTGTTCTCTCCCTCTGTTTAAGGAGTTGCCCCCCACCCTGATCACCTGTTTTGTCTCTCCCTCTTTTTTCTTTCTTGTTCTTCAGACCCAGGGATTGAGGGATGGAACTCTGTTTAAATTCTTCTCAGTTGTACATCAGGGGCTGTAGCTGGGTGACAGCTCTGGGCTCCCTTAACCTTTCATTAAGCCCAGGCAGAATGCCTGAAAGACCAGCTTTCATCAGGGAGGTTTGGGTAGGCTAGGGAATGCAATTATCAGTTGTCATCTCTAGGAAGTGGAGGGTAGAGGGTAGCTGAGTGGGTCAGAGCCAGGGGCTGCTGCCGGCTTTAATTAGCCCTGTTTTTCTAGAGTTCTGAAAGCCCACTCTCTGCCTTGTGCCAAGAGGAGCCCCCCAGCCCTCTGCACATTCCTGCTGTCTTTCATCCATGAGCAGAGCAGACCACTCTGTCACCAGGGAAGTGAAAGGAGAAGCCTGAGGTCTAGGCCCTTGAAGCTTCCTGAGGGTGGGGCGCTTTGCATAGATGTTGCCTTTGGATGGGATGATGAGGGAGGTTGGAAGGTAATGAGTCTTGAACTAGGGGTCATGAGGCTGTCCTGTTGCACCCCCCTACCAGTGATTCGTTTTGTGGGCATTGTCAAGGGATTGCTTGGGAAGGCCTCTGTTTCCCCATCTGACAGATCATCAGCTTGGGCTTTGTGATCTCCAAAGTTCCTTTCAGAGATTGTATGTGTTCTGTTCCAAGGGCTCTTCAGATCATTTAGGACTGTGAGCCTAGAAAACAGAATAACAATAGTGTATAGCTCTCATATAATGCTCTAAGGCAGGCAAAGGGTTTCACCAATGTTATCTCATGTGATCCTTGTGAGAACCCCGTAAAACAGGCTGGGTCACTATCTCCATTTCACATTTGGGGAAGGAGAGGCCAGTAGAGGTCACGCAGCCACTGTCTGAGGTGGGATTTGAACTCAGGTTTTTCTGACTCCCAGTCTAGCACTTTTCTCCACTGTGCCACCTTGGAGGGCCCTGGAAAGGCACAAGGTAGGTGGGAGAGGGCTGCTGAGGAACTTGGAAGGATTAAAAAGAAGTCTTCAGGGAAAAGTTTTTGGCAAAGGAGACAGGCTGGCTGTGTGGCAGCAGTTCGGTGACGACAGGTGGCCAACAAGCCCATGTAGACACATCAGGAGAAGGTGAGGAAGGGACCCCTGGTGGTGAATTTATGGGTACAGATGAACAAGACTTGCACAGCCATGAAGGATTTGCCAGCTGCATTGTTGATGGGACATGCAAATCAGTGAGTTCACAGATGCTTTGGAGCCCTTAGAGATTCATTTTTGTCCAGTGGGTGGGGTTGGGCACAGCCCTGCTAAGAGGCAGGGGATTGAATGAGGCCACTTCTCCTGGGCTCTTCTTTCCCCTAGAGGTTGAAGGCTGCTAATCATTCCCATATCCCAGATTGGTTGAGAGCAAGTTGAGGTTTTTCTGTTCCCATTTCTTTTCCTCTACCATTCGTGGTCCAAGGGGGGCTATTTTGTTCTGCTGCTTAGAGCTTGTGTCAGCACCTTGGCCTCCCTCCCTCCCTCCAGAGCTGACCCCTTAATGAGAGTTCTTTACACAGGTGGGCAGCACACACATCCATAGCATTAGCCACTATATCCAACCTCATCTTCTTGGTTGGGCATAGCTTCCATAATCAGAGAATGACTCGACTTCTACATCTTCTTTGGGCCTGAGCCCATATGCTTCAGGGAAGACAGGCAAAGGAGGAGGCCTGGACTCTGATTTGGGAAGACCCATCAGAGAGTCAAGGTAAATTAAGTGCTAATCTAATAAGAACTCAGAGATCTGAGGTGCTTTAAAGTTTGAAAAACACTTTCCTGAGAATCTTCTTTGGTACATAGTGTTTTAAGATTAGTCCCATCATACAGAGGGGGAACTGAGACTGAGAGGTAAAGATACTTACCCAGAGCCTACAGCTGGTGAAGTGGCAGAAGCCAAGGCTCTGGGCCCCAAAGCCAGCACTCTTTCTACTCTACACTCTTGCATCTTGTAGATTTCTTTGTAGCTAAGAAAAGTGTGGTCCAGATGACGTAGTAGTTACAGTGCAGAAGATGGCGGTGAGCCCTACTGTCGGGCCTGGACTGCCAGGGCCAGTTTACTGAAGGAGACAGGACTTCAACCAGTCTTGGAAATACGGGAAAGATTTAGGGAGGACAGGGACAGGGGACAGCACTATTGCAGACATTGAGTCAGGGTCACAAAGTCTGTACAATTTTTTTTTATTTTCTGAATTTGGCAAACACCAAATAGGATGGGTGTTTGCATGTGCACAGTAGAAGAGAGGCAAACAGCAGGACTGTTGTGTAGGGCCTGGAGCTTCCAGAGCTTGCCTGCTTCCCACAGGGCAATCCCGTCTTTTAATCAGGGGGACAGGGCAATGGGTGGGTGGCCTGCCTGGAGGAAGAGGTGTCCTGAGAGCCCCTCCCTAGCTGGACAGAGATTGAAGGACCAGAATAGGAAAAGGCCCTAGATGTAGTCAGAGGACCCAGCTGCAAACTGTAGTTCTGCTGCTTAATATCAGTATGACTGTGCAAATGACTTCCCTTCTCTGGGCCTCAGTTTCCTCCTTTGTAAAAAGAGATATCTCTGAGGTCCCTTCTGTCTCTGTCATTCTGGGATTGTCTTGTGATAATCCTTCATATTCTGAAAATCTGTAAAAAAGCCTTTAGAGTTGCAAGACCGAGAGAGATAGAGAGATGTCTTGTGTGCTCTCATAATGTCTGTTTTGCAGATGGAGAAACAATCAGGGAGGGTCTCCACCTTGTCCAGTGTGGCCTGGCTTATAAGAGGCAGAGCCAGAAGTCTAGTCTGGTCTCCTGGGCCGTTCTGGGCAGTGGGGTTAGGGGGCTTGGGGTGGCTAGCACTTAACAGACTGAGCTCTAATGCCAGTTAGGCCAGTGACTTGGCATTTGCTGTCCTTCAGCCACTGGCTGGATAACCAACAGTTGGCTCTAGTCGCCCATGGAGGTCACCCCTTGGGGTGAGTTCCTTGCCACATCTGATGGATACTTCTGTCTTCGTTCTTTTCTGAATACTATTTGATCCAACATTTCTCTTCAGTCAGAAAGTCTTTACTGTGCCCTGCTGGGGTCCAGTCTAATGCTGGGTACCATGAGGGTGACCCAATGGAGACTGTAGCCTGAAGCAAGGGAAGGAGTCCCAAACTGATAGCCATGTTCCCTTGGGTGAAGATCCCTTTTCCTTCTCTAGGTCTCACTTTCACCCTCTGTAAAATGGGAATTATAGCCTCTAACTTCTCAGCCCAAGGACTGATGGGAGGAAGCCCTAGTGGGATAATGGATGGGAAAATGCTTCATCAACATAAACATCATCAAAATATAAGGCGGAGCCTGAGGCCTTGCTCCTAGGGCACTGCGCTTAGAACAGCTTCACGTTGCTGTGCTCATCTGATTGGTTTTTGCTCTCTGGGCTAGTGCAGCACTGAGGAAGGGAAGGGGAGGGGCGGGGCAGAGTAGCAAGGCCAGCAAGTATGGGCAATCCAAAGATGAAGCCACGTTTGTCTTGTGCATTTAAGACTGCAAATCCCTTTGCTCCCAGCTCTGGTGGGGTAGCTGAGTGCTTCAGGTTATTGGGACCCTGTTTTACAGAGATGCAAAATGAAGTTCATTATCCCAGCCATAGTGGGAGCTGAGTGAGGCCTCCTGACTCCAAGACCAGCATTTGTCCCACTGCCCCACAGCTGAGGAGATTAGTAGAGAGCTTAGCTTGGGAAAGAGGGTTTATGGAGCTCTCAGCCTTTCATGGCTTTTGGGCAGGCCTGCCAAACTGCTGGGCCTGTCTCCCCCACTCTGACCTAGAGGCATAGGTTTGGGGAGGGGTGGGGGCTCAACTCAGCCTTGTTAGGATCACTGGAAGTGGTACCAACTGCAAATCCCCCTCAGCTGCCCTCCATTAGACTGCTTTATGACCTTGCAAAGCTCTTCCTTTCTCTTTGTCTCAGTTTCCCCATCTATAAAATGAAGGAGTTGCTGGCTTCTAAGGTCCTTTCTAGCAGCTAGATCCTATGATTCTCTCTGGCCTGGAACCTAGGGTTAAGCCAGCACACACACCCTGCCCCCCACTATCCTCTACCCTCTCAGATTCTCTCACCCCTGCCCCCAAGCAGCCTTGCAGCAAATTGCCAACTCCCCTCCTCCCCCCTTCCCATTATATACGTGGGGAGAAGGGGAAGCTGGAACTGAATGGGAGGGGAGTAGGAAGGACCAGGCAGCCTTGATAAACAGCCAGGATGAGACAGCAGGGCCAGGGGGGGAGGTAGTAGAGGAAAGGACTCCTGGGAAGTGTAGTCTCCCATCTTGACTATTCTGAGGCTCACAGGAGGCCAGCCAGCACAAAAGGCACTCTGTGCATCCACTGGGGCTGCTGGGCAGGGCAGGGCAGGGCAGAGCCCTCGTGACCTGCTGGCTAGCTGGCCCTCCCCTCTCCCCCCCTCCACTTACCCTCCTTAGCTGAGCCGTAGCTACTGCAAATAATAATAACTGACATTTGTATACTGCTTTAAGGTTTGCCAATTGGTTCACACACATTAACTCCTTAGATGCAGAATACTTTTGTGGAGAGGGGACTCAGTTGCCCAGCCTCTCCCTGCTCAGGTCGTTTTCAAGACCTTGTTCTTGTTCTTAGGCTTCTTGCCTTTGGGGTATTTGAACACCTTTGCTTAAGAGATCCAGGTTAGACCCTAGGATGAACTTCCTGGTGCCGCAGTTAGACAGTGCTAGGGCTGGGGCCCAGGGACCATCCATGATCCCATCAGCTCTTGGCAGGCCTTCAGTCCTGATGCAGGAGACAAAACTTCCCGGCCTTCTCCCAGGGAATAGTCTTGCTGCCTTATCTTTGGTCCTGGCTTCCACTAAAAGGAAGATTGGGGGTCCTTGCAGCCCCACAGAAGA
Source organism: Gymnobelideus leadbeateri (assembly GCA_011680675.1). Classification (NCBI taxonomy): domain Eukaryota; kingdom Metazoa; phylum Chordata; class Mammalia; order Diprotodontia; family Petauridae; genus Gymnobelideus; species Gymnobelideus leadbeateri. The sequence goes on along the minus strand of WOXC01007906.1, from coordinate 573,077 downwards.
AATGGCTCCTCTCTTGTGAGGCCTGTGTCTGCCCTTTCTTGCTGGCTAAGGGGAGGAGAGTTGGCAGGGCCCTGGGGGAGGCGGGAGGGGACAGGGCCTTCTCACTCCCCCCCAGCTCTGGGTGAGATTCCATAGGGAAGGGAGCTGGGTGGGTGGGTGGATGAGTCATGACCATGCTGGAAAAAGCAGAGAGGGAAGAAAGAGAGAGGGAGGGGGAGAGAAAAAGACCAAATTCTAGGGAGCCCAGGGAACCAAATGGGAAAGACTGAAACTGAGAACCTTAAAGCTGGCAGGGACCTCACCTGGTTCTGTTTTCATGTTAAAGAGAAGGAAACAGGCCCAGAGAGGGGCAGGGCTTCACCTGAGCACCCACAGCAAGTCAGTGCCAGAGCCAGAATTCTAGCACCCACATGGAGCTTCTTGGCTGGGTTGCTTTCCACCCTACTGAACTGGCCTTTCCTGAGGCCCTAGCTAAATGGAACTTGAGGAGATGGGGGGCAGGGTCAGAACCTGCTTCTCTTTAGGGGAGCCTTTGTAGTGGGAAGGGCCCTATCGGGGAGTTCCAGATGGCAAACAGCCTGATTTCCCCATGATTACTCACAGGGAGGGCCCAGCACCGTGTCCTCGGGGGCTCTGCATCTAGAAAGCAGCAAGTTTGGCCTGTATGGTTACTGAGGCAGTGCTGTCTGTGGCTGTGGCATGTGTGTGTGAGGGGGGACAGGTCCTAGGAAGCCCCAGTTTTAAGGGATAATTGGATTGTAGTCATTGAGATGGAGGCAATAGGCTGCCCCCTGGGTGGCAGAGAAGGAACCATTGCTCTGATATCATGACGACTTTACCCACCACTTCCTTCCTATCCTGGCTTCTCACCCCAGACCCCACCAGGCTCAGTGCACATGTAGATATCTATATCTTGGGGCCCATGTCAGTTGTAGCAAGGTTTTTCAAGAGTTGGCACTGGGCACCAGAGTCCAGCTTGTGGCTGTCTCCTGGGTGGGCCCCCTCAATGCCTTCTGGGACCCACCCACTTGTCCTGTTGGGTCTGGCTTATTTTTCCATTTCCCCGACTGGAAGCTGGGGCTCCGAACCCTGCCGGCCCCCCTGGGGACAGTGGTGGAAAGAGGAAGGTTATCTTCATTAGTGCTTCCTCACTTGGCTTGTCTCTTAGAGGCAGTGAAGTCACAAGTCCTGGGTTCAAGTTTTGACTCCTCCATTTTCTGGCTTTTTGACTGTGGGTGAGTCAGTGAACTTCACTGACATTCACCTTGTACAAAGTTTGCCTGTAAAGTGAGGAAAATAATTTTATACTATCTACTGTAGGGTTTTTGTGAGGAAAGCATTTGTACACCTAAAAGCCCACTAGCTCCATTATTGTTTTTGTCTCAGTTCTGTGTCTGACTTGCTTCTTGTCACTTCCTCTCCCTGAGCCTCCAGTGGGTCTCGTGTGGGTCTCATGTGGGTCTCCTCTGGTCTTTAATGTCTTTTCCAGTGCTCCTCCTCCTTTTCGTGCCCCTGGCTGGGCCCTGACGTGCCTGGAGGTCTAGGTTTGGGTCTCAGTGGGTCTGCCACAACTCAGCCCCTCCCTGTCCCTCTGACTCATCTCTAAAGGGGCGTGTCCCTGCAGTTCCCTCCATTTCCCCTAGGCCAGACCCTCTACTCTGAAATGGAGGGGACCCCCTGCATCTTTGCTCTGTTCTCACTGAAGGAGTTATTTAGTCTTTACAGAGGCCTTTCATGTCTTCAGCCTGGTGCTTGGGACTTAGGGGGTAAGACTAGATAGGAGTATTTTTATCAAACTAACTAGTTGGAGCAATAGATTCTTAACAGAAAAGTTTTTCAGGGGCCATGAGGGTTCTGAGGAGGGAACTAGGGGGGGTCTGAGGACCAGAAGATGCTTCTTGGATGATCTGGGCCCTGAAGGAGCTCCTTTGTTGAGGAGGGCAATAGATGCCTAAGAGGGCAGGGTGGGTGAGCACAGGGAGGGGCCACAAGCCTTGTGGATGTGGGAGGTCATTGAGGAATAAGGCTTGACTCAAGTGAAATTGGCCGCCCTGTTCTGCTTTTCCTGAAGGATGGAAGCAGGGAAGCTGGTTTGGGGTTGTGGGTGGTGGCAGACCCTGCTCCATGGGCACTACTTCATTCTCTCCCTCTCCCCCGTCCTGTCCAGATCTTGGCGTGGAAGATGGCCGGTGGTGTGGACGGCCCCATCGGGATCCCCTTCCCTGACCACAGCAGCGACATTCTGAGTAGCCTGAATGAACAGAGGACCCATGGCCTACTGTGTGATGTGGTCATCCTGGTGGAGGGCCGAGAGTTCCCCACCCACCGCTCTGTGCTGGCTGCCTGCAGCCAATACTTCAAGAAGCTTTTCACATCGGGCGCTGTGGTGGACCAGCAGAATGTCTATGAGATCGACTTTGTGAGTGCCGAAGCCCTCACCGCCCTGGTGGACTTTGCCTACACAGCAACCCTCACCGTCAGCACATCCAATGTCAGTGACATCCTCAACGCTGCTCGCCTGCTGGAGATCCCGGCCGTCAGTGACGTTTGCGCCGACCTCCTGGACCGCCAAATTCTGGCCAAGAATGACCAGATGGATTTAGTAGATCAAATTGATCAGCGGAACCACCTCAGAGCCAAGGAGTACCTTGAATTCTTCCAGAGCAACCCCATCAACAGCCTCCCTAACAGCTTCTCGTGGACCAACCCCAACTTTGCCGGCCCAGAGGATGAGGAGGATGAGGAGGCAGCGGCAGCGGCAGCAGCAGCAGCTGCAGCCGCAGCAGCCTCAGGAGCCACTGGTGGTGAATGCAATGGCCTGGACTTCTATGCCCAGGGTGAGCGACCAAAGGCCAATGATGGTGACCCAGAGAGCAGTCAGGGCCTGTGGCCTGACCGTGATGAGGAGGCAGCCTCAGGGGCCAGCCTCTTTCCCCCCTCGCAGAATGGGCACTATGGAGGCCGCGGTGGTGGTGCTGGGGGTGAGGAGGAAGGTGCCTCCCTTTCGGAGGCGCCAGAGCCAGGGGACTCCCCTGGCCTCGTGTCGGGGACGGCTGATGGGGAGGACGGCGATGGGGCAGAGGTGGATGGGCTGGCTGCCAGTGCCCTGCTGCAGCAGATGATCACCTCGGTGGGGCGGCAGGCTGGTGGTGGGGGCAGCGAGGAGGATCAGCGCAAGGAGGACGAGGGTGTCATGGATTATTACTTGAAGTATTTCAGTGGCTCCCATGAGGGCGATGTCTACCCGTCATGGTCCCAGAAGGTGGAGAAGAAGATCAGGGCCAAAGCATTCCAGAAGTGCCCCATATGTGAGAAGGTGATCCAGGGGGCTGGCAAGCTGCCCCGCCACATTCGAACCCACACCGGGGAGAAGCCCTACGAGTGTAACATCTGTAAAGTCCGATTCACCAGGTGAGGTGCCGGGGCCTGCTCACTGGGGCAGGGGGGCGAGGGAATTGGAAAGAGGATGAGGCCATCACTGCTGAGCTGGCTCATGGTGACCAGTCAGGGCTGCTCTGGGGTGGGAGAGGAAGAGCAAAGAAGACCTTGCCCGGCAGCCAAGCTATCAGGGTTCTGATCCTGGCCCTCCTACCTCCTAGCTCAGTGACTCTGGGGCTGTTTTCTCCTCTGGGAGGTGATCTCCCCAGCCCCCTTCCAGCTCTGACATTCTCTATGTGGTTCTTTGGATTCCTGCATGGAGCAAGAGCTTAGACTCTGAGACCCCTGGGGTAGCAGCAGAACGGATGGGCTTGTGCCCTGGGGAAGAGAGCCTGAGAAGAGCAGGGGTCACAGGGCCTCAGAAAGGAGAGCCCAGGGTCCTCTGCTCTGATCTGATCAGGAAGAGTCAGAAAAGGAGGAAGAGAAGAGGGGAAGAGATAGGCCAGGCCAGGCTAGGGAGAGGATCTGGCTCTTGGGGCTTGCTCCCTCCTGCTTTCCCTCAACAAGCTGGGTTCTGCCACTACCCCTTACTGGCCTTTCTCTTTCCCTGAGAGCTCCTCCTCCCACCAATCTCCCCCCACCCCCACCCCACACTTTGGGGCCAGTGACTCAGCTCTCCCTTGGGCCCAGCCTGGGGTTCCCCTAGCCCCACCCAGTGTGAAAATTTTGAAGAAAAATGCCATTGTCCCAGGTTCTCTGTGGGCCCTCCCTGTACCCCTGGCTGGCCCCCTACCCAGCTGTAGGAGGAACCTTCATTCCCAACACAGAAAGCCTGGGAAGGGTAGGAGGTGAGCAGGATTGTTTTCTATCTCTGCCAGAGAACCCCCTCCTCACACTTGAGTAGACAAGTAGGGGTGTGTCCCACTCAAGAGGCCTGGAATGTCAGTCCTGCACCAAGAGCCAGCTCAGGGTGGTGGAGAGAGCCCAGACAGAGAGGCAGGAAGCCCAGGTTCTAGTCCGGCCCTTGCTGGACTAGTCACAGGGTTACCTCAAGTAAAGTACTTCCTTTCCTTGGCCCTCATGAGCTCCTTTCACCCCTAAAATTGGACAGAAAAGTGGTCGAGAAGGCGCTGCTCTCATCAGGGTCTGTGGGGCCCTTCATCCAAGGAGGAGCAGAAGCAGAAGGCTGCATCCCCGGGGGCGGGGAGGGAGCCCAAGCCTGCCCAGGCTGTGATTCCTCCCCAGCCCTCCTTGGGAGTTCACCTGGGGAGAAATCTTCCAGGCAGGGAAAAGCTGATGGGATCGGGGCCTACCCAGAGGAGACAGAGCAAGTCCAAGTCCAGACAGCCCTGGCAGGCAGGGCTGGGAACGCTGAGGGCCAAGCGCTAGGGAGGGGTAGCTGCCTCACAGGCCCAGAGATGTGCAGGGGTGGTCTGCACAGGGAGGGATAGCAGCCCTTGGAGTTTCAGTTAAGGCCCAGAAGTCCGTGCTGTACTGCAGTCATGGCAGTAGAGCGACGTGTCTGCAGGTGGAGAGTGTGTGTGCGCGTGTCTGTGTGTGAGTGTGTGTGTCTCTGTGTGTGTGTGTGTCTCTGTGTGACTTTTCCCACTTTACACACGAAGGAACTGAGCTTCAGTGAGGGGAAGCAGCCTTCAAGGGCTCAGAATTTGAATCCAGATCCTCTGACCCCCGACCAAGCAAAGTCCAAGGGTGGCTTCATAGGTGATGCTGCCTCAGGCCAGCATTCTGTTCCCAAGCCTCAAGATGCCCACTGGACCTGAGCTGTGGGTCCCTGGTACCCGAGTACTGCCCCACTCTGTCCCTGGGGGCCCACTGGGGACTTCCCTGGCCCAGAGCTTGGTTTCACTTTGAATCAAAGGCCACCCTGCCACAGGTGGGAGTGCATGAAGGGTAGCTCTCCTGACAGGGTCCCTGGTGCCCTCACTCTCCTGTGTCTGGGGATCTTTCTTATCCCATGATAGGGGAAGGAGGGATAAAGACTGTGGGCCCAGAGCCAGGAGACAGGCCTGTCACCTAGAGCTGCTCACATGCCCTTCTGGCCTCATTTCCTCATCAGTAGAATGGGGACAATCTGGGTACTGCTGGCTGTGAAGAAAGAGCTTTGCAAGACATAAAAAGAAAGCACAGAAAAACATGAATTATTATTAGCTCCATGTCAGTTATGGGGAAACTGAAACCTAGGAGGGGAAGTCATTTGGCCCTGGCCACATAGGGGAGCAGTGTTGTCTGGATTCAAACCCAGGCCCTGTGACTCTGGAGACTGTTAGAGCACCTACCTTATTGAGAATTCGATCCCTCCACCCCCACCCCCCACCTTGGGCTCTCTCCATCCCCCAGCAGAGCAGGAAGCTTGCTGCAGTCTGCCCCTTAGCTCCTCCCCACACTGGCCCCTCTGGCTCTGGCTCCCAGGCAGCCCCTGGTGCTCTGAGACCTTTGTTAGCCTTTGGAGCTGGGCCTGCCCTGGACTTCCCCCCTCCTCAACCCTGGGCAGCCTTTTTTTCCTACTCTGGCCAGGGGCTTGAAGCCTACCCCAACCCCAGCCAACCCCCTTAGCTAGGCCCCTCCTTCCCACCCTCTCATAGGACCAGGAGTCAGCAGGGGCCCCCAGTGAGTCACTAGGCACATTAAGTAAGACTTGGGTCTGTGGCAGACTGGGCCATAATTATACTGTCGTCACCAAGGGGTTAGGAAACCCACTACCTCCCACCTCCAGCCTCAGCTCACCAAGAGCAACTGTGGGGAGGCCAGGAAGGGACCTTGCCCCTCCCAAATGAGGCTGTGGGGAGCATGCAGGACCCCGCCTGTCAGCTGAGTCAGGAGAGTTTCCTCATGGAGACCTTTGTTCTAGTGGCGTGACTGTGGCCAAGTCATTTTCTCTTTCTCAGGTTCACTTTCCCCATCATCCCCCATTTTAGCCTCCCTCTCAGAGCTGTGAAGATCAAATGAGACAGTAAATAGGAAAGTGACTGGTCCACTTAGATTGTACAGAAGCAGGCAGGTGAGATCCCTGAGAATCAGTCAGTCCACCAGGTCTTGAGCACCTGTAGGATGCCAGGTACTGGAGAAAGAAAGGCCAGTGAACCAGATGCTTCCCTTCTGGGAAGGAGGGCCCTGAGTGGGTCAGTGCAGGGGAGGTCCTAGGATCCCCGCCCCTCCCCCCCCAGCTGCTGGCTTCTAGGCCTCATGCCTGGGGACAGGAATGTGTCCCTCCCACTCAACAGACAGCTCTAGGGGGGGATGAAGGGCTTCATTCACACCTTGGTCTTCATGTGCAATGGAGCCTAAGACTCCCACCACATATATCTGCCTAGAGGCCTCAGGGAGTTCTGAATGGGAAAGAGGCAACCAAGGATGGTTTGGGGCAGGAGGGTATACTTGATTTTTTCTCCTTGGCAAACTGAAGACTGGACTAGGGGACCTCTGTGTCCCTTTCCAGGTCTAGATCTGAGAGCCTGGATGCCATCCTCCTGAACTACAGTAACCTCTTGTCTCATACCTATGTTAGGTTTGGGGAGAAGTGGGCAGGCAGTTTCTAAGCAGCTCGGGGGAGGGAAGGGGCACCTCCAGAACTCTGTTTTCCTTATGAAGGTGGGCAGGGCCCCTTTGGAGATCCTTCTTTTTAATCTTCCTGTTTCGAGGTTTTCCCCTGGAGGGCAGCTGGGTCCTAGGCAGCTCTGGGTGTGGTAGGAACCCCTGAAAATCCCCCCAAGCCTTCCTCGCTTAGTGTGAAGGAAAGAGGAGATTGGTTCTGTAGGTAGGCCTGGCTGTATTCTGGCCCTCTAGCCCATTCTGGGGAACTTGTTCAGAGGCCGTGGGTTGAGCGACAGGAGCTTCTTTCCATCTCCACGGCTTAGGTCAGAGAGCCCTGGGTGTGGAGTCCTGGGCTCACGTCTCCCTCAGTTGCATGCTCTGTCACCATCTGTGACCTTAGGCAGGACCCTGTTCAGAGACTCCATTTCCTTATCTCTAAAATGACTTCATTTTAGAAGTTCAGCTAGATGGTATCCTCAGCCTGAAGTCTGTGTTCCTAGAATTGCTCCCTGCTTGGAACAGGGGGAACAGAGTTTGGGCAGCTCCGGGCAGGGAAGGGTCCATTGTGGAGGAAGCCCCCTCCCCTCCTGAGCCTCTTGGTTCCTGGGTTTTATGGGGGTTGGCGGTGCCTGGGTAGCTCTGAGCAGGGAAGTGACCATTGTGGGGGAAGCCCCCTCCCCTCCTGAGCCTCTTGGTTCCTGGGTTTTGTGGGGTTGTCGGTGCCTGGCCATCTCTGGGCAGGGAAGGGGCTGTAGTTAGCACCTGTGAGGGGCCTCTTGTGCACCCCTAAGCCCTTGTCTTTGCCCCCTGCAGGCAGGACAAGCTGAAGGTCCACATGCGGAAGCATACGGGTGAGAAGCCCTATCTGTGCCAGCAGTGTGGGGCTGCCTTTGCCCACAACTACGACTTGAAGAACCACATGCGGGTGCACACGGGCCTGCGGCCCTACCAGTGCGAGAGCTGCTTCAAGACTTTCGTCCGCTCCGACCACTTGCACAGGCACCTCAAGAAGGACGGCTGCAATGGAATCCCCTCCCGCCGAGGCCGCAAGCCACGGGTGCGCGACTCGGGGGCGGGGGCTGCTCCAGCCCCTGCACCAGTGGCCCAGGACGGCCGGCGCCACCGGCCCGAGAAGCACTTTAAGGAGGAAGAGGAAGAGGATGAGGAAGAAGAGCAGCCCCAGCCTGAGGCCCCGGCCAGGTTGAATGTAGCGGGAGGGTCAGCTGACGGTAACTTAACAACCGGACTCTCCTAAAACCAAAAACACACAGAAAAATTCTATCTATATACAGATCTCTCTATATACATATATATATATATAGACATATATATATATGAAGCGTCACAAAATCTAGTTAGTTCTATCCTCCGATTTTCTCTTTAATGATGTTTTCTCCCTCCCTCTTCCAATCCCCTTCCCTTCCAGGACCCCATGATTTTTTAGAAGAAGACTATTTCTAGGCCTGCCATCCCCCTTCTCCATAAGGGAGGGGACCCAGGGATCTGGATTTTGGCCCATCCAAGGCCATTTTTGTGGTGGCATTGGTGGCAGGTTCCAGGCCCCAACTCCAGAACTTGATTTGGGCCTGGTTGGGCTCTGGAGGGTTCAAGGTGGGTGGGGGTGATTGACAGTTGGGTTTTTATTTTTCACTGGTTGGTTGGTTCCCTCCCACATCCCCTCCTCACCAAGTAATGTCATGAGGGGTGGCGGGGAGTGGTGGGGGTCCTTCTTCCTGAGTCTTTCAGACAAGACCTTAAAAGATGTCCGTCCACTGCTAGTGGACGTTAAAATAGCCCCTTCCCCCCCTGCTCCTTGACCTTGCTCTGCACACCGCTGACCCCTCCCCTTTCCTCAGGGCACTTATTGGGGGTTGTCCCCACCCCCTCCCTCGCACAACTTTCCTATTCCCCAAAACCACCCTTCTTCCCTCCCCCCAACTCCTGCTTTTATTCTCCTGGGGTGTGGGGGAGGCTGAGAATGGGGGTCATGGCTCCTAGATGCCTACTTGGGTCCCCTCTCTCCTGGCCTTTGAAACCCAAATATATTTATTTTCTTGGGCTAATAAAGGAGAAGAGGGGGCCCAGGGATGGGGGGACTGGGGAAATGGAGTGGGGTACACTGAGGGGACCCTCCCTCCCTTCTGCCTCTGCACTTAACTGCTTAGTGTGAGTCCCTGCTCTCTGGGCTTCCTCTCCATCTCTGCAACCCCCTGCCCGGCCAGGGTGAGCCGTATCAGGGACCCCGTCATCTCACCCTGCCAGGGGAGGTGGGGGGGCCACTTAACAGCCTGTGTGGCCTTGCCAGCCCCCCTTGGGGAAAGAGATGTTCAGAGATTAAAAGCCCTTTCCCTCAAAAAGCACTTTTTAGATTATTTTTAAAACACCTTTCCAGAGAGGCAGCACAGGGTGAATGTTGGCAGAGAGAGGATGGGAGGGGGAGGCAGGGTGGTCAGGGCAGCTGGTGCCAGGACCAGGGCGAGGCAAGTGGGGGAGGGGGAGGAGAGAGAGTGCAGATGTTTGATGCAGTGAAAGCAATAAGTAAAAAAAATTTATAAAATGGAAGAAAAAAAGTAGAAAAAGACAAAAAAACCAACCACGTTTGAAGTCTTAGCACTTTGTGATGGAACGGGTACTACACTTTATCTGAATTCTTAATTTAAAAACATGTTTACAAGTTGCAACCAACTTCTATGGAAAATTAAAAAGACAAAAAAAGTGATTATTACAAAAAAAAAAGAAAAAAAGCAGAGAAATTCCTTTAAAAATCAATTTATTTTTGTAAAAAACAATAAAAAGAAAAACCCACTGATGCAGAATCCACTTCTGTTTCCCGCAGTAGAACCAGGAACTGGGCTTGGGGGGTTCTACAATAGCACTAGAACCTTCTAGAACATTTGCCCATTGCAACAAAGCTTGAATCTCAGGCAGGAATAGGGGGTTTTGTGTTGGGATGATTTTTTTTCCTCCTTCCCTCCATTTTGTTCTCTCTTCTTTGGTTCTCTCATGGTTTTTCTCCATGTCTTACTTGCCATTGCTGGCCAGAGATGTGGCTCACGGCCCTAGTGGGTCTCCTGAGAGAAAGGAGTTCTGAGAAAGGGCTTTGTCTAGATCACTTACATTACAACCAGCTAGACCAGTCAGAATGGTCTTTCTGAAATGCCTGCCTCCCATTGCCCTCGGCCCCTCATGTCCCCTCCACCCCATTTCCCACTCCTTGCCCATACTCCCTCAGGACCTGCCTTTTGGCTTCCTTCCAATATGGCGGACTAAAAACATGGCTAACAGTGAGTCTGCCTGGAGTGGCCATCTTGAAAGGCATGGGGCCCCAGGATTGGGGGGGTCCCCAATTTCAGGATCTCTTTTGCCCCTGACACCCTTGTTTTTATTCTAAGGCACTGACTGTCAAATGAGGGCCTCTCCCTGGGATGCCCATCCCATTTAGGCCATGAATGGGGAAATGGTGTTGGGGGCAACATCTTCCAGAGACCAGACCTCACCAGGCTCCGTGGACAGGTCTATCTGAGTTCTTACCTGTCAACATAGCCCTGGTCCCCACTCACCCCCTCCCAGGGCTTTCTGCAATTTCCTGGGAGGAGAGACTTTTGGGGCACCCCCAAGGCTTCTGGCTCTGCCCCACTCCCGGTCCCTGGCCACTCTAACTCCTATACTCCTAGAGGGTACCTCTGCTTAGCACTGGCCCCCCTCACACATATGCAAAAACCCGGTGCGGACTTGTAAATAGACGCAACTTTGGAGTTCTTTCTGGTAAAGCCCCCAAGTGATGGTATCTGTTTCCTTAGCTTCAGCTGCCAGCAGCCCATCTCCTGACTCCCTCCTTCCCTTTCCCTGCACACCTTCGAGAAGTTAAAAAAAAAAAAGGGAAGTTTTCATAGAAGGTGGCTTTAAAAGGTCCTGTTCCCCTTCCCTCCCGCCATGTCTCAGGGTCCCTGGGACAGGGCAGGTGGGGCAGGGACCCCCACTTCATCCTTCCACCCCCAAATGGGAGCTGGAACCCAGCCTTGGCTGACTACTCTAGCCCCTCCCAGCCTCAGCCTGGCCTATTTCACACCTGAAAAATCACAGGGTGAGCTATTTTGGAATCACCATCTGCTCCAGGGAGGGAGGAGGGACAGGCTCCCCAGCAAGGGGGAGGGGAGCAGAGGGGGGCATTTCTGGGGAGCATTTCCCCAGGTGTGACCTCAGGACCTCCCCCTCCTCTCTTCCTGGGGCCCCTCAGCAATAAAACCAGTCAGAGATACTTCCCAGCTGAAGCCTCTGTAGGCCCAGAGCCTGCCTCGTCCTGGCAGTGCCTGGTGGGCAGCTGCATTTGGGGAACACAGATACCACCCCTTCATCTGCTGACGACATTAAGTTAGAAGGGGGGAGGGGGATAGGACATGTAGGCAACACTTTAACACAAGCCTCAAAAAGGTTTGCACTAAAACTCAGCTCCCCTTCTTCTCCCGCTGCCTGCCTGCGTGCCCGCTGCCCGCCTCCTCCTGTGAACCTCCTGTTCCTAGGCCCGTTCTGCCTTAACCTCCTTCCCTGTGCATGGGACCTCAGACAGGCTGCCCGGCTCTCCCTGCTCATTCACATAGTGTATATAAACCTGGATTGATTTTATTTTTATTTTTAAATTAAGGTTGTGATAAAGTGTTGCCAAAGAATTATTGCATTTCAGGAAAAAAAAAACACAGAAAAGCAAAGTGTGTGTGTGTGTGTGGTGGTGGTGGGGAACATGCTGATGCGTCAACAGAAACAGCGAAATTGATTTGTTCCATGGTTTTGTTTTTAAATGACAGCAACAAGACAAAATTGTTCCTTCCTTCCTTCCTTCAATGGTGGTGAAGCCGTGTTTGTGCGTCCGCTACTGGGCCAGGGCTCACTGGAGGCAAGGCCCCGGGGAAATGGACATTGTCCCCAGGAGCCAGGGGTCTCAGGGGACCAACCCCAGTGGGATGCGGAGGAGGCCCTGGCCAAAGGAGCTACCCCGCTCCCCTGCTGCTGGTGTCTCTAGACAGGGTCAGCCAGTGGGGAGCTCACAGCTGGGGTGGGGGCTGGGGGGGCTCGGCCATGTGTCTGATGCTGCTTCTCCCCTCCTCTCTCCCTCTTGAGGTTAAAAAATAGAAAAAACTCACCAAGACCATGCAAAAATACTATTTAAAACAGGAACCAGTGAATGTAACGTGATGGGCAAGGGGCAGGAGCAGGATGAAGAGAGGGGTCTGCACTGGCCGACCTGGCAGTCCATGGGTTGTCAGGCAGTAGTACCAAAGTATGCTGTCCCCTCATGGGGCCAGAGTGCCTGAGGATGGGCAGGGATGGGGGACAGCCAAGGGCCAGGCCCAGGAGGCCTACAGGCTTCCTGACACCTGGTCCCGTCAGGGATACCTGTCCCTGCCTCCATGTTTAGGGTCCCCACAGCCATTCCACAGACTTAACCCCCCTCCCCCCCTTGATTACCTTTGTAACCAAGCTTGTTGCATCTGTCCCTTTAACTCCCCTCCTACCCCCAGAGGTCAGAGTGGGACGAGAGCTGGGCAAAGACCCTGCTTCTGGGACAGAGGTACCTTAGAAGGGGTGTGGGGTTGAGGATTGGGGTGTTGTTCTTTGCACTAATTAGACCCACTGACCACGAAGGGAGTGTGGTTCTGTTGCACATGGCCAAGGCTGGAGGTCTGCATGGAGGAAAGGGTTCAACCCAGGGACTTGAGGGCAAGAGAGAGGAGGAATGAAGCGCTCAGAGATGCTGGGGAGCAGGGGGAGGACCTGTCTTTGTACTCTGGGGAGTCCATTCCTCCCCCCTGCTGCCCCCCGTGCCAGACGCTTCCTTGCCCAGCCGTGAGCTCCCCAGCTCCGGAGTTAAGATTGTTCAGGCAGCCGGATTGGAGAATAGAAAACTATTTTTTAAGAAAGAAAGATATTTATATTTGCAGTTTATTTTAAAGAGTTATTTAAGCAGAGGAAGCGTGCGGCTGAGTCCGGCTTGAGCTTGGGGGAGCCTGGTGTCTGCAGGATGACCGAGTCCCCAGAGCCAAGTCTAGCTCTCTCTCTATATATCTATATATACAGATTTAAACTTTATTGGGGCGTGTGGGGGAGTGGCTGTGTGGAGGGGGCAGAGGCACAAAAGAGCTTCCAGCCAGTCCCTTCCTCTTGACAGGGAGGAAGGGGGGCTGGCAAGGTGGTCAGTGGGGTTCAGAGCCCTGGGGTCTGGTGGGCTTCCCAGCCAGCAGATTCAAGCACAGAAGACATTCCATGGACTGTATCTGAGTGTTTATAACGTGTGGGAGAAAAAAGAAATGGATTAAAATGCACTTTTGGGGGAGGGGGGCTTTAAAAATAATTTTAAAAACCCAAAAAAAGGACAAAAATGAAACGCAAAACATTCATTTTTCTTGTATATAAAGACCACTAAAAACAGCTGTAAACACCCCTGTTGGTTGCCTCCTTTGTCTCATTCTGCTTTATCCTGTGGGTGTGGGGGGCACAGGGTGGTTTTGGGGTTCTAAGGACTCTGCTGCTCCATAATATTGTGGGAAGAGATTGGGCGGGGGGGAGCGTGCAACACTTCCAGGGAGGAGATGAAGTCATAAAGCCCTAGTCTTCCCCTTCCCTTCTTTTCTCTGGACCATTCACACTCCAGGGGAATCAGGCAACTTTTTGGGGACCAGGATTGGATCTGCTGGAATAGATCCTTTATTGGATGGGAAGGTAACTTTTCTGGGCCTTTTTGTGTCTCTGAAACAATCCCACATTAGTGTCCCAGCTCCTCCCAGATTTACTGAGACTCATTGTGGGGTCAGGGAAGGGGGCTGTGGGCAATGGTGAAACCTGAACAGTGGCCCACCACCATCAGGAGATTCTTTCCAGCCCCAGGAGACAGCAATGGAGTGGCATAGAATGGAACCAGGGAGGTTCTTCACTCTTAGCAGCTGCCACTCCTCTGCTTCCTTGTTGGTTCACAGCTGTACTGAGTTTGTGGGGACAGGGAGCACTGGGGAGCCCTATGTTGTACTGCTCTGGTGCAGGAATTATTGACTCAGAGAACCAAGCGGGATCGGTTGTACTTTGTGCAGCACGTAGGTTGTGTTGTCCTATTGGACTCATAGGTGATAAGGTGGGCATCTCCCCTGATGGTTCTACTTGCTTGTGCCCATCTGCTTCACTCAGCTTGTGTTACCTTAATCAATTTAATAAATATGCCCATGTAAGAGGATGGGAGATGGACCCATATAATCAGAGGCAGAGCCTGGGAAAAGATGGCCTCTGGCTCAGTCACCCCCTGCATGTTTATCTGAGCATTTTATGATCCACAAAATGGCGTCCTAGCAACAAGCCTGCAAGTATTCGTATCATGCCCATTTTGTAGAGGAGGAAATAGGCCAAGAGATGATTTCCTCAGTTACACAACTAGCATTGAGTCTTTTTACCCCTGAGGCCTACCTATGCTACCTGGCACACAGTAGGCATTTCATAAATGCTTATTGAATTGAGCCAGGAATCAAACCTTTCATCTCCTCACTCCCTGGCCTATCCTTGACCTTAAGGTTGGTGATAAGTGACTGAAGATAGAGGCTGGACAAGGTGGCCTCTTAAGAGTCCCCTGGGCTCAATTTTCCCTCCTGACCCTTCACCAGACCCTGGGGAAAAGAGGTATCCAAAAAGACAGATGGCATTGACTGGCATGAGAGGTGGTCCGGCTCAGTCTGACCTCTCATCACCTTCTGAGGTGCCATCCTTGGCCAGAGAGAGTAATGATCAGATTGGGGCAGGGGGGAGGGGCAGAAGACAGCTGATGGGCCCAGGCTCTTCACCTGGCTGCTCACCATCCCCTGGGCCTATTTCTGATCTTGGAAAGTAGACAAAAGGAACAGAGATTTCTCCCTAGCCCTCCTCTGAGAGTTAAACAGAGCTGAGCTGAGCTCAAGCTTACAATGGAAGCTACAGTATCCAGGATCCTCTCTCTCCAGATCCCATATAATCCTGGAGTAGGGCAAGAGAGTCAGATAGGGAAGGTCTGGGAGGATGCAATTCTCACCACTAGGCCCTGACTCTCCAACTCTGTTTAAGTTTGCTTTCCAGAAAAGCAGAAGCTATGGAGCTTTGTGAAGGGGAAAGAAACAAGCATTTATTAGGCACCTATTATGTTCCAGGAACTTTGTAAATATCTCATTTGACTCTCATAACAACCCTGGGAGAAAGGTGCTATCGTTATCCCCATTTTATAATTGAGGAAACCAAGGCAGAGGACATGTGATTTGCCCAGGGTACACAGTAAGTATCTGAGGCTGGATTTGAACTCATCTTCATGACTCCAAGTGCCAAACTCTATTGTGCCAACTAGCTGTCCTCAAATGCTATACACTGGGCACCTCAGATCAGGGGATAAAAATAGTCTTGGGGCCAGGGCAGATAGGGAGCAGGATAAAAGAAATCCCTCTGTAGAATCACTAAGCTAAAACACAGAACATCAGGGCTGAGAGGAATTCTGGAAACCATCCAGTCCAAATGCTTCATTCCATAGAGGAGGGGACGTAAGCGTAGAAGGTGAAGGCTGGAAAAGCTGTGATAAAGAGTGATGGGCAAAGAAGCTTTCTTAGAGGGCACTGAGTCCAGGCATTTGCCCAACAGTATGATAACTTGAGGGTCAGGGATGGGAATGGAGCACGTAGAACTAGAACCTCAACTTTTTCACTCTTATCCCAAAGCCCATCTAACCATCAACTTCTCTCTTCCAAGCCTCACACAGACTCCTCTGCAGAGGCGGAGAAGCAAGGTCAGGTCCTTGGAGAGAAGCGTCTGGATTGGGAACACCCTCTTGGGGCCCTCCCTAAGCTAATGCTAATTGCCAACACCTCACTGGCTAACCCGCCCTGACCCCCAAGGACGGGGACCACACTGTGGGATTAGCTTGTGTCATAAGCCTCCTAGTTTTTAAGGCCGAAGGGAGATTTGGGGGCTCATCTCAGCAGCTTAAGCAATCCAGTTGTTTCTGGGTGGGGGCGGGGGTGGGGGAGAGAGAGGACCCTAATGCATCCTTCTGAGTCCTGAGCTGTCTCTTTCATCACAGGCTGTTGGTAGTACTTAGGAGAGGAAGAAACTAGGCCATGGGCTTTTGGGAAACTCCCAGGGGAGAACTGGCCAGGTGATTAAAATGAATTGGCAGCCACCAATAGGGCCTCCCAAAAGTCAAAGGACTTCATCTCACCTCTTCCTTCCAAATTATCTACTGACTTCATTGCTTTGTGCCTCCCATCGATCCCGCCAAGCTCTGGAAAGGACCAAGTTAAGTACTAAGATCTGTGCTGGAGACTGGAGTGAGACCAGTCTGAAGGCCTGTGTGTGTCTGTCTGTGTCTGTGTGTTTATAGGCGGACTTCTGGCTATATCAGAGCCATCCCATGGCAACAAGGAGGCAAAATTCTCCTGTTGGGGCCTCTGCCAGTCATTCCTTAGCTAAGGCTAGCTCACAGATTGACAGGATTTAGAGCTTAAAGGTACTTTTGTAGACTATTTAGTTCAGCCTTATGTTACATATATGGAAACTGAGGAACCCAGAAGAAAGGCAGTGCTAGACAGCAGCAGGGCCATGCATACAGCCCAAGTCTTCTGATCTGAACAGTGCAAGGCTTCCCCTCTCCAGGGCAGGCAGCCTTGGCTCATAAGGGGAACCTCTGAGAAGCATTTACTTTTTCACAGGGACTCTTGTTAACCAGAAAGCCTACCCAGGCTATACAGGTTGTCCCTAAATCTCATTAACTATGCATATTTTCAAGAAATGAATGAAATTTTTAACATTTTATTTAGTTAGCATAAATTTTAGTCATGACAATTTCATATGGAATAAAAGCTTTCATTAGCTATTGGGGATTATTTTCCATGTTAATGAGATTTCCTACATGTGTCCTATGGCTTCCAATGTCTATATCCTATTCTTATGAAATCTCATTTATGCTAATTAAATAAAATGTTGAAAATTTCATTCCATTTCTTGAAAATATGTATAATGAGATTTCCTATGTGTCCAGATTTTAGGGACACCCCGTAATGGTTTGCAAAGATTGGTAGTGTTTGAGGTGGGACATTTTGCCTAAACCTCTAAGGGCTTCCAGTCATTCCCCAGGGCCAGATAAGGGGGTAGGATGAGATAGATGGTTAGGGAATGAAACCATAGTACTTTTACCTGGACCAGTCTTCTTCTCCCCCAAGAATAAGACCCTGCATGCTGAGGGTAGGAGTCAATACTCAATGGTAACCTGTGCCCCAATTATGGGAGTTCTGACACTGGTCTCCACTCCTACATCCTTAAAAAGAAAAAAAGACAAGCCAAGATCATCACAGATAGGAGGGCAAGTCTGGTCTCTCCTCACATTGAGTTGCAAGCAATCAATGCCACCTGCAGAATCAGAGGTAGGGGTAGGGATTCTCCTTTGAGCTATAGAAGATAAAGGCGGTGACAGGAGGAAAAGGGCCAAGATGATGTCACCGATTTCAACCTTAGAGAATTAGAAGGGCCAGTGGTTCCAGCAGCCCAGGCTGGAGACAGTGAAGCAGTGACCGTTCAGGGCCGCCCTGAAGGAAGAGAGGGCGACATAGTGAGTCAGGGATCTGAACTCAGATGCTGACTTTATACCATTTTTAAAAAGGGTATTGGAGTGTATTCAGTGGGAGATGAGGATGCCAGTGTAAGAGGTCTGACATGTCTCCTGACTGTTTCCAACAGTTACTGAGTGACCCAGGGCAGATGATCCTTCAGTACCCACTGATAAAGTAAGGAGAACGTAGCCCTTCTTTCCAAGTCAAAAGGCCTCATAAGTGTTCTAGGCCAGACTGGGTCTGAACAAGAACCCCTTGTATAGTCATCACTGACAAATTGTGACCCAGCCTCACACATTTGAAGGATAGCTTGCAATGAGGCCCCCCACTCTAACTCTCTCCTAGCAGCCTAGCTGAAGATGCCCAGTCCTTTTAGCAACTCTGCATATGGCACGGTTTACAGGAGGATTCACTAGAGGATACATAGGGGCCATCTAAACTCATAGGATTTTCGAGATCATATGGTTCAAACTCTTCATTACAGAGGAAGCAAGTGAGCCCAAGGCCACACAGCTATGGCCCAGCTCTGGTACTCCAGGAGTTTCAGGTGCTTTAGGTCCTTGTGGTTCACACCAGGAATTGTTCCTTCTGGTGGGTCGTGGAGAACTAAACCATGAATAAACCCAAGAGCAAGAGCAGGTGTTTTGGCTTTGTGGACCCCTCCCTTAGTGTGGGTATGTTTAACCAACTGGACAGACTTGTTAGTGGCGGGCTCCTGGGGTGGGGAGAATGCTGCACTTGGTGTGATTTTAGGCTCCACTATCTTAAAACTGTACTGACTTTCTTTGGACACATTTGGAGTCGAAAGATTGAGCTCCAATCCTGTCTCTGCTGTTTACCATCCCAACTGTATCATGTTGGAGACCCACCTGTAAAATGGAGATGCTTTTCTGCCCCACGGGGTTGTTCTTTAAACCATTAAGCGCTAGACATTTATTTAGGCAGTTTCTTTGGCCACAGAGCATGGGGCATCGTTGTTTAATTAAGCGGGGCACCACCGAGAGGATCTTGTTCACTCATCTCTCTGTGCCCATCCCAGTTTTCACTGACTTACTTCATGCTTTAAGGTAGCATATAGGACAGCTAGGTGGCGCAGTGGAGAGAGGGTTGGGTCTGGAATTGGGAAAACTCATGTTCCTAAGTTCAAATCTGGCCTCAGATACTTATTAGCAGTGTGACACTGGGCAAGTCACTTAACCCTGTCTGCCTCAGTTCCTTATCTGAACAATGAGCTCGAGGAAGAAAACTCCAATATCTTTGCCAAGAAAACCCGAAACGGGGTCGCAAAGAATCAGACTGAACAACAAAAGATTATTATTATTCAAAGCTGACAGAGGAGAAAACAAGCTTAGAGATTAAGTGATATAACCAAGGTCACAAGCAAGAGAAGTCAGTTCTAGATTAGAGTTGGCAAAGAGCATCCAACTGCTTTGGCAGACCCAGCCCCCAAACTCTCACAGCAAGCCCTACCTAGGAAGATGCTTTTGGATCCTTCAGGGTGGCAGGTACAGAAAATGGCCTTTCCACTGTGGCTTCCTCCTGCCTTGACAAAACCCTTCTTCAGGGACTTGTTTCAGATGCTCTTGTCCAGCTCTTCTCCCAGGGATGTGAAGGCTGGGGAGTGGGAGCCAAGGAAGCCCTCTTTAATTTACAAAATACTTTCCTCACAACCACCCTGTGAGGTAGGTAGTGCAAATATCAATCAGTTAAGCAACAAGCGTTTATTAAGCATTTACTATGTGCCCAGCACTGCATCAGGTACTTGGAAATACAAAGAAAAAAGTCCCTGCCCACAAGGAGCTTACATTTTATCCAGGAGACAAGTACTATCTCCATTTTGCAAATGGGGAAACTGAGGGCCAGAGATTAGAAGTGACTTGTCAAGAGTCACACAGATGAACTCAGAAGCAGGATTTGACTGTCAGTCTTCTCTCAGACCCCAGTTCTTTCCACTCTGTCACTCTGGACCTGGAGGGAGAGAAGTCCACCTAGTCTTTTCATCCCAAGATAAACAAGTCAGGACAGTGGAAGAGCCATGGGTTACAGGACATATCTGAACAGCCCTTTATGGCTTTACCTCTTCTGTTGGCTGGTAAATGGGCTTTGGTGCGAGACTAAAGCCCAACAGAGAAATGCTTTCCTCACTCCTCTGAGGTTGGGATATTGGTGACATACACAACTAGTCAGCTTTTTGAGGGAAGATTATAGTCCTTAATCCATTGAAAAAGATCTTCAGGTAGGAGCTTCTTGTCTGAGGAAGCCAATATGGTAGCAGAGATGAGATTAAGATTGTGGTTCATCCAGGTCTGGAGGTACCCCAACACCAACTGAAGGACCTTCTGTCTCCAGGTCGAGAGGACAGGCCTGTGATGGCTTCCTCTTGTCAGAGAGCAAACTGTCAATAAAGAAGTAAACTCCCAGTTGCCTCCTGACCCCTCTTGAGCTCCATGTCCACATGCTGGGTGGCAATTACAGCAGATGCCCAGAGCTAGTTCTACCAGGCAGAGAAGGGCGAGGGCTTTTGTGGAGACAGAGATGGGGGGGGGGGGAAACAACGACTCATGGTGATGAGTGCGCAATTATAAGGCTTGCTAATTGTGCTCTGACAAACCGGCTGTCTGCCACGTAGTGTTTATCTGGCTTTCGACTGGAGCTCTGACCCTTAAGCCTAATACATAAAATGATTAAATCAGCTCAAGGTTCAGGAATTCAATCAAGGAGCTATCTTGCATCTGGAGAGAAAATAGGAAGGAGGTTGGGGGCAGAAGGAGCTAACTGCAGTCTGCTCTCTGAAGCATTTTTTTCCAAATCTCCCCTAAGACTGGAAACATTTTCCTCTAGTCTAGCCCAACAGATCTGACCTACAAAAGAGTAGAGATAGGAAGGGCCTTAAAACAGAAAATGTCACAACTAAAAGTACATCTAGTTCAACCAGGAAACACAAATCAAGAAACCAGAAATAAGACTTGTCTAAGAACATATAGCTAGCTAGGGCCAGAACCCAGGCCTAATTGAAGGGTAGGGAGACCCTCAAGCCTGGTGCCAAGAGGCTGTGCTGAGCCCCTGGAGGCCTTTAGGCAGCACTGGTTACCTTATAGGTACTCCATTCTCCTACCTGAGAAAAAGGGCCAGAGAGCAGAAGCCTGGAGCATCAGAAGCTGGTCTTTGATGCCTAAGGTGGCCCACAGGAGTGTGCGTTTTTTTGCATCTCTGTGTGCAGAGACCACTGTAGATCCTAGAGCCCCAAGCCTGGTTTTTGCTCCACCACCCTCCCGACCTCCCAGCTTTCCAGTTCATTGGAGCCACTGGACCCGGACTGGCAGCAGAGTGGCCCAGCCCTTTCTGGGCAAGGTCCAGAAGTCCCCTCCCTACCCTGCTGTGGAAGAGACACACCCCACACCTCTGAGCCGGAAACAGTGGGCACAGGCCTCGAAATGTAAATCTTTTTATTTAACAAAACACTATACTTCTGAATTCTGAAGAATGTGTACGGAAGGGAAAGAAAAATATTTTGGGTTTTTTTTCCTTTTTTTTCTCTTTACAAAAACAAAACAAGGATATAAGAAAACATATGTACAGAACAGCTGGCCAAAAAAATCAACCCAAACCAGGAACTGAATCATGATGTTTCTAAGTGGCTTGGCCTAGACCTTTTTTATTTTCATTTTTAAAAAACAATTAAATTAGGATACAAATATTAGAAAAAATTGGACACGAGCTGCCAGTGCTCCTGAGGAGTCAAGCTGAGCAACCTATTTTATACAGTAAAACTTAATTGGAGCTCTACCACATTTCCCATTGTTACCTGAAATGATATTGCTTCCTTGCTAGGAGAGTTGTTTATATAAAGGAAAATGATTCTGGGTTTGGAAAAAGGCAGGGAGGACTGGAGGGAAAAGGAAATGGAGAAAACCGTGAACATGGGTGGAAATCAGGTCCAAGGCTTTCCCTTCCCACCTTGGGGAAACCCTGGACATTTCAGTGCCACTCCAAAGGTCCCCAGAGTGCCCTTTGTGACAGTTCAGCAGCTGGGTGGGGATCTCTGCCCAGCTTTGGGGGTGGGTGAGTAAAATCCCAACAGGAACCAGCACATCCCCTCTAGCCTCCCCATCTGTATTTCCGGGGTGAGTCATCAGAGGATTGGGAGGAAAGGCCCCTCCTACTGGCAGCACCCAGCCTGTGGGTGGGGGTGGATCACTTCCAGTCCTATTCCCCTCACCCCTCAATCACATGGGATTAGATCAGGCTGGAGGATGACCCTGGTAGCTCTCGGTCTCCTGACAGGCCTTCGCCAGGAATCTCAGTGTTGGGCTCCCATACGTGTCCTCCCCAGCCCCAGTGTATCCATTCTGATGAGGATTCCAGCAGGAGAAAAGGGAAAAGGGGAGGTAGATGGATGGCTTTAGGCTGCTGGAATCATTTCAGATGCATCACTTCCCTTCCTCCACTTCTCCCCACCCCCCAAACTCCCTAACAGGTATCTGAAAGTGCTACCTTAAAGCACTGGGCTTTTAGAGGAGTGGGGGGGGGTGGCATCTGGAGACCTGCTCCTCACCTCCCAATGGCAAAGAGAGAGGAGGAAGACATACAAGGAAGACCCTAGACCAGTGTCTGCCTTGGTTACTCCAGCTCAGGAAACATGCCAGCGGCTGGAGAGCAGAATGCCTGCCTTGGAACAGAGAAGTTCAGCTGGGCACCCAAAGAAAGCCAGCCCGGGACAAGAACCTTCCACACCTGATGGCATTTGGTTTCCAGGCAACCTGAGTGGTAAGAAGCAGGGAAGAACTGGGCAGCTCCAGACCTCTGACCCCCCCACCCTCAAAGCCCCACCTCCAGGACAGGCTCTGGAAAGCAAAGTCAGCCAGATTTCAGCAAGAGTTTCCAACAATATTCCTACTGTGAGGGAAACCTGTAACTGCTTGTAGACTCAAAACCCCACCCACCCTCCCCCCAAAACACCAAAAAAAAAAAAAAAAACCCAAAAACTAAGGAAAACCTCTTCTGCTCCCTTTTCTCCTCCCTCCACCTTCAACAGTAAGTCATTGGCTTCTGTTTTAGGACAGAGTACTGAGCTGGAGAGAGAGAGGGAGACACAGAGAGAGAGACAGAGGGGGAAAGAGGGGGAAAGAGAGGGAGGGAGGGGGAGAGAGAGAGAGAGAGAGAGAGAGAGAGAGAGAGAGAGAGAGAGAGGAGAGAGAGAGAGAGAGAGATGCACAGAGTAGTCCAGGAACTTGTGGCTACTTCCCTCCCCAACATCCCCACTCTTCATCCTGTCACCAACACGGGGACAGAGTTGGTGGTGGGTATCTGCACTGTTTTCGTACTGAAATAAACCTGAATTGGAGTTACCGAGGTAGCTGGCTAGAAACTGAGAATTTCCACACCTGGCATTCTTGAAGGGCCTCATTTCCCTGCCTTGCCCCCCACCTGACCCCTCCCCCTCTGCTCTCCTCCATCCCAGTGGGTTGGTCCAAAGAGGTAGGGTCATCTTGGAGGCTCCCACTGACCATGGAAGCTTCCTTCCAAAGGGAAACTTGTCTACGTGCTTCTGTCTTCAAAATGCCAAGTTATTGCACTTTCAGAAATACAACAGCTCTGTGGCTTAAACCCTTCCCCCTCCCCCACCCTTCACAACCTCCCTCCCTGACCCCTCACCATGGCTTCTTCTCAACTAAAATGATTCACTACGAAGAAATTCTACATCATCTTCAGATTTGATTAAAAGGTTTCAAAAATGGGTGTTTGTTTCCATGAGGTGCAGAGCCGTGGGTGTTCCCCAGAAGGAACAGCTTGTCTCAGGAATTCTATATCTTCCCTGCCCCCATCCCCGTTCCATTCCCCCCCAAGCCCTCCCCAAACTCCCCACAAAGTGCCCCTCCCCAAACCTTGCTAGGTTCCATCAGCCGCCATAGTCCCATCCCCGCCCCTATCCCTCCCCAATCATCCAAAGACCCAGCAAGGCATGTAGACAGTCAGGAATGGTTATTCAACAAGAGAGAAATGCATGGAACTTTGGAGATGGCCTGGAATGGAGACATGGTCAATTGGGATAGGGGGAGAGGGGGCTCGGAGGCAGGGAGGGATGGCTGGCCAAGGCTGAGAGTCTCTTCCTGGGCAACTGCCTCCCATGCTGACTGCAAGGTGAACTCAAATGGGACCCAATAAACCAACCTGGGTGCCCCACTCCTTCCTCCAGGCTCAAATTTGTCTTTCGTTTTTTCCAACTGGGAAGCAGCTCAATTTTGTTGCTTTGTGTGTGTGTGTGTATGTGTGTGTGTGTGTGGTGTTTTGTTTGCTTGTTTTTTAATTGTTAGCTTTGTAAAGTCCAAAGAAACTGAAGAGGAAGAATAGGGTAAGGGGGTGGGGAAAAAAATCCCTCCTCCCTCCACACCCCTCGCCCCCAACCAACCTGCCTCCCTCCCAGTTTTTTAAGCACCAGAGTATTCAAGTCTGTCCCCAGAGGACAATGCTCGCTCCAGGCCCCAGTCAGCAGGCGGAGACTAGACCTTTCTCATACGTGCATCTGCGTTTGGGTTGGGGGCCATCTTCTTCATCATCATCTTCTTCTTCTTCCTCTTCCTCCTCCTCCTCCTCTTCTGAGGATGAGCTGTCCAGTGTGAGGTCCACCACATCAGCACTTGGCTTCCCGTTCTCACTGTTCCCATTGGGGGTGGGTAACAGCCCGTTCACATCTGACGATCCTGAAAAGGAAGAACTGGGGGGTTTAAACATCAGAGAGAACCCATAGGCCTGCACCAATGAAGTGAGCTAAGACCTTAATTCTTCCTTTGCTTCACCTACCAGCTAACCTTCAAATGCCTTCAAACCCCCATTAAGACATAGCTCATGATTACTATAAAATCTCAATTAAGCAGAATCTTCAACTAATTGAGATTGTTTTGGGAGGAGGGGTAAAAAAGAAAGTGTGCTAATAGGAAGGACTTATTAATATTTTTAAAAGTCCTGATACCCCCAAACCTGAGTCAGAGATTCAGAGTTAGAAAGGATCTTCAGAATTATTTAATCTAATCCACCCATTTTACAGATAGGAGCCCTGAGGCACCTTTTCAGGCTTGGAAGTGATTGCAGATATTCAGAACGACAACCCCTTAAAGGGAACAATAAAGGACATTCTCTGGAAACATAATCCTACAGTTTAAGCAGTTTTCACACAAAGCATTGAAACAAATAAAAATTTTCTAATTATTTCTCAGTTAACTAAAACCCACCCTTTCTAAAGGAAACATCCCAGTTATGAAGAAATAAGTAAACATACAGATTTGAATGGATGGCAAGACAAATCACACCTTCTGAAATATGCAGCAGAGATCTGAGGGAGTTAGGTTACTTTTCCCCTTTGCCTAGCAGTAACGTTCCCAGCTCCTTGCTCTTCCCCAACCCCAAATATCCTCTCCGTTCTCTTCCTAATTCTCCTCCCAACCTCTCAGTCACTTCAAGGTAAACTCTTAAGGCCTCCTCAGTTCATTCAGTCTCCTGCTAGGGAAACAAGATCATTTGGGCCTCCCCTTCACAACTTTGCCTCAGACCGCCAAGCAGAGCAGGCAGTATCTGAGAAAGGTAGGGAGGCTTCTGGGGACGTACAAGGGCCCCAGTCATTGCTCTCTGGGGAGAAGGAGCTTGTATTACAGGTGCCCTAGAAACATGCTGTGTGAATAGACAAACTGTTTCTCCTCAACAACATAAGGCTCCAAAGTCTTTCCTGGGGTAGAGATCCAAAAGCTTCCACATATGGGAATGGAAAGGGCCAGGTGACTGGTCTGGTAACTCACAGCACTCTTTTCTCTCCCTCTAACTTCTCCCAGACCTTGCCGCCCACTTCACCCACCAAGGACAAGGATTGGGCACTGGGGGCTGCAGCTCCTCTCTTTCTCAGCTCGGATAGGACACCAGGAACCATCCACCAGATATTCGATCTCATCGGCATCCTCGCACTCACTTAGGATCTTGGACAGGAGGCTGCAGATCAGAAAAGGAGGGGAGGGGACACAAAGACATAAGGTACAAGCCCATCTGCATTGATGACTAAACATGGCAACACTGTAGCTTTTAGAGACATGACTATTTGTCTAGCTACTAATCCTTCTGAAAAGTGTTTTCACATCCATATTTCAAATGTTGTCAAGTAGTAGGAAAAGTCCTGGATTTGGAAACAGGCAGTCTGTGCTCAAACTCCAGCTCTGGCACGCAGAAAGCTGGGTGACTGTTGGGAGGTCACTTCTCCTCTCCAGGTCCTCCACTTCCTCATCTCTGTTCTCCATCTCCTGGGGTTGTTGTGAGGATCCAATAAGAGAACATGAAGTTTGGATGGGAAAATACAAAGCATTCCATTCTGTAAACCATAAGGTACGAGGCTCATCCCAGTGCTCCAGACCCCTAGATCAACAGTCACAGGTCTGGGCTCTCAAACGCACTAGGTGAAATGTCACCTTAACCAGGGAGGTAACAATAGCTGGCATATACGTAGCACCTTACAGTTATTCTCATTTTTCCTCACATCAACCCGGGGAGGTATGTGCTATTTACTACCCTCATTTGACGTTAATTGGCTGGCCCAGGAAGACACAGCTATTAAGGGTCTGCGGCTACATTTGAACTCAGATCTTCCTGACCTCCAGTGCCACTGCTCTTTCCACTGCGCCTCCTAGCTGCCTACATAGGTAGGACAGGACAGAGCTCTGAGGCTACCTCTCCTATGGACATGGCTTTTCTTCTGCCCTTCCCTGAAGTTTCCATGGCCTATGATACTTTCCCTGATTGAGCCAGGCTTCCTAAGCCAAACTCTAGCATCTCCCTGCCTGTGACAGAGATGAAAAACCCATCACTAAATCAGCTTTCCATAGTCTCAGAGCTATCTGGAGTCAGATGCTGCACACACAGAGCAGGAGTGACAGAGCATGGTGGAAATGGCTATGCCAAGTCCAAGGGCAGCCTCTCCAAATGGCCATCACAAAACAGCCTCTTTCCTCTTCCTGCCATGGCCTAAAAACCATCGCATTTAGGTTCTGAAGCTCAAATGAGGCTCAGGTGCATAGGTTCTGCACAAAATCTCTTCCTCCATTGCCCCTTTCTCTCTCTTCATGATCCTGTCCTTCAGTATTCTGCTTAGCCTTCAGGCCTTGCCCGAGTAAAGTCCTATTCCTTTACACATAACTGGCTCGATGATTTTGTGAAATACCCTTTAAGCCCTACAACTGTTGTTAAAGACTAAAACAAAAGGCACTATCACCCAGAAGTTCCTTGAGGATAGTTTCAACTTGGAGAAGCTCAGGCCAAAAGTGCACCAGCCTTAAAGCCAGTGGTGGCATCATTGTCAAATGTCAGCCTTAGACTTAATGGTTGGGACCTTGGACAATTATGTTCTATACAAAGCTCCAACTTCTTCAACCCATAAAATGAGAATACTTACATTACCTATCTCACAGGTCTGTTGTGAGCAAAGCTTTACAGAAAAATCTATTCTTTCAAAATAAATTCTGGAAGTTAGTTACTGAAACAGATATGGAACGTGACTTTGAAAATCTGTTTAGTTCTCATTTTTGGCGCTGTCTGTGCATCAACTTATTTTAGACACTATAATTAAATCAACATGGATATTACTTTTAGGAAATTACCTTGAAAGTATCACATTTTAATGTTCAGAAACTCTTAATGCTGTAACATGATCCAGAGACCACAAGTGTTCCAAATGCTTCCTCACCTGTCTTTCCCAATCACAACTCTTAAGGGGAGCTCCTCCTGTCCCTTCTAGTTAATGCTCTACCCCTCCTCAAATCATCTTGTATCCCTTCCGTAGAATCTGTGTCTCTCCAGGGCAGGAAGTGTGGGGGTGTTTTTCTCACTTAATAGTATTTTATTTTTTCCCAATTACATGTAAAGATAGTTTTCAATATATATTTTTGTAAGATTTTGAATTCCAAATTTCTCTCCCCTGCCCCAAGCCAGCAAGCAATTTCATATAGATTATACACATACAATCACATTAAACACACTGGAAGAACGTGTTTTCAATTCTGGCTTTGCATCTGTATCTTCTGTACCTCCTATATTAAGGTTATTTAATGTGTGCCTTGTGCATTCTTGTTAAGTCCAGCAATGTCTTTTAGCCAGAAGCAATAACCTGTGACCTAGGTAATATTATTCCCAGTTTACACACGGATAAACTGAGGCCTACATATGACAAATAATTTGTACAAAATTACACAAGAGCTAGATGGGATTTCTGGTTCTCTGCTTTCTTTCATTAGATCACAACTACCTCACCATTAACCAAAAGCTCCACTGCTCTTCTATGACCAAGAATTCAGTTTTCACATGTCACTAGCAATAGCTTTTAATAACTACCAACTCAAACCAGCTTTAACCATTTTGGGAGATTCTACCTCCCTGAAGGCAGTTCTATCTTCCATGCCAAGAAGGGAATGGTCAAGGTACAACTTTCCTATTGATTCTACCTTGGCAACATCTCTTGTATCACCCCTTTCTGCCTCCATTTGGGCTCAGGCAATTATCAGCTTTTGTCTGGGATCATACGCCTCCAAGGTTCTGGTTACCCTGTCTCCAGTGTGTTCCTTTTTCAACCCATTCTCCTCAACCTGCCAAAATACTCTTCCAAATACACAATCCATATCCTTTCCCAGCTCAAAACACTTTCATGGCTTCCCACTACCTAGAAGATAAAATACAAACTCCTTAGCCTGGATACAAGGCTTTCTGTCATCTGGCTCAAATCTAATTTTCTCTTATTTCATTCTATTCCTTCAGACCCTGGATGGTACAGCCAAACAGATGGCTAGCTGCCTTTATCTCCTGTTCTTCTCCCCATCAGCTTGAGAGGCCCCTCCCTCCATGCTTAGAGAATCCCCCTATCTTTCCCACCCCAAATTCCTTTCCTAGCCCCTCCAGGAAGCTTTCTCTGATGCCCCAGCCCAAACTGAATTCTCCCTTTGTGTTTCACACTGTACTTTGATCAGATTCTGCCCCCTTAGCTTTAGCAGTGTACTATGATTATTTGTGAACATGTCTTATGTCATTATTGGAAACGTAAGCTCCTTGAAGGCAGGAGCAATTTACATTTTTTTTTTTTTGCTTTTATATCCTTTACAGTAATAGGGTCCTGATACTTTAAACGATTCAACAAATGTTTCTTCAACACTTCAGTGTAACAAAACCTTTGGGGATGGAAGAGTATTCAGTAAATCTTTAAAGCAATAGAAAAAGGGGCGGCTAGGTGGCACAGTGAGTAAGAGCATCAGCCTCGGAGTTGGGATGACCCGAGATTGAAACTGGCCTCAGAAAATGAGCACCCACACATAAATAATGACTAGCCGTGTAACTCTGAGCAAGTTACTTAACCCCAATTGCTTTAAAAAAAAAAAGCAATAGAAAAGCAAGCTAGTAGTTATAAAACTTTTCCTTGCGAAAGTTTCAAAAGAGACCTCTCCTTTGTATTAGTATTATTGAACAAGTCTTTGTTATCAAGTTTCTTTCTTGGTTTTAATTACATCCCTCTTGCCTTCTCCCCCTCCCAAGGCTGTTATAAGGAAAAAAACATTTTGTAAGCTTTACATGTTAGGAACGACATTTATCATCATCCCTGGCCCTCTACTCAGGCCCCAGGAGGCCATGTGTACAAAGTACTTTCTGCTCAGGCAGTGACACTCACTGGCTAGGCTTCAGAGATTCCTTGCCCCAGGGCTGCTGCTCAGGCATCCCTCACAGTGCTGGCATTCAGGGTATGTCATGTGCCCGGCAGTACTAGCCCCCATAGCTCAGAGGCCTCCTCCACAGAGACTGGTTATGGTTCTAAAGGGGAAGGCCCAGAGTACCGGTCTGAAGCAGTGACAGGAGCAAGGGCCCAGCAGCACTGGGGGGCTATAGGGACTTCAAAAAGGCAAAAGTCTCTAGGCTGAGAGGCCTGGAGGAGTGGGGAGAGGCCCTGACTCTAGCACACACTAGTTGAATGGCTCTGGGTAAGTGCCACTTGACCTCCATTTGCCCAGACCTCCTTTTTTTGTGAAGCAGAAAAAATTACCCTGGCATCACCTCCCTTAGGTCACCAGAAGTGCTACATAGAAATGGGAGTTTTTATTGGGATTCCCCAAAGCAGGGCCTAAGAGTCTCATTTGGGCCTTGGATTTTGTCATTTCAGTCAGATAAAACAAACAAGTAGCTAACTGCTAGACCCATTTTTCTTGTTACTCAAGGATTTTTGCCTGTAAGGAGAAATGGCTAGGTTCAATATAGCCTCTGGGCATAAAGCAAGGGGCCATTTTTCAAAGGTAAAGGAAAGTGAGTTCTTTAAGTGCTCCCTGTTCCCCACCACATCGAACCCAAACTCATGTGCTTCACTACTGGTCTCTTCACATTCTGCCCCCCACTGCTCCCCAACAAAGGATTTCACTGCCTCCTGAATCACTTCATCCCATTTTGAGACATCAAATCTTGTTAGGTAGTTTTTCCTTATGTTGAGTCACCACCCTTGCCTCCTTCTACTCTCTGGGGCCAAGCAGAACCAGTCTAATTTCTTCAATATATGGTATCCTTTCAGGCATGAAAGACTCACATTTCCCAAGGTCTTCTCAACTCTCTAGGCTAAATATTTCTAATTCTGCAACAAGACATTAAATGACTTGGATCTTGCTCCTCTCACAGCTAAGAAGAATCTCATTCTGCTTCCTGATTTGGGCAGGAATTCTATGGCAACCTGATAAGTGACCAACCAACTTCTGCCTGAACAATTTCAGCGACAGGGAGCCAAGATACCTCTTATTAGAAAGCTGTTTGCTAGAAAAGGTTATTACTTGAAGATTGTCTATTTCAGGTTGAAGTAATCAAGTCCTGTGGTCAGACGGTGTGTCTGGAACTCAGGAGATCTGTATTCTAAACTCTGCTCCTCCCTTTTCTTGTTGGTTGGCTTTGGAAACAATGCTTTCCTAATCTGTCTCCCACAAATGGCACTGGGGGAGATGATGTGTACAAGTCTCTGAACTCTTAGTGCCAAGTGATTAAATAAGCCACAAACTCAATATCATTTCAGAACTGAAAGGGACCTTAAGAGATCATTTTTTTTTTTTGCTTTTTGGAGGGCAACTGGGGTTAAGTAACTTGCCCAAGGTCACACAGCTAGGTTTTTATTTGTGTGTGCGTTGTCTGAGGCCGGATCTGAACTCAGGTCCTTCTGACTCCAGGGCCGACGCTCTACTCACTGTGCCACCTAGCCGCCCAAGAGATCATTTATGATGAGCCCTATCATTTTACATGGGAAAAACTGAGACCCAGATATGGAAAGTGATTCTATAAATAAGGATATCAAAATAGCAAAGGATTTCCTAGATGATCTGTCTGGTCTAATGTGATCTGTTCAGTGTTAAGACAAGACCCCTCCTTCCTCATTTCTAACCCTTGGAATTGCTTGGGAGGGGAGGGGGTGTCTCTGGGGCTAGTGCTTCCCTCCCCAGAGCCAAAAGATTGCCTTTTATTTTGTATAGACTCGCATTTGCTTGTACATGTCTCCTTAACAGAAATGTAAGTTCCTCCAGGGCGGTATCTGTTTCATTTTCATCTCTGTTAACCCCAGTGCTTAATAAATGGTCAACTGATCAAAGTGACTTACTTAGACAAATTCAAATGTGTCTGGTGTAGCCATTGACTATCAAGCCTCTCTGCTGTTGGCACCTGCTAGCTGAGGCAGCTTTCAGTCTAACCCACAAGAACATTGTAAACCCAACTATTTGAGGCACAGATTTGTGACCTCAGTGATGCCAGTACTCCATCCCATGGTGTGGACTGTGATCCATCCCAGTACTCTGAACAAGTCTTGTTCACGGCTCGTCATTACATTCTCCACAGGAGCTCTACACCCCTCCATGAGTCTCCAAGAGATGAGATGTTCCATTTGTGGGCTGCCTGGTGGATCCTGCACCAAGGTAGAGCAGGATCCTATAATCCTCCGATTATAGAAAGTAAAGTGGTAATTTACATAAAATTTTAAAGTTTTTGCAGAAACAAAACCAATGCAGCTAAAATTAGAAAAGAGGCAAATGGGGGGAAAAATCTTTGCAGCTCTGACAAAGGTCTGATTTCTAAACTATGTAGGGAACTGATTCAAATATAAGAATAAGAGCCATTCCCCAATTAGTCAAAGGAAATGAATAGGCAGAGGAAGAAATCCAAGCTATCAAAAGATATATGAAGAAATATTAAATAGAGAAATACAAATTTGAACCATTCTGAATCTGTAGAAACTGCAATATGGGAAAACTGTTAAAGGGGTTGATTCCGGGTCATGGAAAGCACTACAGAATTACTGAAATGCAATTCAATATGCTCTCTCAATTTTTAGTCCAGCTTACTGTCCACGTACAGATTCTGTCCAACATATAAATACTGATGGATAGCTCAATGATCTGAACAAAAGGCATTCTTCATCCACTCCATTTTTCCTTGTATGGCTGAACTTGAGTAGTAATCAATTCATTCAAGAGGCTCTGGAGCATTCTAGGGCAAGATACAACTAACACACAGTCATTTATGAAAAGGAATGTTTGGAAAATCTATAAGGATCCAATCTATGGCTCTGTATTAGGAGAAAGAGTCCATGTTACAATGGAAATGTCTTTTTGCTCTATGCCTCCCTTGATATTGGTAATCAGATGATTAAAATTAAAATTCTCATTGACAATTTTGCTCTGACTCAAAAGCTTAAAAAAAAAATAAACACTGGCATCTTGTATTCTTCGCACTTTTAAATTCAGTGTTCGGTGACTGAAAATATCTACTATACAATATCATCTGTGCAAACCCACTTGTTCCCTTGGTATGTGTATTGATTATTATCAAAGATTTTCATGGAGGTAAGAAAATAAATGAGAAACACTAAGGTGTAGTGGACAGAGAGCCAGCCTCTGCGTCTCCCCTCTCACACATACTGGCTATGTGAGTAGGCAGATCACTGCAACTCACTGCAGGCAATTTTCTACAAACGTCAGTTACAGAACAGTGCTGAGGCACTGGTAGAGATAGGAACTCTCTATACCAATATAGTATAAATCTATGCCTTTCTCCTCCCAAAAAAAGATGTAGGTATATGGATTGGTAGTTACTTATGTCCTCTCCATAACTACTTTTGCCAATAATACCCTAATATTTAAAAAACAAACAAACAACCCTTCAGTATCTTTCTTTTAAACATTTGCAAAAATCAATCTTTCAATGTCCTTCCAGAATGGACCTACTCATTGTATCTTTGGTTTGACCCAGCTGTTCTTTCTCAACTTAGTCCTCTTTGGGGCAATTTGTACTCCCTCAAACGGCACAACTAGGGTTGGGTTATTAGAGTTCAAATGTTGTTGATGGAAAAAAATGGTTAGAAATCTTGACAAATGATTTTCATTTGTTTCATCTCCTAGTTTCAACTTTACACGCTCTTCAGATAGTTTTCTACGAACTTCTTTCCCTTTTCTTATGACATTATACTACTCAAAAATCCACTATGCTCCTCTGTTAAGACCTTGGAAAAGGGTTTGTATTCTAAATGTGTACTGTCTGTGACCACCGTGTTTTTTGGGCCTGGTAGAGGTGATTTCTGGGCTCTTTTGGCCTCCTTGTTGGGGCAGGTGCTTTATATCAATTATACCAAGAAAAAGAAAATGGGGATAACTCCACAATGACACCTAGTCTTTTAATTATTTCCTATTTCTTGGTATTAATAAGTTATTTAAATAAAGCAGGGTGAAGCTTTTAATTGCATGCCATATTTTCTTATTATTCCTTCTAATTTGGAATGAATTTGGAAAGGATTTCCACATCAGTAATCAATTTTTTCCTGTTAAAATACAATCAATTTCATTTCTGGTATTTAGGCTAGATGCTTACCACATCCAGTACCTTCTGACTGTTCTTGAATTCTATATATTCTATAGTCTATATTCATGATATACAGTCAAGAGGCTTGAATTATCTACAAATCTTTTGGCCTCTTGAATTTCTTAACTCTGAAGAATAATTTCTTCAATTGATGCTTTTTGTTTTTACATCATTCATTTCTTAATAAATTCCTCTCCAGGGGCGGCTAGGTGGCACAGTGAGTAGAGAGCCAGCCCTGGAGTCAGAAGGACCTGAGTTC
Organism: Gymnobelideus leadbeateri; assembly: GCA_011680675.1. Taxonomy (NCBI): domain Eukaryota; kingdom Metazoa; phylum Chordata; class Mammalia; order Diprotodontia; family Petauridae; genus Gymnobelideus; species Gymnobelideus leadbeateri. The sequence continues at coordinate 539,405 of WOXC01007906.1, read as the reverse complement.
AGATCCGGCCTCAGACACTTAACGCACACAAACAAAAACCTTGGGCAAGTTACTTAATCCCAATTGCCCTCCAAAAAGCAAAAAACAAAAAACAAAAACAAAAAAAAATAAATTCCTCTCCCTTCTACCTTGCCCTCCTTTGTGACAATGACTTAGTTCAGTAAAACCAACACAATGACTGACACATCTGACAATATCTGCATTATTTCCACATCCATAGTCTCACAGCACAGCAACAAAGGAAGAGAATTAAATTTTCTCAATTCTTCTCTGGGTCAAAGCTTGATCAAAATTACATAATGCTGAATTGTGTTTTATTGTTCCTTGTATTTACCTTACTATGATCACAGTATATATTATTTTCCTGGTCCTGCATATTTCACTCTGGATCAATTCCATTAAGTCTTTCCATGTTCCTCTCTAATTCTTCATATTCATCGTCTCTTATAGTGCAGTGATACCCATCACTTTAATTTATCAGAATTTAATTATTTCCCAGTTGACTCATGAGTACCTACTTTTCCCCCCTAGCTCTTTGCTGAGCTATACAACCTATTTTTCACCCAACTTCCCCTATGCCAACCTTTGCACTGATGCTGGAACATTAAAGTTCGTGTTCACTTTGAAGGGCAGAAGGGTTTTGCAGTGTTCTCTGTACATTTTCTCAATCTCTTTGTCTTCTACAACAGATGCTGGTACATAAACTATTATCTGCAGACTTTTTTTTTGGTTTTTCCTCATTATCAACATTACGAAATGAGCGGTGTCCCATGAAATGACATTTCTTGCTGCATTTGGACACAAGCTAAAACTAACTGTAAAATCCTTCATTTGCCTTTCTAAGGGACACTATCCATAATTAGTACCTCCATTTAGCTAAATACCCTGACTTCTGGTTTTATTAGTAGCAAGACTACTGATACTGAGTTCATTTGGTTCCTCTGATAGTAATGTTGACTTACTGGTTATCGGACGACAACACTGCATTTAAAATAGTTAAATTCATGAAAGTTTCAGATCTTAGAACCTTTGTTCACTTTTCTATCTCTCTACCACTGTCACAATGCTGAAGGGCCATTTCATATTTTTGGTTTATGTACTGACAGAGACCAATAATTCATCATTGGGGGGGGGTGGCAGTTTACTAGAGTTGAACCTTTTGCACTTTGCTAGACTGGTTCAACAGTGGGTCAATGGAATGACAGACTTGAAGCATTTCTAGCATGAAAGAACCTGCCAGAGGTTACACACTGATAGGTCATGTCCACAGCACAATAAGTAGTTGAGGTAGGCCTAAATAATATCCCTGATAGGCATTACCTAATTTCTACTGGAAAATTTCCACTCAATAGGAAATCACTGCTTCAGAATCCTTCTCTTCCATTAAAATGAAGCTCAAACTCTATCTTCTGTATGAAGTCTTTCCTAATTCCAATTGCTATTGTTCTCCCTTCCAAACTACCCTGTATATAACTACTTTATATATGCATATTTGTTAACTTTATATTTGTACTGTATATATTTTTACATGTACTTGCACTAATTATATTTTTCCATGTCTATTTGGACACATGCCCTACCCAAGCAGGGTCTGTTTCATTCTGTATTTGTATCTCCATATAGTGCCTGGCACATAGCAGGGTCTTAATACATAACTGCTAATTGATTGGCTGATTCTACTTTTCAACAGCTATGATTTCACTTAAGAATGAGAGAAAAACTGCAATCGTCATTCACTGCTCCTATTTCTTACTTAGGAGGCCAAGCAGAATAAGCCTATTCTTCCTTATAGTTAATAGCCCCTCAAGTTCTAGAAGAAAACTACCATGCCCACCCCATGCCTTCATCTCTAGACTAGGTATTCCCAGTTTCAATTCTAACTTCCCATGGATGCAGTCCAATTGGTCAAAATATCCTTTAAAAATGGCACTCATAAATGAACACTGCTTTTTGATCATGTTTCCTTCTCTTGCTTCTTTTAATGTGGCCTATATCACAATTAGCTGCTATGTCACACTGAGTCTAAATTCTACCACAAGCTCCAGTTCTTTTTTTACATGAACTGACATCTAGTCATCTTCACCAGTTTCTGTACCTGTATAGCTGATTTTATAAACTCATGTGTAAGACTGCATTTATCATGGTTAATTTTTCATCTTTTCAGAAGATAAATCTGTGGAGATTTCAATTTGTGGAGAATGTCTGTTGGATCCAGATTCCATTGTCTTACATGCCTCTGGGTCATATAGAGAGTGATAGAAGATCAGAAGCCTGGCATTCTTTAAATAGCCAAGAGTCAAAGGTAACATGGTAGCTGGCCCAGAAAGAACAAGGTAGCCTGGAAGATCAGCCACCAATTCCTTGATTCTAAGAACTACCTCCTGGCCTGCTGGCAAGAACAGTCATGTCCAAGCACTGGTCCTCACACAGGTCAAGTTCATTCCTATCCCCCATTCTCCACCCAAATTCTGCCTATCCTTCAAGACTCAGATCCAAGGCTCATCTCTTCTGTGAAGCTACTGCTCTACCCCATGTAATTATCTCCCCCTCCCTCCTTGGGCTCCTATATCACTTAGAGCCTGTAAACTCAACCAGCCAACATTTCATCATATACAGCTTAGTCTTATGTACCATGGTGCACAACTTTTCTTTCTTTGAGATGGTCTCCCTATCACACCCAAGCCCAAAGTACAGCACCTGCTCTGAGGACTGATCCCAGGTCCTGACCTGCTCTAATTTCTTCCTCTTGAGGCACCTCAGAACTCCTGAGCTCAAGCAATCCACTCACCAGTAACAGATATGGCAGGTATGCCCTATGACATATCTCTTTCACTTGACTGAGGGCTTGCCTTCCTGCACTTCTCTATGGTGAGTGTTCTGTACATCTGGTACATGGGAACAGTAGAAAGAGTCACAAGACCTGTGTTGAAGTCCCACCTCTGTTCTGGCTCTCTGAGTTAACTGGGGCAAGTCACCTCCCCTCTCCAGGCTTCAGCTTCCTCATTTTTAAAGTGAAGAGGCTGAACTCTACGATTTCTAAACAGCTTCTCAGCTTATAATTTTAAGATGCTTTTAAGTTACTTATTCTCTCTGAGTCTCAGTTTCCTCAGCTGTAAAACAAGGATATTGTTATTAGCAGAGTTACTGTGTAAAAAAATTCGGTAGATCTTAAGTCACTGTGTAAATTCAAAGGATCTTCATAATTATGACCCAGTCTACACAGCTACCCTTTTCCCCCCAGTGTCTCCCCAAAGTAGGACATCTGCTTTGAGCATTCTAGTCTTCAACATTGGCATGGGCCAGCCCATGTTCACATTCTCCCCTAGAGTCCAAGACAGAACACCACACAACGCCCCCAGTTTTCCTATTTCTCTGCTTTTGCTCATACTGGCTTCCTGCCCTGAATGCCCTCCACTTCTCAACCTATGAAGCCTCCCCTTCCTCTTGAAGCTTCTACTCAAACTTACTGTATTTCCACCTTGTATGCAGAAGGAAGCACATGTGTCCCCTAGGACAAGGAATGAAAGCTATGTCACTTGGTATTACCTCAGTTAATTATGTGACCACAGGAATATCACCTCATCTCCTTCAACCTCAGTTTCTTCATCTGCAAAAGAGATAACCCTTGACCCAGCTACCTCACAGAGCTGTTAATAAGGAATTTTATAAATCTTAAGGTGATATAGATATATAGAACATTACCATTTCTGTTCAGAGCCTCTAAGTGTTCCTGGTCACATAATTCACCAATGAAACATCAACATGTTAAGTCACGAAGAATGAAATTTTCAGGCAATAAATGTGGCTTTTAAAGAGTCATATGAAAAATGCCTCTTATTGTGCCTTCCTACCACCAACAAAGGTCTTAAACCCCATGCAGCTGCCAGCCTTGTTTGTCCCCAGTTATGACGGTACAAAATCTGCCCCTTGGTTATAGAAAGTTTTATAGTCATAATGGGGTGTATTACCTATTATGCTTCTCCACAGAAGTGGAGCGGTTAGGCTGTCTCTTAACTAAGGTCAAGTCCTTTATTTGTGCTCTTGGGCCCATCCCCTCTCTTCCATCTTCAATCTCTCCTTAACCATCAGCTCTTGTCCTACTACCTAAAAACATGACTGGGTTTACCTCAGCCTTAAAAACACCTTTGCCTACTTGTATGAAATGATACAGCGTGAGGTAAGTAAAACTAGGAAAGCAACGTATACAACAACATCATAAAGACAAAAAACTTTGAAAGACTCAGAAACTCTGAACAATACAATAACTAAGCTCAATTCCAGAAGACTTGTGATGAATTACGCTACCCACTCCCTCTCAGAGGGGCGATGGACTCAGAATGCAGACTGACTTATCTGGGGGCAGAGCATGGCCAGTGCAAAGATGGGTTTTGTTTGACTATAAATGCTTAGAACAGGGGCTTGTTTTTCTTGTTTTCTCAAGGAGGGAGGAGCAGGTGGGAGGAAGAGAATGTGTATCTGAAAAACAAAACAAAACCCAACTTGAATATTGAAAATAGATAAGAGGAAAATACCTTTTCCCAACCCTGTAGGGCCCTCAAAATATCAGTCTCTCCAGTTCTCCATTTTTCCCCTGAGTCCTACAAAGAGTGAACTACACTGGCTGCCTTCAGTTCCTCCTCTGCCATTAATTTCTCAAACCATGCACTACTGCTTCTAACAACAGCCCGTAACAAAAACTATGCTTTCGATTTCCAAGGTTTTGATACTGGTAAATCTGATGGCCTTTCTTCAGGCCTCACCCCTATGTAACTTCTCTCTAGGTTCTGACACTGTTGGATCAATGTCCCTTCCTGGATGTTTTCTTGCCTTCACTCACTCTCTCCCTCTTCCCCCTAAACCCATTCCCCTGCTTGAATAACAGGCTGTCCTTGGCTTTCCCTCCAATTTGCCTGACCTTTCCTCTTCTAAATCACCTTTACTGGGTCAGTATCCATCCATTTAGCCCCCTGAACAAAGGCATGCCCTTAGAGACAGACTCTGGGGTTTATTCCCTCCCTTTCCACTCTGTCTACTGATAATATCATCAGAGCCCCTGGACTCAATCACCATCCCCGGTGCAGGGGATTCCCAAATTTTCTATCAAGTCCTAATTACTTTCCCAAGTTCTAGTCCCAAGTTAACAAGTGACTAGTAGAAATCTCTACCTGGGTGGATGCCCTGCGGGCAGTTTCAAACTCAACATGTCCAAAAATGAAACTGTTATTTCTTTACCAACCCCCTACTTCCTCTTAATTTCCCTATCTTTGTGAAAGCTACCACCATCCTTCTATTTGCCCAAGTTTCTCTCTTTCTCCCAACCCGACCCTACCATACACACTTAATCAACTGCTTTGTCTTTATGATTCTATCTCCACAATTTCCACATCTATACCCTTCTCTCTACTTCCATATAGCATTCTGAAGTTCAAGACTTCACCTCTTGCCTCAATTTATGTGCTTCTTGTCTTTCCCACCTCTGATCAATCCTTCATAGAGCTGTCAAAAGAATCTTCCTTAAGTTCACATCTGACCATGTCACTCCCTGCTCAAGAAGCTACGGGAGCCCCCTATTTGTGGCTTTAATCCCACATACAATTTTCCACTTTCCATCACTAGGCCCTTGAATTCATTCATGATCTTCCATGTCTGGAATGCACTTCTTCCCATTCTAAGAAGCCTCTCATTCTTTAAAAATCTTGCTCTAATTCTACCTTTTACACCATCCCTTTCTTGATTCCCTCCTGAAATTTACACACACACACACACACACACACACACACACACACACACACACACACTCACTCACTCTCTTTCTCTCTCTCTGGGCTCATTTGTCTCTGTACATGTTGTTACCCATAAGTTCTCTGAAGATGGGGATCACTTCATTTTTGTCTTTGTATCTCTAGGACCTTGCACATATTAGGTGCTTATATAAATGTTTGTAAAACGGAATTTAAATACAGCTTATGTTTCTAGGCCATAGACCATGTCTTCCCATAGTGAAGGCTGGTCACAGAATTTAGAACTAAAAGAAACCTTAGAGATCAATCATCTAATTTAGCTTTTATTTAATGAAGGAGGATTTTGGAACTCAAGAGATAGGAAACAACTTGCCTAAGTTCAGATAAGGTTGGAAATATCAAAGTATTTAAACCTATGTCCTTAGACTGCTGAATTATGTATTCCCACCAAACCATTTATATACCGAGGGTAAGGTAAGCTCTATTGAGATATTAACACAGGTAGGAAGAAGTAACTGGTCCTGAAAGATCCTTTCACATTTAGAACCAACAAGGATAGTTAAAATGTAAAACTGAAGGAACTGTACCAGAGGTAGTAGAATGAATACAGAAAATCCCAAAGCGATTAAGGCCATCAGCACCCCACCAAGCAAACTCACCCATCTATTATCAGCTGGTCATAGGGAGCTGGTTTGTCACACACAGGACACATCCAGGTAGGTTTTTTCTCATTCATCTGGAGGTAGAATACTGCATCGAAGCATTGCAGGTGGGCACAGGTTTCAGCCCGGCAAGGCATGGAGAGTCGCATCTTTACTAGCTATAGACCAGACATGGGGATATCCAAAATGAGGGAGCAGTTAGGAAGGAGATAATCAGGCTAGCAATCCAGTCCTCTCCTACCATAGTGGAGCTCAAAAGCATATAGAGGTCCAGTGTACCATTCAAGGGGAGGCAAATGTAACTTGAGCTCTACCTCTTCCCCAACTCTTCTAATCCTCTGAATACTAAGTTTACTCTCTGAACCAGTCTTACACTTGACTGTACAGTTTTAAATTATTATTATTCTTAGCTGTTTCTTTAATATCTTGTCTGCATGCCTGCCATGCACACCCCACCCCACTCCCCAACTAAACTATAAGTCCTTATAGGCTTCTCTTGTAATGCCTAGAGTGTCTCATACTTGATCAAATTCAATGGGTTTGTCCAATGACTGAGGATGAGGAAAGTAGCACTGAGCCTATGGGACAAGTCCAGAAATGGCTCCTAGGAATTTACCTGTCCCTCCCAAGCTGAGAGAAGGCCTTAAGGCCAAGAGACTATCCTCCTTTCCTTGTTTCCTCTGGGGGTGGGAAATTGGACCCTCCAGCCAAGAGCAACGGAAGAGTTTGCTCTGACTTACCGGACAGATGAGAGACACTCGGACACCTGTGGTGGCGATTTCACTGTCAGGATCAAGACGCAACTTCTCTTTGACTGAAGAGACAAAAGGAGGCCAGCAAAGATTGAAAGTGTAGGCACTGAACCCTTTTACCCACTCTAGGAAATGAAATGAGCTGAGCAGAATGTGATGCCCCTAACCTGTGATCTTCATATAACCCCTCAAAACAAGTCTTAAAATGTGGCAGATGCAAGTTGGGGAGAACTGTGGGCAGCCAGCCTCTCTAGTTCCTTTGGGGGAATGTACAGGAAGGAGAAAAGAGAACTTCCTAACCTCTCCCCACTTGTTTGCTCTCCAACAGGGCCCCAACTGCCACTTACTATCTCCAGAGAAGGCAGAGAAACCAAGAAAGAAGAATTTCAAAGGGGTTTACGTTTCTGTCTCAAAGTTCAGGACTAGGCTATTGGCCAGCTGTGTACATGACCTCACCAGAAACTGTAAATAAAGGGGGAGGGAAAGAGAAGGGAACGAAGAAGAGAAGGGCTGTTGATAAACAGATCTTTACAGAGTCCACGGCGACATCAAATGCTAAATAGCACAGGCTCCAGAACGCCTAGTAGGTCAGGTGAGACTCAGACAAGTGTCAGAATGGTTTCTGTTAGTATCTCAAGTTGTAGTTGACCCTGAGAGATACCCAGGCACAAGTTTGCCCAGTGGGCAGCTCAGATCTAATACAACTTGTTATCTCCAAGCAGAATTAAGTATAAATGAGAATTTTAAAAGCTCTATTATGAGCAGAACATACAAGATAGGCCTGGAGTATATGATAATACCTAAGGAGAGGAAGCAAATGTGAGTTTCCTATAGGCTCTGATGAGCTTTCTTTGTGAAAGGTAGGAAGAAAAGAAGAGATATAGGAAAATACCTCAGTCATCTGGAAGCTGTGGTATTGTCAAAATCTAACATGCCTACAAAGCCTGGAAAGTTAAGCTGAAAAGAAAATCATTTTCTAGAAGCACTCTTAAAATATTTTTTTATTATGTGTGGCAACAATGTGTATATACAAAGAAAGTAAAGAGAATTAAAGCAATTACTGAAATTAAACAAAAAACAGATTTAAAATCAGGAAATAGCCAAATAGTTCAGGTAACTGGTCTGAATTATGTAACTAAACAAAAATCACATGTTAAAATTTTCCTGAATAAAGACTTCAAAAGAAAACAAAACAAAAACAAACCACCACCCTTTAATGCTGTACTCCCTCCTAATGCTGTTTTTAATAGTAGTGAAAATGTGTTGATTTCTTCAAATTCTGTTCTCTTCACTTTGTGACACAATCTAAATCTTTTTCATATTTCATTTCTTACATCTGTCATTTTAAACAATGCAGTAACATGCTGTTACATTAACAATTTATTCACTGTTGGACACATGAGAGGTTTATAGTATTTTACCATCATATAAAAAAGCAGCCATGAATATTTTTATAGATAGTTGTTACCTCCCACCAATAACATCTTTTGGATATAATAGCAAGATTGTTGGGTCAAAGGTTATGATTAATTTTGTTTCATTGTGTAATTCCAAATTGGCACATAGTACTTCAAGAATATTTTATTTTGCATTTCTCTGAGTTTGAGCAATTTTTCAACTGATTATCTAGAATTTTTGTTTTCTCTTTCAAAAACTATCTGCTGGGAAACAAGCCAAAATCTACTTACATAACCAATTATTTATATAAATTCTGTATATTTCTAGAGGCATTCTAAAAGCTGGTCCAATTTATTCACTATTAAGCCTCTACCATGTGCTACCCATTGTACTTCATGTTAAGGGAAATAACATAAGCAAATAAGACATTGTAAGCTTCTTAAGGGTAGGGACAATAAGGAAGGGATCCAATTATGCTTCTGACACTTTTACCTCAGAAAAGTCTATTCACTGAGCTTTAGGAACTAATTACTCAGTTTTCCCTCAGAGCTGAACAAATGACTGCTAGCTTTGCCACTGTTCTCTGAACACTTCTTAAGGAAGAGGTTGGTAAAGGAAGAGACGACTTGGGTGAAACTCCAGTAGAAGATTTGATTAAGGAGAAAAATCTGAGGTCTCAAGTGTTTTATCACCAAGGATTCAATGGTAGATGATAAAAGATAGTCAAAGCTTCTATCAGAGCACACTACTATTTAAATGCTTCTCTCTGACTGTCAAAAGACAACCAGACAAAAAGCATTTTAAAAAACCATCATTAGTATTACCTGCATATTTTATAGTTCACAGACTTACGTACTAAGTGTATTTTAATAAACAGCACAGTTTATAGAGCCTAACACTTCAATACCAGGCAGCAAGAGTTGGAATCTTGAATTCCAAAACTGGCTCTCACTTATTAGCTATGTGGTATCTGTCAAGGCACAACCTCACCTTCCTCGCTATACAAAGAATACAATTACTTGAGCTATTTGGGCCTAGAGGGACAGTAGGAATCAAAGAAGAGTACATATAAACTACTATTTACACACACAGTAACTACAAAACAAAAACAAAAACCCCAGGGTTGCACAGAGTCCTTCCACTGCAGGGCAGCTTGGGGTCATGACCCCTCCCACCTCCAACATTCCAACACTCAGCGGGAGGCCCCCATTTGCATAATTTGCAGAAACCACAGCAAGGTCAAGGGGACCTTGTAAGCCACTGGGCTGGAATGTACCTCTGAGCCTGTGTGTGCTATGACTCTTATCACCTAGGATTCTCCCTACATCATCTTACTGGATCCTTACAACCACCAGGGTGAGGTGGGTGGTTCAAGTATTATTATCCCCAATTTAGAGATATGAATCCAGAGGCTATATGACCATATATATGACCTGGGGCAAATCACAGAACCTCCCAATATCAGTTTTCTCATCTGTAAAATGAAGATGATAATAGCCCCTACCTCACAGGTAACATATGGAAGGATGTTATATAAATGCTTGCTGAATTGTTATTACTGTTGTTTCAACAGAATCCAGGTATGAAACCTAGGTCTCTTGACTCCAAGGTCAATGCTCTTTCCATTATAGCACCCTAGTAGAGGAGGTATTAAATTTAGCTAATGGGGAAGGCCATACCATCTTGGGCTGTCCCAAAGGCTAGGAAGTCAATTACATAAACATAATTATGGAGGGAAAGTTAAGTTTCGAGACTTCTGAATGAGAGAAAATTCCATGTAAGAAAGACTGACATCTATTTTTGTAGATGAACCTGAAGATTTAGCCAAGAAATGATAGCTAACTAAAGGGCTGCAATATGAAAGAAAGAACAGACTCATACAGTATCTATCATCTCAGAGAAGAGAATGAGGATCAAGGAGAGGGAAGTGAATCCAAGTAAACTTCTCTGGTTGTGAGTAGAACAGATTAGTTATATCACACAGAGAAGCAAACAAGGACAGTGGCTTTAGTGTTTGATAAATCTAAAGACCTCAGCTACTGAGGCAAGATTGCTCACTAAATGACAAAAACTTTTAGGAAAACTGTACAAAAACTGGTAGGAAAACTGGAAAGCAGTCTGGCAGACACTAGGTATAGACCCATCATCTCACATGGATAAGCTCAAAACAGGAATATAACTAAGACACAGAGACATCATAAATCAATTAGAGGAGTAAGGAAGGAAGGAAGAAATTACCTTTCACATCTCTGGATTGGGGAGAAGTTGTTAACAAAACAAAAGACAGAAACGATTATAGAAAGTAAAGTGGTAATTTACATAAAATTTTAAAGTTTTTGCAGAAACAAAACCAATGCAGCTAAAATTAGAAAAGAGGCAAATGGGGGGAAAAATCTTTGCAGCTCTGACAAAGGTCTGATTTCTAAACTATGTAGGGAACTGATTCAAATATAAGAATAAGAGCCATTCCCCAATTAGTCAAAGGAAATGAATAGGCAGAGGAAGAAATCCAAGCTATCAAAAGATATATGAAGAAATATTAAATAGAGAAATACAAATTTGAACCATTCTGAGTTTCCACCTCATACCCTTCAGATTATCAAAGCTGACAAAAAAGGAAAATGACAAATGCTGTGGAAAAACATGTATATTAATGCACTACTAGTGAAACTTTGAACTGGTTCAACCATTTTGGAAAGCAATTTGGAATTATGCCCCCCAGCAGACCCCTTTGGTCCAGTGATACTACTAGTAGGTTTATACCTCAGAGGTCAAAGAAAGAGGAAGGGAATCCACATTTCTGAAAATACTTGTAGTAGCTATTTTTGCAGGGACAAAGAATTGGAAATTGAGGGAGTGCCCATCAACTGGGGAATGAGTCATGGAGAATGAATGTGACGGAATACTACTGTGTTATAAGAAATGATGAAAGGGAAGAGAAACCTGGGAAGACTTGTATGAACTGATGGCAGGGTGAAATAGACAAAACAAAAAAAAATATATGACAACACTGTAAAGACAAACATCTTTGAAAGACTTAAGGACTCTGATCAACTCAATGACCAACAATTCTAGTGAGCTTATGAGACTTGCTACCCATCTCCAGAGAGATGATGATGGACTGAGTGCAAACTCAGACATATATTTCTAGACATGGCCAATGTAAGATTTTCTGTGACTATACAGATTTCTTGCTTTCTCAATATGGAGGGAAGGAGGAGGGAATAGGGAAAAGGGAGAAAAAGTGGATCATTATAAAAAAATTTTAGTTTGAAAAAAGTGCCTCCGTACAAAGAACTTTCTAAAAATCAAAGCTGTCTGTGTTCGATGGGTAATGAGCTGCCTATCTTTGTAACTGTTTACCTGCCAGCAATACTATAGAAGGGATTCCTGTACTGGGTAGAATGTGCTCTATAATGTTTCTCCTAGTTCAGATTTTTCTCTAAATATTCGCTGGGATTCAGCCAGGAGTCCACTGTACTGTGGCCAGACCCAGGCTAGGTCTCTAAGAAAACTACTGCTCTTTGCTTTTCTCCCTCTGACTTCCTCAGACACTTAAGTGTCCTTACCTATTTTAACACTGTCTTCTATTCCCCTGGCAAAACCTGTTCTTAGGAAAGACTGATGTAAATTTACACTGAGATTTAACTCAAGTCTTGTTATATTACCCTGGAATATTTGCATTTTTAGGATGATATTGCACTGTGGAATGAAAAGCTCTTTGGAAATTAAAAGAATAGTAAATAATGAGGATATAGATGGGGAAAGTATTTTAGAAGGCATACCCTTTTCTAAGTAACCCTGAGTTCACCCAATGTAAGACTGTGGCTGAAAAAAAAAAGGATAAAGAAGGACGTGTCTTGGGCTTTGGAGGTGGAAATGATGCTAGGGATCATCTAGTCCAATCCCCTTGTTTTTACAGATAAGAAAACTTTAGCCAGGGTGGCTAGGTGACACAGTGAATAAAGCACTGGCCCTGGAGTCAGGAGGACTTAAGTTCAAATCTGGCCTCAGACACTTGACACAAAAACTAGCTGTGTGACCTTGGGCAAGTCACTTAACCCCAATTGCCCTCCAAAAGGCAAAAAAATAAATAAAAATTAAAAAATTAAAAAACACAGAAAACTGTAGCCACTGTGGCCAGAGAATTCCTGCTATAGCAAAAAGGAAAAATATCCAGCTTGCTAGGGTGGAACAGCACTGAAATTCAGGCATAAAAACTTGGTTAGGTCTGTGGAAGAAATTTAAGGTTTAAGAAAAACTGTAAAGGTCCAGAGCCCTAAACTTCTTCAGTCTAGTAAATAACACAGCATGGGCTACAAGTCGTCAGTTTCACAAACCTTAAACTACCAGATAACAGTCTCCTACAATTTCGATGCAGTACTGGGTTCCCAAGGAGGACCTTCCTAATTCAGAGGTCACTAAAGCCCAACCCTCTCATCCTACGTGGTTGAGGAAATGGAGGCCCTAAGAGGCGAGGTGAATTGTCCCAGGTCATAGAGGTAGTAACAGGAGAGGTGGGGTTCAGACTCACACCTCCTTACCCTAAAGTCAGTCCTCTTCCTAAGGTACAGCAAGCTAACTCCTCAGTTCACTTGTCACTAGAGTCAATGAACCCTCCCTACCCTACCTTCTGTCCCACAGGACAGGCTAAGTGGCATTTCCTAACTTTCTTGGTCAATGTTAATTGGCCAGAAACAGCTTGATTTGGGTGGCAGCCAGTTTCCTTTCTCAGTTGCTAACAAGGTGGACTGGAAAGGTGGGCTTCTGTCACGTGCAAAGAAGCTGATCAGGAAGAGCTTATGGAGATAACATGTTAAGGCAGTAAAGCATCTTGATGATTATCTTGTCCAAACCCTTCATGTTGAAGAAGAAGAAACTGAGGCTAGAGTTACTTGTGTCACAACTGTGACAGAGCTAGAACTCCAGGGTTATTATCGTTAAGCAGTTCTGAGGTCAGCAATCCTCCCTCCACATATCATGCTTCCTCCTGTTCTTCAAAGAGCCATGGGTCTCATCTTCCCCCAACCCCTACAACTGCTATAGCAGATTTCATAGAGCAAGCAATCTGTGCCATCTGCTTGACACACAATGCTCAAAGCCATGGAAATGAAGATAATGCATTTCCTCCCATAGGCCTTTTTTTTAATATGAAACCAACTGCAAAGGCCCCACCAAACCTGTGGCTAGTACACAAGATTAATCTCCCTCCTGTTGAAGAACTCACAGCAGTGCCCCAGTCACCACAACATGAGCAGGTCTTGAGATGGCAATGGTTAATGCTTGGGGGAGGAGAAAAGGGAGGGAGCAAATGAGCTGTCACTGAAAAGGGAGTGTCACTGCTACCTCTGAGATTTGGAGTTTGGGCTGACAGCTTAGTTTCAGGTATAATGTTCTAGATGAGGGTAGTTTATCTTAGTTTATCCTGTAGGCTCATGGAAACTTTTTAGTGGAGGCTATGGAATTTCCATCCTAGGAAGTCTTCAAGGACAGTACTGACCCTTAAATGACATAAAACAGCTTTGCTATTGTCTCCCTTCCAATCTGATCCCAAAGTCAAAGGCTTGCTAACTTGAATTTAGCGATGCAGCTCAGCTCTGTTTGGAAATGGAAAAAATACTTGACTAGGAGTCAAGAGACCTGGATTCTAGTCCTGGGTCCATTGTGCATTCCTCAGTGACTCAATTTCTTTCTCTTCATTCAAAATATAAACACTAGGCACTGATACATAAGGCACAAGGCCAGGTACTTGGTTTATAAAGAGAGGAGACACAGAGCCTGAGAGCAGGGAGGTCTCTCAGTTTCTGGATCTATAAAAAAACAAAAAGCAGCAAGGTGTCCTAGAGGAGTGCATGCCCTGGCATTAGGAGACCCTGGTTTTAAACCTGTCTGACACTTGCCACTTGTGTGACCTCTGGCAATTCACCACACCTCAGTTTCTTCAATTATAAAAGGACAGGGTTAATTAAATGATCTCTAACATCCCTTTCAGCTTTAAAATCCTCTGATCCAAGATTTTGTCTCAAGTGAGTGAGCTGAATTGTGGAGACCAAGTTCTACATTTCTATTCCAAGTTCTAAATTTGTTCTTCTGGTAAGTTTCCAGAAAGTTCTGGAAAATGGCAGCACCCTGGAGGCAACTCTCATTGGGATGTACAGGTTCGGGCATGTTTGTTTACCCTAAGCCATATTATTTTGTAGGCACAATTTTAGGAAAACCACTGCCAAATTTTAGATATTATGGTTACTTTAGTCCAAACCCTTTATTTCAATGAGGAAACTGAAGTAGAGCAGAAGTGACTTGTCCAAAGTCACACAGCTAGTTAATATCACAGTGGTGACTGAGACTACTGTTTGGGGAATGCCTTCCCCCTAAGGAGCCTGGTTTTTTTCACAAATTGAGTCAATCTTCAATAACTGGAAAGTAATGTGGAAAGGATAGGACAACGGCCACTCTGAGTTATGTAAAATGTTAGCAAAGAGATAGAGGTTTTATTACTTTGTGGTACAAATATTAAATTACTTGGATGCTAGGAGAGGCCCTTAGGGTTTGCTTTAATGAAAAATGATGTGTAAGCAGCACACATTCTTTATATGCTGTTGATGTACCTTTAACTGGTTTATTTTCCTCTTTAGGAAAGATTTGTTGTTCAGTGGTTTTTTTTAGTCATGTGTGACACTTCGTGACCCCATTTGGGGTTTTCTTGGCAGATACTGGAGTGGTCACTTAACCCTGTTTGCCTCAAGTTTCCTCCCCCAGTTCATTTGACAGATGAGGAATCTAAGGTAAACAGTGTTAAGTGACTTGTTCAGGGTCACACAGATAATTAAATATCTGAGACCAGATTTGAATTCAGGAAGACTAGTCCTTCTGATTCCAGACCTAGCATTGTATCCACTGAGCTACCTAGCTGCATCTTAAAAAAGACAGTCCCTATGAAATTTCATTTATACTATTTCCTCAAAAAATTTGTTTCCCCCCCATAGACTTTACAAAGATAAATTTTAATTTCACCCTGTCCAGATGATCACAACCTCATAGTCTCAGTATGTTAAAAAGAGTCTCAGGGGGGCGGAGCCAAGATGGCGGAGTAGAAACAGCTCGTCCAAGCCTCTCTGCCCCCAGATTCCCCACAAACTATGTAAAAAAGGTCTCTGAACAACTTCTGGAGCCCCAGCACCCACAGAACGACACAGAGAAGCTAACCTCCCGCTGAGGACAGCCCAGCAGCCCTGCAGGAAGGACCAGCGCAGCGGTCTGGGAGCTGGCAACGCGCAGAGCGCAAGAGCGCAGGAGCCCAGCCGAGCCGAGCCCAGGTCCGCATGAGCCGAGGTTTTAGCCCCAGGGCGGCAGGGCCAGCAGCCAGCTGGAGGAACCCCAGAACACCAGGAGCTGTGGCGACTCCAGAATTATCAACATAGACATGCCTAGGACAAAGTAAGAGGTTAGTGTCCTATGGACTTTGGGACCTGTATTTGGGGAATGCGTCAGCTCCCTCCCCTGGGAGCTAGAAGCCGCTGAGGAGACTCGCCATTTTGTAGTTTTCATAGGCATTTCCGGCTCCCAGCCTACAAACCATGGGGAGATCCAGCGATCAGTCTTGGGGGGTAATCGCTCTTGCTTTAACCTCCCTGGATCTGGATTGTGATCTAGGGTGGAAGTTGTGGGTGAGTTTACAGCTTGCCAGAAACGGAAGTTGCCCCCCACACGTTCAGGATGAAAATTCCTCTATCTGGCCTTAAAGCCATAGTGTGGCAACAAGCCCAAAAGTCAAGCAATTAAGTGGCAACATGCCAAGGCAAAGGAAACAGAAAAATGCAACCCTAGACTCCTATTTTGGGGGCATAGAGCGTGAAAAGGACTGTGAGGTCAGAAGTCCTGCTCCAAAAGCCCCAGGGAAAACATGAGCGGGTTGCAGGCCATAGAGGACCTTAAGAAGGACTTTAAAAATCAAATAAGAGAAGTGGAGGAAAAATTGGAAAGAGAAATGAGAAGGATGCAGGAAAAGTATGAAATGAGGGTCAACAGCCTGACTGAGAAAACAACACCTTAAAAAATAGACTAACTCAAATGGCAAAGGAGGCCCAAAAGGGCAATGAGGAGAAGAATGCCTTAAAAAGTCGAATTTGCCAGATGGGAAAAGAATCTCAAAAGTTCACTGAGGAGATTCATTCCTTCAGAGTTAGACTGGAGCAATGGAAGCTAATGACTTTATGAGAAATCAAGATGCTGTTAAGCAGATCCAAACAAACGAAAGATTAGAAGGCAATGTGAAATATCTCATGGGAAAAACCACTGACCTGAGAATAGATCCAGGAGAGACAATTTAAAAATTATTGGACTACCTGAAAGCCATGATCAAGGAAAGAACCTAGAAATCACCCTTCAAGAAATTCTCAAGGAAAACTGCCCTGATGTTTTAGATCCAGAGGGCAAAATAGAGGTTGAAAGAATCCACCGATCACCTCCTGAAAAGATCCCAAAAAGAAAACTCCCAGAAATATTATAGCCAGGTTCCAGAATCCCCAGATCAAGGAGAAAATACTACAAGCAGCCAGGAAGACACAATTTCAATATTGTGGAAACACAATCAGAATAGCCCAGGACCTGGCAGCCTCTACACTGAGGGATCGAAGGGCATGGAATATGATATTCCAGAGGGCAAAAGAACTGGGAATGAACCCAAGGGTCACCTACCCAGCAAAACTGAGTATTTTGTTTCAGGGGAAAATATGGTCATTCAGTGGAATAGAGGACTTTCAAGCATTCTTGAGGAAAAAACCAGAATTGAATAGAAAATTTGACATCCAGACACAAGAAGCAAGAGATGCCTGAGAAGGTAATCAGGAAAAGAAATCAAAAGGAACTTATCAAAGTTGAACTATTTACATTCCTATATGGAAAAGCAATAACTGTGACTGATGATATCTTTCTCACTATGAAAATAATGGAAGAAGGGGTGTGGTCATATGAATACATATGTGAATGTGTGTGTATATGGTTACAGTTATATATGGATAGAGGGCATAGGTTGAATTTGTTGGGAAGGGAGAATACTCAAGGGATGAAATTATGAGGTGAGAGAGGAAAGTGGCAAGAGGAGATGGGGAGAGACAGGGTAGGGTAAACTATCTCATGTAGAAGAACAAGGGGAAGTGGTTGCAAAGGAGGGGGAGAATAAGGAAGGCTAAAAAGGCAAAACCACATTCACATTGAATTTGGTTCAGGGAGAAAATGACATACAAACTAAATGGGATATCTCAACCTGCAGCAGGATAGGGGGAAGGGGGATGAGAGGAGGGATGATGGATGGGAGGGCATCTTTGGGGTGAGGGGAGGTTGGAAGTACCCACTATAGAAGAGGGACAGGATCATGTAGGGAATGGACCAGGTGGGGGGTGGGATGAGTGGGAGGGAATTATAAGCAGCCTTGTACAATATATCTACTATGATAATGTTTTGCATAGCTAGACATGTACAACATATACTGAATTACTTATATCCCAAGAAGGAATGGGTGACAAAGGAGGAAGGAAATGGATCTGAAATTCAAGGTCGTAACATTAAATGTTTCAAATATATATATATATATATTATTAATACTCTTTTGCCTATAATTGGGAGATAAGATGTGCAGGCATTGGGACACAAAGATTCATCTTCCTCTAATGGAAAAGTCGATGGGGGTATGGGAGAAGGTATGGGAGAGAGCAGATTGGAGGAAGCGATATCTTGTGGGACTGCTATTCAGGGAGGTTGGGTAGGGGAATAATGGGGGGAAAATGATTGTAACTCAAAATCTGGCGGATATGAATGATGTAAAACAGAAGTTAATAAAGCATTTGTTTAAAAAAAATAAATAAAATAAAAATAAACTGCTTGAGACTAAAAAAAAAAAAAAGAATCTCAGAGGTCATCTAAGGCTCCCACAAGTCTAAAATAACAGTTTCATTTTCCCTACAACACTGGTCAGTTAAAGGGATTTCCAAAGAAATCCCCATGAGAATTGAAAGTGGGAATTCTAACTTTAATTTTAAAATCACCAGCTCAGGAATCATATTTGCAGGGCTCTTCATTTTGTTCACATACTTAAACTCAAAAAGGAATTACAATCCCAGGATTAGCAAGAAGTGTTAAATGCTACTTCACTTGGTTCACTCCATCAATAAAAGCTTCAAATGAAAAAACGCTTGTTTCTGATGGGCACAGTAAACTAACAGGAAAAGAGAATAGTATCCTAGACTCAGTGACGACAGCAGAGGAAGAAGTGAGGACCACAATGATTATAATCTAACCCCCTCATTTTACAAATCAGAAAACTGAGGCCCAAAGAGGAGAAAGACTCACCCAAGGTCACAAGAGTCAGGCCTAGAATTGAGGTCTCCTGACTCCAAGTCCAGGGTTTTTCCACTTTATTTACAATGCTTCATTTACTTGGTGTCATAGGCACGATACTACCAGCAGTAAGACTGCCTTTGGAGGTGTGACGGTCCCAGAGCTCCCAGGGTAGGAGATCAAATGCAAGCGCAGGGTAGTCATATAATGACACATGTAACATCAGACTCCTCACTCATTTCCCAGTTCCCAGTCAGGAATAAGCTCAATTGCTTACCAAGTGCTTTGCAGAGCTCCGGATGTTTGATTCCGATAGTTTTCAACCTCTGCAGCAGTTCTGATGAGGTCAGCTGCCGTACTAAGTATAAACCCACTGAGTAACTCTGGAAAGAGAGACAAGGAGTCAGCGAACAGTATGAGGAGTCTTCAGTGGTCCAGCCTTGCCACTGGTCATATTACTCACCTTTCCATAATTTCCCCAGGTGACAGTGATTCGGTTTGTTGCTGAAGACAGGTACATGAGGTGTGTGAGATTAATGGGACGACAGGGCCTTTTTGGCTCCACGCCAGGTTTATTTGATGGATAGTAGCCCTGAAATCAGAAAATTGTCTTTATTTTGCCCAGAAGGAAAGAAACTGTACTTCATTTTTTAAAAATCCAAATCATCACCCAGACAGAATGTTTTATGATGAATTTTAAATATTAGATATACTCCATTCCTCTCCCTCCCTTCCAGCCCATCTCTATTAACAGTTTTTTCCAGCAGCAGGCTTGGCTCCTTAACAAATACCCAACTAAATGAGTGACACTGTGAAGCTGGGCTGACTTACCGGGACTGAGCAGTAGCTGTGGTTGACTTTCACTGCAATGTTAGGAGGGTACTGATCCTCCTGGGGGCAGCTAGTGTCTGTGTAACAGATTCTGCAACAGAAGGAAGGTCTGTGTGATGCTTCACTCCCCCACGGATACCCTCCCACCCTTACTGAGACTCCAGGTCTGTTCTGAGATCAGAATCCAGCACATACTACCTGCTCCCCACTTCTCATCTACTCCTGAAACACAGGCTTAGGCAAACCTACATATTTTGAGCCAACAGTAATGTACTGTTAGTAGGTGAGAGGCAGACACACTGCAGATAGCAAACGGCTTTCTCTCCTGCACTGCTTTAACACAAGAGCTGCTTATCAAAAGAGCTTTCTGGAGTCACTGATTTCCCCAAGAGTCTCTTCTTGTATGCCTTTTGGACTTCAACAGATCCATAGAACTCACTTACCTTAGTACCACTTGAACTGATTTCACTCCAGGCTGCAATTCCCTGGCAAAGTAAGTCCAATGAAAAAGAAAGAAGCTAATGAGGTAAAGAACATTCCAGGACATCAGTACTATATCCAACATTGACAATATTATTTTTCCTCTCATTTTATCTTGTCATCTAGATAGTAGTCTTCTTCCAAAGGGCTCAAGATGATTATACAAAATCTTTAGCAAAACACCAAGAAACTCATACTACAATATCACAATGCCAGAATCCATGTATGAGTTAGATATAAACAGTTTAAATAAACCCACAATGTGTGGAGTCATTAAATCTCTGGCCCAGCTGGGTCTGAAAGCACCAATGGAACCAGAGTAACAGCATGGTGCCTCTTCCCAACCAGCCTGTCATGGCCATCTTAAAGATAAAGAAACTGAAGCACAAAGTGGTAAAGCCATTTTCCAGTTAGATAATGGCACAACATATAGGTCTATACTCCAAGCTCTCTCCTATCTAGCTCCTCCTCTACTAGGGCAAGGGCTCCAAATCTTTTCAATAACAGCATCTACTTTTCCCTTCCCCCAAATGAGAAAGGACACTGCCTGACAGGGAAGGAGCTCAGGGTCACCACCCCATCCTTCATTTACTGGTCAAATTCGTAGAGCTCTTTTAGTGAGTGGTTTTCACAAAAACCTTCCTTTGTGCTATAACCAGATCAAGTCTGTCCAAAAATCCCCAAGTATCTAAGTAATATCTGCTGAATGCCTGTCATTGGACTACAAATAAAAACAAAATATAACAGTTTCTGCCTTCAATGAGCTTACAATCCATTGGGGAAGAAACAAGTAAACATACAGAAAAGAGAAAAGAGAAAACCTGTACAAAGCATTTTTTGGGAGGGTGGAGTGGGGGAGAACAGGAAGGTCAGTTTATTGACATGAAAAGTCCCAAGGTGGCCAATGAAAGGGTAGGGAAGAGTAGAACAGGGACATTGGAGGGATAAAGCTGACAGAGATGAGTATGAAGAAAGAATGGCAGTCACAGAAGCAAGCTTCAGCTAGACTGCCCATGGCTCTGAATTACAGGGATTCTGAGTAGAGCCAAAGGGCAACAGATTACCATGCCTTTAAAAGCAGCAAAAGAAACTAGGATTTGATTACCAATCCCCCAAAAGAAGTAAAAAGGAGGCAAGAGAAGTCAACCTCAAAGATTAAGAGTTGGGGAACCTTGGTCTGGAGAAATCTCAATTCCGTATTTTCCTTTCCTTGATTTTGCAGCCCCTGATTACTGGGTACATTCCACTTAGTTACTAGGTGTCCCTTAACTCAAAATTCACTAAGTATCTGGCCAATTTGTTTTTCTGCTTCCTTCCTAGTGATATTTCCAATCATAGGAGAAAAATTTTCAAAAACATTTAAGGAACAGCATCTTGGATAGACATTGGCCAAACTCTAAACAAGAGCTAGAAGAATCTTTAAGTAAGATTGGGGCTTATTAATATAACATAACATGAGGCTATTGGGTCAGGTACAGATCAGTAGTCTCTGAGGGACCTTTCTACTCTAAGAAACTATGAGCCTCCCCCAACAGGCTGAGCATCTGACCAAGGGAAAGTTACACAATACATTACACAATTGGACAACCAAGGAAAACAGTATGTTGGTTAAATAAGGGATTTTTTCCCTTCAAAATAGCATTAGATTAAGGTGTTCCTAAAGTCTGTTCATGAATAAGATAGGTCTTCCTGCAGCCATTATTTGGCCATTTCAACCTTTGCTGTTGGTTGTGGGTTTTTTTTTTTGGGGGGGGAGGGAGGAAAGGCAAGGCAATTGGGGTTAAATGATTTGCCCAAGGTCACAGGTAAGTGTCAAGTGTCTGAGGTTGGATTTGAACTCAGGTCCTTCTGAATCTGGGGCTGTGCTCTATCCACTGTGCCACCTAGCTGTCCCTGCTGTTGGTTTTTTTTTTTTTTAAGTAGTATCAGAGGCAGGAGTAAACTAAGCCCACTGCAGCACTAGTAGCTTTTAGGATGGAGAGATAAGGAAAGAATTTGGATTCAGTGAAGGAACCATGTAAATCTGTCCCCAAAAGCTGTTTTGGAAAACATAAGGCAAACACCACAAGCAAGATGATCTCCTGAGTCTGGCTCCAGTTCCTACCACCCAGGGCATAGCAGCCAGGCCACTGATCAGATACCAAAAAGCACCATGTCTCACAGGGAAGCTGGCCAGACCATTTGGAGAAATACAGGAGAAAAAGACACATCCCTATGATGCAGACACTAGCCTACAGAACTTAACCTGGCATCCCAGAAGACTACAGGAAAGCAGTCATTTCAGCTTTACTTCTGAAATATCACTATTCTGGAAATAAGAGCCTAGAGTCCAGGCTATGTTTTGGTGAAGACAAAGCACACAGAAGGGTGATGGTCATTAGAGTGTTCCTTCGAGTGTTGGAGGAAGTTGTCTGTGCTTCTATTTCTGGTGTATCTTCTCAGTAAATACACCTTTGTTTTAAAAAAGACAGCACTGA
The DNA here is from genome assembly GCA_011680675.1 of Gymnobelideus leadbeateri. Taxonomy (NCBI): domain Eukaryota; kingdom Metazoa; phylum Chordata; class Mammalia; order Diprotodontia; family Petauridae; genus Gymnobelideus; species Gymnobelideus leadbeateri. Next base: position 516,729 of record WOXC01007906.1, on the reverse strand, counting down.
GAGATGCTTAGGATTCAGTTCAAAAGTGTTACTGCTACAGCACAGTGCGTTCAGATACCAAATCTTTCTGGGAATGGCTCGAGATAGTTTATCATTCCGGGCTTTACACCCAGCTGCTCACTTGTCCCTCAGGTAGAGCCAATCCCTTTTGTGACTGGGTCACAAGAGAAAGTAAATTGTGGTGGAAAGAGTGTTGGATTTCTAATCAGAAAACCTGGATTACAATCCCAGCTCTCCTATAGCACCAATGTGATTTCCCCCTCTGTGGACTTCAGTTTCCTCTTTTATAGGCTAAAGGGATTGAACTAGGTATCCCCAAGGTGCTTTTCAGCTTGAATTCTACTAACAACAATTAGCTCTAATCTGAAGACTGCCCTTTAATTAGCTCCTATAGTCTAAACGAAAGAGTGCTGGATTTGGAAGTAAGAGTTAGGCTTCTGTCATGGCTCTGAGGCTTACTAGTTTTGTGACTCTGGGCAAGTAACTTTACCACTGTGAGCTTTAATTTCCTCACTTATAAATGAAGATAGTAATATCTATATTACTGACCTCACAGCTTTAAGCCAAGTGCTTCATAAGGCTAAAGTCATAAAAATGTCAGCTGTTATTCTTATATGTGCTTTTGAAAGAGCGACCAGCAGGTCAACAGTATACAGGGCAAAGAGCATTAAAGTTCATTTGAATCCCTGGCCCTGCTATTTACTACCTTGTCAAAAATTGCTCACCTTCTCTGGGCCTCAGTTTCCTCCTCTACAATATTATGTGTGGGGGGTAGGGCATGGTGTGTGGGGAGGGATTCCATTAGGTTAATTCTGAGATCCCTTCCAGCTTCATAAACCTGTGACTTTTCTGTTTTCCAACATCAATGCTAAAGCTTTACTAACAGTTACAAAATAGGACAGAGGTATTCTAGGAAGTTCCTGCGTCATATTTAATAACATCTAGAAATCACTGCCTTATGAGGTAGGTAGGCCTGAAACAACATAAAATAGTCCAGTTTTCTCTAATTTACTTCTCATGATGCTATGGAATTAAATGACTCAGGAAGAAGTCAAGAAGAGAACCCTAAACGTAGTCAGGAAAATGATGAGTGAGGTAAATGTACCTGGAGTTTCTGATCAGTTCCACTTGTCTCGGCGTCAACGCAAAAATGCATGGGCTCTCCTGCAGCTTCTCACTATTCTGTGGGACTGAAGACAGAAGAAGAAGTTTTATTTTTCAACACCAAACAGGTTGATGATTAAGTTTCTCTGCACTAAAACTTTTAGACCGTGAAAGAGGAAACAGACAATGCTGTGTACTAGAGAATTAGATGGAGAAGAATCTCAGAACAGTAAAGAAATCAAGGGGGAAAAACCCCAAGACATTCTTATGGAAAACCAGATACATGACGGACACAGTTATTTACGACCGAGTACTCATCACATTAACCGAAATCTAGTGTGCTAACAGAGAGCTCGCCTGTCCTGCTGATTTCTACCCTGGCCAGACCAAAGCTACATCTCTTCAGTTCTACAAGCCACATTTACAAACTGTAGTGTGTACGAAGTAAGATGATCAGAACTCTGAGGTAGGCCTTGGGATCAAACTGTGTAAGAGTGGGTGAAAGGAGATGGAGAGACTTCCCTGGAGAAGAGGAAGTCCTGTCTACACTGCACTGCACACATCTGGTGGCCGTTGTTCTGCCTGCCCTCAAAGAGCTAAACGAGAACCCCAAGTGGAAGACGAGTGGAAGTCAACATAAAGGGGGAAACCTTCCTGACGCTCAGAGCTAACAATGGAATGGGCTGCTGCTTCAGGGGTACAGAGTGGTCAAGTGGAGATCAGATGACTCAATTCTCAGAACTTCGATAAAGGGGTCTTTTGCTTCAGGAGTTAGACAGTATGACTACTGACATTCTCTCAATTCTCTCATTTTGCCACTGGACCCGACCCCATGGCTAGGGGGTTTTATGCCCTCCAAACCAAGGTCCAGCCTTCAGTCAACTGCAAACTCCTGCGCTGTTCAGCCAGGAGAGGGAAGAAAAAATAAATTGTCTCTACCGCAACTCAAACTTTTCCCTCAAATATTCAGGGATTTTAAGCTTGAAGGGATTTTAAGGACCATTTAGTCCAGGCCCCTCATTTTACAGATGAAGAAAATGAAGCCAAGAGAAGCTGTGACTTGTTCAAGGTCACACAACCAGAGTAGATGGAGTAGGCCTTTGACTCTAAATTAAGCTCTTTTTTCATTATCCCATGACACAGGCAATAAAAAACACTGGCCTGGAGTTGAAAAGGAGCAAGAGGGATCCTCAAAGAGTCAGGTGTTCTGTATTTAGTAAGATATTAGGCAGTCATCTACAAAATGACAGTGAGGGTTTTGTTCCTTTCAGTCTTCTTTTAGCACTATGAGACTGAAGCAATGCTCTGGCCAAAACCAGTTCAGTTTCTTCTGCAGATGTTGATTATCAGGAAGACACTAGAGAAAGCAGGAAAGGAGGTGGCATACATAGGGTCAGGAACTTCATTTTCTCCCCTGAAAGTGTCTTGTTTCTTGGTAACAGCTGAGAATAGAAGGGGAGATATCTGACATTCACCCATAAGCCCACTCAGCTATCAACTATTTATGAATTTCATATTTCTAATTTCTACAAGGTTACTAATGCAAGAAAACAAGATGGCTGGCTATTCCTACTCTGAGTTCTGAATTACTACATCTTCCTGGAAGTTTACTCCTCTGAAACACATCTAGTCTCTTACTCTTCCCCCAAAACAATGCATCATCAACCTATGGAGTTATTATAACTAACTGGCTTGAATTTCCTGTAAAATGTCATAAAATCTATTCACAGGGTGTCTCAAGATCAAAGAAACTTGAGAGCCAGAAGTACCCTCAGATATCATCTAGACTAGAGGTTCTCAACCTCTGTATTATGGATCCTTCTGGCAGTCTGGTGAAGTCTTATCAATCCCTATTCAAAACAATATTTTTAAATGCATAAAACAAAATACACAGAATTACAAAACTAGGAAACTAATTATACTAAAGCAGAGTTATCAATATTTTTTTTGCTTTTTTTGAGTGCATGGACCCCAGGTTAAGATCCCAGAGGTGGGGAACCTGTGGTCTTGAGGCTGCAATTTCCCCACCAGGGACTTACCTAATTTTATAACAGATGATATTAAGGCCAATAGAGTCGAAGAGACTTTGTTATAGCAGTCACATAGAAAGTCTGGGGCAGATCTCTGAATCTAAGAAAGAGGTCTTAGGGTGGCTAGGTGGCCCAGTGAATAGAGCATCAGCCCTGGAGTCTGGAGGACCCGAGCTGAGATCCAGCCTCAGACACTTAACATAACACTTACTAGCCATGTGACCTTGGTCAAGTCACTTAACCCCAAATACCCTGCCTTCCCCCTCCAAAAAAAAAAAAAAACAGGGAAATGAGTCTTGCACCAAACCAGTGACCTTTCTACAATATGACATTTGAGAGAAGCTCCAGAAAGCCAGGTTGTTTGTTTTTGTCTCCTGATAGTCCCCAACCTCATATAGATACATTCTAGATTGGAGTCCCAAACATCTTTGAGGAATGAAGCTACTTGCATTTTCCTGAAGCCTTAAGATCTTCAAGGGGTATTCAGCAGCATCCCTAAGTGTACAGGCTATTCACTGCCATCTAGTTATTAAATCAATGGAGACTTCTGTTTTCTGGATCTAGTGTTCAACAAATTCACTCTCAGAGTACCCAATATATACAAGGCATGCAGAAGACAAGAAACCTAAGATGGATTCTCAGTGTTGCAAATATATGTTAACATTTTTTAAAACGTTTGTTTCCTAAAACATACTTTCCCCCTTCTTTTTATTTGTTATATGGGATAGAAACAGGGGAATACAGATGAGGTAAAAACAAAGGATATCAATAATTTTTTTAAAAATGTGTTTCTAAGAATGCACTCTAACAGAGATAGAAGCAAAGACACAAAGGAATATCCTTGATTTATCATATAATTGACAAAAGATGTGATACAGACAGTAAACACCACAGGCATTTAGAGGAAGACAACAGTACTTCAGAATGGAATGGTCAAGGAAAGCTGAATGACGTACATCAGTCCTACAAAGATGGTTCAGGCTCAGCCTGGATCTACAGCTGGAAAGGACCAAAGAAATAATCTAGCCTTACCCTGAAAGCATTTCTAGCAGGAAGAGTATGGTGAACAAAGACACAGAGGGAGCAAAATTGTGTGACAGAATAGTGTGAGATAAGTCTGGAAAGTAGGGTAGAGACTGCAGAAGGCCTTGAATCCAGTCTGAAGAGTTAAGGCTTGAACCAAGAAAGATTTATATTTCTCTAATTATACTTTTACACATCAAACCTTGTACTATAGTGTCATACCTGGTATCTCTCCTATTATAAACTTGCTGAAGTCAAAGGCCATCACAACATCTTTTTTTGGTGCTAAATAATATTTGCTGAATGAACAAATGATCTTGAATAGGGGTATAACATGATAAATTATCTAAAAAGATGAATATGGAAAACTTCTGTTATCTCCAATAGAGAAGTAACTGGGAGCTAAACTATTGGAGGCCAAATTCTGAAGATCTGGAGTAAACCATTTCTCAGGTTTTTATGGCTCAATATGCAGTGCTACAAGTAAATAGTGTAGAAAGAAAATAGTAACAGAAAGACATGGGGGAAGGGAGGAAAGGGGGTGGCACTACCAGGTAAGAGAAATGGTAGGGTAGGTCTGAGGGTTTTAAGAGTCAGAAATTGGGGGCAGCTAGGTGGCGCAGTGAATAGAGCATCGGCCCTGGAGTCAAAAGGACCTGAGTTGAAATCTGGCCTCAGACACTTAACACTTACTAGCTGTGTGACCTCGGGCAAGTCACTTAACCCCAACTGCCCTGCCCTCCCTCCTCCAAAAAGCCAAAAAAAAAAAAAAAGTCAGAAATTGGTTATAGAGTCATGTGGGTAGAAATGTAAAGTGGCATCATTTCCATTCATCTAAGTTTTTGCATAACCTACAATTCTCACTCTATCCTTCCCCTAATCCCTTCCCAGAGATCATCTCTCTCTCTCTCTCTCTTTTTTTTTTTTTTTTGCTTTTTTGGAGGGGCAATTGGGGTTAAGTGACTTGCACAAAGTCACAGGGCTAGTAAGTATTAAGTCTGATGCCATATTTGAACTCAGGTCCTCCTGACTCCAGGGCTGGTGCTCTATTCACTGTGCCATCTAGCCTCCCTAAGATCATCTCTTTTGAAGGGGGGGAAAGTTCAGCAAATCAATGTGTTGAAAACTTGACATTCTACACAGTGCTCCATACTGCAAAGGAGATGTCTTCTCCTATCTCTTCACTGGGGCCAATCTTGGTCATTATAATTTCAAAAATTAATTTTCTTTTATTCTACTGTTGTACTTTCATTTACATTCTTGCAGTCATTGTATAAAAAGTTTTCCTGCTTCTGCTTATTTCACTTTGTCCTGCCAGGTTTTTCTGATTTTTTCCCTTTGGTCATTTCTTACAGTGTAGTAGTAATATTCTAATACACTGACATACCAATAATTTGTTCACCTATTACCAACTGATGGGTACCCACTGATTCCAGGTTTAATGCTACAACAAAAAAGGGCTGCTAGAAAGATTGTGACACATACAGGTCTTTTCTCTCTTAGGGGGAGGAGGGGAAGTATAGACCTTATAGTGGTACCACTGGGTCAAAGGGTATATATAGTTTAGTGACTTTTGGGATATGGTTCCAACTTGCTTTCCATAATGACTAAATAGCTGGGTCAGTTCTCAGTTTCTTCAACACGGTATTAGCATGCCCATCATTCCAGAGCTCCTTTATCTTTGTCAATCAGATTCTGGGTATAAGGCAGAACCTCAGAGTTGTTTTAGTTTGCATTTCTCAGTGATTTGGAGTATTTTCTCCATATGGCTGTTGATAGTACACTAATATTCCATTACATTCAGGTATCATTGTTTTAAAAAAAATCTATTACCAATTTTTTTCTAGGTTTTTTTTGTTTTTGCTACTACAAAGAGACTATAAATATTTTGGTGTATGTGAGGACTTTTTGTCATTAACGTTCCTGGAGTATATGCCTCGTAGTGAAAACTCTGGGTCAAAGGGTACACATACTTTAATCACCCTTTCTGCATGAGCCCAAACTTTTCCAGAATGTCCCAATTCATAGCTCCACCAACAAGACATTTAGTGTGCCCATCTTTGTACCCTTGACTATTCTAGGGGACTATTTTTAACTGGACCTCAACATGGAAAAGCCAGAGTTGTTCAGTTTCCTTTTAATAACACTCTAGGCTCAACTATTTAGAAATAAGGACAATAAGTTGAAGTCATAGGGAAGAAGTTTTGGGTATCACATAATGAAAAACCTTCTAACAATTAAACACCTATCAAGCACCTACCTATGGGTAAGGCACAGTACTAAGTATCAGGGCTACAAAGATGAAAACAGCAAACAGTCCCTAAGAATTAAATAACAATTCTTAATGATCAGAACTGTCCCAAAGTGGAACAAGCTACTTCAGACGTATTAAATTAGTCAAGCTTGGAGGTCTTTCATTGAAGCTGGAAGATGATTTGTTGAACATGTTGTAGAGGGACTCCTGCTCAGGTACAGGTTGGTTTAGATGACCTCTGTGGTCCCTGCTAATTTTCTTTTATGGGCATCAGTAATTTTTCCCTTTCTGCTACTCTAGATCACTTCCCATGCTTTTTCTTTTGGTACTTTCTCTTAAATTCTGCCTGCCTTTCCATTACCAAGATCCTTAGCTAGGCTCTAGTCACCTCTTGTTTATATGGTGATTTTCTTCCTGATTTCTCCATGAGCTTCTCTCCCTATAAGTAATTTTTGTATTATTTAAACAGGCTTTTGTTTGGATACTTCTTCAGTATTTCCAATCCTCTCCTCAAACTACATGTGGCTTTCCCACCACTGGACAAAGTCCCTGGACCCCTGAAATCAAGTTCTGAGATGCCCACTCATTTTGTTCTATTTGACCTCCTCTCTTCCCCAAACACAAACTTACTACTCTAATGAGGTAAAACTATTACTTGCCTGCAAACATCAATGTCTAGTTTCTCATCTTGGAACTCATATTCAGGTTCCAATCCTTTAATAAAATGTTAGTTAAAAATCCAATGAACTACAATAGTTTAGAGAGAATATACAAACTCATATTCCTAAACGAAACATTTTAAAGTACCTACTGTGTTAACTATATAAAAAACACATGGTTTTTTACCTCAAAACTTAGTAGAGGATAAGATATCTCACTCACATACACACGTTACAAAAGCAGAATTTCAAAATATGTTAGAAAGACAAAAACAAAGGGCTCTTGGATGTAAAAAAAAAAAAAGTGAGAAGATACTTGCAACCTGAGGGAAAGGATATTAAGGTAGTGATAGAATATACTGGAGGAGGCTTTATGAAACTGATAACTGGGCATTAGAGGATGAGGCTTTAACTTCCTTTTCCTGCTAAAATATCTTCCTAATCTTCATTTATTTGAACATTATGAATTTTCAAGTCCAGCAAGTCCCATTGCCTCTGGGAGGTCTGACCACACTCCTCTCCAACATCCTCTGCAGTTTCTGGTATTGCTTTTTGGGAGTAGCATATAAAAGGCAGCACAGTAAAGTGGAATGGACACTTCATTTTGAGTCAGAGGACTGGAGCGCTCAAATTCTAGGTCTGCCCCCTAAAAGCTGTGTGACCCTGGTTTAGTTTACATAGCCTTTCTGAACATTAGGTTTGTCTGTTTTCATTTATAAAATGAGGAAGTATAACTCAAGGGTCCTATGGTATCTTTCAGCTTTAAATACTATCCCATCTTAATGTGTGGTCAGCTAAGTGGTTCAGTGGATAGAATGCTGGGCCTGAAGTCAGAAAACTCATATTCCTGAATTCAAATCTGGCCCTAGTCAAGTCACTTAACACCATCTCAGTTTCGTCATCTGTAAAATGAGCTGGAGAAGAAAATGGCAAACCACTTCAGTATCTCCACCAAGAAAACTCTATTGGGGTTGGGAAGAGCTGACTCTGAACTTGACTGAAAAACAAATCATCTTAATGTATATATTCTCTCTTTAAACTAGGGTTCTTCCTGAGATCTTCTCACCTTAGCTTCCTTTATCTTCACAGACCTAGGATCCCACCTTATAATAAACTTTTTACTGAATGTCGGTTAATATTCCTCCTATTACTCTACTGATAAGAGCTAATGGGACATAACAGACTAGGAGTTAGGGAATATGGACTCAAATCCCTGTGTAAGTGCTATGTATTAACCTCTCTTAGTCTTAGGCTACTCAAAGGTTATTTAATAAGTGGATTACAATGTGCTTCAAGAAAGGGAGTTCCCAGCCCAAACAAAACAAAGGTTCTTTTAGTGTAGGCCTAAGCTTGATCAATATAGATCCTCCATTCTCTTCTCTTTCTCAAGCCAGGTCCCTTAGGGGTGGCTGAACACTGAAATGCACACTCTGATGTGGGAATGGAGTACTATGGAGAAGAGACTGCTTGGATATGTTCAAATTTTAAAGCCAGAAACTGAAGACTCCCAAAGATGGAGCAATCAAGAGGGAAGGATGATATCTGTATCATATTCCACTTTGCCTAAGTACATGCTGGGCTCAAGAGGAAAATGCCCTTTGCTCTGTAGCCCCACCCAGCTGGCTGAACCTATTTTGGGTGGGAATGAGAGAAAAGCTTCTCCAGGATATTTGATGAAGTTTGAAGACTGGAACACTAATTTAGAGGGACCAATTAGTAGGCCAAATGTTTATTCTATAGCAGTGAGGGGTCATGAATCAAAATAAATTATCTTCAATAGTGATTCTTTTTACATATTTGAGAGTAAACTGTTCAGTCTGGTTAGCAATTTAAGAGGTTGGGGGGTGGGAGAGAGGAGAAGGAAGAGGGCCAATGAAAAATGTAAAAGATAAGCAACTAGGTATTTAAAAGCAGTATACTATTGCTGAAAACACACTGACTTGTGTAACCTAGGATGTAGTCAGAGCTCCTGTCACTGACAGGTTAGAGTACCCTAGTTAAGTCCCTTTGTTTCTTTGAGCCTCAGTTTTCTAATGCATTAAAGGAGGATGCTGGACTAGATGAGCCAAGTTCCCTTTCAGCTCTGATGTTTTTCCTATCTCTTCTCTCTTGTGGTCTCCCCATCCCCCCCAGCATCAACTGCATTCTATTTGATTTATGTTTCCTCTCTGCCAAGACATTCTCCATCGGGGATCCATCTATGGCGGCCTGCCCTTCAGAAGAACACGACCACTCAGGAGGACTGGATGTTTCACCAGATTGCTAGCAGCAGGCTAGTGCAGAGGAGACAAATGGAAGGCAAAGCCTCTTCTCTTCTCTGTTATTCCAAAAGAACTAATATAAAGTGCCAACAATGCAGGATGGTGGCTCCAATACCTGATGGCAAAAGATGGTACTGGGAGATATACAGGAATACTGCCTCTTATTCAGAGCTCAGATAAAAATGTTTTTTTAGTTTTAGAAAAACAGGTACCCTGAGTGTCACATGACCCTATGATTTAAAGTTGGAAAGGGCCTTAGAGATCTAGTTCAATCTCCACCCACCCTTTTAAGAGTTTTGATGTCTTCGTAAAATTCTCAGTCATTTCCATATACAATCCCCCAGGCATCACTTAGTGAGCCTTTCCTTTTAACGAAGAAAAAGTATTAAGCAAAATCAACCTCAGCAATCATAGCTGAGTGCATGTGTAACATTCTACCGTGGTAGTCCTCATCAGGGAAAGGGGAAGGCACATATCTTCTCCATTGGTAATAACATTTAGCCTTTCTGTGTACATAGAATGAGCAAGCTTAGCTTCATGGAAGAAATGAGGTATATGCACCCCCCCCCCTTTTTTTGGCAGGGCTGGGTAAAGGACTATGGATATGGAACACTACATACACTGTCATTGTGTTGATGTGCTTTGTTAGTTCTACTAAACTGCTTCTCCCCCCTCCTTTATTTTTTGATACCACTCTGTAGAGAATGGAATGAGAAAGGATATATTTGACATGAAGATAATAAAAAAGTAAGACAGCAGTAAAATTTAAAAAAAAAAAACCAATGTATGGTGTTCAGTTTCATTTTAGTCCGACCCCTCATTCACCAGCTAAAGATTACACAGGGAGTAAGTGGCAGAAGCAGGATTCAAACCCTGATTCCAAACAGAGCTCTCCCCCCTACTATACCATGCTGTATTCCTTGCCCATTTTCACTGTCTCCCTAGGAGATTTCTACTGGCTTTGTCTCTTCAAAATCCATCTCAAGCTTAATGCCGTGGGGCAAAATTCTCAGCCCACTGCAACCTTCTTTGATGCCTCAGCTGAAAAGGCAGATTCATTTCACTTCATCTTTGGGAATAGTAGCTAGCTCTAGACTGGATTGGTCTAAGATTTCTGGGACAAAACCCTTTTCTTCAGTTTCTAAATAAGAGGTGGCCTTTCTCCATGCCAAGCCCTCTACATCTACACTTGATCCCATCACTCTTCCCATCTTCTCTGGCAGAATACATCCTCAATAATCACTTCCTATGTAATCTTCAATCCTTGCTGGATCCTTCCATCCTACTAACTATATCTCTTCAGCAGGTGCCTCCATTCACTCTCTCCTCTTAATTTCTTACAATCTGGCTTCCAATTTTATCATTCCAGCAAAACTCTTCTCTCCAAAGTTACTAATGACCTCTTAGTTGCCATACTCAGAGGCCTTTTCTCAGTTCTCATTCTCCTTGACTTCTCTGCAGCCTGATACTGATGATTACACTCTCTTCTCCCTGGGTTTTCAGGACACCTCTTCTCTCCTGGTTCATCCCCTACCTAATTAACTGCTCCTCCTCCATCTCCGTTGCTAGATCCTCTTCCAGAGCATTCCTACTGTCAGTATCCCAGAGTTCTATCCTATCTATTCTCTATACTACTTCCCGTGGTGACCTTGTTAGCTCCCATGGATTTACTTCTTATCTCTATGATGATGATTTTCAAATCTATCTATTCTACCCCAAATTCCAATCTTGAATCTCCAAACTGTTTTTTCAAATATTTTAAACTGGATATCAAGTAGGCATCTTAAACTCCATTAAGTCCAAAATGGAATTCATTATCTTTTCCCTTAAGTTCTACCTCCTCCCTATTACTGTAGAGGGCTCTACCATCCTCCCAATTCCTCAGGCTCATAACCTAGGAGTGATCCTCCTCTGACACTGCTACCACTAGTGCAGGTCTTCATCACCTCATGCCTGAATTATTACAATAAACAGCCTGATGGTGGGTCTTCCTGCCTCAACTCTTGTCCCCACTCCAATCCATCTTCTAGTCAGCTACTGAAATGCAGGTCTGACTATGTCACCCCACTACTCAATAAACTCCACTGGCTCCCTATTGACTTCAGGATCAAATAAAAAATGCTGTTTGGCATTCAAAGTACTTTATAACCTAGCCTCCTACCATTATATCCTAGCCCAAACCTCTATTTCCAGCCTCATCAGATCCAACTCCCCCTCTCGCATGCTGTGATCTGGCCTTCTCTGCCCTTATAACCTGTCACTCTATCTCCACTGCATGGCCATCCATCACCCGTGCCTGGAATTCACTCCTTCCTAACATGTGACTATGCAGCTCAAGTGCCATCTTCTGTATGAAGCCTTTCCTGACCTCCCCTGCAACTGCTCACACTAGAGCCCCCACTCAACTATCTTGTGTTTATTTCTTTCATTTGTTTTTATTCATTCTACATGTATGCTTTATATATTTCTATATGTACTTGTCTCCTCCATTAGAATTTAAGCTCTTTCATTTTTCATACTTGTTTTCCCAGCCCACAGCACAATGCCTGGCACATAGGAGACACTTAAAAATGCTTGATGCTGACCAATGTTAAAACAAGGTTGTGTAGGTTGCAGGGAGAAGAGAAGAATTTTTTTTTGAACTAGAAGCATAATTCTTAGTATAGACCAGAGACTCTATCTTCCCAGAGATGATGGGGTAGGGATCCCTTCAAAGGTAGCAAAAACAGATGCACTGGGGGAAGATAACTCCACAGATCTGAAGGCTCTGGTGCTAAGGAGCTGAACATTTTCCCAAGTACTATATAGATAGCCTTGTCTAAACCAAATTCAAATTTACCAACAATATGGAGGGGTGGGTGGGTTTGGCCTTTGTGGGGGGAGGGCAATTGGGGTTAAGTGACTTGCCCAAGGTCACATGGCTTGTTTTTGTGTTAAGTGTCTGAGGTCGCATTTGAACTCAGGTCCTCCTGATTCCAGGGCTAGTGGTCTATTCACTGCACCACCTAGCAGCCCCACACCAATATGTTTTAATTCAGTCTAGTAGTCTCTCTTTAATGTAAGCCCACCTTCAAATTTACCTTGCTCTTTCATCAATTCAAGGCTTTTTAAAAAAAATATGCACTACTTTCAAATTCTGCCAGCCTAAGACTGAGTAAGGGAAATACGATGATAAAGTCCCTATAATTTTCCTATAATTTGAAAGTGCTCAAATTCTGAATCAAATCATCCTTAAAGTAGTGAACTAAACAAAATTCTGTCCCTTGCATAAGGGGGAGAGACGGGGAAGACCTTATGAGGAAAAGCTTTCTACAATACAACCAGCGTGTGTTTGAAAATTAGGAAAGTATGGGAAAAATTATGGAAAACAGAAGACAAACTTAAGAAAAAGAAGGCTCAGTGAGTCTTTTCAGTTTAAATGACCAATCTGTTTCAGGCCAGCTAGGTTACAGCATACCAAACTAAAATTTATGAGAGCAAACACTATGTTCAAAGACCTATTCTGCTTTCCTTCCATTGTCAATCAATTACTTCCTTCTTCCACGTCCACTCAAAGCCAATCTCCCATCTTAAAGATTACACTGGTACACTCAGTTTAGAGAATGAGGGGACATGGGGACACAGACACACACATTTTTCTCACTGACCAAAGATAAGAAGTTCTAGACTCTGTTTAATACCATCCATTCTCCACTTTAAAAGTTTGTGAGAAAAAAGTATTCATGATTTATCTTTTTATCTCTATCGTACTAGCTGGGCTCTAAAGACTAGGTAGTTGGGAAACTAAGAGTTAGAACCCTAGCAACATTATTCAAGGACAGCTGTTAGAGGTTTTTTCTTTACCTTTACATTTCTAGTTGCCTAAGAGGATATGATGTGTGGTATAGACAGTGTGAAAAATTAACAAAAGTAAATAGTATCTAAAAGAAGAGTCGAACAAGACCAAAGGAACAAGAAAGGTTCTTGATTTTGAAGAGACTATAGCAAGTGATCAGTTTTGACAACTTCTTTAAAAAGTGATGTGGCAAAATTCTGACACCCCCACCCCCCTTTTCCTCAAGAGCTGGTGAAGGAGAACAACTACTACTGTGCCCACTCTGGAGGCAGGTGGCAGTTCTCATATAGTGTAGGCAACCAACCCACATACTACTGAAAATAGGTTTGTGAGGCTAGAGGTTGCCAACCCCTGGACCAAAGGTGGAAAAGGAAGATCTGAGGCCTACATATAAACATTTGCAGAAGGCCAATACCCCGATTTCATCTCACTGTAGGGCAGTGCCAGGAGGATCTGAACAAGGTAAGCCCATAGAACACAAAGGTCCTTAAAGTTTAATTCTTAAAATATTTGTTTTTAAACAAGACATACATACACTTTCCATGCATATCAGGCCCAAAGCCTGCCTCACTCAAAAGACTCACCTAACTCTGTTGGCTTCAGCAATTCATCCAAGATATTAAAGAAGGGTAGTTTCACCAGGCGGACTTCTGGCTTGACAACTTTAGAAGGTAATCGTCCAAGTCCATTTAGGTATTTCCCATATAGCACAGGATAGTCAATGTTGGGAGTAGAAATAGAAGTCCTGGGGACAGTGCTTCCCCGGTCATAGGAAGAATGTATGGAGAGCGGGTCCAAAGGCCGGTGAGGCTGTACAGGGTCAGAGCTCTTCTTGGCATATCGAGTCTCATAGAGTTCCTTAATTTTCTTGAAGACTTCAGGGCTGCAGTCAAACTGGACAAGCTGTAGTGCCCTGGTGACAAGTTCATGTTTAAGTCCACTCTTACTTCGGCCAACAAAACCAAGAAGCATCTGGAGATCGGAGACTCTAAAACTCATCACCATGTTCTAAAGAAGAGCAACCATGGGGGAGGGGAAAAGTCTTAAAATTGGAAACAACCAGTGAAACCTAAAAACATTCCTGTAATCTGATAGGCCAGGTTTCAAAGCGTTGAAGTGAAAAGCACCCTAAATGCAACACCTACTCTTCTGAATTCATCAGACACCCTCATCTAGTCTTGTCTTCACCCTCCACTTGTGACAGAAAGTTGCTTAGAAAGCAGATATCTTTCCATCCTTTGTCCTACTATTCCCTTACTCCAGTCACTAAACCACAGCCATACCTTTGCCCAGGCCATCCTCTCTACCCTGAGGTACATCCCCTATTTGTTCTCCTATCTATCTCCCATGCTCCACATCAAGAACTCTATCTTCCACTAAATTGTCCCTGACTCCCTCCCCATCCAGTGATCTCCTCTTTTCTCCTCTCCTCTCTTCTCTCTCTCTCCCCCTCTCCTTCCCACACACCTACTCTGAACTTATAGCATTTAGTCTCTCTGTCTCTGAATAACAGTTGTCTTTGTGTTTAACCATCTTGTATCCCCAGATACATCTTACATTTATGTAATCTCCACCATACCAGAATCATAGTAGATACTTAATGAATATTGTTCACTAGACCACAGTAGCTGCCTTCTGAAAAGAGCTGCAGCTATGAACAATGCACACACAATTCTGTGATGGTCCAATGTATTTATCTGGCATCATCATTCAAAGAGGAAAAAGCACACAAAATCAGATCAGTAGATTGTAACAATTTATGTTGCCATAGAAGCACCTTCCAGTTTTTGGTAAAATGTGGTTAAGAAGAATTATTAAATTATTAAATGCTGATAGTCAAAGACTGTACATGCTCTGTAATATTCAACATTAGTCATGGGGAATGAAATGTGAAAGAAATTTGGAGGAGAATTGAAAACACATGGAAGAGGGGTCAAGGAAGTGGGAATTCAGCTAGACAAGCACAAGAACTCAAGAGAAACATATTTTTTTACTAGTACTTTACTATTCTGAGTCAATTTTGGTTTGCTGAGAACATAGACAATGATGCTTATGTACAGTCAACTCCAAAAGAATATTTATTTCCAATTTCTGATTATTTAAATAGACAAGCACAAGCCTGCATTAATAACAGTTCTACATCTAGTTTAATAAACAGCTTTGTAGTATAATAGAAAGAAGATTGGACCAGGAGCCAAAGAGACTAGAATTACAATCTAGGCTGAGTGGAGAACCTGCAGCCTCAAGGCCACACGTGGCCCTCCTTGGGTACAGTTTTTTGACTGAGTCCAAGTTTTATAGAACAAATCCTTTTATTAAGGGGATTTATTCTGGGAAGTTTGGATTTAGTCAAAGGGCCACACTTGAGGATCTGGAGGGCCACATGTAGCCTCGAGGCCCCAGGTTCCCCACCCCTGGCAGATGGTACTATATAGTATCAATACCAATACAAAAAGATTTGTTTAAGATATTGCCTAGAGCTCTTCAGTTTCAAAGAGTTATATGGTGGAAAATACTTTGTAAATCTTAAATGTACTAGGTTAAGTGAAGTTTTGGGGAATGTGAAACTAAAAAGGAGCAATTTAAAATAAGTTTTGTGTTCTAGTTCTCTATGAGGGATCCTAACCTGTAGGCAAACTTTTTTTTTTTTACATTTTGAGATAATATCAAATAATAAAATAATTTATCTGGTTTCTTTTGTAATCTTAATGTGTTTTACTTTATACATTTAAAAACACTGTTCTAAGAACAATTCTAAACATTATCCTAAGGGCTCATAGGTTTCACCAGAATGCCAAAAGGGCTCATGACACAAAAAGGTTAAAAGTCCCTGTTCTAAACTGTCAACTCTGGTCCAGTTACCTGAAATCCTGTATCCCTCAAATGGGTAGGACATTTATGGACAAGCAGAACTTACCACTAGCAATAAGGACCCTGTGGTTGTCTGTGGAGGTAGCTACAAAGAAATACTCAAAATACTGAGATATTCAATACTCAAAAGACATACTTAAGTATGTCACTAACTCACATCTGAATATGGAGAACATAACGTCAGTAATACCAGATAGATGGATAATGGAACAGAAGGTTTTAACCTCTCTATGCCTTCCCCAAACTGCTTGTAGGCAAGAACAGAAACAGACTCTTGAAACAGACCCAGGTTCTTAAGAGGGAAAGGGCTATGTCATGTTGAAGACAGAGTAATAAGAAATGGAGACTGGCCCTTTGCTTATTGGGTATAAAAAAAGGATTCCAAATTAAACTGTATGAACTGCAAGCCTTAAAGAATAACATAAGCAGAAACTATAATTGATATTGTCCAGATACTCTCAAAACAGCCTATCAACCTAGACCAAGATAAAAGAGCTCCAATGATGATCCTAGAACATCTTAAATCTCCCTTGCTCAAGAAGCCTCAGTGGCTCTCCTTGCCTCTAACATAACTGTTTGACATTTAAAGATCTGGACCATCTAGTTCCAATGTACCTTTTCATACATTTCATATCATCCCCCTATATGTACTATACATTCCAGTCAAAGTGGCCTTTTTTCAGTTTCCTGAACAACATTCTGTCCCATTAGTGCCCCTTCTCCATGTCTAGAACATTCCCCTCCTCACCTTCCTCTCCTGAAATTCCTAGGTCCACTAAAGGCCCATCGGAGGAATTTCCTGATTTCTCCAAGTAATTTGGTATCTATTTACTTATCCCTGTCCTTATTTATTTCTCAGTAGAATAGAAACTCTTAAGAGCAGATTTCTAGATCCCCATTGCCTAATAAATATTATCAGTCAATTAATCAAGGATTTATCAAACATCTACAATGTGCCAGGCAATGAACCAGGGGATACAAAATGCCAGTTGGTGCCCTCATGAAGCTTAAATTGTAATGGGGAAACAACATGTACACATATAGGGGCATACAAGGTATCTGGGAAAGAAGAGAGAGTAGACTAATGTTGGAACTGAGTCTTAAAGAAAGCAGTAGTTGAGGAATAAGTATGTTCCAGGTATGGAGACCCCCAGGCATATAGTAGAAGGTGCGTAATAAATACTTCTAGAACTGAGGTGTTGATTATTACATTTTTTTTTACTCAATAGCTATTACTACAACTCAGTCTTCCTCCAGACATAGGGGAGATGGGGAAAGAAAGTGAGGAGAGAAAAATGACAAAAAACAAAAAACAAACGCCTACAAAGGGAAAAAACCCACCCCCATCCCCGTTATAAATCATTTCTGGCTCTGGCTAGTCCACATTAAAAGCATCAGAAAACTCTGCAAGGTGTCATTGCACTACAGGTAAGTAGCCTAAATTCCCTCCCTTGTCAGAAGTTTATCTTCCTGGATTTACAGTATTCCTCCCACAGCCTGAATTTCAGCCTCCACTGGTCCAATAGCAAGCCAAGACTCACACTGGCCAACAGAACTTAAAAAGCATTCTCTTCTAGGCTTTTTTTTTGGGGGGGGGAGGGAGAAAGGGAGTTTAATGTAACCCCAAATCCTCTTTGGAGATTATGACACCACTTTTTTGTGCTCCATATAGGAAAAACTTAGAAGTCTCATCCAGATCTGTAAAAATATTCCATACAATAAACATCAAATAATTATAAGCTAGGAGAGTAACAGTGTAGTGAATAGGGAGGTAACTTTGAAATAGGGAGAGTTGGGTCCAACCAAGTTCCCCAGGCAAACTCTCTTAAATATTTAAGACAGCTTTGTTAAATTCAAATTAAGTGTATCCCAGGAGGCCACAAAATGACTTGAAAAACCACTAATTAACATTACCTATGTTGTACTGTATTTTTATTAATTTTGTTAAACATTTCCCAATTACATTTTAGTCTGGTAAGGAACGTGCTTTTTTAGTTTAGTGCTTTGATTGACACCTTTGCTAAGTTATAGATAGGGCAGTTCTGCTTTGGTTTTCACAAACCTGAAGGTACCCAGGGGCCAAAAAAGGTAGTAGATAGTAGACCATCGCTCAAAAACTAAAGGAGATATAAACATAAATTAAAAAGCTCCCCCCTCCCCCAAGAGTTTACAATCTAGGAGAAAATAAGAGAAGTTTAGTACACATTATCTGGCTGTGATGGGAAGGAGAAATGGAGTGGGGGGAGTGGAAGGAGTCAGAAGCATAAGCTCCCAAACTTCACAGTGAACATTAAAATTTATCAAACAACCCCAATCTTCCCCATCAACTCTCAGTTACTGGAGTACACCAGGAGTGAGGATGCCCTAGGGACAGAAGAAAGGTAAGGTAACCTTCCCCCCCACCTTCAGAGCAACTGGTTCCAAGAAATAGTCCAAGAAATGGTAAGTATCCTGTCCGAGAAAAGTACTATGAGGAAGAAGTCAGCCCAGGAAATGGGGGAAACTGTCTAGGAGAGAAGAACAAGCCCCCCAAATAGGATGCAACCTGTTTCAAGAAAGGATCAGAATTGAGGGGAGAAGACTAAGAAATGGGATGCAACCAGTCCCAGGAGACTGAGGGGTGAGGAATGAGAGTTGTATGACCCCCCAAGTGGAAGGCAATCTCCCAGGAAAAAGGGGGGGGGTGTCAGAAAATAGTAGGGGATGTAAAATCTTGGACATGGGAAAACACCTGTCCCAAGAGGGCAGTTGGGGGTGTTTGGGTGACTAGGGAAGGAAGAAGCAGGTGTCCGGTCGGAGGTTGAGCCGGGTGGGGGGGGGGCAGCAGTTGGGGGGGCGAGTGGGGGAGGGGCAGGAGCTTCCAGCCCCGGAGGGGGAGGGGTTCCTGTTCGGGGCGGGGGAGGGGCGAACTGGGGTCAGGGCGGGGGTAGGGCCCGGCAATTGCGGGGGGAGGGGATGGCCCCAGCCCCCAGAAAGGTAAGAAGCCAGCCCAGGGAAGCGGCGAGCCGGCCGCGGCGGAGGAGGGGGCGTCAGCGGTCGCGGCGTCCCGGGCTCCAGGACGGCAGGACGGCCTAGGCAGGCCACCGCCCCGGCGCCCAGAGTCGGGGGGCGGAGGAGGCTCAGGAAGAGTCTAAAACCAAGTCCCGGCCGCCCCAGCACCCTCCCGACCAGCCTCCCTTTCGAGCCTGCCTCCGGGCAGCCCCGCGTCCCGCCCCCGCCCCCCCCAAGCCTCTCGCTCACTTACTTTGGCCTCCACCAGCTCCGCCGCCATCTTGGCCACCAGCGTCCCCCGCGCCGGGAGCCCCAGCCGTCACGTCACGTGACTGCCCGCCGCTCGCGGTCGCGGTAACCAATCAGCACCCGCCGCCCCGGCCCCCCTACGCCAGCCTTAGCTCTTTCTTCCTTGGGCCGCGCTGGCGTCTAGAACTCCGCCCCTTCCCCCAGCCAATCACCTCAGCCAGAGTCCTTTCCGGGCCCCGCCCACCCGCCCTCCTCCGGTCCCCGACTGGGTTTCTTAAAGGAGCACCAGAGCCAGCGAGGTGGGGTACCTAGCCGGAGCCCGATGAGGGAGGGAGGGGGCGGGTGGCTGGGGTACGGCAAGGGAACAATGTATCTCGGGCCGTCCTGAGCCAGCGAGGCCGAAAAGGTGCCAGGGTTCGGCTCGGTGCGTGCAGCACCGCACTGCAGCCGAGCCCCGACCGGCTGCATTCGAGGTGGGCGGGGGAGCGTTGCTCAGGGGAGGAGAGCAGCTCCTGAGGCGGGGCGGAACGGGGCGGTATCTATAACGCCGGGCGGCCGCCCGCCTCTGCCGCCCCGAGCTACCGATCCATACAGCCTAGCAAGAAGCCGGGGAACGGGGAGGAAGCCCGGGAGACTGCGGCCCGAGGCGTCTGGGCCGTTCGTGGCCTTTGTTGTCACTTAGTGGGAGATGCCACTGAGTGCCCTGAGGTTGTTTGGCTCCGCGTAAACCCACGAGGGAATGGGGGAGGAGGGAAAGAGGGAGGGAGCAGAGGAAGGGGCGGGGGAAGGCCGGGGAAGCGGCCGACGGGAGGGAGGGCTCAGCCCGGCGGAGGGAGCGCTTCCTTGGAGACTCACCCTTTAACTTAGTCCTAGGAAACAGGAGGAGGAGCTGGAAGAGGAGGAGGAGGAGGAGGTGGTGGAGGGGCGGGGCCGTGGGAAGGAAGAGCCTTTTGTTCCGCCGGCCCCGCTGGGACGCCGGGTAAGGGGCGTCTGAGCCTGTTCACCTCCGACCACGCTCCACTCCCGACTCACTTTCCCGGGCCCGCTCCCACCCGCCGGGAGCTTGCAGAAAGCCGAGTGCATCCGGTCCTGAGGAGCCCGTCTGCTCTCCTTGTTAGCCAAGGGGCAACAGTCCTTCCACAGTCTAGCCCCAAAGTGCAGTCAGAAAGCAGAGGCGTTTTTAAAAGTATATCTAATAAGTGGTTGGCTCTGGATGAAAACCTCTTCCAGGTTCTGACCTCACCTTACAGGTGGGGAAGCTAACTCTAGGCAACAAGCATTTATTAAGCGACTACTGTGTACCGGGAACAGTGCCAAGCACTGGGGAAACAAAGAAAGGCAAAATAACATCAATTTATTTTTTAAAGTCTTTGACCCGAAGGTGCTTATCGGGGGAGACAACTTGCAATCGCCTCTGTACTGACAAGTATAGACTATAAATTGAGAGTGATCTCAGAGAGAAGGGGCATCAGGAAAGGCTTCTTACAGAAGGTGAAATTTTAGCTGAAGGAAGCCAGGGAAAGTAGACAGAGGAGGGAGAAATTTCCAGGGATGAGGGAAAGCTAGTACAAATAAATGCAAAGCTAAGTCCGAAAATCAGTCAGCTGGTATTTGGTACCTGGTACCTTCCTTCTCCAAGAGGATGGTGACATCAGGGAGTGATGACATGACTTGCAGTTGACTTGGATTTGAGTGAGAGAGGGCTGTGCAAAGTCACCAGCCTCACTGTCTCCTCCAGAGCCATCTGGGTCCAGTGGCCTGGTATTCATCAGGATGACTGGAGATGACCCAGGATTTAATGGGAGACCCTGGCCCTTTTAGGCTAAGGCCTTTTCAGGTTCTCACATTGAACACCCATTCAGTGAAAACTCTTGAAGTGGAGTGGCTAAGTGGTCCAGTGAATAGAGCACCTGCCTTGGAGACAGGAGGACCTAATTTCCAATCTGGCCGCAGACACTTAACACTCACTAGCCCTGTGACCCTGGACAAGTCATTAACTCCAATTGCCCTGCCTTCCCCCCTCCAAAAAGCAAAAAAGAAAAACCGAACTCTTGAAGTATTGTGAGAGGAAGAGTAATAAGGCAAGAAAGGAGGTTTATAAGACCAAGGTCACATAGTATCAGAATTCAGCCAATCCCCTTATGCTGCTATCATTTAACATGTGTATATATACCCTATAATAATAGCTAGCATTTAGATAGTATCTTAAGGTTCTGCTTTATAAATATTGCCTGATTTGCTCCTCAATATAACCCTGGGAAGTAGGTGTTTTATTACCCCCATTTTACAGATGAGGAAACTGAGGCAAATAGGTTAGATGACTTGCCTGGGGTCATGCAGCTAGTATCTGGAAGCAGAATTTGAATTCAGCTCTTCCTGTCTCTAGGTCTGTCACTCTTATCTACTGCCACCTAGTAGCTTGTGTTTTGTTTTGTTTTTGAATTTTATCTCCCCACCTAAATAAGTTTCTTGAGGATAGGGACCATGTATGTAACTGCCACAAATTTGGGGCAGTGCCCGAAAAAGTATATAGCAACCAGAAAGTACATACAAAATCAAATCCAGCTCCCTTAATTTATAGCTGGAGAAACTGAGGCATTGGAGGGAAAATGATTCATTCCAGGTCACCCAGCCATATTTTACCATCTGATATAACTGAGACCTATGTGGATTATCTCCGCCCGTTAGAATATGAGCTTGAAAGCAAGGACTTTTTGCTTCATTCATTCATTCACTTATTCATTCTCATTTACTTGTACTATGTCAGTGGCTAGAAACAAGCCTAGCAACCAGTTGGCAGGAATAATTAGGTAAAATAGGAAGCTTTTCAGATTAATACCAGCTTCTTTTACCCCATCACTACAGCCACATTCCAGGTGAAGGTTTAGGCTTTGCTGCTGCTCCCATAAGCAATAGCCTTACCTGCAGCAGCCTTGAGGCTGCTTTCCTCCCTCCGTCTTCCAAATGAATTTATTTTAGCATGTTAATATGCTTTTGTGGAATTGGGACAACCTATGTTCAAATCCTGACTTTTACAATGAAAGTGATAATAGCTAAAATTTATATAGCACTCCTTTACAAATATTCCATTTGTTGGACTTTTGAGGGAGGTAGGTGTTCTTATTACCCCTATTTTACATGTGGAGAAACTGAGGCACATAGAGTTAAGTGACTTACTCAGATTCACACTGCTAATAAATTTCTGAAGTCAGGTTTGAATTCAGGTCTAGTGAGTGATTCTAGACCCAGTGCTCTGTCTACTGTACCAGCTAGTTTCATGCTATGAATGTTACTTAACCTTTCTTAGCTTCTTTCCTCATCTGTAATATAAAGTTAATAATACCTATAATGTTCACAAGATTGTTGTGAAATTGAAAAGTGATAATATAAAGTTCATTGTGAAATTTAAGATGCCATATACATGTTATTTTTATTTATTTTGTTTATTATTCTGCTCAGTTTTTTCTTCATTCCAATTTTGTTATCCAATGTATTATATAATACATTCTAATATGGATAATTTTTGTTGGGGTTTTTATGCCACTTGCCCTGGATGCCAAAATGGCTAGTTGTCACCCTGACTATATACACATTGACTACAACTAATTTCTATAAATACAGTAAAGCCAAAGGTAATAGAACTTCCAGTGGACTTGAAAGAGGGCACAGAATGAATGATTGTGTATTAATTTGTTTAGGTTTACTTTGTTAAAACTAGAAGTTTTATGTAGGTTTGATTCCTTATTTTGTTGTTTATTTTAAAAATTCAATAGCATAGCAGTTAAAGAATAAAAGAAAATAGTTCTCAAAAGAAGAATTATAAGTGATTAACAACAATGTAATTAACAAGATTACTCCTAATCACTAATAATACAATTGAGAATAAAAATGACATATATTCCAAATTGACAAAAAATGGAAATATGTATGTTGGAAGGACTGTGGGAAGAAAAGCATACTAATACACTATTGATGATTGTGAATTGTTCTGACCCATTTGGAATAATACTAAAAAGAAGGGGCCATACTCTGACCCAGAGGTCCCATTGCTAGTCATATATCCCCAGGAAACTAAAGAAAGGAAGAGAGGTCCCATAAAGCCCCAAATATTCATAACAGCACTTTTGCAGTAACAAAGAATTGGAAATAAAGTTGATGCTTATTAATTAGTTAAAGCAAATTGTGGTACATGAATGTAATGGGATATTTCACCAAAAGAAGCAACAAATATGAAGAATTCAGAGAAGTATGAAAAGACTCATATAAACTGATACAGTAGGGGGAAAAAAGTATGCATAATGACTACAACTGTACAAACGGAAAGAACAAACGAGGGAAACCAAATGCTACATCCTTAAGAATTTTGCCTCTTGAGAAGTTTCAAAACAAAACAAAACACATATCTTCCTCTTTCCCTTTGGAAGAGGTGGGGTCCTAGGGATATAGAGTGGCCTTCTAGGTCCTTAAATGTGGCCTTTTGACTGAATCCAAATTTTACAGACCAAATCCTTTTATTTTTATTAATATATTTTGTTCATCTTTTATATTTTTATTTTTTTAAATGAACATATTTAAAACACCAAAGAATAAAATACTTCAACTGTATAATCCTCCCAGATTTATTGGCACAATTAGAATATTAGTAAGTTATAAAGGCTAAATTGATGCCTGCTATACTCATTATTTAGTCCCTGCCCAGTGACTGGCACCACTACCACACCTGGCTGGTTGGCAAGAGTTTATGGGGGTCAAGTGTGTCAGTCTGTTATCACCTTTTGACAGAAATGGTGCACTATGTTTCTGTTTGAAGTGGAATTTGTGAATAGTTCCACAACTCGGCAGTATTTTTTAATTCTGTCTACTTAATAGTCCATGTCAGAGATAAAGAGAATGCTAAAGGAAGAAAACAGATTTTTAAATGAGGATTGCAATATTATCCTGTTTCTGCCAAAGAGAAGATGATTTGCTTGCTTTGTGATACTGCAATATCAACATTAAGGAAATTCGATGCTCATCAGCATTATAAGGACCACAAATATTTTGAATTAGAGGGAGACCAAAAGTTTGTATGTAGAAATTAAAAGATCAAAAGCAAAAACAATTCTTTCAAGCAGCAGTAAGACCTGGAAATAATGTCACTGAAGCAATTTATAAAGTAGCTTATAGACTCGGGAAAAAGGGAAGCCATTCAGTTACGTAGAAATAGTGAAAATGCATTGTTGAAGTTGTAGGATGCTTAGACCCCAAGAATGTTTCAAAGTACAAACTGTCTCTTTCAAGGAGAACCATAACTGACTGGCAGCATGAATTAGCCTTCAACTTAACAGAACAACTTCATGCAGTACTTTGAAAGGAAAATATATATTACTTAATTGCTTTGGATGAATCAACTGACACTCCTGACAGTACAGATTTTATACTTCATTCTGGTCATAACAAGATTTTCTTTGCTATGAAGAGTTACTAACTTTGGGCACTCTTGCAAACAGATGTAAACATTTGCAAACAGAACACAGGAAATAGATATCTTCAACAACTTTCAAGATAAATGTTAAATTGGACTGAATTTGATAAATTTAGCGAGTATATGAACATTCAGTGCACTTCCATGTCAGGAAAACATGAAGGATTTATTGCCCAGAAAAAAAAAAGTTAACAGATCCAGATACTTTTATTTCTTTTTGTTGTATTTTGCATCAGCAAAATTTCTTGTTAAAGCTACTATTTTAAGTGACACTTTGCAACAAGTTCTAAGTATTGTTAAATATATTTGTGCAAATGCAACATGGAATTGTCAGTTTCATAACATGCTAAAGTTAGATGATGAGGTATTCAGTGTAGATTTGCTTTATCATTCAAAAGCTGCTGACTATTGCTGGGACAGGTGTTAGTCAAAATTTTATCTAGGCAAGAACAGATAGTTAAATTTTATGAACAGAATCAGCAATGTGAATTATTGAAAGAAGATTTCTATAGGAATTCTGCATTTCTGTGTGATATGTCAAATCAAAACAACTTGAATATTTCTTTGCAAGGTAAAATTAAGTCTAGATGTGAGATGTGGCAAAAAAAAAAAAATATCCAAGCATTAAAAAAAAAAAAGCCATCTTTTTAAACAACACTTCTTCAAAAGGAAATTTCAGAGTTAGGAAAGGTCATTGATGGACAGGGTAATAAATTTGAATCATTTGAAGAATACTCAGCTGTTATAGACCTGTTAATTGGAGATTACAATGAAAGGTTCACTGACTTTGAGAATCAAGGCATAACTCAAATTAGCATTTCAGCCTCACCTAGTTGATATCACCAAAGCACCTAAAGAAATAGATGGAATTGACTGAGCTCTCAGTAAATGACATTTTAAAGTCATTGTTTGATGCTAAGAAAAATCCAACTGAAATATGGAAAAATGCAGTAGAATACCCACGCCTTTGGAAACATGTCCAAAAAATGTTTTCTTGCTTTTCAACCATTTATTGTTTTGGTCTCCATTCTCCTACCCAACCAAATCAAAATGCCCTTAAAGTCACAAATGACTGATATCCAGCTAGAGAATCAAATGAAGCTGCAGACCTCCATGCTGCAACCAAATATTCAGATGTTTTCCAACAAAAAACTGATACAACAAAGTCATTTAAAAGTTCGTTTTAAAATTAACAAATAGTTTTAATTTTTAAAATTAAGTACATAGCAGTTAGATTTTTTTTTACAGAATAATATACATTTTTAAATATATCTAATTGAAGTTTCTTAAATGCAGTCTTATTTGATTACAGCTAAATATTAAAGCAGCCTTCTAATATGAAAAGGTTTCCCACCTCTGGGTTATAAAATACACATACTACTAATATGTTTTGGCTTTTGCTGGACTGCTTTTTCCCCCTCCTTTTTAAGTCTATATTACAAAGGATGGCTTATTGGCTAGGAAAGGCAGGAGGAATATATTTGCCAATTAAGGTGATATAAAACAAAAATTATTAATAAAAATAAGATCAAACAATTTAAGTTTAAAAATAATGACCCACTGTATCCCAAAGAGATCATAAAGGGAAAAGGACCCACATGTACAAAAATATGTATAGCAGCTCTTTTTGTGGTGGCCAAGAATTGGAAATTGAGGGGATGCCCATCAATTGGAGAATGGCTGGACAAATTGTAGTATATGAATGTAATGGGATACCATTGTGCTATAAGAAATGATGAGCAGGCAGGTTTTAGAAAAACCTGGAAAGTCTTACATAAACTGATGTTGAGTGAAATGAGCAGAACCAGAACATTGTCCATTGTAATAGCAACATTGTTCGATGATCAACTATGAAAGAGTGAGCTCTTCTCAGCAATACAGTGATCCAAGACAATTCCAAAAGACTTGTGATGGAAAATGCTATCCACATACAGAGAAAAAAACTATGGAGCCTGAATGCAGATCGAAGAATGCTCTTTTCACTTTTTTGTGTTTTTTCTTTCTTGTGCTTTTTCCATTTTGTTCAGATTCCTTTTTCACAACATGACTAATATGGAAATATGTTTAACATGATCGTATGTGTATAACCTGTAGCAGATTACTTTAGAGAGAAAAATTTGGAATTCAAAATCTTACAGAAATGAATGTTGAAAACTATCTTTACATGTAATTGAGAAAAAATAAAATACTATTAAGTGCAAAAAGATCATGGCACAAATTCAGGGTGGGAGAGATATGGTGGAGGGAAGGGAACAAGCATTTATATAGTGCTAACTGTGTGCTAGCTACAATGCTGGAGGGGCTGTGGGAAGAGAGTCATGTTAATACTAGGTAGTGAAGCTATGAACTGATCCAACTATTCTGGAAAACAACATTAAATAATGTTCCAGGCAATTTGGAATAGTGACTAAACAGTTCATATCTTTTGACCCAGAAATATCACTATTGGAACGATATGCCACTGAGATCAAAGATAGAGGAAAAGTCTAAAATATGACAAAATGTTGTAATAGTAATGGAATTTAAAGATCCCCTGTATTGGCTCAGTTGAGTGTTAAAACCCAGAGCTTGTGAATCCCGCTTGTGGGATGGACTTGTTGACCTGAAAAGAGAGGGCTAAACTGGGAGAAGCTGGTGACTAGGATTTAGAGAGGCACAAGAAGAGGAAGAGAGGCAGAAGAATTTTTTGGAATTATGGAGGCAGAGAGACAGAGAGAATTGCTGAGGGCCAGTTTGAGCTGCTCAGGACTTTTGAGAGTTGCCACCCAGAGCTGCCATGGACGGACTGAGGAGACATGGCTGTGATGCTGGTACTTTGTCTGTTTTGATGTTGGTGAAGGTCAGTGCTGTTGTTGCAGAGGTCCTGGAACCTTGCTATTGGTTCAGAAGCCCTGAAGAAGGATTTTCTCGTATGTTTGTTTACAGAAATCCTGGAAGAGGGTCTTGCTGATGTTTTCAGGGGTCCTAGGAATGTTTTGCAGACAGAGAATGAATTAATGAGGACACTGGCAATGTATTTTGTGGCCTTGTTAAGCTTTTTGATAAATGCATTTCCAGGAAGATGAATCTTCCTGATTCTAGGCTCCACACTATCAGCTGTGCTAACTAGCTGCACCTCCGCCCCCCCATCCTCAATACAAATGACAAAATAATCTTCCTGAAGACTAGGTATGACCATGTCATCCCATTGCTAGAAAAGCTTGAGGATAAAATAAAAACTCTTCAGCCTGTCATTTAAAACCCTCTGTACTCTGCCTCTAGCCCCCACACCCTCATTTCCCAGTAGTTCCCTTCACAATACACCCCAGTTAGAATGACCTTTGTCATTCACAATCTATGCCATTCTGTTTTATGTCTTCAGACCTTTGCACAGGCTTGTTCTCCTCCCCACCCCCCAAGGTTCTCCCTCCTCATTTCCACTTCTTGTACTCTTTAGCTTCCTTCAAGATTTAGCTCAAATGCTACTTCCTGCATGAGACCTCTCCTGATCCCCCTAATTGTTACTCCCCTGCACCTATACCCTCAAATTACTTTGTATTTATTTATCTGTGTACAGTCATATTCTTCCCACCCTAGAATGTCCTCCCTGTTGAATATCCACCCTTTAAAGTTAAACTCCAATATCACCTCCTCCATGAAGTTATACAACTCACCCTCCAACCAGCAGCATTGCTTGGTTTGAACTCCAAAGAATGTCATGTTCCCATGCTGGGTACTCACTGGTGGCTCCTGCCTCTCACTTTTCAGTTCCTTTTGTGTGCTGTTTTTCCCCATTAGACTGTAAGCAGGGACTATCTTCTTTTTCTTGTCTCTTATAATTATTTTCCCTGCCCCCAGTAGGTCCTCTCTCTTTGGTACCCTTCTTTTCCACCTGCTCCAGAGAAGACTATAAGTTATCCAAGGTCTCAACTTGTAAGTCATGTGGAGGAGCATATTTCTACATTCCTGTTGATAAATCCCTGACCTCCCAGTTCTATAACTTCCCACACTCCCATGAACTCCATCTTTACCCCACCTCAGACATACATAAGGATAGTCCATACCCTTGATCTTACATCACTCATAACTGTTCCAACTTTGTCGTCCAGAACTCTGAGACTCCTCTCTGATGACAGACTCCTTTTTGTTAATTTCTCAAGTTGTCTTGCACCTCCTAAATTTTTGTTCTCACCATGCCCTGTAGGTCTTCTACAGTTCCCTGTTCTCTCAATATATCACCCTTACTCTGGTCTTCCTTTTTTTTTTTCATAGTCTTGACTTTGTGTGTATAACTAGTTCATATTTATATAGAACTTTAAGCAGTAGTGTGCTGCTAAATGTTAACAATCAGACCTCAAAAAAATATGCACAACATACTTTTAAACAATCTACATCATTAACATTTTCTCCATCACTTTCTTTAATCTAGACAATCAACAAAATAATAAATCAAACTGATTTGTAGCCTTCACTGCTACTGAAGTTTAACCTCTCACAATGAAAATTTAACAATAAGTTCCCATGAGCCCATATAAGTTGCTTCCAGCACATCCCTGGCTTTAAGATTTACAAAGCACTTTACATATGTAATGGATGTCTGGCACCTGTGCAGGGTGGCCAAGGTGGTATCTTCACAGGGAGAACCTGGGAAGCCTGCTTCTAGGAGAATATTGATGTATAAAGGAAGTACATTAGAGAGACAGATTGTGGAGTATGTATAGAGTCTGACTCAGACTACTGGTTCTAACCAGCTAGCCATATGGAGAAGAGGAGGCTTTTGATTGGAGGCAGAGGCATTCAAAAAGACCTGTTCAACCAGGTTCAGCACCTGTGTCTTTGCCTGAGTATTCTTGGTATTTTTGGTATTTGCCTGAGTATTCTGCGACTGGTGAAGAGAGTGGAACCTATAGCCTTGTGAATTTAGGAGCATCTAGGTGGCACAGTGGATAGGGAGAGTACTGGGTCTGGAGTTAGGAAGCAGGAGTTTAAATTTGGCCTCACACTTGGGAATAACAATGTCCCCATCCCACCAGACCTATTCCCAGCCCAGCCCTTAGAGCCATCACTGAGGGGAGAAATCATTGTGGAGAAGAGGCCCATTCAAGGGCCACCAATAGGCAGATAGGTACAAGGACCCTGAGAATGGCAGCACCCCCAGACCACCAGCTCAGCCCTTACAGCCATCATGCAGGGAAGCAAGTACTGTGGAGGAGGGGAAGGCATCCTCACCAACTGCCAACCATCTGCTACACAAAGGGAAGGCATGCCAACCAAGCTGAAGTAATAGGGTGCCCTGAGGAAAAAGGGAATGGGGAAGAGAATAAGGATTTATTAAATACTTACTATGTGCCAGGCATTGTACTAAGCACTTTAGAAATGTTATCTCATTTGAGATAACAAGACACAGCAAGTGCCAGGCTTCCAACTTGACCACAATCTCTGCTCAGATCAGAATAAGCCCAGCATCCTGAGCCTAAGAGTCTTGGGAATAACATTGCTTCCAGCCCAGTGTCCTGGGAATCAACCCCTGTGGAGATATAGCCTGGCAACTGCTCCTGTAGGTACTGTAGTCATTGCTAGAGAGGAGACCCAGAAAACTCTCCACTGAAGACTTTGGCACAGTTGAATGGTTCAACATCAGAAACATTAAAATTTTTCTTGTGGAATTGGCATCAAAGAAGAGGCAGTGCTTTGCAAATAGTCAACCCTTAATAAATGCTTCATTCATTCATCTATTAAGTGCTTACTAGTACCAGGCATTCATGCTAAGACTGGAAATACAAATACAGCTGCAAAAAAGGTAGTTCCTATCCTCAAGGAGTTTACATTCTATCAGGGGCAGATAAAACAAAAAAGAAAAAGAAAAGTTTGGGATAGGGTGGGGAGGAGGTACTCTTAGGGTAAGGGGTGGAGTTGTAAAACAGAAAGTCCAGAGAACTAGGTGGAATCCATCAACCAAAGCAAAGTGTTAATGAGCTATAAACAATTCCTCTGTCATTTTGAAAAGTTTGAAAGTCCTTTGAGATGTTGGATAAGGACCTTCCCAGGCTTGGAGGCCCAACATTTTTGGTAGATGTCACCTTGAAAACCACTTGTTTAAGGATTATATAAAAATTCAAAATGGCCATATATTTAGAGCTGGAAGGTATTAAACAGTATCTAGTCCAACCCCTTCATTTGATAGATGAGGCCCAGATAGGTTAAGGGGTTTGCATATAGGGATGTTAAGGTCTTAAAGGTAGGAAATAGCAGGACTAGGATTTTAACTCAGGTTTTTGGACTCCAAAGTTAGCACTCTCTCCTTTGCTCCAAGCTGCCTCATGTCTGTCCAGCCTTCTTCCACTTCTGGAGTGGATAATGATGGACTGGCAGAAGGGAATAGACTATCAAAAACATTAATCTCACTGTTTGTGCTTTACAGGGGAGATCTTTGCCACTGACCGATGAATTGATTCCATCATGGAGAAATGGTCCTTCCCATCCCATCTCATCCAGCCATCCCAGCAGAGCCCCCAGGCCATCTTGCCTTCTGCCTGCCAAGTAGCTAAATACTTCCCATCTCCCCATATCACCTCTTGCTCTGGGAACAGGAATCAAATCAATATTTCCACTGCTTCAGGAAAGGGCATGTCAGCTGACTGCCTCTATATGAATCTATCATTTCCATGACTTCTCAGATTTCTTTGGGACTCTATGACTCACCATGTCTGTGATGCTCTAATCAAGAATCAACTCATGTTGATTTTACCTCCAAAATATTTTCTATATCCCTTCCCCTCTCTTGCCAGTTCCCTAGTACATGCCCTTGTTATGACCTGCTTGGACTGTTGCCCTCTCCTTCTCTATGGGGTTCATGCCAATTCTTGAATTAATTATGCACATTCCCACCTCTGTACCTTTGCTCAAGCTATTCCCTATACCTATAATGCTCTCTGACACTTCTCTCACCTGATGAGGCAACTAAAGCTTAGAAAACTTAAGGAAAGTCTGACCTCATAGGTATCATTGAGACTCCTTGGGATGAGGCATATGACTGAAAGGGGAGATATCTATCTATATATTTATCTATCTGCCTCTAAAGTATATACACACATACACAATTATATGTATGTATGTGTGTGTATGTGTGATGGAGTAGACACATGACTAAAATGGGAGATCTATCTATCTACCTACTAAGTATGTGGGTAAGTAGATAGAGCTCTCCTTTTGGTCATAATATTTACACACACATTTTTAAGGTATATGTATTGTGTGTAAATATATACATATATACACATATATGTATATAATATATATACATACATGTTCTTTAAGGTATATAAGTATATGTATAAATATATATAAATATAAGTGTATGATGTGTATTATATACAGATCTTATTCAAAAGGATCAAGATGGGCAATGGAAGTGGTCACAGTAGGAAGATATATTAAGAGAGAGGACCAGAGCACACAAGCTACATATATATTATCTCAGTTGAGCCTCACGACAATCTTCACAAGGTAGAAGGTACTATCATCTATATTTTATGGGTGAGGAAACTCAGTCTCAGAAGGAGTAAGTGATTTACCCAGATATATTAAGAAAATGCTGATATTTCTCAATTCATAAGCTCTTTTGAACTCCCTTTTCACTCTTCTTCAGAGGCGTACAGATGATCATAGCCTTAATATTATCCATAACTCATCCACCACTACTCAGAACTCTGATATTCCTTTCTCTGATGACAACCTCCTACCCTTCAGTTTTTCCTTTTGCCTCCCCCCTCCTAACCCTATTCTTTTTCCTCATCATGACAGTCTCCACCTGTCCCTTTTCTCCTTGTGCTTCTGAACCAGGGTAGAAATTGTATGTTTAAAGAGAGAAGCATACAGTTCTGAGAAACTATAGATAAACCTCGGCAACTAATCTGATTTGGAGGGATAAGGTAGAGGGAAGAGGCAAGGGTAACTTCAAGGTGGTAAATCTGTGTGACTAGAATGATAGTGATGGGCAGAGATGGAGACATTTGGAAGAGAAAATAATGATGATTTCTGTTTTGAATATGTTGGATTTGAAATGGCTACAGGAAATATAGGTGAGGATGTCCAGTAGGCAGACAGTAAAACTGAATTGCTCAGGAGAGAGATTGGGGTCTGTATATATAGGAAAGGTCGTCCTCAGAATATTTTTATAAAGATAAAAAAGAAGGTATGCTTTTTATAGTTACTGATCTCTTGTATACTTTTTGTTGGTATGATAACATCACCTGGTGTTCTTTTTAGTAGTTTTTTGGTAGTTCTTTTGGTAGTTCTCAGAGTAGGTCTGCTAGTCACTCTATGTGGGAGAGGCACAGAAGATTGATGATGAACTGAGATTGAATAAGAAGAAGATAGTGAACTGGATTGCATTTGAGAAATCACATAGTACTTTTCAAAAATCCTATGCTGTTCCCTGATAGGAAAGTTCATCTTTTTAACACCTCCAAATGATGTCATATGGCCCTGAATGACTGGACACCACAAGCTCTGAAGAATTAAAGTCATGAGCAACTTCAAAGGATGATAGAGAACCCTTGTGTTTATAAGCAGGCTGCATTTTATTACCAAAGATTATTTGCTCATAAGAATTTGGACCCACAAAATGTGAAAAGTCTAGGGGTAGGCCTCTAGATTTTTGGGTAGATCTTTGTAAAGAGTCTATGGAAAGGGGCGCGGCTAGGTGGCTCATTGAGTAGAGCGTCGGCCCTGGAGTCAGAAGGACCTGAGTTCGGATTTGACCTAAGACACTTAAAGCACACACAAACAAAAACCTAGCCGTGTGACCTTGGGCAAGTTACTTAACCCCAATTGCCCTCCAAAAAGCAAAAAAAAAAAAAAAGAGTCTATGGAAAGACACAGACATGAATCCCAAAGGATGAAAAAGCATAAGTGGGTTTCTGTCTACAGTGAAGGAGGCAATGCCTAGATGGAGCTGTTGATAAACTCGCTGAAGTATTGTGTGTGGTACAACTATTTTATAGGGCACCATGGAGGAGGGTTACTAGCAAACAAACCTGCTGATCTATCCAAAAGTCTGCTATTTCAGTAAATACTTTTGCTGTGAGCCTGGCTTTCTGCCTGACCAGAGTAAAGGTCAACATATTGGTGGGGAATCATGAGTTATAGTCTGGATATATAGTATGGATCCACAGAATATCATGAACCTGGGAAAGTTATCTCCTAGGAGAACCAAATTATGAGACAGAATTGGAGAGGTTATAACACATGTATATGTAATTCATCATCATCATAATGATGGCTAAAATTTATATAGTATAGTCCAGGCACTGTATTAAGTACTTTACAATTATTATTTCATTTGATCAAGGGGTAGCTAGGTGGCACAGTGAATGGAACACTGGCCCTGGAGTCAGGAGGACCTGAGTTCAAATTCAGCCTCAGACACTTAACACAAAAACTAGCCGTGTAACCTTGGGCAAGTCACTTAACCCCAATTGCCCTACCTTCTCCCCTCCAAAAAGAAAAAAAAAAGAATCATTTGAGCATCACAACCACCCTAGGAGATAGGTGCTATTATAATTCTCATTTTACAGATGAGGAAATTGAGACAAATAGAAGTTAAATGACTTGTCCAGGGCACATGGATAGTAAGTATCTGAGGCTGGATTTGAACTCAGGTCTCCCTGACTCTAGGCCCAGCACTCTATCCACTATGTCACCTAACTGTCCCCAATATCTATAAACCCCATCTAATCCAATTCAATAAACATTTATTAAAGACCTACTAAATGCCAGCCCATTTCTGAGTGTTAGGAATACAATTAATTTTCCAAGAAAGAAATCCAAACTATCAAAAGCCATATTTAAAAATGTTCCAAAAAAAAAAAGTTCCAAATTACTAATAATTGGAGAAATGAAAATTAAAACAACTCAGAGTTTCCATTGCACGCCCATCAGATTGGCAAAGTTGACAAAAGGGGAAAACGACAAATGCTGGAAGTGCTGGGTCCCCTAATGCACTCTTAGTAAAGCTGTGAATTGGTCTAGCCATTCTGGAAAACAATGTGGAATTCTACCACAAAAGTTTCTCAACCGTGAATAGCCTTTGATCTGGTGATACCAATATTAGCCCTATGCCCCAAAGAGATCAAAGAAAGAGGGAAAGGACTCATTCATACAAAAGTATAGACACTCTTTTTGTGGTGTCAAAGAACTGGAAACTAAAGGGATAGCCATCAACTGACCAATGGCTGAACAAATTATGGTATATGCATATGATGATTAAGGGGATGGTTTCAGAGAAACCTGTGAAGGCTTGTATGAATTGTCGCAAAATGAAATGAGCGGAATCAAGAGAAAAATTTATCCAATAACAATACTGTAAAAATAAACAACTTTGAAAGATTTAAGAACACTGATTGACTTAATGACGAACCACGGTTCTATTGAATTAATAAAACATGTTACCCACAACTTGAAGAAGAGGTGACAGACTCCAGGTGTAGATGGAGACATACTTTTTTGGGACATGGCTGATATGGAAATTTATTTTGCTTAAGTATGCATATTTGTTACAATTGTTGTCTACTCTCTTCTCTCTCTCTCTGTTTTTTTCTCTCTCTGTTTCTCTCTCTGTCTTCCTCTCTCTCCCTCTTATCTTTCTCTGTCTCTGTCTGTCTGTCTCTCTCTCTCTTTCTCTCTCTCCCTCCTTCTCTCTCTCTCTCTTTCTCTAAAGTGGTAGGGACAGAAAATAGATTTTTATTATTTGACAAAAAACATTAAAAAAAACCCCAAATCTTGCCTCAATACTTAAAACCTAGGTGACAGGGCAAGTTTCTGAACTTTTTCTGAATCTCACATCTCATCTCTAAAGTAAGGATGATAAGGGGGATAAGAGTGACAATACCTGCACTGTCTATCTGACAAGGCTCTTTGGGAGGATCAAATGAGATAATAGATGTAAAGTTATATGAATACCATTTTGTCTTCATTTTGTATCTTGTCTAGGGCTTACCCCTGTCTTCTATAGAACAGGTGTTTGATGCCTGTTGAATTGAATCAAAGAGAAAGGGAATGTGGAGTAGTGGCTTAGAGCATTGGCCTTGAAATCATGTTGACGTAGGTTAAACACCCACTGTTGACATATATTGGCTATGTTTCACTGGGCCAGTCATCAAACCTCTTAATGCCCTGGGTAACTCTTTAAGTTGCAGAGATGATGATGATGAAAATGGGTGGAGAAGTTTCTCCCAGAGAAATCACCAGTCTAGTCTCTATTCCTTACAATTACAACATGCTTTACCGTAGGGACTGTCTTTTGCTTTTCTTTGTATCCCTAGCCCAAAGAAATATAAATTTTGATCTGATATCTTGGGGTTTGTGGGCTGGATTTTTTTTCTTTAGGACTATGCCTTAAACCCACATCACTCTAGCTTTCATTGATTGGCCGATAGGTCCCAGACCAAGCCCCACTTGTTCATTATTGGCTCCAGTAATGGGCTGTTAGCTGACTGACTGATTTGACCGACCTGAGTTTTCAAAGCCCAACTTCTTGGAAAAATCCGTCAAATCTAATTATCTCCACCAAACTCTCCTCTGTTCAATCTGACCTCCAAATTCTCCAAGTTTACAGATGATCTCTCAGTTGCTAAAGTGGATGATCTTCCCCCATTGCTTATCCTGCTAGACCAGAGGTGGGGAATCTACAGTCTCAAGGGCATATGTGGCCCTCTAGGTCCTCAGGTGAAGCTTTTCGACTGAGTCCAAGTTTTATAGAATGAATTCTTCTATTAAGGGTATTTGTTCTGTGCAGTTTGGATTCAGTCCAAGGGCCATACTTGAAGACCTTGAGGCTGCAGGTTCCCCACTCCTATTCTAGACCTTACAGAAGCATTTGCCTTGCTTGGTGACCTCACCCCTCCCCTCTCCTCCCTAGGTTTTTATAACACAGCTCTCTTGGCTCTTCTCCTACTTGTCTGTTCCTTTTGAGGCAGTTAGAGGCATCAGCCCTGGAATCAGGAGGACCTGACACTTACATGCCATGTGTCCCTAGGCAAGTCACTTAATCCCGATTGTCTCAAAAAAAAAAAAAAAAGGAGGTAGCTGGACAATGGAAAATGGATAGCACAGTGGATAGAGAGCTGGGCCCAGAGTCAGGATAGACCTGAGTTTAAGTCTAGACTCAGACATTTACCAGTTGTGTGGCCCTGAGCAAGTCACTAAACCTCAGTTTCCTCAATTGTAAAATGGGAATAATGTTTGCGTCTAACTCTTTCTTCCTTCTGCCTCCTTTGCCTCTTGAAATTCTGTCCTGGGCCCTCTTGGTTTCTATTTCTACATGTGTTCAATGACCGTTTCTAAGGACATGACCTTGCTGTTTCTACCTTCACAGTATATCTGGTACACATCCCCTTCTCTCCAATTACACAGCCTGCTAGAACCCTAATTTGGGCCCTCATCACCTTTCATGTGGATTATTATAACAGCCATCTATCTGGTTTTCCTCCCTCAGATCTCTCCCCATACCAGTCCTTCCTCCACTCAACTACAAAGGTGCCTTTTCTAAAGAACAGCTATGATTACATCACCTACTTCTGCCCCATGAGCTCCAAAGGTTCCCTATAACCTCCAGGATCAAATGTAGACACCTTTGTTTGGTATTTAAAGCTCTTTGTAACCTGTGTCCTTCCAACCTGTCTAGTCTTCTTATGTTCTCTCATTTACACATTCTACAATTCAACCACACTGGCCTACTTGCAGCTCCTCAGACAGAACATTCCATTTCCTAGCTCTGAGCTTTTTCACTGGCTGTCCCCATGCATGTCTGGAATGCTATGTCCCCTCACCTCTACCTCTTGGTTTCCTCGGCTTTCTTCAAGACTCAGCTCAAGTCTTACCTTCTGAATGAAGACTGATACCTTCCCCTCTTAGACGACCTTTATCTGTGTCTTGTGTGTACTTAACCGTTTACATGTTGCCTTCTCTATTAGAATGGATGTTTCCGGAGAGCAGAGACTGTTTTGGGCCTTTCTTTGTATGCTCAGTGCTTACCATAGTATCTGGTACATATTTTTCAGTTGTTTTAGTTGAGTCCAACCCTTCATGACCCCATTTGGAGTTTTCTTGGTAAAGATATTAGAGTGGTTGGCTATTTCCTTCTCCAGTTCATTTTATAGATGAGGAAACTGAGGCAAACAGACTTATCCAGGGTCAGACAGCTAGTAAGTGTTTGAAGCCAGATTTGAACTCAGGAAGATGTCTTCCTGACTCCAGGCCTGGCACTCTATCCACTGCACCACCTAGCTACCCATCCTGGCACATAGTAAGCATTTTATAAATGTTTGCTGATAGATTGAGTGACTGACTGATTGTATATGGCTCTTCTGAGCTCAATCCTGATTTACCATCTGCCTGTTAGACATGCAGCTAGATTTCTCATAGGCATCTGTTGGGAGCCAAAGAGGCCTGAACCAGGACTTCAGATAATTACCTTGATATCAATGGATCTGAATATCAAAGACCTCTTCAAGATTCGACTTTTCACTAAGTCAGCTCTGGAGTTCTTTTGATATGGGTTACACTTTAAAGGATGGTATTTGAGTTCTGAGGCCAACAGGCTCTGCCCCAAGACATATCTGATTCTGCACTCTGGTATCTTTGGGTGGCCAGCTCTAAACGTTATGTCTTTTGAGGATTGTGCTTCAGCTTTGAAGTCTGCTCTCAATTGTTTCCGTTTATGACTGCGGCTACATTAGCAGGTACCTGAAGCCTAGATCAAAGGTCTTACCCTAAGACTTTAGTCTCCTAGATAAATCCTTATCAAATTATCTATTCCATGCTACTTCCAGGATACAACAGACTAAGATAATGATATGAATACTTGAGATCCCTTCCATCCCTTCCTTTGTCTCATTGCTCTATAAAAACCTTGTCCTGAAAATCAATAAATGGAGTTCATCATTCTTCCTTGAACTACCCACATGGCCTGGTCATTTCTTATTCACATCTCTGGATCATGCTAAGTGCTGGACACTGAGCAGCCCATGGCAGGCATCTTAAACTCAACATGTCTAAAATGGAACTTGTTATTTTTCCCTAATAAATCTACCTTGCTTTCAAACTTCTTTATTTCTCTGAAGGGCACCATCATCCTTCTAGTTGCCCAAGTTCTCAATCTTCAATGCTTCCCTGACCCTCACCTCTTGTACCCTGTTACTTGTCAAGTCTTATTGATTCTACTTCCACAATATCCCATTCTCTCCACTCACATTACTACCACACAATAGCCTCCTAAAATTGGTCTCCCCGTGTCTGTTTCCTCTATTCAAACACAGATGCCAAAATAATCTTTCTAAAGTACAAGTCAGACCATGTCCCCTATTCAAGAACTTTCAGTGGTTCTCTTTTATTTTGCAGATAAAACACAAAATCCTTAGAGTGGCCCTTCACAGTATGAGTCCAACATACCTTTCTAGACTTATATAACTCTCTTTCATGTAGTCTACATTCCATGGTTGACTTGCTATTCTATTTCCCTGGCTTCTTGCCTTTACATAGGCTACCTTCCATCCCCAAAGTGTACTCCCCTCTTAACCTCGACCTTTTAGAATTTCTACATACCTTCAGTGCTCAGTTTGTGTGTCATTTCCCATAAAAGGCCTTTTCTGATTTCTCTAGCTAATAGCAATGGTCTCTCCTTCCCCAAGGGAATATCTATATAACTATACCTATATCTATATCTATATTTATAACTGTATCTACATCTATATCTATATCCATATCCATGCCCATATCCATATTAGCATCCATATCCATATCTATATATCTATCCCTGTTTACATGTTGTATACCCCCAGGAGAATATAAGATAGGATCATTAAACCATTAACTCTTGGGAGCCATTTGTAATATCATGAAGTCACCTAAGATGGGTATAGAGCAAAAGGAAGGCCCAGGACAGAGCCTTGTGGATACTCATAGTTAGGGAGTAGTATATGAATGATGATGTGGAAAAAGAGACTGAGAAGGAATGGTCAGAAAGGTAATAGGAGAATCAAGGGAGAGCAGTGTCATGAAAATGCAAGGGAGAGAGAATATAGAGGAGGAGGGGGGTGTCAAATGTCAAATGCCGTAGAGAGGACAAAAAGGATGAGAACAGAGAATAACAATTAGAAAGTTGTCGGTAACTTGGAGAAAGCAGTTTCAGTTCAATGAAAGGGTCAGAAACCAGATTGTAAGATTTTGGGGGGGTGGAGTAGAGAAGTGAATAGGAGAGGAAATGGAAGCAAGGAGTATAGATGTTATTTCCTAGGCCTTGGGTTGTTGAAAGAGAAGAGTTATAGTAGGATAGCTTGTGGGGATAGCAAAGTCCTGCAATAGTTTGCAAAGACTTGGCATATTTGTAGGTGATAGGGGAGGAGAAAGACTAAAAGAAGTTAGAAAAAGGGTATGATGAGGGCAGGAAAATCTGGTGGAGGAGGTTGGAGGGATATAATCAAGAGCACAAGTATAGGGATTGGCCTTGGGAAAGAGAAAGAAGGAAATAAGCATTTATTAAGCACCTACTACGTGCCAGGTGCTTCACAAATAATACTTGAGTCCCCACAGCAACCTGAAAGGTAGGTTCTATTATTATCCCCATATTATAGTTGAGGAAACTGGGTCAGATAGAGGTTAAGTGACTTGTCTAGGATCACACAGCTAGTAAGTGTCTGAGGCCCCACTTGAATTCAGATCTCCTGGACTTGACCACCTAGCTGTCTCTACCAGGGGGTGGGGAACCTGCAGCCCCAAGGCCACAGGTGACCCTCTATGGGTCACATTTAAAGACCTAGAGGGTCACCTGTGGCCTCAGGGCTGCAGGTTCCCCACCTCTGCTCTAGGCACAACAGAAAGGTCATACCAGAAAAGGTGGAGAAAATCCAATGGCCTTACCCTTTTTGGTCTCAGCAGCTTGATTTTGCCCATTACCTTCTCCTTCTGGATACTGTTTCCTTCCTTAGGTTTGGGGACACTTTTCTTCTTCAGGCCTCCTACCTATCTTAGTTTCTTTGGTTGAATCCTCATTTCCTTCTATGAATAAATTGTTGATGTCCCCCAAGGCTCTGTGAGGGGCGGGGCAGTTCTCTTCCACCTTCTCTTTGGAAATCTCATTAACTCCTAATGGTTTAATTTACCATCTCTATACAGATGATGCCCAAATCTACAAATCTACTCTTATTTCCATCCCTAGCATGAGTTCTCTATTGCCAGCTACCTGTTAGTAGATATCTCTTCTGCCTGGTACAATGGACTTCTTCCTGGACTTGGAGTCAGAAGACCCAAGTGCAAATACAACACATTAGTCATTTATTAGCTGTGTGACCTTGGGCAACTCACTTAACCTCTTGGTCACAGTTTGTTCATCTATAAAATGGGGATAATAATAGCATCTACCCTCACAAAGTTGTTGTGAGGATGAAATGTGAAAAAAAAATTGTAATGTGCTTTGAAAACCTTAAAGAGCTGCCTAAAAGAGCTGCCTAAAAGATAGCTATTGTTATTATATCCTGTAGACATCTCAACCTCAACATATACAAAATAGGACTCATTGCTTCCCTCCTCTCTGCCCCCATTCTATCTGTCCTACAAATTTACCTTTTTCTATTTACCTGTTCAGGGTATTTCTATTCACCTAGCTCTGCAACCTTGGAGTTACTTCTGACTTCCCTCCATCATCACCCACATTCCACTGGTTACCTTGTCTCGTTGATCCAATCTCTGTAACACTTCTTGTATCATCTATCATCTGCTTCTTTCCACTTCCTCAAACACCACCCCAGTTCAGGCTTAAATAATCTCTCCCTTGGTTGCTTTTCTTGCTTCCAGTTTTTCTTCTTTCTAAAAGTTCTCCCATGATACTTCCAAAAATAAACTTTGCTAAAGCACAAGTCTGAACATGTCACCCCTTTTTCTCAAAAAAGTATGGATCCCTCCCTCCCTCATTGACTTTAGGATAGATACAAACTGCTTAGCCTGGAGTTTAAGGATCATTCCAGTCTGGCCCTAACCTACCTTATTTTAGACTCTTTCCATTAATAATAAGAGTTAGCATTAAATTAAAAGCAACCCTCCTAAGATTGGCAAAACCAACAAAAATGGAAAATGACAAATGCTGCAAGAGCTCTGGGTAAAGAGGTACACTAATACACTCTTGGTGGAGTTGTGAACTGCTCCTGCCATTCAGGAAAGTAATTTGGAACTCTGCCCCTAAAGTTGTTAAACTATACATACCTTTTGACCTAGGGATACTGCTACTAGGTCTATACCCAAAAGAGATCAAACAAAGAGGAAGGGAATCCATGTGTACAAAAATATTTGTAGCAGCTCTTTTTGTAGTGTTCAAAGAATCAGAAACTGAAGAGGTACCCGTTGACTGGGGAACAGCTGAACAAGTTGTGGTATATGCATGTGATGGAATACTATTGTGCTATAAGAAGTAAGAAGAGGTGGTTTCACTTAATGCTTACTAGCCATGTGACCTTAGGCAAGTCACTTAACCCCAATTCCCCTGCCCTCTCCCCTCCAAAAAGCCAAAATAAAAAAAGTTAAAACTAAATTTTCTTTGTGC
This sequence comes from Gymnobelideus leadbeateri, assembly GCA_011680675.1. Taxonomy (NCBI): domain Eukaryota; kingdom Metazoa; phylum Chordata; class Mammalia; order Diprotodontia; family Petauridae; genus Gymnobelideus; species Gymnobelideus leadbeateri. The sequence goes on along the minus strand of WOXC01007906.1, from coordinate 474,416 downwards.
TATACTTATTTGTACACATGTTCATAGGATCAATAGATTTTTAATTAGAAGGAATGATAGAGGCCTTAGAACCATATACCCTTGGAAAATATGAGGTCTTTGAAGGTAGGTACTGTTTGCGTGTATCTTCAAATTCATGGTGCCCAGCACAGTGCCTTGCATGTAGTTGGTGCTTAATAAATATGTATTGAATTGAATCTTCCATACTCCCATGGAGTCAATTATTACCTCTGTGCAGATCACTCACAAATGAACAGAAATAGCCCTAAATGCTTTCCTTAATTTCATTGTCAATTGCTTGCTGGGACACTCCTCCAAGAATTCTCAGTGGACATCTCAAATTCAATATATTCAGAATAGAACTCATTATCTCAAAGTTGGAAAGCACCTTAGACTCTGTTCTAGTCTACAAGCATATCCTTTCTAACATACTTAACAAGAGTCACAGATCCCTAACTAAAGAATTCCTGGAACGGGGCAACCAACCAGGTTGCCTAATCTCATTACTTCCTAAATGCTCCAAATTCACATGGTAGATACTTAATAAAGGTGTGTTGAATTGAATAACTTGGATCTCCAAAGAATGGTAATTAATAGATCAATACCAAATTATAGATTTGCTCCCTATTACCTCTAGGTTGGCATTCAAAACCCTTTATAACCTTCTCCCTCCGTTTCCCCAGTCTTCTTACACCTCACACACTCTCTGACACACACTCTTCAATACAGTGACTTGAACAGGACCCTCTATTTCTCCACTTTGGGCATTTTTTTCAGACTGTTCCTCCCCCCCCACCCCTGCCCCCAGCCTGACTGGAATGCTCTCCTTCCTCCCCTCCCCACCTCTTGGCTTTTCTGACTTCCTTCAAGTCTCTCAAGCAAGCTTTTCCCAACTCCTCTTAATTCTAATGCCTTCCCTCTGAGATTATTTGCAGTTTATATGATCTGTAGATCATACAGATTTGTTTGCATGTTGTCTCTGTAATGGAAATGCAAATTTAAAGATCTTCCCTGCCCCTAGCTTAAGTGCACCTGGAGCCTGTGGTGGGAGGCTTGTTTTTCAGGAAAGCCCACACCTTGATACTTTGTGATTGGGCTGTGGGTCCAGAAGGTTGTTACATTCTCTGAGCCAGGAGAAGGCTATATAAACCCTGAGGAGAGGCTTTGTTTCAGGGCTCACTTTGAGAAGTGTTGTGTGATTTGACCAGATGAGACTCTGGGAAGCTGTTGTTGAGAGCCCCCCAGCTTTGAAAACCCAGATGTTGATGCTTCCCTCTCTGGTAACTGTGATTTGGTATTGATATGTTTGGACAGTTTGGAAGCCTGTCTTTGATCTGTAAGTTCTGTAACTCTGAAGTTCGGGGTGCTGACCTTTCCCCCCTGAACTAGGTAATATATGTTTGTTTGATTAAAGTACATTTGTTAACCCATTTTGAGTTGCTTTCCTTTTTTTTTTTTTTGGAGGGCAATTGGGGTTAAGTAACTTGCCCAAGGTCACATGGCTAGGTTTTTGTGCATTAAGTATCTGAGGTCAGATCCAAACTCAGGTCCTTCTGACTCCAGGGCCAACGCTCTACTTACTGGGCCACCTAGCTGCCCCAGAGTTGCTTTCCTTTTGAAAAGCAGATCTAAGAACCTGTGTTGGCAGCCACTCTGGGGATGTCAGGGTGCTTGCTGATACAAATGGCGACGAGGATGGGATCTGCTGAGTAAAAGAAAAGTATGGGGGCTGGGATAATTGTTTGTTTCCCAGTTGTGGTAGCTGTGATTCTGTGGAGCCATGGAGCAGGAGAGAGGAACAGCTTGCATGCTGACTTCACTGAGCTGAGAGCAGGAATGGTGAGCTGCCTGCATGGAGACCTGTGGAGAAGCCTGGAGCTGCTGCCTTCTGCTGGAGGAGAAGGAACCCAGGAGTTTGGAGTTCAGCCACAGGACAAGATAAGGACTGTGTGGCAAAGCAGGGGCACTGAATGTGTTTCCTTGCTGCATCCCACAGTTTGGGACCGGGGGGGATGGACTTGTGACTATGGTGGGTGGGGTGAAGTGCCATGGACCCCAAGGACCACTTTGGATTTGTTGCCTAGTTCCCTCTTTGGATTTGGAAGCAGGGGCTGGAGCAGTGTTATGGGAAGGACACCGCCCCCCTCCCAAGAGTACTTGATGTATTTTGTGTTTAAGGCCCAGTGGCCACTTTGGTAACTTTAGATGTACCTTGAAAATATGACTTAAGAGATAGTTAGTGCTAATTGAAATGTAAATGGTCTATGCTATGGGCATACTTAGTAAGACTTTACTGAATAAGTGACTAATTGTACTTTGAGATATTGTTACAGATAAGAGACTAATTGAGTTAATCAAGACTTTGCCCCAAAAGTGGAAGACTTGTACTTTGAAAACTGATGTAACTGATTGAGTTAACTTAAGAGTGACTATTTCTTTATTTTACTGATAAGTGGACTGAGTTAACATTTGCCCCATGAGTGGAAGACTTGGACTATTGTATTTTGAGATTATATTGTGATTTTCTTATGTACCTGGAAAATGTGACCTAAGAGATATTTAGTGCTAATTCAAATGTAAATTGTGTATGCTATGGGCAAGAAAGATCTTGGGGCCGAATGTAATGGAAATGCAAATTTAAAGATCTTCCCTGCCCCTAGCTTAAGTGCATCAGGAGCCTGTGGTGGGAGGCTTGTTTTTCAGGAAAGCCCACACCTTGATACTTTGTGATTGGGCAGTGGGTCAAGAAGGTTGTTACATTCTCTGAGCCAGGAGAAGGCTATATAAACCCTGAGGAGAGGCTTTGCTTCAGGGCTCACTTTGAGAAGTGTTGTGTGATTTTACCAGATGAGACTCTGGGAAGCCGTTGTTGAGAGCCCCCCCCCTTTGAAAACCCAGATGTTGATGCTTCCCTCTCTGGTAACTGTGATTTGGTATTGATATAATGGTTGGACAGTTTGGAAGCCTGTCTGTTTGATCTGTAAGTTCTGTAACTCTGAAGTTCGGGGTGCTGACCTTTCCCCCTGAACTAGGTAATATATGTTTGTTTGATTAAAGTTTGTTAACCCATTTTGAGTTGCTTTCCTTTTGAAAAGCAGATCTAAGAACCTGTGTTGGCAGCCACTCTGGGGATGCTGATACAGTCTCCCTGGTAGACTGTGTAATTCTTGAAGGTGGAGACTGGTTTTTGTCTTTCTTTGTATACTCAATGCTTAGTACAGTGCCTGCCACATAGTAAGGCACTTAATAAATGCTTATTCACTAATTGACTGAAAGGGATCTTGGACACTTTCCAGTTCAACCTCCTATTAGGCTTAGAGAGGTCAAATACCTTACCAAGTTTCCATAAGCAGGAAGTGGTGGAGCCAGGATTTGAGTCCAGATTTTCTGGAAAGTTCTATTCCCTTTGTACCAAAGTCCCAAGATATCATCCCAAGTAGAGTGCCTTTGGCTCTGGCCTTTCCTGTTGCCTCCTTTCTTCTCTCACATTTCTAGCATGTCACTCCTTTGCTCAAAAACCTTCATTGGCTCCCATTGCCACTAGGATAAAATAAAGAATGTTAAGACCCTCCACAATCTGGTTCCAACTTACTTTTCCATGGGAATTTCATACTGCTTTCCTTCATACACTCTATATTTTCTACTCCAGTGGCTAAATTAGACTACTTAGTTATTATCTTAGTATATAATTAAGTTATACATATATATGTTATATATATAACTAAGTTTTATATATATATATATATATAAAATTGTAATGTATATAACTAAGTTGTACTTAGTTAAATCCCTCCCCCATGCCTTAAATGTCCATTTTCCTCATTTATATCTATCTATCTTTTTTTATTTTTTTTATTTTTTTTTTTAAACAAAAAACCCAAACACCACAAACCACACCAACACCCACCCAACCCACCCCCACCACCCCCACCCACCACCCACAACCAAACACACACACACCCCAAAACTGAGGTCGGATCCGAACTCAGGTCCTTCTGACTCCAGGGCCGGCGCTCTACTCACTGCGCCACCTAGCTGCCCCTTCTATCTATCTTTTTAAACTTCCTTCAGGGCTTAGTTCCAGGTGCTGTCTTCTATAGGAAACCTTTTTCAATTCTCCCAAAGCATATCAGTGTCTCTCTCTCTCTCTCTCTCTCTCTCTCTCTCTCCCTCTCTCTTTCTCCAAATTACTTTGTATTTACTTGGATACACGTACTTACTTCTTGAGGACCGGGACTATGTTAAAAAAAAGTTTTTCCCTGACACCCAGGAATACCCCCTATGAGAGCAGACAACTCTTCTATGCCTTCAAAATGTTCTAAAGAGTAGCTTGAGGAACAGAGGTGAAGTGACCTGTCCAAGATCACATGGCTAGTCAGTGTTAGACTGATGTCCAGTTCTTCATGATTTCAAGTCCAGGAGTCACTACATACCTCTGTTTCCATGTAGCAGGCTCTTAAGAAATGTTTATTGACTCTTAAGAAATCTTTATTGTATTGAATTAAATTAAATGAATTCTACCCCTTTACCTGTCTTTTAAAGGACAAATATAAAGTATTCTGCACTTAGGTGGAGGATTGATTGAGAATCAGTAATGAATTATTAATTAATTATAAATGTCATCTTAATGAAGCAACAAGACCCAACAAAATGTACCCAAGACAAAGTGAGAAGACATCAGCAGTTCTAGGAGCAATGCTTTATCGTAGGGGCAGAGAGGCCCTCAGCTTAATGTGGTAATGGCATCAAAACCAAAAGAAAGGACTGCTGGTGGAAAACAGTTTAGATAGGACTACAATAATGTAAAGGAAAATAGCTATGAAAGAATTAAGAACTTTGATCAATGCCTTGACCAATCTCATGACTCCAGAAGTCTCTTTCCACTTCTCAGAGACATGATGAATGTCAGAGAGGCACAGAATTAGAAGTCCATTTTCAGACATGGCCAATGGGTGAATTTGTTTCATTTTACTGGACAGACTTATTTGTAACAAGGGAGCACTTCTGCTTAAGAGTGGGAACAGTTGTGGGGAAGAGTTGGTGGGTAGTGATAGGGATGCAAAAAGAAAAAGAAAAGGAAGAAAAGAGTGCCAATAAAATAATGAAAGAGAATACACAGAAAAAAAAACCAGAATGAAGTTCAGAAAGAGATACAGACAAGCAGGGCAGTTTGCTTACTGGCATGTTAAATCTAATGTACACTAAAAAAAAGGACTAAGAAGTTTAGTTTCATGTACAATCCTCTTTGTATATTGAAGTGGTCATATTTGTTGATATTTATTGATTTAATAATAATAACAATAATAAAACACCAAAAGGTTGGTCAGTGGGGTCAACTAGGGCCTAACAACTAAGTCCCACCCTGCCTCTCTTGTCTCCTCAGCTGGATCTTCATTACCTAAGGGTATATTCCTTAAAGCTCTCTCCTGGACCTTCTTCTCTTTTCTCTTTATATAGTCTTGATCAATGACTTCATCGGCTCCCACCAGTTCAATTATTATCTCTATGCTGGTGATTCACAGCTTTATATATCCAACCATAGTCTTTCTCCCCAGCTCCAGGCCCATATCACCAACTGCTTATTAGACATTTTGAACCTCATGTCTTGTAGGCACCTCAAACTTAACATACCCAAAATAGGACCCATTATCTTTCCCCCAAAACTTTCCCTTCTTCCAAACTTCCCCATTACTGTAGAGAGCATTACCATCCTTTCGTTCACCCAGGTTCATGACCTTGGTACCATCTTTGACTCCTCACTCTCACTCCATATATACAAGCAATCACCAAATCTTGTCATCTCTGTGTCCGGCTCTTGTTATCTCTCTGCCCATACAACCACAATCATGGTAAAGGACTTTTAGCAAATCTCACTTTGGATAATTGCAATGGCCTCCTGCTTGGTCTCCCTACTTCAAGTCTCTCCCCCACCCCCATCCATCCTTCATCCAGATGAGTAAGTGATTTAAACTATAGGTCTATTTTACTTCCCTAATCAATAAACTCCAGTAGTTCTCTATTACGTCTGGAAGCAAATATGATTGGGCATGTAGAGCTCTTCCTAGCCTGGCCTTTTCCATTCTTTTTTTTTTTTTTTTTTTGGAGAGGGGGAAGGCAAGGCAATTGGAGTTAAGTGACTTGCCCAAGGTCACATAGCTAGTGTGTCAAGTGTCTGAGACCAGATTTGAATTCAGGTCCTCCTGACTCCAGGGTGGGTGCTCTATCTAGCCTTTTCCATTCTTACCAGTCATCTTCCCCATTATTTCCCTCCACACCCTGGGTGGTCCAACTATACTGGTCAACCATGCTTGTTCTCACACACAATGCTCCATCTCCTGTCTCCAACCCTTTCCACTGGCTGTTCCCCATGCCTGGAGTGCTTTCTCCTCTTAGCTTTACCTTAAAGAATTCTTGGTTTTCTTCAAGATTCAGCTCAAGCGCCATCTTCTGGAGGAGGACTTTCCTAGTTCCCTTCCTATCTATTTTTACATATACCTATATATACGTAATTGCCTCCTTCATTAGAATATAAGCTTCTTGGGGACCCACACTATTTTGGGGTTTTCTTTGTATCCCCTTAGCACAGTGTCTGACATAAAATAAGCTTATTTGTTGATAAATATGATATGTTAAATTGGAATATACACCAGCACCTCAGTTTCCTGACTTAACTGGAGTTTATCAAATGTATACTGAGAAACAAGGGAAGCCTCATAGGAACTGATGTTAAATAAAGAAAATAAAGAATACAATATTCATAATGACTCTTAACAATGTAAATGGTAAGAACAACAACAAAAGAAATGGAAATGTTGTATAATTATAATAATCATATTTGACACTCAAAGAAGAGAGAGAAAACTTACCTCCTTCCTTTCTTTGAAGAGGTGGGGAACTATGGTATAGAATATTGCATATTGGCTGATGTGTCAGTTTTGTGAAACTACTCCTCCTTCCTTTCTTTTTTATTCTGTGCTATAACAGAGGAGTTGGTGGGAGATATGTAAATATATATATATACATATACACAATACATATGTAAAGAGTATATATACATATACATACATACACACATATAAATGAAGTTTATATAAAAACAAAGATATCAATAATATGTTTGAGAAATAACCATTTATTCAATTCAAGAAACATACTAAGCACCTATTGTGTGCAAAGCACTGGGCTGTGACTTGTTCACTGCAAAGACAAAAAAAAAAAAACAAAAAACAGTGTTTGCCCTCAAGGAGCTTAAGTTCCTGTAGCCAAAAGTAAAACTACAGGATGATTTTTTTAAAAAGTGAAATATTTTAAAGTTAAGTCATTTCTCTAATGCACCAGGCTGTCGGTGACTTGCTGAGGATGCTGCTTGGTGGTACTGGGTGACTTCAATGTCCCTTCCTAGGCCACGCCACGACATATGTGATTCTCTGCATTCTGCATTTTTTTTTTTAATAAGGTCAGTGGGGTGGAGCAGCTGGCCTAGGAGCAGGACGTCCTGGTCTGAAGGGCCCTTCTAACTTTTCCTAGGTGTGTGACTATGGACAAGCCCCTGTTCCTCGGTTTCCTCATCTGTGAAATGAGACTAACGATGCTTTTGGAGCCAGGGCTTCAACAGTTCAAAGTGCGCTGACTGTGAGGTCAGAGGGCCCGACTGCAGCCCTGCCTCTTTCCTCCCGATGCCCCTCGGCTTCTCTGGACTCTGTAAAACAAGCAGGGTGGACCGGAGGGCCTCGGGGCAGCTTCTGCTTCACGATCCTCCCTCCTGCGGGGCGCTCTGTGGTGGGGGAGAGACGGGGTCTCAAAGATGAAAGATTTGCTTAGCCGACCCAGATACCCTAGGGAAGCTCGGCTGTTTTTATTGCCAGGAGGTTCCTCCCAGCTGAAGCCGCATCCCCGGGCTCCCAACAACCTCGGCCAGCTGGGGAGAGCGCAGGCAGCGCGGGGGAGTGTTCGGGCTGGAAGCTGAAGTGCACGGCGCTCGCCGACAAGGGTCGTCCCGGAGCGCCCTCCCGCTGCGCAGCCTGGGGGGGGGGGGCGCACGCGCACCTGAGGCTCCCTGCAGAGGCTTTGCGCTTCTCGGCTCCGGGCCCGCCCCTTCCCCCACCTTCTCCAGGTCAGGGTCGGTTAATGCACCGACCGACCTCTGGCCCCTTCTCCGAATGGGTGCGGAAAAGTTCCATGTATGTCAAGGGCCAGTGGCCTAGGTCGTGGGTGGCCTGGATCCCACATTATTAGACATCAGGCAGCGACTGGCCTTGCAGCTGGAGCCAGGGCTCCTGGTTCTAAGAATCCCTGGGAGAAGCTGACCTTGCCTCACCCCCTGATGCGATTGGCATTTTCTACCCCAGAATTTCAGAGGAAACAACTTTAGAGGGTCCTGGTAGTGGTTTAATAGAGTCTGGCTCTAAGTGATCCCATGTGTTCTTGGCAAAGGTGGTTTGCCATTTCCTTCTCCAGCTCATTTTACAGATGAGGAAACAGGGTTAAGTGACTTGCCCAGGGTCTCACAGATAGTAAATGTTTGAGGTCAGATTTAAACTCCCTGATTCCAAGCCCAGTGCTCTATCCACTTCTCCACCTAGCAGGAACAGTGCCTTAATCTAACCTTTTTAGTGTTCAGTTAACTAGCTCACTTATGCTAGTTATGGTCACCCAATATGGGCGGGGGAATTTGAATCCAAGCCCAGCTTTCCTTTCACTAGGATGCCTGACAAATAGCTATCCTCTCTCCTTTTGCCAAGACTTACAGATTTCACCTCTGCAACATCTCTCATATTCGCCCCTTCTCTCTGTCACTGTCACCCTGGACTATTGCCATAGCCTACTTGTGGGTCAGCTTGCCTCAAGTCTCTCTCCACTCAAATTCATCCTCCCCCAAGTCCAACTACATCACCCCCTTCCTTCCTCTGCCTCCCCCACCCCCAAACTCCAGTGGCTCCAAATCATCCCTAGGATTACAAAATCCTCTGTTTGGCATTCAAAGCCCTTCATAACCTAACCCCCTCCTACCTTTCCAGTCTACTCCCTTAAACATTTTGTTCCCCCAAAAAGACACTTCACTCTGGGCATTTTCTTTGGCTATCCTCCATGCCTGGTATTTTCTCTCTCTCCTCCTGTCCATCTCCCGGTTTCTTTGACTTTCTTCAAGTCCCAGGTACAATGTCACCTTTTATACGAAGCCTTTCCCAACCTCCCTTAATTCTAGTGCCTTCCTTCTTTTAATTGTTTCCTATTTATTCTGTATATAGCTTGTTTATAATAACATCTTTGTTCATTATCTCTCCAATTAGATTATGCTTCTTGAGGGCAGGGAGTATCTTTTTATATCCCCAAGTGCTTAGCATAGTAGGAACTTAATAAATACTTTTTGGTTTTCTGAGGCAGTCTTTTGCATGTCTGGTTGCCTCTAATTGTTAAGAAGGGTTTTTTGTTTGTTTTAATATTGAGCTGAAATCTGCTTCCCAGATCTACCTGGTTCTACCCTCTAGGGAGAGAAACAGTCATCTTCCCTCTACTAAAATGTCAGCTCCTTTAGTGTAAGGACTTGCTTATTTTTGTATCTTTATATCCAGATGCCTAACAACATCAGGCATACAGTAGGCTCTTAATGAATGCTTAGGGATTGATTGGCAGGGCCCTCAAATGTGCAGTTACTTAGTTTCTCTTGCTTTTTTTTTTCCCCCGCCAGGCTAAACATTCTCAGTCCCTGGACCAGGAATATTCATTTCTTAAGATCAGAGGAAGGAGGTCTGGTTTCATCTCCTAAAGACAGGGTGAAGGGGATATGGTGGTATGGTTTGCTTTAAGCTTATATTGTTATTTATTTCTGCAAGGGTCACAAAGAGTCTGACACAACACCCCAAAAGGACTGGAAGATGGATAAGTACTGACCTTGGACCTCCCATAAAACTTTGCTCTTATGCATATATTAAGTGATATGCATTATAGTCATTGGTGTTTGTAGCCAGCTAGTATATATTTTTTTCATTCGCACCTCTAGCACTTAGCTTAGTACAGTTCCTGGTGCTTAATAAATGTTTATTGACTTTTGAATAGAGACTATATCTTATCTAAGCCTTGCATTTCTTTTGGTGTTGGAGCCTAGTATAGCCTGGTGTACCACACTAAACATATAAACAATATTTATGGCATGAATTTTATATACAGATTCATATCATAGATGCTCTCTGGGTTGGGGAAGGCACCACTCTTCCTGAGAGGCACCAGCTGATTTTGGGTAGCTTGGAAATTTCTTTTTTTTTTTTTTTTTTGCTTTTTGGAGGGCAATTGGGGTTAAGTAACTTGCCCAAGGTTACACAGCTAGGTTTTTTTTGTTTGTGTGTGTTAAGTGTCTGAGGTCAGATCTGAACTCAGATCCTTCTGACTCCAGGGCCAGCACTCTACTCACTGCGCCACCTAGCCGACTCGGAAATTTCTTTAATGGAGGATTTTAGTGGAGGGATTTTTCTGTGATACTCAGAGAAAAACTGTAGGCTAGCTATAAGGAAGGACTTTCTTATAATGACCACTTATTAGGGAATTTATAGAAGAGATTCCTTTTCATTCAGTTCTAGGCCCTCTCTGGTCCCTTCCAACCCAGAAATCCTATAATGCCTATATGAACTCCACAGCTGAGCAGGGTTATTAAGATAGGTCCAGGGGTCAGCACTTCTACATCCATCTAGATGTAGAGATATTTGGGGTATAATGCCCACTATTCATGATCATATCCTACGAAGTAACTCTTCCTCCTACTTCTCCAATTACTCCTAATATTTCATGTACATGAAAATGAGAGTCACATGAGATAGACAGGCATGACTGATTTACAGTCTGTATCTGAGGGGATGTCCAGAGTGATGAGGACAGAGTTCCATTTAAGTAAAATGTTCTGCTGCATGTTAATTATTACATTTCTTACTACTCTTTGGCATCAGAATAGAGTAAGCCCTATATAGAAATAGGATAAGACCTATACCTCTGATTTCATTGGAATAGGAAACTCCTAGGGGAGGGGCTTTCTCTGCCAATGCACCAATGCCAAGTTGGCACCTTCAAAGCATCTATTCATGTTGGAGACATGCCAATCCATATAGACAGATTAAGTGACTTGCTGAGTGTTACATGACCTGTATGAGGTGGTATCTGAATCCTTCTTACTGGATCTGAGGCCAGCTGTGTATCCACTATGCCATGCTGCCTGTAAAGAGAGTAGTAAGACAGTAAAAAATTGGTTTTCTGATTGTCAAGACATTTGTGTTATAGGCTTGGCTCTTCCACTGAGCTTGTGGCCTTGAAAAATTTATTTACCCTCTCTAGGCTTCAGTTTCCTCATTCTATAAAAGAAGGAGGATGACATCATAATATCATAGATATTATGTAATAATATAATAGATAATTTGTAGATACTAGATTAGATAATCCTTGTTTATTAGCTAACATTTAGAAACCCTCCATGGCTTTGTATAGGTCTTCAAGAATTGGTGTGGCTCAAAAAAATTAATCAGCTTGGCCAATCTCTTGGGTTTACTAACCTAGCTGAAAAGAAGAGCCCTCTTTCCCTATGGGGGAAATGGTATTAAAAACATGATGTGGAGCAGCTAGGTGACACAGAGGATAGAGCACTAGCCCTTGAGTCAGGAGGTCCTGAGTTCAAATTCAGCTTCAGACACTAGATACTAGCTCTGGGACTGTGGGCAAGTCATTTATCCGAGATTGCCTTGAAAAAACAAAACACTATGATCACCTTCTCCTCTGGTACCTTTTGGATAGCAAATTACTCTTCCCTTAACCTGCCACCCAAAGGGGGAACAGAGGGGAAGAGAGGCTCAGGAAGGGGTGGTGGTGGAAAGTTCTGTCTTCTTTCTGACCGCCAAAGACAGAGTCATGCCCACTCCCTGATTCCTTGCTATCCTAGGCATCCCCTCCCTCTCCCAACCTTGATTACTGTGCTCCTGATAGATTCTACCTGGGGATGCTGGGATAGCCAACCTCACTTTCCCTGCTCTCTCTGCTTCTCCTAAGTCCTTTCCAGGGTGAAGGCCTAGTTACCTTGAAGAACCTCTGAAATGCAAAAGGGACGTATGTGATGTGACTGGGACGCGGTGAATCCGTTGGCTGGTCCTCAGGGTGCTTGATGAGATCATATTTGTCAAGTGCATGGCATAGTGCTGGGCATCGCATCTCCCTTACTCAGTCCCTGCCCTCCCTCTTGGCATAGCTCTAGGGTCACACTGCGGACTCCCGTGGAGAGCTTTGCTTTATCTATCGGAATCCCTCCTACTGACAGCTTGCAGTTACACAATGCACTGACAGGCCTCCAAAACCTCCTCAGTGCTTAGGTAATGTCCATCAGTTTCTATGAATGTAAGATGGATATAGCACTTTCCTTACAATGAAGCTGATAGGAAAAAAAAGCCTTTGTAAACCTTAAAGCTCTGTAGCACTGGATCAAGAGGAACTAGGTACTCGGCCCTCCAAGCTTATAAAATCCACTGCTCCATTTAAATAGATGGTATGGCAACAGCGTTAGCGCCTAAAGGGTTAAAGGGACCTCTGGCGCATGTGCATTACGTCGCTTCTTCCCGCCTCCCTCGCAAGAGTCAGCTGACCTTGCAACCGGCGTCGGGCTATAAAAGTACGGGGCGTTGACGTCAGCGTCCTCTTCCGTCGTCGCCGCCGCCATTCTCGGCGCGACTTACCCCAGTCGGATCGCGAGCCGGAGAATCCACCGCCATCCGCCACCATGGTGAGGGCCACCGCCCGCTTCGGGGGTCGAGGCTGTACTGGGACCCGTGCGGGGCGAGGGGAGCCTCTCCTGGCCTGGGAGAACTGACGAAGCGGGCTGGGGAGCCCGAGGAAGGGAGATGGGGGAGAAGAGGAGGCCGCCGCCGCTGCCTCCGCTGCCGCCATTTCGGGGAGATGCGGCAGCCGGCGGTTCCGGGCGCGCGCCCCCGCCCAGCCTCCTCCGGGCCTCGTGCGGGGGCGCGCAGCGCCCCCTCCCAGCCGCCCTTCCCCTCCTCCTGCCCGGACCTTGGGCTCAGTCCCGTCGCCCTGGGCAGCGGGCGCTTCCACGGGGAGCGCGGTTGGATTGGAGCCGGGTGATGTGGCAGCGGCGGAGAGGGAGGGGGGAGGGGAGGCGCCGGTCCCGGGCTCGGCCCCAGCCCCGGCCCCGGCTCCCCGCTCCGCGCTGGCCGCGGGCGGTACTGCAGCGGGGCCGCGCCCGGCGGGGAGCAGAGCCCCGGAAGGGAGGACGGAGCTCGTGTCAACCCCCGGGGCTGAGGGGCGCCCAGGCCTCTTGCGTGACCTTGGACATCTGTAAAGGGAAAGCTTTGGCCGTTTAGAAAAAATGAGGGCGCCTCAGCGGTCGGGGGGAGCCCTGCGGTGGAGGCGAGGGGGTAAGAGCCGGGAAGGAAGCCACGAGTCTGGCCTCGGTGGGGCCCCGTCTGCCTTCTGGGCCTAGAGCAGATGACGTGTATTGTGATCTCTGATCGAGCTGGCCTTGATTCTGCCTGCCTCTGGGAAGCCCTTGTAAGACTGCCCCTGACCTGTGTTTGGCTTCCTAGGTGAACTTCACAGTAGACCAGATCCGGGCCATCATGGACAAAAAGGCCAATATCAGAAACATGTCTGTAATAGCTCACGTGGATCATGGCAAGTCAACCTTGACGGATTCCCTGGTTTGCAAAGCTGGTATTATTGCTTCAGCCCGTGCTGGTGAGACCCGCTTCACTGACACGAGAAAAGATGAACAGGAACGGTGTATCACTATTAAGTCAACGTAAGTCTCCTGTAGTCCTTGTAGGGTGCCAGGGAGTTAATCTGATGATTCACAGGGGTGCCATTTCCTTACTTTTAAAAGATTTTTTCTTTGTATGTGTCATACGTTATTATTCCCCCTGTTTTACTGCTTGTATTTGTATTCCCAGGCTTAGCACAACTATTAATTCCACTTTTAAATTGTATTACCTTGGTATTCGGGTTTTGAGGAGTTCACAGGGATGTTGTGATCTGGTCAAGGAGCTTCAGGTCAAAACTTTGACTTTGTTGAGACCTTATCTCTTAGGTAATATTTCTCAAACAGTTGGGGGGTTGTCTCAGACCTTTTTCAGGGGATCTGAGGTAAAGCTTCTAAGGTGTTTTAATTTCTAATACTTTAAATATAACCCACATAAACAAAAGCTCTTTGAATATTTTTGAGTGTAAAGCAGTCCTGAGACCAAAAAGTTTGGAAACTTCTACAAAAGCATAATGCTTATCCTATTGGAGAAAGTAATACAATTAGGTGACTAACTGATCTGTCAGTCAGGAGGGGGGAAGGGAAAAGAGAAAGGCATGCATTTAAATTTCTAAGGAAAATAAGGTTTAGAGACGGCACTTATCTTTCATAAAGTACTACCTTGGCCTTTTAATTAATTTAATTTAATTAATTGGCAATTTAATATCATCCTTTGTCAGGATTTTGGCATCTTTAGAGATGAATGAGCATCTTAAACTTCACTTAAAGGAATAAATGTTTATTTTTAGCATGGCTAAACCTTGTAAAATACTTACATTGAATTTAACTTTGTGATGATCCCTTTGCACTCCGATTGCATAAAACTGGTGGGTCCAAACTGGATTTTCCATCTTCTGGTATTTTTGTCTCTTCAGTGCCATCTCCCTATTCTACGAGCTGTCAGAAAATGATTTGAACTTCATCAAGCAGAGCAAAGATGGTTCTGGTTTCCTCATCAACCTCATTGATTCACCTGGGCACGTTGACTTCTCATCAGAAGTAACAGCTGCACTCCGTGTTACTGATGGTGCCTTGGTTGTGGTTGACTGTGTATCTGGTAAGCTTGCTTTTTCACCTCAGTAGGAACAAAATATCCTCAGAAAAAGGATATTATCTATTCCAGATTTCTTGGGCTATAGGGGTTTTACTGCCAGACTAGGCCACTAAAAACACTTCTTTCCTTAGGTGTGTGTGTTCAGACTGAGACTGTACTTCGCCAGGCCATTGCTGAGAGAATCAAGCCTGTCCTGATGATGAACAAGATGGACCGAGCCCTACTTGAGCTGCAGCTGGAGCCAGAGGAATTGTATCAGACATTTCAGCGAATTGTAGAGAACGTAAACGTTATCATCTCCACCTATGGAGAGGGCGAGAGTGGTCCAATGGGAAACATCATGGTGAGTCTAAGGAACAGATTTCCAGTGTGGTCAGGCCAGAACTTTATGGACTAATTGTTGAGGGTGATAAGTTATTAGAGTTGACTCATTTCCAGGTGATCTGGTCCTCTAGGATTTGTTAAAACACCTTAAACTTAAATTGCCTCTCTTGTCATCTCATAGGACCCAATCTACCATAGCTGATAAACTAATTTTTATTTTTATTTTTATTTTTGCTTTTTGGAGGGGGGAAGGCAGGGCAATTGGGGTTAAGTGACTTGCCCAATGTCACACGGCTAGTGTCTGAGGCCAGATTTGAACACTGGTTCTCTTGACTCCAGGGCCATTGCTTGCTTTATTCACTGTGCCACCTAGCTGCCCCCAAAACTAATTTTTAAGGGGAAGATTTTCTTTT
Source organism: Gymnobelideus leadbeateri (assembly GCA_011680675.1). Lineage (NCBI taxonomy): Eukaryota > Metazoa > Chordata > Mammalia > Diprotodontia > Petauridae > Gymnobelideus > Gymnobelideus leadbeateri. Next base: position 458,848 of record WOXC01007906.1, on the reverse strand, counting down.
CTATAGCGTGGCAATAGTTTGTCTAATTTTTTGGAGGGTTAATATTGGGGTAATCATGAAATTCATTATTTAAGGTTGATATAGTAGGAAGGTTAGGTTTAAGGGTTACAAGATAACCAAATTGAAGTTCCTGGTACAGAATTGGCAATAAAAACTTTCCACTTATGGCCCCTTGTAGAGGCGCAAGGAGTGCTTTTTCAAACTCACAAGACTATTTTTTCCTAGCTTCAGAAGCTTTTAATGAGATTATGGACTAGGGTAATTTGCTCCTTGCCATAGTATAATTTGCCTTTAATAACTAATTTGGGTATATGCCTTTCTGGAATGGTTAACCTGGGTGACTTAGATGATATATTCCTTGAGCATATTTGTTGAATACTAGAGTCAGATGGGTCTTTTGATCATGAATTTATCTTTAGAAACAATTCTGATTGTGGTATTAGTAAACTTTAAAGAAATTTTGGAATTATACAAGAGATTTAGAACATATAAAGAAATCTTGCAAACTTATTTCATTGTGTAAATTGGAGATAGTAATATTTGATTTGATACATAACTCAGTTTAGAGAATCAGATGAGCTGTTAAGTTAGTCAAGTCTGGTCACCTAAATTATAATTAAATCTTAGATTTGCCATTTCACATGTCTGTATATATAGTGTTCTGCCTGGGGTGTGTACATGTATGTCGTAAGTATGTATGCGTATTGAGTTCATTGAAAGTCCTAGGAATTGAGCTTATGCTGTTATGTTAAAATGTATTTGAGTTCTTTTGGCCACAAACCTTTAGATAACTATATCTGACCTACTTTTCTTTGACCTTTTAGATTGACCCAGTCCTTGGTACTGTTGGGTTTGGCTCTGGGCTTCATGGTTGGGCCTTTACTCTGAAGCAGTTTGCAGAGATGTATGTGGCTAAATTTGCTGCCAAAGGTGAAGGTCAGCTAGGACCAGCTGAACGGGCCAAGAAAGTAGAAGATATGATGAAAAAATTATGGGGTGACCGGTGAGTGGGCTTAGGTTTTTGTCAGTAATCTCGAAGTGGCCCATATTTGATCTGTGGGTTTTTTTTTTTTTAAGCAATTGGGGTTAAGTAACTTGCTCAAGGTTACATGGCTAGTCATTATTTATGCGTGGGTGCTCATTTTCTGAGGCCAGATCTGATCTCGGGTCATCCCAACTCCGAGGCTGGTGCTGTTACTCACTGTGCCACCTAGCCGCACCTTTAGGGCAATTGGGGTTAAGTAACTTGCCCAAGGTCACACGGCTAGGTTTTTGTTTTGTATGGATTAAGTGTCTTGAGGCAGGCTCCGAACTCAGGTCCTTCTGACTCCAGGGCCGGCGCTGTATTCACTGCGCCACCCAGCCGCCCCATTTGATCTGTTTTTGCAAATAGTTATTCCCACAGGCCCTACATAAGTAAGATTTTGAGCACAGGAAGACTACTTAGTATTAGTTTGCTATTTAGTATTTCCCCCCCCTTTTTTTTGGGAGGGGGGAAGGTAGGGCAGTTGGGGGTAAGAGACTTTCCCAAGGTCATATGGCTAATAAGTGTTAAGCACCTGAGGCCTAATTTGAACTCAGGTCCTCCTGACTCCAGGGCCAATACTCTATTAACTGTGCCACCTAGCAGCCCCTTAAGTATCTTTTTTTATAATAAGGCTGAATATGTTTTGCTTTTATTCTTTTCATTTAGGTATTTTGATCCTGCCAATGGGAAATTTAGTAAATCTGCGACTAGCCCTGATGGAAAAAAGTTGCCTAGAACTTTCTGCCAACTTATCTTAGATCCAATCTTCAAGGTAAATGCAGTAATGAACACTGATTTAAGTATGTTTTAACTTGATTCTTAGGTGTTCATGATGATGGAATATTTCTTCACTTTGACCTGATGTCTCATGAAGAAATTCTAACCTCTGAGAAGCATTGCAATTGTTAATCTGTCAAGATTTTTTCCTGGGAAAATAAAAAAATTATCTTGAGAAATTTAAGGAAATAATTATCTTTACATATCTGGAAGTAGGAAAACATTTTGTCTTTTTAACTTAACCTACTTTAGAATCCATATCTTTGCCAGGCACAGACCTTGCCTAAATGTGTCATTGATACATACTGTTTTTAGTCTCTAGATGGGCTTGAAACTGAACTTTTGAACCAGTAGGTTTTCCTGTTTTGACTAAGTGAATTTCTTTTGCCTTAGGTATTTGATGCAATTATGACCTTTAAGAAGGAAGAGACTGCAAAACTGATTGAAAAACTTGACATCAAATTGGACAGTGAGGATAAAGACAAAGAGGGAAAACCACTTCTGAAGGTGAGGAGGATGGGTCTATGACAACTTTGAAACCACAATTTTGAAGCTTCTTTTGGTTGAAATTGAAGTCTGCATTTTTGGTCCTGTTTAGGCTGTGATGAGACGTTGGCTGCCTGCTGGAGATGCACTTCTCCAAATGATAACCATCCACCTGCCTTCCCCTGTAACTGCTCAGAAATATCGCTGTGAACTGTTATATGAGGGTCCCCCTGATGATGAGGCTGCTATGGGTATGGTTTTTTTTGTTGTTTTTAAACCTTGGGCACAGGCAGAAATCTTGGAGCTCTTTGTTCTCCAAGGCAGCATTGCTTGTTCCAACAAGGGCCAGCCCAGTTAGTTAGCTTGGTCATTCTATTATCTACTTCCTGATGAATGATTTTTGTTTTACTTGACTAACTGATTATGTGTTGCATATATGAAAGGTCCAATTGTATTATTACTCTGACTTGGCATGTACGTTTAAAAATGCTAGCTAAGCAAGATCAACTTCTCAGTAGCAGCCAAAATACTTGTTAAGTTTCCCCAAATTCATTTCCACTAATATCACAGAGTTTGATAGCTATGCATGTTGTTAACTTCTCTTCTCAGGTATTAAAAGCTGTGACCCTAAAGGTCCTCTGATGATGTACATCTCTAAAATGGTGCCAACTTCGGACAAAGGCAGATTCTATGCTTTTGGCCGTGTATTTTCTGGTCTTGTTTCCACCGGCCTAAAGGTCAGAATCATGGGACCCAATTATACCCCTGGGAAGAAGGAAGATCTCTACCTGAAGCCAATTCAGAGGTCAGAAGTTTATCCCTTCTTTAGTCTAGGAAATAAGAAATAGAACTGTATAAGCTAAGCTAAGAACTTTTTGTGATGCACTTGATATGCTGGTCCCAAGTTCTTTGTCTTAATGATGAATCAGTATCACCTTGGCTGACAGATTTTTGAGCTGCTCAGTGATGAAACAAGAGCTAGGATTGGAGCCAGTTTGCCTACCTTACAGTATTCTAAGATGTATATTGTTTAAATGAAGAGTAACTTTTTAATTTCTTTGACTTGGATATTAAACCCTAAGAGTTTTTCTTAAGTGTGTGTATGTGAATCACATTCTTTTATGTTCTAGATTCACTTTAAATTTGTAGCCAAGTATTGGCTTCCAGGGACCAGCATAAAAAAAGGATAACTACTATCTTGCCTCATGAACTACTCAGATATCCAGTCAGGCAAGCTGAGAGACCTTATGGACTATAGGTGCTCACCTTAAAGTTTCCTCTCTTCCCTAGATGAGCATTTTGACAATTTCATTTATATAGTAGTTAGAAGATACTCTAGACTGGTGGTTGGCAAACTACTGCCTTTTTTTTTTTTTTTTACATTTTTAAGTAGAGTAAAACTTTTAAAATGTAAAAACTAGTCTTAACCCAACAGGCAAGCCAGTCCCTTTTTAGGTTAGAATAAGATTTACCACTAGAAATGATCTTATGTGTTAGTAGTTCTTGACAATTTTTCCTTAGGACGATTCTGATGATGGGCCGATATGTTGAGCCCATTGAAGATGTGCCTTGTGGTAACATTGTTGGTCTGGTTGGTGTGGATCAGTTCCTTGTGAAGACGGGTACCATTACTACCTTTGAGCATGCCCACAACATGAGGGTGATGAAGTTTAGTGTTAGCCCTGTGGTGAGAGTAGCTGTTGAAGCCAAGAACCCAGCTGACCTGCCTAAACTAGTAGAAGGACTGAAGCGTCTGGCCAAGTCTGATCCTATGGTCCAGGTAGGTTGCTATGAAATGCAAATTTGTCCTGATTTGCCCCCATTGCACTAAAAATCAAAGAAAATTTTCTTCAATTCTTAGGAAATTTCACTGATCATCTTTGCTCAATTGAGGTCTCTTGGTAGCTTATCTGAATTACCTGAAGGAGATAAGGTCTAGAGGGATATATTTTCTCTTAGAGCTACTTTGGTGTCCCATCTTTCTTGCCAGTTAGATTAATAAATGAGACATCTGTACTAAAATAGTTCAAGTTTCTTACTATATACTGGATCTTTCGTTTTTCAGTGTATCATTGAGGAATCTGGAGAACATATTATTGCTGGTGCAGGGGAGTTGCATCTGGAGATCTGCCTGAAAGATCTTGAAGAAGATCATGCATGCATTCCCATCAAGGTAAACACTGCACCTTTGTTTAGTTTTAAGAAAGTAGGGAAGCAAGGCGTGTGAATGTTCAACTTCTCTTTAGGCTAGGTGGCCCAAATGAACTTAAGAGTAATGGGAACTGACGATTGCTTAAGTGACTTAATTCACATTAAAGACTTGTTACAGCTCTCCAGTCCCTTTACATTCTTTTCATGTTTATGAAGATATCTTGTATATCTGTAGGTGTCTTGTAATTTTTTTTAAGGTTAAATTAATTTGCCTGCTTTTAGTTTAATTAAACTGACCTGTATTTTTTTCCTGTGCAGAAATCGGACCCTGTTGTCTCCTACCGTGAGACGGTCAGTGAGGAGTCAAATGTTCTCTGCCTTTCCAAATCTCCCAATAAGCACAATAGGCTGTACATGAAGGCCAGGCCCTTCCCTGATGGCCTAGCTGAAGATATTGACAAAGGCGAAGTTTCTGCCCGTCAGGAACTCAAGCAAAGGGCTCGGTACCTGGCTGAGAAGTATGAGTGGGATGTGACTGAGGCCCGTAAGATCTGGTGCTTTGGCCCTGATGGAACTGGGCCCAATGTTCTCACAGATATCACCAAGGGAGTACAGTACCTTAATGAGATTAAGGACAGCGTGGTGGCTGGATTCCAGTGGGCTACCAAGGAGGTAGGTAGCATTAAAATAAATACTGGTTATTCAGCTTTACTTCTGTTAGATCTGAGTGAAGAGGGAAGTGTTCAATGGAAAGCGCTTATTTGGGGACAGCTGAGGTTGTAAAACAGATAAATTAGTAAAGGTCAATTTATGTAGATGTGTGAAAGGTCAATGGTTATTTTGGTTTTCCTCTCCAGGGAGCACTGTGTGAAGAGAACATGCGGGCAGTCCGTTTTGATGTCCATGATGTAACCCTGCATGCTGATGCCATTCACCGTGGTGGCGGCCAAATCATCCCCACAGCCCGGCGCTGCCTTTATGCCTGTGTGTTGACTGCTCAGCCACGTCTTATGGAACCCATCTATCTTGTGGAGATTCAGGTAAGGAGTATGCTATGCTACATGAGACCTTGGAAACAAAAAAATTCTTGGTTGGTCTGACTTCATCTTTGCCACTGTCATTTAGTGTTAACTTTTTTAAAAATTGCTTTTAGTGTCCAGAACAAGTGGTTGGTGGCATTTATGGTGTCCTGAACAGGAAGCGAGGGCATGTGTTTGAGGAGTCCCAGGTTGCTGGCACACCCATGTTTGTTGTGAAAGCTTATCTGCCTGTCAATGAATCTTTTGGTAAGTACCAATTCTGTAGTAAAAAACCTTTCAATAAAGAGGGCATACTAATATTAATTACAGTTTGGGAAACTTGTGTTTTGGGCCTTAGTTCTGTCACTAATTTACTGACTTGGCCTTTGATTTCGTTTTCCTCATCTCTTAAGAAAAATGATCCAATTCTCTTCCTGGTGGTTATGAGGATCAAAAGAGTTTTGATGATTGTAGAAAGTGGTTTACAAATGATCTTGGTTAAGTTATTGTAATGAATACTCATTTTAGGAACTTTTTTTGGTAGGGGAGATTACTCAAGAGTTGCAGGTTTGTCATTTTTGTGTTTGAGGTGATGTTAAATTGGTACTTTGTTTTGATTCTAAACTTTCCATTTCTCATACCTCCCCTTCTCTTCTAGGCTTCACAGCTGACTTGAGGTCTAATACAGGTGGCCAGGCCTTCCCTCAGTGTGTATTTGACCATTGGCAGATCCTGCCTGGAGACCCCTTTGACAACACTAGCCGCCCTTGCCAAGTTGTGGCAGAGACCCGCAAACGCAAAGGGCTGAAGGAAGGTATCCCAGCCCTGGACAACTTCCTGGACAAATTGTAAAAGCTCTTTCCAACATCAGTTCAAACTCCTGTTGGACTCTAGCATAACACCAATGCAGCAAATTGTTAAAAACTGCAGTGACATCTCTTTGCATATACTTAATCAGTTCATAGCAACTTGAGACTTTCAAAACACATTGATATTCAGCCTTATAGGTTTCTGTGTTGCACATGACACATTTGGGGCCCACTCAGGTGCCATAACTTGAAACATTTCCACTTGATGCAACTTGAGTTGCCCGTTTCCATATTTATTCAAGTCTTCAAAGAGGCAGAAAAAGTGTCCTCTTTGCAGGGTATATTTGGCCAGGGGGGTGGGTTGGGATAGGTACCTAACATTTTTTTTTTCATTTTTCAAAGGGAAACATAGTGCCCCCCCCCCCAAATTGCAAATGAGTGCATTAAGAGGTTTTGCTTGGGTAAATGGCCTGTAGTGGATCTTCAGGAAGGGTGAGGGGAAAGTTAAGGAGATATTTTCTATTTGGCCAGAAACTAGAAGGCAAGAAAATTTGTGCAGTGTGATTGTCATCATGAACATCTACAGATGTATTAGTGCCATTGGAATAATAAATTTGATATGGTGATGAATATCAATAACAGTGTTGGACGTGATTCATTCCAGGTGTGGGATTGTCTTTTACCTCTGGATGCTTTTCCTTTATGTGGTTCCTCAGCAAGTTAACTTGGGACTCAGTTAATTACCAAGTGCTTTCTTGCTGCTGTTGGATTTCAAAACTCATTTGACAATGATCTTGTACCATGTGAGATTGACAATTGTTTAACAAACCTACCAAGTATTACAGAAATAACTGAATTTAATGCTTATGATTATGAATGGGGTTTTTTTGGTACTAAAGTAAAAGACTCCATCCCTGGCATATGTGGGTATTTAACCCCAGTTGGTTCTGTTTGTGTGAAACTATCAAATATGATCAGCTTAGGTTTAACTTTCCTGCACAGGCAGTAGTTTTACTTAAATTACACTTGAGAATCTTAACACTAATTGGTTTTCTTTCTTGCATTTTGAGATCGTGGCCTGGATAAGCCTGTAACCAACAAATTAACTGGAATATCAACTGGTATCTGAGATTTTGTCTTATGGAGTAGAATGGTAGCTAGAGATCCTTGCATTCCATTCCTGAAGTGGTGAGAGTGGCTTAGATGTGGAGTAGCACTTACGGGATGTATTCAGCGAGAAAATCAACTTGGCTGCAAAAGAAGGGGATAGCTAGCTCTACCATGAAGTTTCCCTCAGGGGGAAAAGCTGGGAGTAATAGAAGGCCTCAACTATTGAAGCTGCTTTAGAATTAGCTTGGGCATTGTTTTCTGAATGACTTTGACAAGCAGCAAGGTTTTGCTTCAAGTCCATTTAACCATGAGGAAAAAAATACGTATTAAAAGCCCATCTTAATCCTTAAAAATATTAAAAATTAAATATTTTAGGTTTACTTGTTAAAAGTGTTTGGAAGATCACAATACTTTTTTTTTTTTTGAGTTTTGAGTTGCTGTGACCAAAATAATTAAACTCTGGTGATTGCTTAACTATAAAAGCCTTTGGATGGCATATCAGTCTATTGCAGGAAGGGGAATGTGTAGGAGGTGTGTGTCATACGTTTGAAAACCTTGTATTTGATAACATGGAATTATTTAGTTTGCCAGGTTGAGATGTGGGAAAAGCCTCCATGGGCATCTGTGATAATCTCACATGTCCCTTTCTTCACTCAAATGACCATCCAGTTCACTACCTCTCATATGAACTGCATTAGATTGCTTTTCCCTTAAATTCCTAAAGTGCACGTTGACCCAAGTGACTTGGGTCTGTATCAAGTGACTGAACTCAAGCAACTACTCTTTAGGCACACTATTAGCTTGTGCAGCTTTTTAAAAAGCCCATGACAGCCTGGACCCCATCAACAACCTTTCCAACTTTAAACATTGTCTACATTTCGTGGTCCGTCGAAATTGGCAACCTTACCAGACGATGCACCAACGGTGGTATACTTGCCTTGACTTAGATTTTTTTTTTTCATTTTATACCTTAATCGCTTAAGTGCTTTGCTGCACGATGCATCAGACATTTCAATGGCACCTCCCTTGAAACGCAGCTTTTCCCTGGCACTAGGTACCAGTGCTGATGGCTTATAATTGTCATTTGGACCCTCTATTACAGTTGCATATACATTTTGTGCCTGCAATTTAATTGGCCACAGCTAACTCCCCTTAATTCGGCAATGTGATGTGTCAGATTGTCTACAACAACCCGAGTCCAGGTCAAGCGCTCTATCCACTGCACCACCTAGCTGCCTGTAGTTCTGGGGATGCTAAAACTACGACAAATCCGGCAAGTCAATCTTCCGGATGGCCTCCGAGATTTTTTTTTTCCGGTCTTGATCTACATTTGTGGGTTGGTACGCTTGGGAACCTCAACACCAGTCTACAAGCACTAGGCACCTACTATGTGCTGGCTCTGGGCTAACCATTGGCCATCCCCAAGACGGCAAAAGACAAGCCCCCGACCTCCGGGACCTCACGATCTGTTTTCTAATTTTTCATAAAATTTTTTCGAGCCTTAGAGCACTTATAGAAGTGCGTGTTCTGCATTACGTATAAGAACTGCACGGCCCTACACAGATTGTAAGGGAAAGAAATTGCAGTTTTCAGAACCAAAGCCCCCCGGGCTGCACTTGGAGAATTATGAACCGGAAACCAGTCTTCCAGCGCCTCTCTAACTTGCACCTGGAACAGCCAATCAGCGTTTTTTCTGGCCCCTCCTTGTCCCGCCCTTCTCCCCCACGCCCTCTAGCGGCAAGCAACTTTAGGATCCACAGCTGACCCCACCCCCCGTGCTCGTGGGCGGGGCTTTCCCGGAGAAGTTTCTCGGACCAAGTTGGCCGAGGGAGGGAGGGGAAGAGAATGACAGTGCGTTGTGGGCGGGGCAACGTCAGAGCGCGATGACGTTCCCTAAAGAGGGCCGAGGATAGGTCAACGGGGGCCGGCGCGGTGACGACAGAGTATGTCGGAATGTTGCGGCGCCGCTGACCGGGTGTTGAGGTAAGCGCCAGGGCTGGCTGCAGACTCAATTTTCCCTTCTTAGACCCTTGATGGGACGCCGGCGGTGCGGAGCCTGAGGTAGGAAGCTGAGGGAGGCCTGCGGGCGGGGGAGGGTAACGCGGGGACCGTTGTGTAGCTTGGTCGGGGGGGGGGGGTCCCTGCGGGGGTCAGGTCACTCTTTAGGGGGATCCGAGGAGAATGGGGACGAGGGGACCTTGGCGGGGCGCGAGGCTCGGGGCTCGAAGCCGAGGCGGGGGCTGGAGGCCTCGGAGGAGCAGGTCAGTCCGGGGAGGGGAGACAGTATGGGTGGAAGTCTGTCCTTGGCCTCGGGGTGTCGTGGAGAAGCTAAGGGGGCCAGAAGAGGGCGAGGGATTGAGGGGGTTGCCCTGGTCAGGCATGTGTGTGTGTGTGTGGGGGGGGCGTAGCAGTCGGGGAGGGTCGGGGTGAGGGAGGTGTAACATCCCGGCCCCTTCAGGCCAACCCCGTTAGGCTCCTGACTCCTGGAGGGCTTGTCCGCCTTTAGGCTGCCCTGTCTGGTGCTGCAGCCTGTCTTTCCCAGGCCTGCTTTGGGGGACTCCCTGCCGCCGCCGTCCTCTTGTACTGAAGCTGTTGGGCTGCAGCCATGTCCACGTTCCGGCAGGAGGATGTTGAAGACCACTATGAGATGGGCGAGGAATTGGGCAGGTAAGTGCCCAGGGCTGGGAGAGGGGGCTGATTGCAGGGGACTGCGAGCTCAACAGTCCTTTGCAGACATTCACTCGGCCTTCTGCTTTCTTCACCTCCTATGCAGGGAGACATTTAACAAGTTAATGTTATCTTTCATCCTTTTTCATAGACTGGAGGGAAGGTGGTAAGGAAAGGCTCCCCTGAGACCTCTAGAAGTTTGGAAAAAGTTGAGTTCCTTGCTCCATTCTCACCAATCCCGGCTGTTTTGATTTTTTTGTGAGAAAAGTTTAAATCCCCCGAGCCAACAAAGTAGATGATTTTCTGTAAGTCTGTGTATTTGGTTAGTCCTAAGGCTTCCACTCTCCCACGGAGCCTCAAACCTTATATGGTGAGTTTTGTTCAGCCATCTCTCCTAGTGCCGCCTATAGGCCAGTCGAATGATGTCACCAGATAAAAATGTAAATAACTGAGTATTGTGTGTGTGTGTTCTGCTGAAAAAAGTTTCTTTTGGCCACATGGGCCTCTTTGTTCCTTTAAAATCATGCTCTGCTTTTGGAATTCACTCAAGTTGAGGCATGTAGGTTAGTAGGATGAAAGTAACAAGGTACTTCTTAAAACAGTAGCTCACATTAAATAGTACTTTAAAGTTTACAAAATACCTTCCTTATAATAGCCTTGGAACATAGTGTGTAATCTGTATTTTGTAGATGAGAAGACTGAAGCTTAGAAAAATAAAGTGACTTGCCTGTGGTTACATTCTTTTAGAACTGGGATTTGAACCCAAATTATTTTATACCATGCTGCCTGATCTTTTGAATTTCTCACTTAACTGAGAAATCTTTCAATGTGTATTGAGCCCCTGCTGTAAATTCAGCCTTGTGCTTTTTTGTTGGGGATATAGAAGAATTGTAAGGTGTGGTTCTGGATCTTGTGGCTGCTAGATACTTGTTGGCTGGCTTCATATGGGGTCTGGTTTTAAAGTGTAACTGGAAAGACAAACCTTAAAGGAAATAACAAATTAATGAGAATTTGTGTGGTACCAACTCTCAGGAAAATAGGAGTTTGGAGAGGGGAAAGAGAATGGTTTAGAGTGATCAGGATAGGCTTCTTGGAGGAGGTGGGATTTGATTGAGGCCTTAAAGAATGTGTAGGCTTTGGAGAGGTAGAAGAGAGTGGGTGGGCATTCCCTTGTGAGGGTTGAGGAGGAACAAAGGCTAGGAGTCTGGAATGAGGTAGTGTCCACAGTGTAGTGATGAGAAAGGCTTGGCTGAGTGGGTAATTTCTGTTGGTTAGGGCAGTAAAGCTGGGAGGGTTTTTTTCAGGGAAGTAAGTTAAGAATTGATAGTTAGATTAGGGCCTGGTTAAGGAGTACTTTGCCCTCCTACTCTTCTATAACTTCTTCTTTATGTTTTTTAGTTTGTACAGTTTTTTTATTACCTATTTTCTTGCCTGGAAAGTCATCCAACTGACTTTCTTTCTACTTTCTAGATATATTGTCTCATATCCTCCAATTGGGAGGTTAAGGGAACAACATCCAACTGTCTATGTACACTACCCAGAGGAAATCTGGTGACAGTGTATGAATATGTGTATGAGTTCTGAGTATGAGAATATCTGGACCTAATCCCATAGGATCACCATTTTCAGGGACCAACCAAAAATTGACTTACTCAAGCCTCTGTCCATAGCTGAGTTATACTATCATAGCCCTATATTCTTAGTTGTGGCAGCTGCTGTCTTCATTCTTTCCTAGTTAGTAGCCTTCCACATCTTATTGGAGAGTGTATGCCTGGAAGAATACCAGCTGTCTGCAGGTGTCTTGGGTGCTTTGTTCAGTGTTGTGGGAGAAACATTTATGGAGTCTGAACACAGACCTCTTCACCCACTGGGCATGTAGGAGGAATAAAGAAGGGGGCCTTTGCTTTTCTAAGAGCTTTTTCCTTTGTCTCTTCTCTCTCTTTCCCTTCATATTTTCCCTTATCTTGCCTCTTCCCTGAACTCTGTACAGTGGTCAGTTTGCAATTGTGCGGAAATGCCGTCAGAAGAGCAATGGGATGGAATACGCAGCCAAATTCATCAAGAAGCGTCGATTGTCATCTAGTCGTCGGGGGGTGAGCCGGGAGGAGATAGAGAGGGAGGTGGACATTCTTCGGGAGATCCAGCACCCAAACATCATTACTCTCCATGACATCTTTGAGAACAAGACAGATGTAGTACTGATCTTGGAGCTGGTTTCTGGGGGTGAGCTCTTTGATTTCTTGGCTGAGAAGGAGTCCCTAACTGAGGAGGAGGCAACCCAGTTCCTTAAGCAGATCCTAGATGGTGTCCATTATCTGCATTCCAAGCGGATTGCCCATTTTGACTTAAAGGTGAGCCCTGCTTTCCTACCTTAATCATGTGATCCTCTTGTTTCTGGCCCTGAGAATTGTGGCTGGTTCTAGAAATGATGCTTTGCTTGCTATTCTTGCTTCTTCAACCTCTTCCTTATTTCCTTTTATGAAGAGTTAATTTATGTTTTTTTGGTCTGAGTATTTAAGCTCTTATTTGTTCTATTTTTCTACTTTTCTTTCATCTCAGGCTTGGAGCCTTACTTTTTGTAGAACTGTTCAAATTCAGTTTTTCCTTTTCAGAGACAGTTGCCTGTCAGTTTTTGGTCCAAGTCTGGGAGGGTTAGATGACTTTCTAGCATAAACTTATGTTTTTTTTTTCTAATTTGGAGCATATTTGACAATAATAGTTGCACTAGATTTATTCTTTTTTTTTTTTTTTGCTTTTTTGGAGGGTAATTGGGGTTAAGTAACTTGCCCAAGGTCACATGGCTAGATTTATTCTTAAATCTCACAAAGCCTGATTTTCCTCTCTTTCTTACAGCCAGAGAACATCATGCTTCTGGATAAGAATGTGCCCAACCCTCGAATCAAGCTAATTGATTTTGGCATTGCCCACAAAATTGAGGCAGGGAATGAGTTCAAGAACATTTTTGGAACCCCAGAGTTTGTAGGTAAATGGCCAATCTATGTAGTAGAGGTGACAGGGTCCAGAGTTCTGGGAAGAGGACTTTGTTGAGCATTTGAGGACTCCCAATTGATTAAATTGCTTTTTCTGGCAGAGGGAAAGGCTGAGTGCTGCTGCAGTATCTCTTAAAGTCCACGAATGCCTGGCTTTCCTCACTACAGTCTATTATTACTTTCTGGGTAGCAACCACCTAATTTCCCTGTTTGTCACATTATCCTCTCTTTTGGGCATATAGAAACTCAAGGGCCTAACTTGTGTCTTGTTTGGCTAGTGCCCACAATTGACTTCACCTTGTTTCATGTCAGGGTGTTTATACTAGAGTTGATTTTTTACAAAGTAAGACTAATCCAGCTTCTCTTCCTATCTTCCCTAAAGCTCCTGAGATTGTGAACTATGAGCCACTAGGTCTGGAGGCAGATATGTGGTGAGTAAGAGGAGGTGATGTGTTGGGCTTCCCTTATAATCTTCAGTTCCCCAGTAGTCTGGCTAGGATTCAGTTTTCCAATGGAAAAATACCTAAGTTTTCCTTAGTATAGAGAGATGAGGCAGCTTTTCTTTATGCACTGTCTCTCATTCCTCTTTATGTATATCTCTTTTTTTTGCCTTTTTTTTTTTTTTTTGAGGGCAATTGGGATTAAGTGACTTGCCCAAGGTCACACAGCTAGTTTTTATGTTAAGTGTCTGAGGTCAGATTTGAACTCAGGTCCTCCTGACTCCAGGGCTGGTGTTCTACTCACTGCGCCACCTAGCCGCCCCCTTTATGTACATCTCTTAAAGGAATGGGGATGATTAGACCAGTCCCTACCTCTAATAGCTTAATGAGGCCCAAGGCCAAGGCAGGCAAACTGATTGACTTGTTCCTATGACTTCTTCCCTCACTTGAAACTTTAAAACCTGATAGTAAGGATGGGATTTGGGCCTGCCATTTTCCTTTTGTTCCCTTCTCCTTCTTCTTTTCCCTATTTAGTCTCCCTTTAAAAGGAGAGATTTAAAGATGCCTTAGAATATCATGTTTCATAGAAGGAACCTATATTCACTATAAGGGCAGCAGTCTTTTGGCCTCTGGGACTACTGACTAGTGGATGCTTCATGGCATTACCTGGCCTCCTGAGCTCTGCTTTTGGTCTTCCTTATTTTACAAGGAGGGAAAATTGAGGTCCATAGAGGGGAAGATTTTTGGCCAAGTGGTACAAAAGCATACTTGCCTGTGTCTCCTGATCTCTTTTTTTTTTTGAGGCAGTGGGGGTTAAGTGACTTGCCCAGGGTCACACAGCTAGTACATGTCTGAGGATGGGTTTAAACTCTGGTCCTTCTGACTCCAGGGCTCTATCCACTGTGCCACTTAGCTACCCCTGTGGTCTCTTGATCTCCAATTACATTTCTGAAATCCTAGTAGTTCCAATGAAGTTATCAACCTTGCCATATTCCAAAAGTCTCCTTTCTGTAGTCTTCTGTAGTCTTCTCTGCTTTTAAACTTTTGCCTTGATAATGGCTAATCCAGAGTGGGGTTGCCACTTTCTGTATCCAGAGAGGCTCTGTGTAGAGCTTTGCTGAAGAAAAAGCATGGGCTCTACTTTACCCCTTCTGTGGGCCTCATTATCTCTTGTTAGTAGCTCACTGGAGTTATAGAATAACATTCCATAGTGACTGGATTTCTTTCTTTTTGCTTTCTCAGGAGCATTGGCGTGATCACATACATACTGTGAGTATTTTCATATTAAATTCTTGCAGATGTCTCTGGTTAGGAGCAGATATTGCCAGCATGCCAATTAACTCATTCTCCAACAATCACTTTTTGATCATATAGAAAATGCTTTGCCCTGTAATTGATGTTGTGATGGACAGCAAAAGAGTATCTGTGGTTCTTGTCGTCAGACATATGAAGTAACTAGAGAGCAGTAACAGATAGAAGGGAATTGAGTGTTGGCTTGTAGGGTGCAGGTGCTTTGCTTTGGGATGCTCATTCTGATTCTCTTGCTCATGTTGCATGGGTGGCTCTTTGTTATACCACATGGGGCTCTATGGTTAGCGCTACGAATGCCATAAGGATCAGTAGTTTCCTGACTTTTTGCAGGAGGGTGAAGCGCAAGTGGTTGTTAGGTATTGGAGGATTGATTTTTTTTGTTTTTGGAGGGGGGAAGGCAGGGCAGTTGGGGTTAAGTGACTTGCCCAAGGTAACAAGGCTAGTAAGTGTTAAGTGTCTGAGGCCGGCTTTGAACTCAGGTCCTCCTGACTCCAGGGCCTGTGCTCTATTCACTGTGCCACCTAGCTGCCCTAAGGTATTGGAGGATTGAGAAGATAGGATGGTATTTGGGGGAAAAGTATTGTTTAAACCTGGACCTGTTATCTATCCAGCCAAGAGTAAGAACAAGGACTTTGTCCTTCTCATGTTTTTGGCTCCTGTGACTTCTGGCTTTGTTTACATGATATAGGTTTTGGGGTGCCTTGGGCCTTGGGCTGGTGGGGGCTGTGAGGTTTGGTGAGCCCTCTTTGATGAAATCTGTGTATATTCTCTGTAGTTTGAGTGGAGCGTCACCATTTTTGGGCGAAACCAAGCAGGAGACTCTCACCAACATTTCAGCTGTGAACTATGACTTTGATGAAGAGTATTTCAGTAATACCAGTGAACTGGCCAAGGATTTCATCCGTCGACTGCTTGTCAAAGACCCCAAGTATGAGGTTCTGGGGACCTTGGGAAGGGGGTAGGACTGTAATTGGGTGATACCTGTGGTGTGGTGGGAAGACCTTGCTTGGTTAGTAAGAAGGCTTGGGCTGGAATCCTAGCACTGCTGTGCACTAATATGTAACTTTGACAGTCCTTTGTTTTCTCAGGGCTTGCTTATTGGTTAATGGGGGCTTTGAATGGATATCCCTTCTAACTCTAGATTCTAGAGGTGCTGGGTCATGAATGAGTCTAAGTTATTCTTTTTTTTCTTCCATTTAATTAAATCTTTATTCAGTGAAGTGATGTATAAAAACTTACAAATCTGAGAATTTAGGTATACACGAGGGATGATGGGATATTCAATTTTAAACATACACACAGAGCATCGCTATTAGATATTATTCCTCTCTCCCTCCCCACTTTACTACTGTCATTTTTGGTTCCCACTTTGTCCCTTGCTATTCCTGTTATTTTTTTTTTTTTTGCTTTTTGGAGGGCTATTGGGGTTAAGTAACTTGCCCAAGGTTACATGGCTAGGTTTTTGTTTGTGTGTGTTAAGTGTCTGAGGCCGGATCTGAACTCAGGTCCTTCTGACTCCAGGGCCAACGCTCTACTCACTGCGCCACCTAGCCATCCCAGATCTATTCCTATTATTACCCTAAGAGAATAATGGATGTTATTTACTATTTTCAAGCCATCAGAATTTCAGGCATAAAATTAAAAAAAATCAAACAAACCATAATTCAGTAATGAACATTAGAGCCAAATGCTTATCCCAAACAGCAGGTACAGTTCACCCATCATTCTGTATTCCATTTTGCTTCAACTAATCTTTCTGTGACTCAGTTTTTTTGTTTGTCAAATGGGGATAATACATATCATACTTACATAGCATGGTTTGAGGTTGAAATCAGATTGTATTTGAAAAGTTTTTTGAAAGTATAAAATGAAAAACAAAAGTACAGAGTGCTATGTAAATATAAGGTGGTATTATTCCAGGAAAAGGATGACCATTGAGCAGAGCCTGGAGCATTCATGGATTAAGGTGAGTAGAGTTTAGGCCACTCTGCCCTTGGGTTCACAGGGCATTGGGCTAATAGTGTGGTAGAGCATTTTCATGGACTGACTCAGTGGTTGCAGTTTGAACTGAGCTTGACTTTTTTGAATTGTCCCATTCTAGCTTTGTTCATAGGATTAGAATGGTCTCTTCCCATTTCAGGGTGTTTTGGGGACTCTTCAACTTGTAGTCTACTGGGGGGCAGCCATTGGGCAGCGTCAGTAGATAACAGAGACTGATCATGTCCAGAGATAGTATTGTTTGTCTTGTAGCTTCTTGAAAAGGAACTTGGGGAAATCCTGAAGTCCTCCTTCTGCCCTACACAGCCTTAGTAGGCTTCCTTGAAGATTTTTTTCCTGGATAATTTTCCCCTCGCATTCAACTCATAGTGAAAGAAAGTCACAGCATTTCTCCTTCAGTACCTGATGTTGTTATTACTGTAGAGCATTCCCCAGCCCTCTATGCATGTCGCTTTGCCCTGAAGAAGTCCTTGTATACTCAGCTACTCTCTTACCCCATGCAGGTGATTAAGAGGAGGAATGTGCGGAATGAGGACAGTGGCAAGAAGCCAGAGCGTCGGCGGCTGAAGACAACCCGTCTCAAGGAGTACACTATTAAATCCCACTCAAGCATGCCCCCGAACAACACATACATCAACTTTGAGCGCTTTTCTAAGGTTCTGGAGGAGGTGGCAGCTGCTGAAGAGGGCCTGCGGGAGCTGGGGCGAAGCAAGAAGCTGTTCCGTGAGGACATTGAGGTCTTGACTTCTATCTATGAGGAGAAAGAGGCCTGGTATAAGGAGGAGAATGAGAGCATTGGTCAGGACCTAAGGCTGCTTCGCCAGGAGCTGCACAAAACAGAGGCACTGAAACGGCAGGCCCAAGAAGAGGCTAAGGGAGCTCTGCTGGGGGCTAATGGGCTGAAGCGCCGCTTTAGCCGCCTGGAGAACCGATTTGAGGCCCTGGCTAAGCAGGTGGCATCAGAGATGAGGTTTGTTCAGGACCTGGTCTATGCAATGGAGCAAGAGAAACTGCAGGATGGGGACTGCAGTGTGCGTTAGTGGGTCTCCGGGCTGGCGGAGAGGTGTGCCAACGAGGGGGGAGAGTCAGACTAAATGTCCAACAGCCCTCTGAGGCAGAGGGAAACTGTGACTGATAACTTGGATGAAGACAGAAGATCTAGGATTGGCTGCTCTCCTATATCCTTACCTCTCTAAGGGTCCTCTAGCAAAGGGCACAGAAAGTGCTGACATTCCTTTTATTTACCCTCCCTGGGAGGCTCTGATTTTTTCTGAATCAGAGGGACAGGAGGCAGGGATTGGCCAAAATGGAATGTCAGCATGAAATAAGAATGTACTGAGCAATAACAATTTCTGCAACACTGCTGCTTATTCTGGCTTAGTAACAGTTTGGATTGGGTGAATTTGAAAAACACCAACTTCCTTTATTCTGCCTCGGGACTGAAGAAGCTTCCCATAATTCATGCAACTGAAGGACATTCTAGGCTTGAGGGTCACTGCTGTTGTCACCACCACCCCCTTGCTTGGTAAAACAGAAAAAGTATAAATATTCCTTATGCCACCAGACACATAGCTGATTGTCTTCTGGAGGAGCCTGACTCTGGTGGACTCTGCCACAAGCCCCTGAATGGAGAACAACATGAACAGTGTCTTTTATATGCACCTAGAGAAATTCTGAGCAGGGCCCTCCTATCTTGAACTGACCTTTTTTGAGAAGATGTCACTGTTAGCCAAGACTTGCAGAGGCACAGGCTACTTGTAGCTGTAAGCCATAATGAAAACGTGAGACTACATGAGAGTAAAATAGGACATCCTCCCAGTTAGGCACAGTTGGAATATATATCTATTTTTAAAAATTTAGTAAATGCTCTTCTAGCCTTTTCTTTATAAATGCACTCAGTGAGAGAAAATCTTGCTCCTGTGTAAAGTCACAGTTGATACTAAATGCAGACCATTCAAATTCTTTCCCAGCATTGAATGGTGGCCCAGGCCCAGTGGCTGTCCTAGTACCTGCCTTACTCCCAGTGCCTCCTGGCCATTGGCCTACTGGCCAGAGCCATTTGTTAGCCTCTTTATGGGTGAAAAGACAGGCCAACAGTCTATACTCAGACATTTTTCTTTGGTTTATGGCCGTGGCTGCAGCAAAGCCCAGTACCATCTGTGACAGTGTTTCAGACTCATTATCACCCAGAATTTTTAGAGAAGAGCTGGGCTGGTTCCTTATTTTCATCTCCCAGGCCAGTCTGCCCACCCTTAACTGCCCTCCCCCTTGCTGCTGGCAGTTCTGCTGTACAAGGTGTCCCAAAAGTCTTCGTGCAATTTTAATCTACTTGTGCAGTTTTAATCTATTTGGGCTTAACACTGCTCTAAGGCTTTTGGGACATTCTGTAATTTTTGAAGCCAGATTTCTAGAAATACTTTAGGCCACTTTCAGTTGCACCCAGGCAAGCTCCTTGAGGGCAAGGACAGTGTTTTATTTTTCAGGATTGGTTTTTCCATCTGTAATTAGACTTGCTCTACCTACCTCAGAATTGTTGGGGGAAAAGTACTTTGCAATATGAGTTATTATTATCTTGCTTTTCTCCAAAGCACCTAGTACATAGTACCTCATACTTGATTGATGACTCTTTTTTGAATGCCGAGTCAAGCGTTTTTGGTTTGGAGACTTGAGCTCCTGGATGGGCAGGTAATTTGTAGGATTCAACAAATTCAACCCAAATCAGATTTAAATACCTACTGTATGTAGAGTCCTGTACCTACTAAGTGCTGAGAGAGAAAAATAAAATTATGTGGTTCCTACCCTTACGGAGCTTACAGCCTTATAGGTCATATTAAAAGGGGTTAAAACCAGAAGTCATTTAATCCATTGGGGTCAAAACAAATAGAAATGGGGTTAACCATAAATGGGGATCTCTTAGGACTGCATATTGATTTAGAAAACAACATATTAACATTATCTGTGTTCTATTGTATTTTAATTTATTTTGTTAAGTATTTCCCAATGACATTTTAATGTGGTTCAGTCCTGAGTGTTGCAGGCTACAATGTGGCTGGGTCTTCTGTTTGACACGTCTGATCTGTCCTCATCTAAACAGGTCCAGAAAAGTTGTGACATGTCCAGAGGGGAAGGGGAAGGATATTTTAAAAAGCATGAGTTATTTTATGGGATTCTGGATGTAAAGCTAGAAGAGTTCTCTGGGGTCATTTAGTCCAATCTTCTCATTTCTCACATGAGGAAACAGGCTCAAGTAATGTAGGGAGTCATTTAGGGTAACTTGCTGCATCTATGACACCCCAGGTCAAACATAGCCTGAGGCAGTCTTTCCAGATCATGTTAAATATTTGTTGAATCAACAGTGGTGCTTAGCGATGCCCTCAGAGCATGAGGATACACAGGAAAGGACACTTATAAATTCATGCCCTCAAGGAGCAGCTCACTTAATCCAGGTGTCCCTTTATGCAACAAGACACTTCTTTGAAGAGAATTCAGTTTTCCTATGGGTTTTCATTATAGACTTGGAGATATGTTCCCTTAATAGATTGAATCAAATGCTTTTTTGTGAATAATGAGCTCATATTGTGGTCAGACTTATGACATCATGGATGTTTCTAATTCTAGCATCTCTTATTTCACTTTTCTTCCTCTTAGCCTTTTCACAGATCATGCTAATTTCTTCAGTGCCTGGGGATCCCAATTCTGGTCTTAGTTCCTGGAACTTAGTCCTGTTCTTCTTTTGGGTTGGGTAATTTAGGTTATGTAATAGGCAATAATACCATACTTGGCCACAAGATGCTGCCTTCTAACAAATAATATATACTGGCTTGAAAAAAAAAAAAAACTCAAGTTTGAAGCTGTAGGTTTTGTAAAATGAATTAGTGCCCAGTGTTACCTAATTCTTTTAAGTTTGGAAATCTGTAAAAACAAGTGACCTAAAGGAAAAGGTACCCACAGTCTTTTCTTAGCCTAGAGACTGGTTGGGCATACTTTTAGGGTGTGGGTCAGGAATGGGTTTTTCCCAACTGTAGAAATAAATTCATTCTTGACCTCTCCTAGTGAAATTATCCTCTTTTCATATTTACATACATAGAACTTTTTGGAGCGCTAAGATATTGAAAGGTCTAGCCCACAGAGAAAGATGAGTAAGCACCACCTCCCTTTACTCTTCCTGTGTCCCTTGAAAGGTTGTGGAGATTGAAGGAAGTGGGACATGGGCAAATCTGAGATTTGACTTCTTCCTGGATAAATTGCTGAGGGACAAGGGGATGCTAGATCAGAAACATGAAATACCCTCTGTTCCAGGAGTGGAGGAAGAGAATTGGTGCCATGTCAGGCAGTCACCTATGACCACTGGCACCCAAAGTCTGATGTGAAAGGTCTGAGATAGAGGTGGAACTACATCCCACGACTTTTGGAGGCTGTAGTATGATGGTTTGAGGTGTTAGAAATGCCCTCTTCCCTAGAATTACATTTGTAGGGGATAAGGAAGTTTGTTTACCTGTTTATAGAGGGATAGTTAGAGGGATCTAAGAATCACAATAGTGATGAACCAGGGTCCTGAAGCACTAGTGATGGTGAAGGTACCTCCCATTATTCATTTAAAACTTTAATAAGGGGTTATTATGTGTAAGGCATTCTGGTAGGTGCTGGGAAAAAATTAATTCATTCTTGCCCTCCAGGAGTTTATATTTTACCTAGAAACAAGTGGTCTCATGGTGTCTAAAACTTCCTGGAGAGCAGGGAGGGAGGGGATCTGGTTCTAGGGGAGGGGATTCCACTTTCCCCCTCTCCCCCACCTTGGTGCATGGCTCCTGCCTGGTCAAGACTTAATGCCTCCTACCCTATGCTTTGTTATTCCCACAGATATGTAACCTGGACTCTATAGTGTATCCTGGTCTATAGCTATTGTATATGCATGTTCCAGAGTGCCTGTAATGCTCACGCATATGCAATATGTCACAAACTGAAAGGAAATAAAACTTTTATATTTCTTGGACCCCTGGGCTATACTCTTGTTCATTTTCTGGATTGTAAGGAGAAAGCCCAATTCTTAAGGCCTAGGCAGGTTTAATTTTTTAAAAATTAAGTTTATTTTTTAATATTTATTTTTTTATTTTGAGTTCTAATTTCTCTCCCTCCTTAGCCCTTCCCCCTCCCATTGAAAAGGGAAGCAGTATGATACTTATTATATGTGTGAAGTCATGTAAAGCATTTCCATATTAGCCATGTTGCCAAAAATAAAAATAAAGTGAAAAATATGACCCAATCTATAATCCGAGTTCAGTTCTCTCTCTGGAGGTGGCTAGCTTTTTTCCTCATGACTCCTGGAATTGTTGTGGATTATTTGTATTGATCAGAGTAGCTAAGTCTTTTACAGTTGATTATTGTTAACATACTGCTGTTATTGTGTATAATGGTCTTCTGGTTCTGCTTCTTTTATTTTGCATCATTTCGTATAAGTCTCCCTAGATTTTTCTGAAACCATCCCCTTCATCATTTTCTCTTTTTTTTTTTGGAGGGGGGAAGGCAGGGTAATTGGGGTTAAGTGACTTGCCCAAGGATATACAGCTAGTGTCGTGTCTTGAGATCAGATTTGAACTCAGGTCCTCCTGACTTCAGGGTGCCTCCTAGCTGCCCCACCTTCATCATTTTTTTATAGCACAATTAGTATTCCATCCCAATCATATATCACAACCTGTTAAGCCATTACCCAATAGATAGGTATCTCCTCAATTTTTAATCCTTTGCCACCAGAAAAAAGAGATGCTATAAATATTTTTGTACATATGGTTCCTTTTCCTTTGATCTTTTTGGGATACAGACTTAGAAGTGGTATTTCTGAGTCAAAGGGCAGGCAAAGTTTTATAGCACTTTGGGCAAAATTACATACTGTTCTCCAGAATGGATGGACCAGTTCACAGCTCCACCAACCATTAGTGTAACTTCCTCATTCCCTCTAGGCAGGCTTTATTTTTAAGAACCTTCAATTTTTAATTAGCCAGGGACCAGTTATTTTGTAGGTTAATTAGGTTCTTTGCTTCCTTCCCTGATTGATTGTTTCACCACTTGTTCCTGTTGCTTTTGGAGGGAAAGCTGGGGAAAGGAGTAGAAACTGAAATCCCTTTACACTATTAAAATTATCAAGGACTCCCCTCTCCCCTCAAGAGCTTTTGTTTATTTGGGTTATGACTTTTAATATTTACTGATTAGAAATTAAAGCATCTTACTGTTCTGAAAAGTTTTGACCTTGTTGACTCCCTGAACCACTGACACAGGAGATTCTCATTGCATAAAGATTCTTTGTAGAGATCCCTGAGAATAGGGAAACAATACTATTTTGTATCCATGAGAAAGAAGAATCATAGAATGTTAGAACTAGATGGGGCCTGAGAATTCAACCTTTTTAAAAAACAACAAAACCAAAAAAAAATGAGGTAGAGACAGACCTAAAGTGGGAAAATTTTACAGATGAGGAAACTCCCTGAGAGAAAAAGTGATTTATCTAAAGACATATAGTTAAATAGTAGAATCAAGAACAGGACCCAGGCCTCTGGTCTCCCTATTCAGTAACCTTTCCACAGCAAAATTGTTTCTAAATACAAAACAGCTAAATTTTCAACATTTTGAAAAAGTAACCATTATAAACGAGGAAATAGGCCAAGAGCAATTGAATGAGTTCCTGAGGTCACAGATACTTTAGTGCCAGGGCTGAGATTTGAATCCAGGTGTTCTGATTCCAATGTTGTTTGTAAACCTTAAATGAATGTCAGCAACTATTATTCCTAACTGATTGATAGAACTAGAAGTGAACCTTTTTAGAATATATAATATCAGAATTGGAAGGTACCTTAGATCATTTAGACTGTTAGAAACATAAACACTAGGGGTGGCTAGATGGTGCAATGAATAGAGCACTGGCCCTGAATTTAGGAGGACATGAACTGAGTTCAAATGTGGTCTTAGACATTTAAAAAACACTAGCCATGTGACCTTGGACAAGTCACTTAACCCCAATTGCCCTGCCTTCCCCCCCTCCAAAAAGCAAAAAAAACAACAAAAAAAAACCAACCCCCAAACAAAACAAAAAACCCCCAAAACAAACCAAAACAAAAAAGAAACACAAATACTACTGATTCCAAAACTTGGGTATCAAAAAGAAGTTTATTGAGAAGAAATCCAGAGGAATTGAACACTTCTGGCCAGAAGTAGACTCTGCCTTTCTTTTGGAAGAAGGAGATACAAAATCGAAGTAAGTTTTATGCCATTAGTTAGGTGCAGACAACTCCCTTCGGAGTATGAATTGGTTCATTCTCTTCAGGATTTCACTTTTCCCATACTCCCCTCCTATTATCATACATTATTGCTAACGAGGCTCTAATTCTATGCTGGGCATGTTGGATAAACGTAAGGTTTATTAAGCAAGTGCAGTAGTAACTCTGGAATACCCAGTCATTGACAAAACCCTCACTGGTTTAGACCAGATCTGTTCTTATCCTGGCCTGAGAGTCCCAAGGCTGCTTTCTGCTTTCTGATTGGTTGGGTCCACCTGTTGTCTGCTAACATTAGTAATGTCTAGCAGTTCTATGGAAACCTAACTCCTACTGTTTCTCACAATTTATTGTCAGTAGTCTTTAGTAGTTTTTAACAGTTCTGTGGAAACTTAATCCTTTGCTATCTCTCACAAGACCAGCCCTTTCTTTTTACTGACAAGGATGCAGGCCTAGAGAGAGAAAGTTTGTTCAAGGTAGAACCCTGGTCTTTTAAGTCCAGTGCCCCTTCCAAGATTTGTTTATATACAAGATAGCCATATTTTCACCATCAAAAATAATATAATTATATTATAGTTACTTGTTAGAATCACTCACCTTCATTATATCCCTTGGAACATTTATTCAATGTTCTTGTTTAAGATCATTCCTAAAAACAAAACAAAGCAACACAACCCTGCTTCCTCCCCCCCACTTTTAAATCGTCACCTTGTATACTGTTGCTACATTTTCCTTTAGGTGACTTGGATGAGACTGGAAATGAATTGATACTGTAATGTGATAACATTTTGAAAGTACAGTTCATTGACTGAGAGATTTGGATGGATTCCCTCCATCTATATCAATGCCAAACTAGACCTTCTCTAGAACTTAAGAAAATTTTGGATCTTGTGGCTTGATGTATATGTGGGGAATAATTTTGGGGATAATAAAGTGGCCGGCCAATATTAACTTACATCAATGAATGACACCAATATGGTGCCTGCCCTCTGGAACTCATTCTCATTGAGAAGATAAGATAGAAATGCATGAAAAGAGCATTCATCATATAAGATTGTTTATAGGCGATGCCAAATGAGTAGTATAGACAGAGGAGACAGAGGAGAGACTGCTGGGCTGTGGTGGTCAAAGTCGGTTTCATAGAAGAGGGTAGGACATTGGCTGGTCTTTATATCGGATGGCATTTAGATTTGGTGGTGTTAGGTTAGGCAGTGTGATCAAAGACAAAGTCCTGGAAAGGAATCATAGATTTAGGGCTAGAAGGGACCAATGCCCTTATTCTATGGATGAAGAAACATGCCCATGAGACTTGTCTGCCCAAGGTCACAGAAATATTAATATGTTATGACATTCAGGAACCAGTGAGGGAATCAGGGTGGCTGAACGGGGGAGTTGTTAATGATGCTGCTGGAGGGATACTTCTGGGTGAGCTCACAGAAGCCCTAACTTTTCAGTTTGACTAACCTTGTCTCAGATCCTAAAACTTCAGGATTAGCTGGTGGGACTTCCTTTCCTCAGGTCCTTTTTCAAGCTGTTCTGTCTGTGGAGGTTGATTTCAGAACACAACCACCAAGTGGCAGTCTTGAGTTGCATACATTTGTTACTCGGGAGAGTTTGCAGAATGGGATGTGGGCATCTTTTTAGTATATTCCATCTGGGAGGTCCTTTAAATCTCATCTGGTCCAATCGATCCATTTTATAGAGGAGGAAACAGGCCCCAAAGTGTTGGGAGGCTCACATGAAAGCATTTTGGAAAGTACACTGAAGATAGCCTCTTCTACCCAGTTAATAGAAGGGGAGGACAGCTCCTCCAGTATCTCTTTGAAAGCCCCAAATTACTGCTCAGTATCATGGTATCTCCTTTAATGATTTTTCCTTTTTGCAGAGACAGGTTTACCTTCCCACCTCTTCCCTGTTTGCCTTCCTTGAGCATAGCCCAGCTGCTATTGGGAAGAGCTGACCAGCATTTTAAAGAGAGGTTTACTGGATGGTGATTGGTCATGTACTATAGGCCCACTGAATATTGATGTTTCTTGCCTCCAGTTTTCATGCAAATCCAACAAGACGGGATTGCAGAGAATGTCGTATATTTGAGCAGTGGGAAGATCTGACTTTTTATTTGGCTTCCTGCCTGGTTGTTTTTTGGGCATTTTTTAGAAAGTTTGTGTAGGCTATTTCTTTTTTTTTGGTTTTTGGAGGGCTATTGGGGTTAAGTAACTTGCCCAAGGTCACACAGCTAGGTTTTTGTTTGTGTGTGCGTTAAGTGTCTGAGGTCGGATCCGAACTCAGGTCCTTCTGACTCCTGGGCCAACGCTCTACTCACTGCGTCACCTAGCCGCCCCTTAGGCTATTTCTTTGAATTGTCAGTCAATCAGAGAGGCAGTTCTGTAGTGAAAAGAACGGACTTGGGAAACCTGTATGGTGCCACAAATTCACTGTATGACTTGGGTAAAGTACTTTCCTTCAGTGGTTTCACTTTCTTTCTCTGTAAAATTATGGGACTTGGATTAAAGTTCCTTTTCAACTGTGAAAGACTGGGACTCCAAGCCTTTATAGGGAGGGCTATGTAGAGGTACAAGGCCATGTCTTGTGGGACAGAGGGCAGGGTAGTTGTCTCCCCTGGTATGCAATGCTGGGAGGGAAATAATTCAAGGAGGGACCTGTGGTAAACTGACAGCTGCTTCAGTTTTGCCCAAAGTTGGGCAGGAAGGCTTGGGTCACCAGGTGGTACTATTAATAACTCTGGGTAAGCCTGTCCCCAGGCTGGCTGGCAGCTTCCATAAAGCCTGAGCCGAGGACCCAGAAAGGCTTCTTCAGCCCCTGAGACCTTTAAACCCCATGTTGTGAGACAAAAAAGAAAAGTAAGTACAAGAACCAATATCCCCTTGCCCCTCTCCCTCAAGGCGTAAACAACAGTTGGAAGAAGAAACGTGGAGAAACAAGATACACTATTAAAGGGTCCTTGGACACACAGATCTTTAATGGCATTAAAACGTCCTGGGGCAGCTCAGTGCGGGACAGTGAACCCCTGTCACTTCTCACCAGCGCCATTTAAGATAAGGGGTGAGAAAGGGGAAAGAGGGGAGGAGATTGAAAGAGGGGGATCAGGCCTTTTCCCCTCTGTCTTCACCGTCTGGAGCTGCTCAGATGATCTTGTGCATGCCTGGTTTATGGGAAGACCCTTTTGCTGTTCCCTGGTGCTGGCCTGAACATTGGCTGTTTCCCTGGGGAGGATTAGGATAATTGGTTTTCATGGTAGCAAATGGTGGGGGCTGAGGAGGGCAGGAATATAGTCCTGTCCCAGGCTCCTCAATCCCTGAGCTTGTCAGCCCTTCTCCTTAGGGCACCATTTCTAGTCGGTCCCATCAAGGAGATAGGTAGAAGCTGTTGTTAGTTCCTTTTGGGGTTGGGGTGGCTATATTATTTTGGGGGGTGGTAACTGAGGTTAAATTCTGTGGTAGACTTAAGGGCAGAACCAGGCAGTCTAGTTACTGGTGGGAGATTCCAAGTTTGATGACTTTGGGAGTCTGAGAAATTCCCCTATCTCTTTCTGCCTACTTACAGAAGAATGGCCATTTCTTGTCATAAAACTGGGTCTGTTTGGCTGGAAGTTAGATGATCTACTTTGGATTTCAGGGTATCATGGGTATCATGGCATAGTGGGAAAAGCATTGTATTTGGAATCAGTGAATCTGGATTTGCATCCAGACTTTTCTACTTGCTACACCTGTGACTTTGGGCAGGTCCCTTCCTCTCTCTGGGTCTCAATTTCCTCATTTCTAAAATGGGAGAATGACTGGCCTCAAAGTGCCCCCCATCTCCAAATCCTGAGATATCTATGTAGTATGGTAGCAATAAAAGATTGAGAGCTTTTTAGGGCTGGGGTAGGATAAATCAAGAATAGCTCTATCCCATGAATAGGAAGGTAGATCCCTTGGGGAGGGTGTGAGCTGTGGACACTTTGCTTTTCTCCTGGTATGAGTGAACATGTTCATTAATTTTCACATGCTTAATAGCTATACTCCCCTCCCTGCCCTCTTCCTCTTTCCAGTTAAGAGCAGCCAGGTGGTGCCTGATGATTGGGCTGCCTTTCTGGGTGGGGGGGAGGGAGGCCTCTGTGGCCCCTGGGTGGGGGCTGGGGGACTTGGGTGTCACCTTCCTCAGAGTAACTGCTGATGATGGAGAAATGGATTGAGTGGAGCTTGACATGTATAGCAGATGGTCTGCAGAGGATGTGTTTGGAAATGAGAAAATGGAAAGGGGGGGTAAGATGAACATATGTGTGTTTATGTGGGTCTATGTTGGAAAATTTTTCCCCTCCTTATACCTAGTAATTTTTGCAAGAGTTGAATTAAGCACAGAAAAAGAGGAAAAGATGGTATCTTGGGTGAGGGTTCAGGGAAAAGAACCTGGAGGGTCTCTTTTGTTTTATTCAAAAAATCCTTATATTTATATAGTATCCCAAAGCACCTTCCCATTTATTCTTCCATTTAGTCTTCATATCACTCCTGTGCAATTGTGGGGTAAGATAATATTATTCCCATTTAAGAAATAAAGATTAGTCTGTAGAGAAGTGACTTTACCCGAGGGCAGACAGGGAGTTAGTGACAAAGTCAGAATTAGGGCTTGGGCCTCTTGGATCTTCAATTTCCCAGACCAGCACTCCTCTCCCTTATTTCACACTTGATGGAGCTTTGGGCCTCTCATGTCTTTTCCCAGACCTTGCTACAGTTGGACCAATTCAAAAGTCAAAAGTGAAAGGGATCTTGGGATTGCTTCCTCCTAAAAGGAGAAGGGAATGACTGGGAGAAAAAAAAGTGAGAGCCTCTCTTCCCCCAAACTATGTGGAGAAAACCCCATGAACTCCCTAACACATCCCAGCTCAGAACCAGGGAGGGAAGCAGAGGCCACTCTTGGGTCTTGAGAGCCCTGGAAAGGAGACAGTTAAGTGTTCTTCAGCCCCAGAACCTAGCCTCTTTGCCTGCCAAGTGCCTGGAGTTGGTGCTGACTTGGCATGGGAAAGTGTCAGCCACGGGATGTCACATTTTGTGGGACAAACCATGTGCCTCTTGGGGAGGAGGTCATGAGACATCCAGAAATCTCCTCTGGGTTCACCTTCCCATTCTCTAACCTTCCCATCTTGTCCTTTTTGCAATCAGTTACTCAGCTAATTAAACCACTCATAGGTACTAAGCCATTCCTGTGTGCCAGGCACTCAGATAATATGATTAAGATCTATGGGGGCAGCAATGAAATGGTACAAGGGGGAACGGAGTTATGTCTTCATTTTCCTTCTTACCTTTTACCTATCATGATACTCCATACACATTAGGAGCTTAGAAAATTTTATCTGAATGAATGAATGAGTAAATGGTCCACTCTCTAAAAACTGGAAGAATTCATAATGAGAAATAGTTGTGGGTCAAAGGAGCCAGGGAAAGAAGTAGGAGGACTTGGTATTACAAGCTTTTAGAACTGGAAAGGTCATTAGATCATAGTCAAAGAATTCTAGAGTTGGAAGGCATCAAGTCTGGTACAACCTTTTCATTATTTATTTATTTTTGGGAAGACAATCAGGGTTAAGTGACTTGCCCAAGGTCATGAAGCTAGTAAGTGTCTGAGGATGGATTTGAACTCCTCCTGTCCTTCTGACTCCAGGGTCAGTGCTAGCTGCCCCCAACCCTTTCATTTTACAGAGGAGGAAATTGAGGCCAAGGTCATACAGGTAGTAAGTAGCAGAACTGAGATTTGAACTGCCTGGTTTCAAGCTGGTGCTTAAAAATTTTTTTAATCAATATTTTTTGTTTCTCTCAGTATCCCTTCTGGTGTTCTTTGGATGTTCTCACCACTCCCCCCCTTGCCATCAGGCTTAAGAATGTGAAGAGAGAGAGAGCTGAGATGTGGTCAGGGATTTAGGGCCACTTAATAGATACAGTGGACTGATTAGATGAGTTTATACGTAGTCACCAATCAACTGAGTTGGGCCCTAGGGTGGGAGCTCCAAGGATGAATGAATTAACTATCCCAGGGATTGGGCCATGGCTTCAGCAAGATGTGAGCAGGGAGATCCAGGTCTCAGTCTAATGTGGAAGGTGCTGGTCTGGGCAGAGAGGAGCAGATGTCCAGAGGAGGTGACTAGGATGGTAGAGGGCCTTGAGATCATGCCATTTTAAGGGCTTTCTGGAAGAACTGGGGATGTTTGACTCAGTGATAGAGAAGATTTATGGGGTAGGGGTGGTAAGGAAGACATTCTCCAAATATCTGAAGGGCTGGTATGCAGAAAGAGGGATGAAACTTGTCCTACTTGGCTTCTGGAGGAAGAATTAGGAGCAGTTGGGCAGAGATATTTGCTCTCCAGAAGGAGAAACTTCCTAACAAGCAGACCTCCTACAGTGCTACACACTGCTTCTCAAGGTGGTGAGCTCCCTATCCCTGGAGACCAGATGATCACTCACTTGTTGGAAGTGGTGTAGGAAAGATGTGAGGGTGCTGGACTAGATCTTCTGGCACCTTGGAACATGTGGGTCCCATTTCCTCCTTTTATAGAAAGAGAGACCAAGGCCTCCAAAGAAGAGGCAACTTGCTCAACTTCATACAGGTAGTAAGTGACAGAATAGGAATTATGTCTCAGGTCCTCTAACTCCAAATTCAGTGATCTTAACATTTTACTCAGCTTCTTCTTATCCAAGATTGTCAATCCCTCACTTTCCTTAAAGGTGCAGAGATGGGGGAAACATGAAGTATATTGAACCAGACCATCATATATAAATCTCATGAAGAGGGATTTCATTGATTCACTCCATTCATGCTTGTACATGGCTCCAGGATTTTATAAATGAGATGCACATATGGTTGACAATGAATTGGCACAGGGTTAGAGCTAGTGGGGTTAGCCTGCCTGAGAATAGAAAATTAGCTCATTGATTAATATGGGGGGATTGCAAAGCTTTTGAGGCATGGTCCTTTTTGCATTCATTAATTGAATCATAAGGAAGATGATCAGAGACAGATGGGCAGAGTTTAGGGGTGGGGAGGAGGCTTCTGTAGGGGTTAAGAGAGATAACAGGCAGGGGATGAGATCATTTGGGGCTTTCAGATTATTCTAGGAAATGATCTTACTAAAATTACACCCCCCACTCCCTACCCTTTATCAGCACCACTTGGTGGAATGGCAATGGATTCAGTCAGAAGACCTGCCTCCAAATGCTAGCTCCAGCTTTCATAAGCCTCTCTATGCCTCAGTTTGTTCATCTGTAAAGTGGGGACAATGATATTTGAACTAACTACTTCACAGTTATTAGAGGATTAAGCAAACTGGAGTGGAGAAAGTACCAAGTCTGAAGTTTGAAGACTGAGATTTGTATCCTGGCTCTCCCACTTACTAGTCATATGTCTTCAGGCAAATTGCTTAACCTCTCCAGGCCTCTCTTTCCTTGGCTATAAAATGGAAATAATTTTTGCTTTTCCAGACCCCCCCCCCCACATTATAAGTGCTATAAGCCTTTAATTGCTAAAGGAATGCGAATTGCTATAATAATATCATCACATTCCATCAACCCTGAAGGAGAGTTCCATTTAATGGATAGTAAAAACCAAGGATCAAGGAGGAAAAATGATTTCTCCAGGGTCACTTTGACACAGTGGTTGATCTCAGGCTACAACTGAGAACCCTCTGATTTCATTCATTTAAGAAGTATTTATTAAATATCTATTATGTGTAGAACATCTTGTATTCAGGTCCTTGTATCAGTTGGTTTACCCTAAACTTGGGGGCTTGAGCCTATCCCTTTTGGGAGTAAGTGTGTGTGTAGTGAGAGATGAAAAGAGGGTCCTAACTTTTCCCTATTGGCTTTTTTGGCCTTATTGGTATTGGCCCTGTCTTTGTTCCTGTTGCTCCCTGGCCTCTCTGTCTCTGTTCTGTTCTATTCCTGGGTCTTGTGGTGGCTTGGCTTTACATTTCTCCGTGCCTTGGGGAGAAGGACAGTCCCTGGAAAGGGCAGCATCAGGAGAGGGGAGGTGGGTCTTCTTGGCCACATCTGACTAGTCCAGGATGGGTCAGATGACTTCTCCCCAGCTGGTCAGGGAAATTTCTCTGGTGCTAGGGTGGTGGGCACAGCTGTTAGGGGCAGTAACTTCACAGAATTTATGTTACTGGAGAGTGGAGTTAGGGACAAGGAGAAAGTAGAATTTAACTCTTCCTCTTCCCTCTACCAGTTCCAGGGAATTTGCATTTGAGTCCCCTGGGATTGGGATAATTTGGGACCATCATTCAATATTTCTAGTCCGAGCTCATGTGAATTTCTTTCATATAGTCCAATCTCGTCTAAATGGCCCTTTCCCACATCTATACCTTTAAAAGCTCAGCCTCAGAATATGTCCCCCCTCTGCCTCTGTCTACCTCTTGACATCATTATTCATCTTTCTCTTTATTTATTTACTCATTCATTTATTTTAAATATTTAATATTTTAAAGTTTCAAGTTCTCTCCCTTTCTCTAGCCTCTTCTCCCATTCATTGAGAGGGCAAGAATTATCTATTATACATGTGAAGTCAGACAAATAATTTCCATATTATACTTATTGCAAAAAAAAAAAGCAGGAAAAATAAAGCAAGTGAACAAAGTATGCTTCAATCTGCGCTCATATTGTATCCATTTTCTCTCTGGAGGTGGATAACATTTTTCATCATGTGTCCTTTTTACTTGTCTTGGATCATTGTATTGATCAGAATGGTAAGTCATTCACAGTTGATCATTATGCAATATTGCTGTTATTGTGTACAATGGCCTCCTGGTTCTGCTCAATTCACTTTACATCAGTTCATATAAGTCTTCCCAGGTTTTTCTGAAATCACACCCCACCTTGTCATTTAGTATAGCACAATAATATTCCACCACAATCATATATCTCAACAGCATTCAACCATTCTCCAATTCATGGGCATCCCCTCAATTTCCAATTCTTTGCCACCACAAAAGAGCTACTATAAATATTTTTGTATATGTGGGTATCTTTCCTTTTTTTTTTTTAAATCTCTTTGGGAGACAGCCCCAGTGGTATTGTTGGATCAAAGGGTATGTACAGTTTTATAATCCTTTGGGCAGAGTTCCAAACTGTTCTCCTGAATGGCTGGACCAATTCAGAACTCTACTAGCAGTGCATTAGTGTCCATAATTTTCCGCATTCCCTTTAGCATTTATCATTTTCCTTTTCTTTCATATTAGCTGTTGAAAGTTATGTTGACTTAGTGACCCATTTTTCTCAGCCCTGTTTGTCAATCAGTGTTGGGTGAGGCTCTATTGAGAAAGTTGACACCAAGTCTGCAGCTTTTTGTATTACCTGTTCTTTGTCACGAACCCTTACCTGTGACTGCTTGTTACTCCTACCGGCATATTGTCACGTACTTTGCTACCTTGGGGAGAAGCTGAGATGCGAGGGCTTAACCTCTTTTGCTGACATCTGAATTGTCTTTATCTCATTATGAAAGTTCTCAGTGAAAGCTGGCCCCACCATGAAACCACTGTTGATCTTCAGTGATCAACCTGCCAATCTGTAGCTACCTTGACGTACTTATAATAAACTCCTTTAATTCTGTTTGTCATGAGTTTTTGCCTTGTTCATCAGGGTAAAAGCTCAAAGGAAGAGTTTTCCTTTCAATATAGCCAATCAGAAAGGTGTGAGGTAGGCACCTCAGAGTTGTTTTAATTTCTTTAATTGTTAGTGATTTGGAGCATGTTTTCATATGATTATTGCTAATTTTGATCATTACTAATCTTTCAAGGCCCAGGCCCAATGTTCCCTCTTTCAGGAAGTTCTCCTTCTTTCCCTTCCCCCTACATTTGTAATTATTGCTCATTAGATTTCTTGGGCAAACATGAAAGTTCTATGTAAGTGTGAATCATTTCACAGCCCTCTGTACTTTTTTTATATTCTAACTTGTATGAATTTTTTCGGTATGTCTATTTTATCTTTCCCTACTAGATTGTAAATTCCTTGAGGCTCTTTCATTTTTGTATCTTCCTTAGAAGCAAGGACAGGGCCATGCATATGGTAAATACTTTATAAATGCTTGGGGAAGGAAAGAATGATAATTCACACACACACACACACACATATATATATATATATATATATATATATATATATATATATATATATAGCATTATAAGGTTTATAAAGCACTTTTTTTTTGAAGACAACAGTGAGAGGAGGGCAATTCCAGGAAGAGGGAATAGTATGGGCAAAGGATAAGTATGGGAGGAGGGAAAGGGCAGGATAAGATTAAGAAATGACAGGCCAGTTGTTTAGCTGTGATGGAGAATGGACTACATGGAGGGGAGTAATATAAGATACAGCTGTAAATACAGAGTAGCACCAGACTGGGGAGTCTTAAAAATGATGGTCAAGAAGTTTGGACTTAATTTGGTAGGCACTGGTGAGCTATTGAGGGGTTCTGGATAACATAAACCAACTCTATTCCCAGGGGATCTTTCTTATAGTGACTTCTTTTTAAAAGAAAAATATAAATCCAACAAACATCAAATAAAATGACCATTTCAATATGTATAATAGAAGAGATAAAAGAGAAATGAAACAATACCTGTTATGTAGAGAGAGCTTGCTTCTCTTTTAAGGGCAACATGTTGGCCCCAGTGCCTGCAGGTTAGATTTTACTCCCTTGTCTCTTCCCCCACCTTAAGGGGATTGGGGGTGTCTACTCTCTCTGCCATTGGCTTCAGCCCCACTGATGGTGGTCCCCCAAGTATGGGAGTGCTCACCTGAATACTAGTCACTAACAGATTAGCTTTTACACAGAAACATTTTTCTTTTAAAATTTTTTAGCATATAGTTATTTTTTCCACTGAATAGTATTTTATTTTTCTACCAGTAACAGATTAGCTTTCACCCAGAAATATTTTTCTTTTTAAAATTTTTTTATCATACATTTATTTTCCACTTAATAGTACTTTATTTTTTCCAATAATGTGTAAAGATAGTTTTCAGAAATATTTATTTCAAAAGGTATGATCATAAAAATGCAAACTTATTCCCTCAACACATGGGAAGCACAATCCTCCCTTTGCATCCCCAGAGACTGCTCTGGGGAGGGAAAGGGGATTAGGTTCATAATTTATTTAGTTCAGTTCCCATAGAGCTCAGTTCCAATTTCAAGTCCAAAATCTCTCTCATGCTCAAGTACCAGGCACCCTGGGCTTCTCAGGAATTTCATGCTGGCCTGTCTCCAAGGTCAGCATGGCTCAAACTCCCGAGTCCTGTGGGGATTACCTGTGCACCTGTAATTGAGGAGGACAAACAACACAGAACACAAACACCTCCCAATCCAGTTCTCCGAGCCCAAGGTGAGTAAAAGAGAGGGAGCAGGAAAAGAAACGTCCTTCTCCTCTCACTGGTTCAGTTCATGGCATCGCCTCTGCGGATGAACTGGGATCTTCATCCTCTGCATGTGGCCAATAAGAGAGCTACAGGAAGACAGTGTGTCAGAAAACAGCTGAAAAAGATCCATTGGCTTAATCCTGCCCCCCCCCTTTTTTTTTGCAATGGGGGAAAGAGGGCAATTGGGGTTAAGTGACTTGCCCAAGGTCACACCGCTAGTGTTAAGTTTTTGAAGTTGTATTTGAATCCAGGTCCTCCTGACTCCCTGGCTGGTGCTCTACTTACTGTGCCACCTAGCCGTCCCAGTCCTGCCTGTTTTAAAGATACAAGATCAATGGATCAATGGATGTTACTCCCCACCCGTATGGTGAGGATATAGGCTTCCACATTGCCTGAACTGGGCGTTCCTAGATCAGCCTGGGTTACATAAGTATATGATAAGTTCAACATTGTAACTTTCAGAGCTATCCTGCTTGTCTGATTCTTTCTGACCTTTCTTCTGTTCTCTACCAAGCATTAAAAAAAAAATGCTTCCAAATATTTAGCAAACTACTCGCTCTCTCTCTTTTTGTTTTGTTTTGTTCCTTTCTCATTGTTCATTCCGTTGGTTATAATCCTTCTTTACAACTTGACTAATGTTTAATGTAAATGTATTTGTAGACCCTATATTGGATTGCATGCTGCTATGGGGGGAGGGGGAGGAGAAAGGGGGCGAGAAAATCTGGAACTCAAAAGCTTGTGGAACTGAATGTTGTAAACTAAAAGTAAATAAATAAATAAATTAAATTTTTTTAAAAAAGGAAAAATATTCAGATACCCCAATATTAAAAAAAAAACTTCATTTGACCCTCTTTTCTTTCTTTTTGGCTAACCAAGGACTAATTCTCTTCTCTCCCTTCCCCAATTGGGAAAAAAAAAGATGAAACCTTGGTACCAATATGCACAGTCAAGTTAAACAAATACCCACTTTGTCATGTCCAGAGATGTACGTATCATTCTGCACTTGGTGTTCTTTGCCCTTCCATCCTTCATAAATGGTTCTCTGGAAGCATGGTTGGTAATCACATTGGTCAGAGTTCTCAGGTGTTCCAAAGTTCCTACTGTTACCTTTTGATTGCACCAAAATCCTGGCCTTCTCTTGTCCCTTTCATCTCCTTGGCTTTATCTATAGCAGATCCTTCCTTCCCCATTGCTGCACAGTCCCTTTAATTAAGTCCAATTGGCCTACTCACCTTCCCTCTTCCTTGTTTACAACATTCTTCTGTCCTTTGGTTCACATTGTTTACTATGTCTGAAACACCTTCTCCTTATTTCCTACCTATTGGAGTCTAATCAAAGGCTCCCATTGTTAATTCTAATACTATTATTAATAACAGCTTGATGTAAGGTGCTGGAAGGTTTGCAAAGCATTTTACATTATTTCAGCTAGGTTACTCTGAACCTAGAGTCAGGAAGACTTGAGTGCAAATCCCACCACAAACATTCACTAGCTGTGTACCCCTTGGTAAATAACGTAATCTTTGTTTGCCTTAATCCACTGGAGAAGGAAATGGCAAGCCACTCTAGTATATTTGCCAAGAAAACCCTATTTGAGGTCACAAAGAGTTGGACATGACTGAATGATGGAATAACACTAATAACAATAGGTGATATCCTGTCTTCTCCCTTTGTATCTCACACTAGCTCTCTCCTCTAGTCCTTTCTGCCCCCCATCCTAGCTCCCTTCCAGATTCTACTCTAGCACCAGCTATTTCAAGAAACTTTTCCTGATTTCTGAATTGTTAATGCTCCATATTTACTTTTGGATATATTATATATCACTGTTCATATAGATAATGTAGACATATAATAAATTATATAATATCATATGACATATATTACTATTTACTTCGCATATAACCTGTATTTACTCATCTGTGAACTCCTAGGCAGCTAAGAGGTAAAGTGATAAGTAAAGTAAAGCTTTAGTAAAGCTAAGGGGAAAAATGCAGAACCAGAAATGTCAGAGTCCAAATCCAGCCTTAGATAATAGCTGGGTGATGCTGAGCAGGCAGCTTGTCCTTTTTTTTTTTTTTTTTGCCTCAGTGTCCTCATCTGTAAAATGGGATAAAGATAGCACTTACCTCCCAGGATTATTGAGAAGATAAAATGAAATAATATTTGCAAAGAACTTTGTAAATCTTA
Source organism: Gymnobelideus leadbeateri (assembly GCA_011680675.1). Classification (NCBI taxonomy): domain Eukaryota; kingdom Metazoa; phylum Chordata; class Mammalia; order Diprotodontia; family Petauridae; genus Gymnobelideus; species Gymnobelideus leadbeateri. Next base: position 421,221 of record WOXC01007906.1, on the reverse strand, counting down.
AAATGCTATTATTCTTAATGTGTGTCTTATTATCCCTGCCAATCCCATCCCTCCAACTCCCAATATAAGTTCTTTGAGAACAGAGACTATCTTACTTTTTTTAATCTGAATTTCTTTCTTTCTTTCTTTTCTTTTCTTTTTTTGCTTTTTTGGAGGGCTATTGGGGTTAAGTAACTTGCCCAAGGTCACACAGCTAGGTCTTTGTTTATGTGCGTTAAGTGTCTGAGGCCGGATCCGAACTCAGGTCCTTCTGACTCCAGGGCCGGCGCTCTACTCACTGTGCCACCTAGCCGCCCCTCTATCTGTATTTCTAGCACCTAGTACAGTGCTTGGCGCATAGTAGGTGCTTAATTAAATATTGCTGATTGACTTGATGGATAAAGAAGGTTATTCTAAGAGAAGTTAAGGGACAACTAGGAAATGCAAAAGGCAGGATTTGAACTGGTGTTGTCCCAGTTCCAGAGCCAGCATTTTATTCATTGCCTTCACATAACTAGCAGCTCCTCCATACTTTAGTAGATGGCTTTTGCAATTTGTTGCTGAATCAAAAGTGTCATCACCTAGTAACCAGTTTGATGATCCTTTACATTTGATCTTAGACAACTTGAGAGTGATCACTGGGTTACTACTTGGAGCTGGCAGGTGTTGTGTGATAAGGGTGAAGGTCTAACCCCTTCAATTTACAGATGGGAACCAGAGACGTGAAGGTCATACAGAGAGTTAGGGACAGAACTAGGGTTTCATTCTAGGTCAAACCCAAGTTTTCTGATTCTGGGGTGGTTTTTTTCCCTTTTTTCCCCTTCCCCCCCTTTTCCCCCTTACAACATGCTGCAGTAGGGCACAAGACTTGGGCTCAAATCCTGGATGAGCTTGCTATATGACTGGATAACTTCTCTTCTTCAGACCTCAATTTCCTCGTCTGTAAAAATGAAGAGGTTGTATTTAATCTCTAGGGACCTCTCTAACTTTAAATTCTGTGATCCTCCTTAACCCTCCAGTCAGTAACAACATTTCTCTCCTGGACTGTGGGATCATAAATCTCACATAAGACACTTTTTGTTGTCAACACTTTAAAGTATTTATGATTTTGTTCTATAGCTATTTGTGTTCTATGTGATGACCTTTCTCCAATACTGCCCCTTGGTGTGGAGGTGACCCTTGGCTCTTGAAGGCTGTGCCAGCATGTTCTGCCAAACTGACAAGGGTTGAGGACAGGCTGCATGACCCACTGCTGACAGATGGGAAGTGATGAATGATGGAAAGGGGAGAGAATGCATTAGCTCCTTTCTGGCTAGAAGGTTGGCTACCCGGCAAGGCATTTCTTTGGCCTGGACACTTGAAGTGTCAAAGAAAGATAGTAGCTACCTATTTGTGTCTTATCCTTCTGCTGGACTGTAAGCTGTATGAGATCAGGGGTCCAGGGCTCATCCAATCCTTGTATCTCCCTAGCCTGCCAAGTGAAGTGCTGTTGCTGTTGTTGGGTCTTATCTGACTCTTCATGAACCCATTTGGGGTTTTCTTGGCAAAGACATTTCCTTCTCTGGCTCATTTGACAGATGAGGCAACTGAGATAAACAGGATTAAATGACTTGCCCAGGGTCATACATCTAGTAAGTGTCTGAGGCTGGATTTGAACTCAGATCTTCCTTATTCCAGGCCTAGCACTCTGTCTACTATGCCCCCTAGCTGCCCTAATGAGGCTTAATAGATGGTTAATACATTGAAATTAATTGATGATTAACCACTGTGTGTGAAATCATGGTAACACCATATGGTCATTACCCTGGAATTGTGATTAAGTGAACTTATTCTGTCTGGTTTTAGATGATATTTAGAGATAGAGAGATATTTATCTACTACCCCGTGCTTTAATCAACTATATTCATGAACTGCTTTGCCAAAAACTTGCATCACCAGGTGGCCAGTCTTCTATTGATCATCGGCTGGTCCTCAGACAACAAACAGTGCTTTGGTAGGGCCTAGTGGGACTGGAGCTCCTTTTGAATGAGCCCTCAAGAACCCATTATCTCCTCCATGCTCTGATGAGACAGCAGAGGAGAAATGAAATGGAGGGACATTGTTTTTAATTCAGAATACTCCCCAGGTGGCTTTTGGGGCTAGAGAGGATTGGGGGAAGTAATGTAACATAGTTATCTGAAAACTGCATGATGTTTTAGTGGATTGTGGATTCAATGAGTAGGTTACCACAGTATGGGATGGTGACCAAAAAAAGATAATGCCATCTTGTGCTTCATTAAGAGAGACTTAGGAGCAGCTAGGTGGCACAATGGATTGAGCACTGACCCTGAAGTCAGGAGGACCAGTGTTCAAATCTGTCCTTAGACACTTGACACAACTAGCTGTGTGACCTTGGGCAAGTCACTTAACGCCAATTGCTTTGCCTTCCCCCCTTCAAAAAAAAAAAAGAGAGAGAGAGAGAGGCTTAACTTCCTGGAATATGGAGATCAAAGTCCCACTAGACTTATTGCCAGGCAGACCACATCTGGAGTACTTTCTACAGTTCTGGGCATCATATATTTGGAAGAAAATTGATAAGATGGAAAGCATGGAGAGGGATGTAACTGGGATGAGAAAGGACCACAAAATCATGCTATATGAAGATTGATTGAAGGAACATATTCGTTGGGGTATCTAACCTAGAAAAGAGAAAGCTATGGTGTGGGGGCAGGGTGGGATCACTCTGGCCTCATACAATTTACAGTCTTTAAGTACTTAATGTAATTGAAAAATTTCTGGTGGAAGAGAGATTAGATCTGTTCTATTTGGTCCCAGAGGGCAGAACTTTGAGCACTTGGGGAGGGGAGGAGTTGCAAAAAAATTTAAATTTGGTATTAAAAAAATAGAACTTCTTAACAATTAGAACTATGTCACAGTGGAATAGGCTGTCTCAGGAGATTGAGGCTTTCCTGTCCTTGGAGGTTTTATGGCAAATTCTGGATGATTGCTTAGATATGGTACAGTGGGGATTCCTTTAGGTGCATGTAATGGTCCAGATGACTGCCGAGGTACCTTCCAACTCTGAAGGGTTGTGATTCTGCGGTCCTGTCAGGAGTTGGGGCTTGGGAATCCTCCACTTCTGGGGTGAGGTCTGGGCACAGGGCACAGTGGGCTCCTTATGGATAAACAGGGGGATGTTTACTAGTGTTATGGTAGATTAGTGCATATGTAGTTTTAGATCTTTCCATCACCCTCAAATACACCATCTCCATGTTTGAGAATTCCTATTTCCCCTTCTCTGACCATAATCTATCAACTTTCCATTTTTCCTTTGGCTTCCCCTTACCAAGCCCTGTTTTTTGTCCACACCATGACCTCCAACCTCTTGATCCCTCAATTTTCTCCTAGCAGAATGGAGTGGGGTCAAGTTATGAAAGACTTTGGACACCAAACAGATGATTTAGTATTTGATCCTGGAGGTAATAGGAAGCCTCTGTAGTTCTTTGAGTGTGTGTGTGAGACATGGTCAGACTTACACTTTAGGAAATTCACTTTAGCAACTGAATGGAGGATGGCTTGGAGTTGGGGAAGACTCGAGGGCAGGGAGACCCTTGCAGACTATTGTAATCGTCCAGGTGTGAAGTGGTGAAGACAAGTAGCGAGATGGTGGCCGTGTCAGAGGACCAAAAGGGATGTATTTAAAGAGATATTGCACAGCTATGTAATGGTAACGAAGAGTCTGTTATATTTTGCTATGGAGCACTATGCCGGCACATTCAGAGTCGTTGGTGCTGTGAATATTGTGTTTGTGCTACAAGGTGAAATCAACAGGCCTTGGCAATGGAGTAGAGCAGGGACTGTCTTTTGCCTATTTTTGTATCCCTAATATTTCAAACAGTGCCTGGAGCACTGCAGGCACTTAATAAATGTGTACTGACTGACTTCTGGTTCCGATTCCACCACTTTTTCTGATACATCATGAACAGCGATGTCACTCACAAGGCCCCTTAGCTCTGGTTCTCGGCTCATCTGGCTGTATGATGCCCTCCAGCATCCCTGTTTTATTTCTTTACCTCATAAGCAGATTGACTAGGAACACAATGCATTATCATAGACATGTTCTTGGTTCTATTTGAGTACCAGAACCTATTCCAGAGGGACATTCAATAGATTGTGTTCTTTTGTTTTTTCTTAAAAACAGGTTGACCTTCAACTGGGACTTCAGGGTCTGGTTTTCTTTTTTTTCTTCCTTTTTTTTTTGCATTTTGCAGGGGGAAAGTCAGGATAATTGGGGTTAAGTGACTTGCCCAAGGTCACATGGCTAGTAAGTATTAAGTGTCTGAGGCCAAATTTGAACTCAGGTCCTCCTGACTCCAGGGTTGGTACTCTATTCACTAAGCAACCTAGCTGCCCCCTGGTTTTTTTTCTTAGTCTTTCATTTAATCCTAGGTAAAGTCCCATCCAAGTTAGTATTGTATAGGGTGCCTGTGTGCTCTTAGGGCTCAGGATCCTACAAAGTAGCTTCTAGGTTCTCAAAAATTCTAGACTGATTCCTAAGGGTCATCATTACTGTCTTTACTCAGGGGCAATCTGGATAGACATAAGATGGTGAGGAAGGGTGGGGTGGAGAATGTCACTAAGAAGAGCTCATTCAGATTCTTCCCCTCCTCCACCTTGGGGAGGCTGCATTTTTATTCTCACTGGAATTTCTGGATTTACTGGGATAGGACAGGGTCAGCCCAGTAGAAAGAGCATTGGATTCATAGTAATCAGGAGACCTAGATTCAAGTCCAGACCATTCCTTGCTAGTTGTGTGACTTTGGGAAAGTTACTTATCTTGTACTCCCCAGTTTCCTCATATGTAGAAAAGATCCATTTAACTTGAAGGCAACTAGGTGGGGCAGTGGATAGAGCTGGGCCTGGAAGATGAATCTTCCTGGATTAAAATCTAGCCTCAGACACTTAGCAGCTGTGTAACTCTGGGCAAATCACTTAACTCATGTTTCTTCATCTATAAAATAAGCTGAAAGAGATAACAAAACACTCTAGTATCTCTGCCAAAAAAGGAAAAAAACCCAAACCCCAAATGGGGTCACAAAGAGCCGTAAATGACTGAAATTATCATTTGATTTTACAGATGAGGAAATTGAGATTAAGTGATTTACTCAGGGTCACATTGCCAGTAAACGTCTGTGGCTACACTTGAACTCGTATCTTCCTGACTTCAGGTCCTGGTCTCTATCTAATATACCACCTAGCTGTCTCTCACTTGACTGTCTTTATAGTACTTCACATACAATATAAAAGTCAGGTTATTTTATTCCTAGATGTCTGATCATTAGCAAGGCACTTCACTTCTCTGAACCTTGATTGCCTTGTGGTTAAAATGGGGATAAAAAGATTTGCATTACTTGCCTCAAAAACTCCAGGAGGGGAAATGGCTTCTGTATGAGCCTCTGAACACCTCAGGGTTTGTAGAGAGATGAGGAAACTGGTTTTCCTGCTTGATCTTAAAGGGACGGACAGGACCAATATGGGGATTGCTTTGAGGGGAGCCACAAGGTCATTTCTAGCTTTAAAATAATCCTATGGAAAGGCCAATTTCAGCTCCAAACAAGGAAGAGCTTCCTAATGATTAAAGCCATCCCAAAATGGACTACACTGCCCGGGCAGGTGTACCTTAGGTTCTAAAAGGGCCTTTCCAGATCTGATAGTGGGTGATTACCTGCATTCTAGGGTGGGGGAGAGGGAGAAAAATTGATACTTTAGACAGGGGTTGAACTGGATGCCCTCTGACATTCTAGGATCCTGTGACTCTGAATCCAGAGATGGTGGGTGTACACAGGAGGCACTTGGTCAAGGTTTATCAAAGGAACTGAACCTACTGGCACCAAAAGATATAAAAACAGGTATGTGTATTTAATGCTTAAGTGGATTGTGGCCATCACAAAATAAATCTTCAAACTCTTTCTATCTCTGAGACCCTGGCAGGCATTGCTCTTTCTTCAGTTGAGCCAAGGAAAGAAATGATTGCTTGTTTGCTTTGTCTGTCATCCTCCAGAGGAAGATTCCCAGGTAGACTCAGATCAGGTTTGGCTCTCCAGGGGTTGAGGGGTTTTTCTCCAGGGCCTGGACAATCCTATGGGCTTGGTTCTGTGTGTGGTTCCTTTGGCATGATGAAGATCTGCCAAACCAGTGAGGGGCAGGCCTGTATCCCTTTCTCACCTCTTCCCAGAAACTAGGAGCAGTTTAAGAGTGTATTCTGGATGTCTTCCAGGACTTGATGGCAAAGCTCATCTCTGGATTTCAACCCGTCCAGATGCACTAGAAGCAGAAAAAAAAAAAACAACAGGACCTCAGGGAAACAGTATAATAGGATGCTGGATTTGGAACCAGAAGGCCTGAGTTTGAATTTAGACTCTGCCAATTATTACTGTGTGACCTTGGGAAAAATCACTTAATCTCATAAAGTCCAAATATAAAATGTAAATGCTGGATTCTGTGATTTTAATGATCTCTTCCACCTCTAAATCTTATTTTTTAAAATCAATTTTTCCCAATTATCAAATATTTTTTTCTCCCTCCTATTTTTTTTTTTTTTGCTTTTTGGAGGGCAATTGGGGTTAAGTAACTTGCCCAAGGTCACATGGCTAGGTTTTTGTTTGCATGTGCATTAAGTGTCTGAGGTCGGATCTGAACTCAGGTCCTTCTGACTCCAGGGCCGACCCTCTACTCACTGCGCCACCTAGCCGCCCCTTCCCTCCTATTTCTTCCTCCCCAACTTGGGGGAAAAAAAGAAAGACAGAACTCTTGGAACAATTAAGCACAGTCAAGCAAGTCAAATTCCCATATTAGTCATGACCAAAAATGTGTTTCTCATTCTGCACCAAGTCTAACCCTGGTGGGCAGCACTCTTTATCACTGGTGCCCTAGAATCATGGCTAAAATCATTAAGCTGATTTTAAACTTAGTCCCTTCCAGGGAAAGGCTCTTCAGATCTACTAGGTATGTTAAGGTAGCAAGAGGCCTTTAGTGGATAGGATTCTGGATTTGGAGTTAAGAAGTCCTGTGTTCAAATTCTACCTCAGATACTTTCTAGCTCCGTGACTCTAGGCAGGTTACAATTCTTCTGTTCCCTCATCTATAAAATGAAGGGGTTGGGTTCCACAACTTCTAAGTCTCTTCCAGTTCTAAACCTGTAATGAGGCAGGTTGCTGGATTGAGAGACAACATCCTTGTGGCATGAGTTTGAGAGAACAGATTAGTAGTGATTCCTGGAACAGGTAGGCTTTGATGTGCCATGGAAGGAAGATGGTAATACATTAGCTTTACTCAGTGATATTGTGGAGACTCTTGTCCATGGAAATCCTTAAATCACTTTTCAGATGCTGGGGACAGGTTGTCTGGAGGTGGGGGGTGGTGCAGCTTGACTTCAAGGCCCTTTTAACTCAAGTTTTAGAGAGTCACACTTGGGGGCTGGACTTTGTTCAAACCAGGAGTGGTTAAGGTATGTATTACTTACGTTCACCAAAGCCCCATTGACTTAATGTGAGTCCAAAGATGATTTGGCCCTTCAAGTAAAGAAACCTATGCCAGCTTTGCTACTTAGTGCTGGTGTAACCTTGGGCAAATCCAATACCCAATCTAGGTCTTAGTTTCCTCATCTAAAGGGACTGAGCTAAATTAACTCTAAGGTTTTTTCTAGTTCCAAAGCCTTTGACAAAACAGAATGCCCCTGAGGTTTAGGGGTGTAACTCACCTACGTCCACACCATTGTTGTCCATTTCCTGCCTGTATTTCTGGTACATGGGCCAAACATGGCCATCAAAGAGACCTGGAGGGTCAGGGACCTTATAGTTTCGGGTACTGTAGAGAGGAATGAGATGGAGAGTTAGGCTGTAACACAAAGATTTCTCCAGCATTGATTGATGGAACACTGAGAAGGACCCTAGAGGGGATCTCAGAATGGGCCCTGGCCCAGGTTTCCAGAGGCTTGGTTTACAAAATGTTTTCCTGACAACAATGAGTGATGGTAGGGTATGTAAGTTTATGTAAGCAACACCACATTAGGGTATGTAAGTATTATCATGGAAAGAAAAGCAAGGCCTAGAGAGGTTAAGGGATGTGATATACCTAGTAAGTGACAGAGAGCTGTGTTCTGAACAGAAGGCTCTTGAAGCTGAATGACTCCTAGGGGATGTTATAGAGAATGGGTTGAATAAGATGAGGGAAAGCATACTGGATTTGGCATTGGAGGACCCAAATTCAGATCTTGGATTTGTTACCTACTATTGACTTTGGGCTATTCACCTAATCTCTCTGGGCCTCCCTTTCCTTGTCTGTAAAATGAGGGGGGGTTTGAGTAGGTATCCTATAAGGTTCTTTCTATCTTTAAAGCAGGTCTTATGACTTCTGAGGTCCCCTCCAGGGTTGAGATCTTGTGATTCCAAGGCCAAGACTCTTATCTTTTTCACAGCACAGCTGTCACTGTGGGCCTTGGACCCTCCACCTCTCTCTCCCCTAATCCATAATCCCTTCTGCACATTCCCCAAAGTGTGAGGTGGGTGGGAATTTGCCCTTGCTCAATGCTTCCCTCTCTTAGTCTCCAGGCAACACAGGTCAATCTTGGGTTGAGGTTCTAGAATTGTTCCATAGTGGGGCAGAGCATTTTGACTTGGAGACAGAGAAATTTCATCTCAACCAACAAGTCCTTGGTCATACTTTCTGTTTTCAATTTCTCTTTGGCTACTACATGGGGTTCTGACCCCAGATAGCATGGGATGGGGGAGGTGCATCTCATGTCTTAGGGTAAGACAAGGAAAAGGCTGCCATATCTTCTGCCCTGAACTCCTTCTCTCTGGGCTCCTTTGCCCCTCCACCATGGAAAATTGATTATGAGTTGGTGGTATCTCACCTCACCTTTTAGGTTATGAGTGTCTTGGCTGCTCTGTGCCCAATAGGTATTGGTTAATGAATCATAGGGCCTTCTCCACAGCATTTTCACACATTTGCTGTACACGATTGCCTTGAATAGGATCAAAGAACCAACCTGTTCTCAAATAGGAATCCTCCTTCTACAATATCCTTGACAGATGCCCATTCAACCACCACTTGAAGACCTCAAGAGATGGGGAAGCCCATTTCACTTTTAGACAATTCTAATTCTAACTGAGGCCGTTTTCCCTTACGTCAAGCTCAGATACACCTCTCTGCAATTTCTCTCCAACCATTCCTAGTTCTGTCTTTGGGGACCTGGCAGAACAAGCTTAATCTTTCCTAGTACAGTCTTTGAGATACTTGAAGACAGCTGTGAATTGATTGTATTTTTCTCACTCCTTCTGTCCCCAGGTGCCTAAATCTCCGGGGTTTGTTCACTGGTTCAGTGTCTGCAATCTCAGTTTACCTTCTTCTCCGCTTGCATTCCTCATATGGGACGGCCAAAAAGTAACGGCGACTGTACAAGTCCAGCAAGGGCCTGGGCAGCAGGGAAGACAAAGAGATGTATGGTTAGTGTTTCTAATTATGATTGCCCATCACTGCAAAGACAGTTTGCCTTTCACTGTCCCCCAGGCATTCTGGGAGATTGGGATTTGGGCTGACAGTAGTAACTAGTCTTTATAAAACACCTTTAAGTTTATAAAGTGCTTTGCACACATTATTTCAATTAATCCTGGTAACAACTCTGAAACAGTTGCATCAGGGATGATCTTTATTTTACAGATGGAGAAAAGGAGACTCTAAGAGGTTAAGTGACCTGTGTAGACTCCCACATGTCTGAGTCAGGCTTTGACCCCAGACTTCAGATACAAGATTCTATTTGCTATATTGCATTGCCTCTGAATCTTTGACTGGGTTTGACCAACTGGACATTTTGTTGCCCATTTGATCTTTTGGGGTGTTTAGGCCAGTATTTTCAGTGGTCACAGCTTGGTGCTGATGAGGCTGAGGATACCAGCTGGAGCTTCCTGTGGGAGAGCTCACTCTTTTCTGCACCCCTCACCCCTACTATGTGCCAGTGATTGTGATGGTATGTGGGTGAGGGAGTATGAATGACTGAGTGCTGCCCATTGCAGTGATGGGGATACAGCTTAGAACATGAGTACCACAGTTAGGGAGTGGATTTCTCCCCTTTTAGGAGAAAATGTATAAGCTATGAATCACTTACCAAAAGGGACAATTTTTATTTAAGCCAAATGAGTTAGTAAGGAAATAAAAATTATTTTTAATCTAAGGTAATTACATTTTTTTTAGTTACTGGATTATATCAAAACATTAAAAAAAGGTCAACCAAAAACCCACAAAGGAAGGCCTCTAGCAAATTGAATAAATTCTCTTTGGAGGATTTGTGGGAGGATGTGGATTCATTCACAGAGGACAAGAAGATTTGGAGACAGGTTGGATCTGCCTTATGGAGGAGAGTAGACACCTTGATGAGAATATGGAATCCATTCAAACATTGGAGCAACTGGGTTCTGCCACAGACTTCCAGGTAATTTTGGTACATTGATTAACTTCTTTGGGTCGCAATTTCACACTTTTACAAAAGCTTTGGGTTTGCCTACTTCACAGATTGTGAACTTTCAGCAACAGTGTCCAAAGCCCTTTAAAAAATTCAAATTCAAACTCAAGGTTTGAGGTTTTTTTTTTTTTTAGTTTTTATAAAACTTGAAAATGAACGTATTTGGGGAATCAAATGTTCTTTGTAATTGAAATTTCTGGTTAACTGAGGGTTAATTGGGAACCTCTTTTAAAAAAAAATTACAATTGCTCAGAAATATATCAATTTACTTCTCTCTTTTTCAAAGGATGGTACAGTGAATATGGCCAAGCTGTCTTTGAAGGTATTGAAGGGTATCTTGTTCTGAACCTTGATAGTGGTTGTAAGGTTATAGGTATAGGACAGGGGTCCCCTGGAAGATAATTGGGATCTACCAGCAAGTCTTTTTTTTTTTTTTTTTTTTTAGGCAATGGGATTGGCTTAAGTGATTTGCCCAGGGTCATACAGCTAGTAAGTATCTGAGGCTGGATTTGAACTCCTGACTCCAGGGTTGGTGCTCTAAGCACTGGGCCACCTAACTGCCCCTACCAGCAAGTCTTAAAGTCTTCCCTGAAAGAATTTAAAGCAGGTGGCCACTACCAATCCCCTCCTCTTTAATTAACTGGGGATTCCCAGTGGGGAGGGGAGCAGAACCTCCAGTGATTCCCCTCTCCCAACTGACCCTGGGATTTTACTGACAGCCTCACTTCACACCTCCCCCCCTCCCCTAGGCATTCCTCTCCAGGTCTTGGAGAAATGGGAAATAAATTCATAGAATGTCAGAGATGGAAAGAGAGAAAGACAGAAAGAGACCGTTGGATATAAAGTCCAAACCCCTTGTTTTATAGATGAGGAGACTCAGGCCCAGAGAAGGAAGGGGTCTTGCTTAAGGTCACAGGCTCTTCAATCAGAATTTGAGACCATTCTCTAATGAAAGGATTGGGGTCAGATCCATATTATGTCAGGCATCTCCTAGAAGTTGCTGAGATGAGGATTTAGTTTTCGGTAAATAAACTAAGCGTTTTTTTATTCTTTTAAAGTGGACATTGTGGTGTTATGAGGGTGCTTCTGGTTACTCAAGGTTTTATGGGCTAGTATTTCATGGCATCCTTTGTGGGGGTGTGCCCTTTATGTACACACCCTCATCATCTCTGTCTCATCAGAGAGTTCTCTGGGTTGATGAATCTCTCCTCACTTAGCAAAGCTAGGCCTCAGACAGCAGCCCATCACCAGACCAGGGTTCCAAATCTTTCTAGTTCAGTAGGCCCTGTGACAGGCAGCTAGATGGTACAGTGTATAGAGCGCTGTGCCTGGAATATGCAAGACCTGAGTTCAAATGTAATTGCAGATATTTCCTAGCTGTGTGACTCTGGGCAAGTCACTTAACCCTGTTTGCCTCAGTTTCCTCATCTGTAAAATGATCTGGAGAAGGAAACGGCAAACCACCCCAGTATCTTTGATAAGGAAAACCCCAAATGTGGTCATGAAGAGTTCAACACGACTAAACAACAAAAGACCCTGTGACATCTGGGCCTCCACTGGCATAACTTCCCTGAACCCAGGGTTACTCCGGGCTAGGAAGAAGCATTAGAAGAAATCATAGGATGATAGGACCATACATGTAGAGCTAGAAGGGACTAGAGGGGCCGTCTAGTACAAAATCCTTATTCTACAAAAGAAGGAACTAGCTTAGGGATGTTAAGGGACTTACCCAAGGTCACACAAGTAGCAGACCTTAGAGATGAGACTTGAATCCAGGTCCTCTGACTTTACACTGTACTATGTTACCTCATTGAACAGAGAATCATTTAAGTTCTATTCTTTTTTTCTTTTTAAAGCAATTGGGGTTAAGTAACTTGCTCAAGGTTACACGGCTAGTCATTATTTATGCGTGGGTGCTCATTTTCTGAGGCCGGATTCTATCTCGGGTCATCCCAACTCCAAGGCCGGCGCTCTTACTCACTGCGCCACCTAGCCGCCCCTTAAGTTCTATTCTTAATATGATACTAGCAAGAATCATTATCATCATCATTATCATCACAGTCAAGTCTAAGCTCCTCATTTCCCAAGTGAGGGACTGAGGCCCAGAGAGGGTAGGTAACTTGCCTGAGGTCACACAGGTAGGGTGTGAAATTTGAACTCAGGACCTCTTATTCCAAATCCAGAACTCTTTTCCCTGCACCACATGGCCTCCAGCTTCACTCATGTCCTCTTCATTGCAGACAAGGGTGTGCTGGAGCCAGCTTGAACTGTATCACTGAGAGCCGATTATTAAATTTTTAGGATGAGTATTTGGACCTCAGAAATCAACAAACTCTAAAAACCAGGGCTTGATTTGTTGCTTTGTTGATTGTCAGGATATAAGAAAGCGAAGGAGAAAGTTAAACTAAGAATTATATTGTGTCTTTTTTTTAAGAGCAGCAATTGATAAACATTTTTCAGTACACCCTTGTGTGCATGTAACTGGGGGTTCTCAAGGCCATGCCAGCAAAGATCTAGTGGGTCCTACCAAGCTGGAATGACTTTGAGTAGGGGCCAGTGGCAGCCTGGGTGTCTGTGTCTGAGCACCAGCCTCCCTGAGCCAAGGGTAGAGTATTTCTCACCCGACCTGAAGACTGGCCATCAAGTATTGGTGTTCGGGGGGTCACAGTAGCTTGTGACTCTTGTCTGTTAAGGTCTATGCTAGTGTGCTGGAGGAAGCTGTAGATTCTTGAAGCATGGCTTGGGAAATAGATAGACCTTGGTCAAGAAGGATGGAAAGAGAATACATTCTGGGAATGGCCCTTGTGTCTTACTTGTAGCTGTAGAGCAGGAAACCTTCCAGGATGAGGATGTGGGTGTCATCAAAGCCAGACTCCTGGGAGTTAGGTTGGATGTTGACCCCGTGTGTGCGGGCAAACTTCATGGGGTTGCTTAGCCACGCGAGGACTGTACTCAGCATGGCTTCCATATCCAAAGACTCCAGCACTGGGAGGAGAAAGGGAAGGAGGACAAAAGGGGAGGAGATAAGTGAAGGCCATTGGAAGCATGGGCACACAGAAATGTACAATGTGCACCGTTAGCTAGAAACATTTCTACACATTAAAAAAGACAGAAAAAAAGATACACTTCCTAGAGCAGACACTGTCCTTACCGTCCCATTGCTTAAAGCCGTCTTCCCCGACTTCTATTTGATCTTGTGGCTGAAATATAGTGAGCAATAAAACATTGCTGCAAGCTCAGAATT